>CM038678.1:674350147-674950147 GCA_021605205.1 Aegilops longissima | reverse complement strand
TTAGAGGCATAACCGCATTGAAAGCAATGTCGCAAGTGAGGTAATCTTCACACAACCCATGTAATACATAAGGGAAAGAGATACATAGTTGGCTTACAATCGCCACTTCACACAATACATGGGTAAAACATTACATCATACAGATACAATCAAGGTCCGACTACGGAACCAAAATAAAAGAAGACTACCCCAAATGCTACACAGATCCCCGATCGTCCCAACTGGGCTCCACTACTGAACAACTGAAACGAAACAACACAATGAACAAGATCTTCATCGAGCTCCTCCTTGAGCTCAGGTGCATCACCTGCACGGTTTCATCGACACCTGCAAACTGGTTTTGGAAGTATCTGTGAGTCACGGGGACTCAGCAATCTCACACCATGAGATCAAGACTATTTAAGCTTAAAGGTAGGGCAAGGTAGTGAGGTGGAGCTGCAGCAAGCGACTAGCATATATGGTGGCTAACATACGCAAAAGAGAGCGAGAAGAGAAGGCAAAAGCACGGTCGAACAACTATGATCAAGAAGTGATCCTGAACTCCTACTTACGGCAAACATAACCCAGAAACCGTGTTCTCCTCTCGATCAACCCCGAAAAGAGACACTCACGGTTACGCACACGGTTGGTGTATTTTAATTAAGATCAACTTCGGGTTTTCTACAACCGGACATTAACAAATTCCCATCTGCCACATAACCGCGGGCACGGCTTTCGAAAGTTCAAACCCTGCAGGGGTGTCCCAACTTAGCCCATGATAAGCTCTCGCGATCAACGAAGGAATAGACCTTCTCCCCGGGAAGCCGATCAGTCTCGGAATCCCGGCTACAAGACATTTCACAGCAATAAAACAAGTCCAGCAAGACCTCCCGGCGTGCCGACACCCTGATAGTAGCCGCGCGTATCTCGTCTCAGGCCACGACCGGATGAGCAGTACGTACGGCAACCGACGATACCCCAAGTTGCCTCGGGCGGCACATAAGTGGTTTCTAGTTTGGACCAACACTTAGACAAGCATTGGCCCGGGGGGGCTAAATAAAGATGACCCTTGGGTTAATTACTCCCAAGGGAAATGTAGGTGGTGGTGAAGCAAATGGTAAAACCAATGTTGGGCCTTGCTGGAAAAGTCTTATTCAAAGCGAACTGTCAAGGGGGTCCCATAAATCACCCGACCGCGTTAGGGACGCAAAAATCCGGGAACATAACACCGATATGACGGAAACTAGGGCGGCAAGAGTGGAACAAAACACCAGGCATAAGGCCGAGCCTTCCACCCTTTACCAAGTATATAGATGCATTAATTAAATAAGATATATTGTGATATCCCAACAAGTAAACATGTTCCAACAAGGAACAACATCTCCATGTTCCAACAAGGAACAAACTTCATCTTCACCTGCAACTAACAACGCTATAAGAGGGCTGAGCAAAGCGGTAACATAGCCAAACAACGGTTTGCTAGGAAGGGTGAAAAGGTTAGAGGCTTGACATGGCAACATGGGAGGCATGATATAGCAAGTGGTAGGCATCGCAGCATAGGCATAGCAAAAGAGCGAGCATCTAGCAAGCAAAGATAGAAGTGATTTCGAGGGTATGGTCATCTTGCCTGAAATCCCGCAAGGAAGAAGAACGAGTCCATGAAGAAGACAAACGGACGAAGTCGAATGAATCCTCACAACTCCGGAACGAAAACCGAAGCTAACGAGAGAAACAAACCGGAAACAAACAAACAACATAGTAAACACACAATCATAAACATGGCATGATGCACAAACAAATATGATGCATGTCCGGTTTAATGAGGCATGGCATGGCAATATGCACAAACAAAACTACAAGTTAAATGGAGCCCAATATGCAACGAGTTGCATATTGACGGAACACCACAACACTTATTTAGTTCTCTCCCGATTAGGTACTCAACAATATTAAATGTTATTAAACATGGCAAGAGGTGAAGCATAATGAAACTACCTATCTAGGCAAGTTTAAATGAGGCCGGAAACAAGAAACAACAATTCCGGAAAATCCTCATATACAAATTATGGATTAGGTACAGATCTGACCTAAAGCATATTTTAGAGTTGTTAAACAAGCAAAGCAAGGTTACCATGTTAAACTAGGCATTATTCTACCCCATTTACATATATAATTTAATTAAAATGGAGCTACGGTTATTTAGTTATGAAATAAATCGTTTTAGCATGGCATTTAAGCAAATTAATGCAACCAACAATTATAAACATTTAAATGTTGTTATCATGATGCGGATGACATGTGCAAGTTTTATGCAATAATATGAAAACGTTAACATGAGCAAGATATGAAGCATTATGTCACCGTGGTGGAAGAAGGTGCCACGGCAACGAATCCGAAAATGGTGCCACGCAACATATCGGTTCCGTAGCTCACGGAGATACCGATGCAAAAGGAAGGGGTGACGGAAGCGAGTCACGCAAGATGGTGGGTGATCCCGACACGGGTTCCCACGGAACGGTGGCATGGCAAAAGAGGGGCATCGCAAAGATGATTCGATCACGGCGGTCGTCACGGGTTATACCTTCGAAGCGAGCAATCAGGACGGAAAGCGTTTCGTAGAGGGAAGTAGACGTTCACGGGTCGTCGAGGGAAGTAGAGGAAGTAGACGTTCATGTTCGTTTTCGAAGAGGTACTTGACGGGTCCGAATCCCTTCGGGGTTGTCGTGGTACTTGCGATCTCGCGATGGTAGTCGTACACGGCGTAGGGGGAAGTAGACGTTCTCGTTCGATGGTAGTGGTACATCTCGTCATCGGAAGTAATGGTACACACGAAGGTAGTCGAACTTGACGGTTCCGTTACACAGGTCTTCGACGACGGTAGTTGTACATGGTTTGGAGTGGTACTTGCATCTTCGGACTTGACGAATCCGAGGGCTTCGGGTCGACGGAGTGGTACATGTGACGTCGGGTACTTGTCGTTAACCACGGAAGTAGTTGTTCACGTTTTGGAGTTGAACTTGCCGCCGTGGTACACGGGTCTTCGGAGATGGTAGTGGTACATGGGTCTTCGGAGATGTCCGGGGTCGTCGGGTCGTAGTGGTACTTGCAGTTTGTGAAGTCGAACTTGACGGTCCAAAACGTTCATCGGCGGTCGAACTTGGCGATCTCGACGGTCGTCGTGGAAGTAGTCGTTCTCGTTTCGTAGTCGTACATGGCGGCGGTAGTTGTTCTAGGCAGGAAACAGTAGTTGTACACGGGTCTTCGCGCCGTGGTACTTGTCGCCCAAAACAGAGCAACACCAAACCCTCGGGTCTTCGCGTCGTTGCCACGGCAGCGCGGTGCACGTAAACAGCAGCAGGAGGCTGCAGAGGTGGCGACCATGTGGCTGACAGGGTCGCACGCAGCGCAACACAGCGAGATGACGAAGGCCTCGGGCATGGCGACTCCGGAACGGGGCGGCGCGTCGGAGTTGGCCGACCTCGGGGACGACAGGGGCGCGGCGGGGTCGTTCTCGGCCGGATCGGCCAAAACGAGGCGGCGAGGAGGAGGTCGCGCACAGGGCGACGAAGGTGCACGGTGGGCGTAGGTAGGAAGCGGCGACGGAACATGGGAGGCGGAGCTCCAGGGGCTCAGGGCGAGAGGAGGTCGGGCGCTTGGAGGAGATTGGGGCCGGCGGCGACAGAGCTCGAGGAGGCCGATGAGGGGCGCGAGCCGAGGAGGAGCGGGGACGGGAGGAGAAGGGATGGCGGCGCGGTGCTCGATGCCCCATGGCGAGGAGGGTAGAGGCTGGGAACAGGTGGCGCCGGGTGGAGGGAGGACGAGGAAGGGGCGGCTTGGAGGCGCCAGGAGAGGCGAGAGGAGAAAGAGATCGAGCGGGGTTCGGGAGCGGCTCGCGAGGGAGGAGCGAGGGATCGAGCCGATGTGGTGGCGCCTTGGGAGGACGAGGGATCGGGCAAGGTGCGGCTAGGGTTAGGTCGGTGGGCGGCTGGGCCTAGGCCTTGGGCCTTGGGAGGCCGGGCTGGGCTGGAGGAGAAAGCCAGGGGCCGGCTGGACTGGGCTGGCTGCTCGAGAAGGCCGAGCTGGGCCGGCACTCTCTCTCTCTCTCTATATATTTTCTTTAGCAGAAAACAGATAAAGAGAAGAAAAGAAAGAGAGGGTAGAGGAAGAAGTTGGACATGGGGATAATTTTCCGAGCTCATAAAAATGTGAGGAATTTAAAAAAATGATCCAAGGATTTTGGTGAAACTCCGAAAATGATGAAATAAAATGGCAAGGTGAGGAGACCAAACTTGAAGTGGAAAGGGCATTGGAATTTTGCAAGTGTGTTATGGTGATTCCAAAACAATGGAATATTTTAATATAGCTCCCTAATATTGGGAGGATATGTTATAAAGAGAAAACACCATGTGAATTCCTCGATTTAAATGGATCAAAAATCCATACAATTTATTTAGAAGAGTTTTAAAAATAATGATATGATGGCATGATGACATGATGCAATACAAAACAAAACGAACCACACGACAAAACTCGAAACCCGGAAGGCAAATCAAGCTCCGGTCTTGGGCGTCACAACACTCCACCACTACGAGAGGATCTCGTCCCGAGATCTAGGATGGCACCGGAGAAAAACGGAAGAGGAAGAGGTAAAACAAAGTTGCTTCTCCGACAAACGAGTGAAACCAAAGAACCTTGAGAGGTTGAACAAAATGAAAGAAAGAAAACAATGAAGATGAAGAAAGTTGAAAACACTCTGTTAGAAAAGAGGAGCAAGGGATATGACGATAACCAAGAGGTTTAGTGATAAAATAGATATTGAAACCACTCCGGTTAAAACTAGATCGAGAAGGAATAAGAATGATATAATTTGGGCAGCACTCCGACTAAAAGAAGAAGGAAAACTTGATAAGATGAAAAGAACTTGAAGAGATGACACAACCTCCGGTTAAATGGATAAACAAGAAAAGAACATGATCTTCACAAAACGAGGTGATTGGTGAAGAGCACAACATCACAATCCCTCTGGAAGAAAGAATAGAAGATGGATCATAGGAATAAAGGAATGGAGAAGAAAATGACAACTTCTATCACAAATGAGTTTGAAAGAAACATCCTTACGAGGAAGGCTAGAACGGAGTTGTTTGAAAAACAACAACGGTAAGAATAAGCTTGTAGTGGGCTTATGAAAACATCTCAAAATTATGAGGTGAGCTTCTGCCACCAACGGAAACAAACGATTGAATTAAGATCAACAAGAAGATGAAAACTTATTTCACCGAGAGGACAAATGAAGAACTTGGGTCATTTGCAAGCACCATAAATAGCAACAATCCTTAGGGAAAGCTTTAGGTGAAATATAGCCCAAGACAACTCCAATGAAGAGATTGATGGATTTAAAATACCTCATTCTTGACAACATGTGAAACATGAAACACGAACTCAAATTGTCGAGAATGACATAACACCACCTCAAAAGATAAGGTAGAACAAATTGCACTTCGAAATGCAAGAAGAAGAATACTTGAACTCCTCAAAACAAAACATGTGTTGAGCACCATGTTCAATTTTGAGTATAACTTGGCGGACCATAACTCCGAGAGAAATCTTGAAGAACAATTCGAGAAAGAAATGAATCCTTGACGAACCATCATGTAGAGCCTCCATGAAGAACTCCGGTAAACAAAAGGATGATAAAAGAAAGAGAAGTTGACAATACAAGGTGAAGCCTTGCAGTGACAAGATGAAGCTTCGCGATGAGATAATACAGAAAACTTGGAGCTTTGGATAAGAAAGATGAACAAATGAAATCAAGAATTTTGATGAACCTCCAAAATAAGGAATTGAATTTACTCGATGGAACAAGAATAAGAATTACATTATGCTTATCCTTCACCAATTAAATTGATGACAAGCAATGGATTTGTCATACTCTTATTCTCATAGAAAGGATTAAGATAGATATGGCGCAAACTTGAGAAGGTATTGATGGAACCACCGGTAGGATTGAAACAACGAATAAATTAATATGATAACAAAGGAAGTGAAATCTTGAACAAACCACCATAATAATTGAGAATGAACGAAGAAAAAGAACGAATCGCCGTAAGGAATTAGAAATGAACGAAGATACTTGAGAGAATTTAGATACATGAGAACGAAGAGATCATGAACTGATTAGTGAATACTAGAATGATGCACCGGTAAGATTTGGAGAGTGAGATGTTGAGAATGAATAATTCTGAGATGATGGGCTCCGAAGAATCAAACTGAAAAGACTCCTGAAATGCTCCGGGTGGGTTAAAAGAATTCTCACAATCAAAACAATTATGAGGATGGCACGAAGCTAGAACCATGAATCTTGAAGAGAAAGAAGCGAGATTTAAGAGAAACTCTTCTTCGGTCTTCAAAATTCGAGAATGACGACGAGAACCATCACCATGAATTATTGAAGCACTCCGGAATGAAAATTAGAAAGGTTGAACCAACAATGAAAATAATTTGAAAGATCTTGGAGAAAGACATTTGACTGATGATAATTCATTCTTACGTCAAACTTTGCAATGAATTTGGGAATAGCTCTGGAAAATTAGAAGAGTCAGGTAAGATCCTGGGAAAAGACCTGTGGGTTAGGGCCCACTCAAAAAAAAACACCGTTGAACAATAGTTTGAAATAGATATTGCACCGGTAGAATTAAATGGCTTGAATGAGATAACAATCTCGAAATAACTTGAACGGATTAAGAATGGAAACACGAATCTTCTGAGATATCTTCAACACTCCGGAACAATTGAATAGCGAGAAGTGGATGATTAAGAGATGCACCGACATGATGAAAAGAATACGATCAACACTGAAAACTTGACTTAAATCCACCGGAGAAGAAAATTAGAATGGAACAATGATAAGGTTAAAGCTTCCTTAGCGTCTTCATGAGAAATCACCGGATAAAACATTAAAGGAAAAGAATGAAGAAACTTCACTCAACAAAATGGATACTTGATTAAGAAATCTGAGTCCTTGAAGAAAAAGGGGGTGGGAGGGCGGGAAATCAAAACAACTTGGGTCGGATGAAACGAACACCGTTGAGAAAAAGCTTAGAATTGATCTTGCGAATGTTGGAATGATCGGATCCACTTGAAGAGAAGCACGCCGGTTGGAAAAAAAATTGACATGACAAGCTCAATGATCAAGAAGGATTAGTATTCACATAGCAATATGAGAACACCATTTAGAATGAGGTTTGGAATCAACACTTGACTTCGAAGCAACTCGAATACCACAAAACAAAACAAAAACAAAGGATTGGCTTCAAGAATGAGCCGGAACAAACACATGATAGAGATTTCGCCCAAAGTGTTCGTGGTGGGGCCCACACGGACACGACGTATAGCGGACGTCACGAATGACAAACAAGACGTCCCGAATCAGCATAGCCAAGGATTCTTTAAGACGTCTCGCGACCATTTGTAAATCGACCGTGAATGGGCGGACCACTAGACGTTGAACCCCAATCTCAAATCATACATCTGTCGGAAAGAATATCCTGTAAGCTACTAGAATTCCCACCTATAAACTGCCGAAACTTTCTGGTTATGCAATCCGGTGTTGGGGATACAGGGACACAAAATATATCACCCAAACTAACAATACCTAGATCCATTGTATCCATCCGTCAACACATAACCAAGAAATCCTCGAAATCGTGTACCTCGACCTTGAAAAACATCCGTTATACAAGTCATGGCAATACTCCCTTTTCGCCACGAAGATCGGGCTATCAGGTTATCTCACCAACAACTGCACAAAAGAGATTTCGATGTCGGTAAAACTCGGTATTCCAGAGCTGCAACGATAAAATTGTGACGACAACACCTCGGAGCTCAACTCCCGGGACACCGCCACAACCCCTAAATGTCGAGGCACCAAGAACAATGTTCTCGTCACAAAACCATCGAACGATTCCAAGATACCCACGTGATCCTAAAAAAATTTTAGTGAAATTTGAGGAGAGGAAAGACAAAACTCTACGTCGGGATGCCTCACCAGAGCGACGAAGGGACTGGGAGTAAAAGAATCCTACTCTCCGATATATATAATCCTAAGACTCAAAACATTTTCCATTCTAGACTCAACAACGTCGACAAACAATCAAGTAGGGGCTCCTAAGTCGGGAAGGCTCGATTACCAACTTAGCGCCCTCGATGCGGCTATATCTCCCACGTGTCGAAGCACGACTTAGAGGCATAACCGCATTGAAAGCAATGTCGCAAGTGAGGTAATCTTCACACAACCCATGTAATACATAAGGAAAGAGATACATAGTTGGCTTACAATCGCCACTTCACACAATACATGGGTAAAACATTACATCATACAGATACAATCAAGGTCCGACTACGGAACCAAAATAAAAGAAGACTACCCCAAATGCTACGGATCCCCGATCGTCCCAACTGGCTCCACTCTTGAACAACTGAAACGAAACAACACAATGAACAAGATCTTCATCGAGCTCCTCCTTGAGCTCGGTGCATCACCGCACGGTTTCATCGACACCGCAAACTGGTTTTGAAGTATCTGTGAGTCACGGGACTCAGCAATCTCACACCATGAGATCAAGACTATTTAAGCTTAAAGGTAGGGCAAGGTAGTGAGGTGGAGCTGCAGCAAGCGACTAGCATATATGGTGGCTAACATACGCAAAAGAGAGCGAGAAGAGAAGGCAAAAGCACGGTCGAACAACTATGATCAAGAAGTGATCCTGAACTCCTACTTACGGCAAACATAACCCGAAACCGTGTTCTCCTCTCGATCAACCCGAAAAGAGACACTCACGGTTACGCACACGGTTGGTGTATTTTAATTAAGATCAACTTCGGTTTTCTACAACGGACATTAACAAATTCCCATCTGCCACATAACCGCGGGCACGGCTTTGAAAGTTCAAACCCTGCAGGGTGTCCCAACTTAGCCCATGATAAGCTCTCGCGATCAACGAAGGAATAGACCTTCTCCCGGAAGCCGATCAGTCTCGAATCCGGCTACAAGACATTTCACAGCAATAAAACAAGTCCAGCAAGACCTCCCGGCGTGCCGACACCCTGATAGTAGCCGCGCGTATCTCGTCTCAGGCCACGACCGGATGAGCAGTACGTACGGCAACCGACGATACCCCAAGTTGCCTCGGGGCGGCACCGCAAGTGGCTCTAGTTTGGACCAACACTTAGACAAGCATTGGCCCGGGGGGGCTAAATAAAGATGACCCTTGGGTTAATTACTCCCAAGGGAAATGTAGGTGGTGGTGAAGCAAATGGTAAAACCAATGTTGGGCCTTGCTGGAAAAGTCTTATTCAAAGCGAACTGTCAAGGGGTCCCATAAATCACCCGACCGCGTTAGGGACGCAAAATCCGGGAACATAACACCGATATGACGGAAACTAGGGCGGCAAGAGTGGAACAAAACACCAGGCATAAGGCCGAGCCTTCCACCCTTTACCAAGTATATAGATGCATTAATTAAATAAGATATATTGTGATATCCCAACAAGTAAACATGTTCCAACAAGGAACAACATCTCCATGTTCCAACAAGGAACAAACTTCATCTTCACCTGCAACTAACAACGCTATAAGAGGGGCTGAGCAAAGCGGTAACATAGCCAAACAACGGTTTGCTAGGAAGGGTGAAAAGGTTAGAGGCTTGACATGGCAACATGGGAGGCATGATATAGCAAGTGGTAGGCATCGCAGCATAGGCATAGCAAAAGAGCGAGCATCTAGCAAGCAAAGATAGAAGTGATTTCGAGGGTATGGTCATCTTGCCTGAAATCCCGCAAGGAAGAAGAACGAGTCCATGAAGAAGACAAACGGACGAAGTCGAATGAATCCTCACAACTCCGGAACGAAACCGAAGCTAACGAGAGAAACAAACCGGAAACAAACAAACAACATAGTAAACACACAATCATAAACATGGCATGATGCACAAACAAATATGATGCATGTCGGTTTAATGAGGCATGGCATGGCAATATGCACAAACAAAACTACAAGTTAATGGAGCCCAATATGCAACGAGTTGCATATTGACGAACACCACAACACTTATTTAGTTCTCTCCCGATTAGGTACTCAACAATATTAAATGTTATTAAACATGGCAAGAGGTGAAGCATAATGAAACTACCTATCTAGGCAAGTTTAAATGAGGCCGAAACAAGAAACAACAATTCGGAAAATCCTCATATACAAATTATGGATTAGGTACAGATCTGACCTAAAGCATATTTTAGAGTTGTTAAACAAGCAAAGCAAGGTTACCATGTTAAACTAGGCATTATTCTACCCCATTTACATATATAATTTAATTAAAATGGAGCTACGGTTATTTAGTTATGAAATAAATCGTTTTAGCATGGCATTTAAGCAAATTAATGCAACCAACAATTATAAACATTTAAATGTTGTTATCATGATGCGGATGACATGTGCAAGTTTTATGCAATAATATGAAAACGTTAACATGAGCAAGATATGAAGCATTATGTCACCGTGGTGGAAGAAGGGGTGCCACGGCAACGAATCCGAAAATGGTGCCACGCAACATATCGGTTCCGGTAGCTCACGGAGATACCGATGCAAAAGGAAGGGGTGACGGAAGCGAGTCACGCAAGATGGTGGGGTGATCCCGATTACCGGGTTCCCACGGAACGGTGGCATGGCAAAAGAGGGGCATCGCAAAGATGATTCGATCACGGCGGTCGTCACGGGTTATACCTTCGAAGCGAGCAATCAGGACGGAAAGCGTTTCGTAGAGGGAAGTAGACGTTCACGGGTCGTCGAGGGAAGTAGAGGAAGTAGACGTTCATGTTCGTTTTCGAAGAGGTACTTGACGGGTCCGAATCCCTTCGGGGTTGTCGTGGTACTTGCGATCTCGCGATGGTAGTCGTACACGGCGTAGGGGAAGTAGACGTTCTCGTTCGATGGTAGTGGTACATCTCGTCATCGGAAGTAATGGTACACACGAAGGTAGTCGAACTTGACGGTTCCGTTACACAGGTCTTCGACGACGGTAGTTGTACATGGTTTGGAGTGGTACTTGCATCTTCGGACTTGACGAATCCGAGGGCTTCGGGGTCGACGGTAGTGGTACATGTGACGTCGGGGTACTTGTCGTTAACCACGGAAGTAGTTGTTCACGTTTTGGAGTTGAACTTGCCGCTCGTGGTACACGGGTCTTCGGAGATGGTAGTGGTACATGGGTCTTCGGAGATGTCCGGGGTCGTCGGGTCGTAGTGGTACTTGCAGTTTGTGAAGTCGAACTTGACGGTCCAAAACGTTCATCGGCGGTCGAACTTGGCGATCTCGACGGTCGTCGTGGAAGTAGTCGTTCTCGTTTCGTAGTCGTACATGGCGGCGGTAGTTGTTCTAGGCAGGAAACAGTAGTTGTACACGGGTCTTCGGCGTCGTGGTACTTGTCGTTCCAAAACAGAGCAACACCAAACCCTCGGGTCTTGGCGTCGTTGCCACCGGCAGCGGCGGTGCACGAAACAGCAGCAGGAGGCTGCAGAGGTGGCGACCATGTGGCTGACAGGGTCGCACGCAGCGCAACACAGCGAGATGACGAAGGCCTCGGGCATGGCGACTCCGGAACGGGGCGGCGCGTCGGAGTTGGCCGACCTCGGGGACGACAGGGGCGCGGCGGGGTCGTTCTCGGCCGGATCGGCCAAAACGAGGCGGCGAGGAGGAGGTCGCGCACAGGGGCGACGAAGGTGCACGACGGCGGCGAGGTAGGAAGCGGCGACGGGAACATGGGAGGCGGAGCTCCAGGGGCTCAGGGCGAGAGGAGGTCGGGCGCTTGGAGGAGATTGGGGCCGGCGGCGACAGAGCTCGAGGAGGCCGATGAGGGGCGCGAGCCGAGGAGGAGCGGGGACGGGAGGAGAAGGGATGGCGGCGCCGGTGCTCGATGCCCGCGGCGAGGAGGGTAGAGGCGCGGGAACGGGTGGCGCCGGGTGGAGGGAGGACGAGGAAGGGGCCGGCTTGGAGGCGCCATGAGAGGCGAGAGGGAGAAAGAGATCGAGCGGGGGTTCGGGAGCGACTGCGCGAGGGAGGAGCGAGGGGATCGAGCCGATGTGGTGGCGCTGCGGGAGGACGAGGGGATCGGGCAAGGTGCGGCTAGGGTTAGGTCGGTGGGGCGGCTGGGCCTAGGCCTTGGGCCTTGGGAGGCCGGCTGGGCTGGAGGAGAAAGCCAGGGGCCGGCTGGACTGGGCTGGCTGCCTGGAGAAGGCCGAGCTGGGCCGGCACCTCTCTCCTCTCTCTCTATATATTTTCTTTAGCAGAAAACAGATAAAGAGAAGAAAAAGAAAGAGAGGGTAGAGGAAGAAGTTGGACATGGGGATAATTTTCCCGAGCTCGCAAAAATGTGAGGAATTTAAAAAAAATGATCCAAGGATTTTTGGTGAAACTCCGGAAAATGATGAAATAAAAATGGCAAGGTGAGGAGACCAAACTTGAAGTGGAAAGGGCATTGGAATTTTGCAAGTGTGTTATGGTGATTCCAAAACAATGGAATATTTTTAATATAGCTCCCTAATATTGGGAGGATATGTTATAAAGAGAAAACACCATGTGAATTCCCTCGATTTAAATGGATCGAAAAATCCATACAATTTATTTAGAAGAGTTTTAAAAATAATGATATGATGGCATGATGACATGATGCAATACAAAAACAAAACGAACCACACGACAAAACTCGGAAACCCTGGAAGGCAACTGAAGCTCCGGTCTTGGGGCGTCACAGCACTAGCAAATACTAACAACATGAAGTAGGATGAATCTCGGGTTCAGCAACCCAGGAGTAGAATACCTACTACTAAATGGCATCACGGGATGCTTTCGAAAATGATGGCCAGAATCATCACACTCGGGGTACAAAAGCATTGCTAAATTGCTAGGTGACTTCCTAAACATCTAGGGTCATAATAATAGTTCCAACATATATGTCGAGGCAATGGAGTACCTCGACTGACTGGTTAGTGTGCTTAACCTGGCCCAAAAGGTCATCGGGAACAGGAAGAAAGGATTTGCAATTGCATCAGACTATTTAGAGACCTGGGATGACTCGGACAGCATAACGGCTGTAAATGCTCAAAATGATTTGAGACATCCTGCAGAAAGGGTGGCATAACCACTCAACAACACCATAACAAGATTCTGAGATCAACAGTTATCATACAGAAATAGTAGGAACTGGCGGGATTTAAACCAACAATCTTAGAGGTCTATGGATTAGTAACACGTCATCCTGATAGATAGATGAGAAGCCTAGTTCTTAACCCCGTAGAAGAGAAGAGGATGACTCAGATCGAGAAGGCCATGAGGTATAAGGAGTAAAAAGAGCCTTACGTTCCTTCCACAATCAATTCCCTTACATAACTAAAGCATTTCTAGACACAACTTCGACCAGTTTGGCTTGATAATCCTCTGAGCGATCAGCTCGATACCAACGCTGTCGGGACCCGATCCTAAGTCACACCGATCTAGCATGTAACACATCATATCACTTTGCGGCCTCACGCACGGTATTCCACGGTGTCGCCTTACCATGGCCCGGGACCGTTTGCGTCTTTTGGCTCACGATATGATAGTGTCGCTAGCATCCATATGACAAAGAACCGGGCCGACATGGCTAGTCGTGAACCCAAAGCGGCGCTAACCCATGGGGACAGGCATACATGAATCACATCGAGCATGTCGGTCATCAACGTATGTATTCGGGCTGTAGCACTGGCTAACAGGACTCCGGTATCCCGGCTGTAGCAGCTAGGCAGGACTCGAATAACACCGCGTGACATTTCCCGAAGGACAGACATAGGAACGAAGTGAAACACATGCCGCCAGATCAAGTGTCCAAGCAGTAGTCTTGGGCTAGCAGGACTCGTGAACCGGGCTGTAGCGGACTACTATCGCCGGAAGCACGAGACTACATTTCCCCATATGAGAGGCTGCCAAGGATAAACAACTAGTTTGTCGGATCCCACACATACCAAGCATTTCAAACATACACACATTATGCTCAATATGCGTAGATACAACATGGCATCACAACATAACTCTACGACTCAAAATATTATTCATTAGGCCCGAGGAGCGAGATATTACAAACATGGGTCTCATGACCCAACACTCGAAACATACAAGTCAAAGCACAAGCGGAAGCTAAACATGTCCGAGTACAGATAACTACAAATGAAAAAGGCTGAGAAGCGACTATCTACCAGATCTGCCGAGGCACAAGATCGTAGCTGAGGTAACAAGCTAAGCGTCAAGTCCACGTGGAACTACTAGCGAGACCGATGTCTCTCGCAAAACATAAAATAAGCAAACGTGAGTACAATTGTACTCAGCAAGACTTACATCAGATCTAACTACATATGCATCATTATCAAAAGGGGGTGGTGGAGTTTGACTGCAGCAAGCCAGCTTTGACTCGGTGGCTATCCTGAACTACATCGCAAGTAACTCTTTTGAGGTGGCGCTACGAGTCCACATATTCACCAGATCAATACACCACTATGGACCCGCCCCGTCTTCCTACGAGAACGCCATCCATAGCACTCACGCTTATCTTGCGCATTTTAGAGTATCCACTTTCACTTGTCTATGAACTATGCAAGGGTCCAAGTTTCCATATCCGAGGAATCCGGCTATTGAATAGATAATGATAACCCTGCAGGGTGTACTTCTTCACACATGCTCTCGCCACTTATCGCCTCAGACATCGTCATGTACCTCGGCAACCTTCAAGCGGAAGCCGGGCGAGGGAGTCGGCCACGACCGACTAACCACACAAGTCTCTCGTCCAGGTTTATCGCCTATTCGGGTTCCATCCGCAAGGAGATCCGGCCGGGTGTCGCCACGGCCCCAAACGATGTGAGCAGGGTTCCCAAGCCCACCAACCGGGTGCCACTTGGTACACCGTGCCATCAGTGCCTAGTCGTCCCAAGCCCACCTGCACGGGTGCCACTTGGTAGACTACTAACACTACCTACAAACACCAGAAACTAGTTGCAACTCCTGGACAGAGAACAAGTTGATTAATAAGTCGAGAGGGGTCGAGTTACCGGAACCCAATGTGTGGTAGTAACTGTTCATGGATCACAAACACAGAACTCAGTTCCTGAGGACGGTTTCAATGAGACAACCCACCATGTACTCCTACATGGCCTCTCACCGCTACCTTTACCAAATCGTGTTCACACACTTAGCTCACACACAGTAGGACATGTTCATAACAATTCCAATTCATTCCCGATGAATCAGACCCGACTCAACTCTAAGCAGTAGCAGGCATGACAAACAAACATAAATGAGTAGGCACAACATGGCTCAAACAATTCCTACTCATACTAGTGGGTTTCATCTAATTCTTGTGGAATGACAGTCATGCAAAGGATCAAGGGGTTCAGCTACCGCAGCAAGTAACACATGAGTCGTTGTTGTCCTAATGCAGTAAAATAGAGCAGGAGCGAGAGAGTGGGATTGTATCGGAATGAACAAGGGGGGTTTTGCTTGCCTGGCACTTCTGAAGATAATATAGTTCTTCATCGGTGTCATCGAACTCATCGTCGGTACATCGTCTACCGGGAGGGGACAATTACCGGCAAACAAGAGAGAACACAATCAATGCAATGCGCATTCACATGAATGACATGTCATATTAAGGTACTGAATTTACCTAATGTAATAATAATCCAAGTTAGTTGAAGTGGAATTCAAACAAGGTTGAACTCCAACTCCAAATGCTAGTTCATGAATTACCCTAATCATGATTCATCCTATTCAGTGAGGTTAACTTGTTCAAACATGCATGATCATGGCATAAACAGATTCTTCATATTTTTCTGATCATTTTTCATATATAAATTATTTCCATCCGAGTTACGGTTGAATTTCTATGATTTATTGAAGTTTAGAGTATTTTCTGGAATTTCCTGAATTAAAATAATTCCAGAATATGATTATGGCGTCAGCACCACGTCAGGGTGACGTCATCAAGTCAACTGGGGCGGTCCAGGTCAAACTCTGACCTGCGGGTCCCGAGTGTCAGTGTCTAACTAACTAACCTAACTTAGTTAATACTAATCTAACTTAATTAGCCGGGCGGGGCCCGCATGTCAGTGAGGGAGAGGGGGAAGTCAAACCGGGCAAGGTCAACGGACGCCGGCGTTTAGCCTTGGCGAGCGCGACGCCAGCGGCGAGAGTGATTTTGCCATTCCGGCACCAAATGGCCATGGAGAGCATCTAGGAGGAGCTGGGGAGGAGCCGAAGCTCTTGGTGGAGGGGCTCGAGCTCGGGGCGGTCGGAATCGACACCGGCGACGAGGTTGGTGGCCGCCGGAGTTCGGCCGAGGTCGAACACGGCGCTAGGGAGCACGGCGAGGCGCGTGGAGTGGCGTTTTGCGCCCCGAGAGTGCGGTGAGGGCGGTGGTGAGCTCGGGAGCGAACGCGTCTTGTGATTATGCCACGGCTACGCCATGGCCGGGCGGCGAGGAGCAATCGGCCCGGTGGAAGTCGGCGTTAGCGAGAGGAAAAGGGCCGGGGAGAGAGGGATCGACGCAGCAGCTCACCGCGGATCGAACGAAGGGTTGGCGAGCTCGGGAGGCTTCGCGACGGTGAATTGGCGGCGGCGGTCCTCGGTGGCCGAGAAGGGGAAAGACGCGTGGGCGGCGATGCAGGGCTCCCGCGGTCCAATTGGTGGGTGTAGATGACGCAGAAGGCCAAGGCGGTCCTCCTGGACCCATCGGGGAGGCACCGGATGGACGGTGGCCGCGGCTATGGCGATAGCGAGAGCTCATGGCGTCATGCCATGGTGGAGAGGGCAAGAGGGAGGCGAGGGGAGAGAGGACCAGTGAGTGAAGGGGGGTCGGGAGGCGCGTGGCGCCTCGGGGACTCGTCCAGAGCGTCGGTGGAGTGAAGCAGGCAGGGTGGAGGTGGCCTGCGCGCGGCGACGACACGCCTCTGCCTACTGGCAGAGGTTGAAGACGGTGGGGGGGGGGGAAGTTGGGCTCGGCCTCAGCCCCAGTGCTGGGCCAGATGGGGCACTAGGTGGGCTGCAGGTAAGCACCAGGTAGTCCTTCTCTCTCTCTCTTTTATTATCCTGTTTTCTATTTTCTGTTTCGTTTTAGTTTAGTAAAATACTAAACCATTTAAATAAATCCTGAAAATAATTATGGGCATTAACTGAATTATTACAGAGGCCCTTAACTATTTTCAGAATTGTTGGAGCATTTAAAATATTAATAGTATTTAAATGCCCCAATTCAAATACAATATGGTTTATTCAAAATCCAAAATGCCTTGGAAAAATATCCATCACCTCTGGATATGGTTTTCACCTTTTTCCATTAATCATGAATATTTTTGCAAACCAATTTGGGTTTTTGAAAATATTTTTGAATTTGAACCTATTTGAATTGTTTTAGTGCTAGGGCTTGATCATCCCCATTTCAAATTTCATGGAAATTAAACATGATGCATGGATGCAATGCTACTAGTTACAAGCAAGCTCTAGGGTTGATCTGGGGCTGTGACAAAGAGTTGTTTAATGACGCTGATTCAAATACGATCCACGTCAAACCCAAAGGGGTTAAGCTATGATTCAAATATGATCAAGAAGCCCCCAAGTGGGTTTGGCAGTATGCCGATCAAGTGGGTATCGACAGCTATGTTCTCTTTGGTTCAAATACGACCTATGTTTTAACAGGAAGCCCCCAAGTGATCATGGCTAGATTCAGATATGATCATAAGCCGGACCAAAGGGAAAGCCGGATTCAAATATTATCCTCTCCCTGTTGGTTGTTTCCACCACCTGATAAAGAAGACATGTAGACCTTTGAGGGTAAAAAGAACAGAGGTCCTGCTTTATTGCTTCATATAACATATACATCGTCAAAAAATATATACATCTTGAGAGCCGGTGGCTCAAGTATAGTAAGGCCGAAGATGGGCGATATTCCACGGCAGGCGGGTCTCCTCCTCCGACTTACATGAGTCTTTGTGCTCTCGAACATCGATAAGGTAGTATGACCCGTTGTTCAAATTCTTGCTGACTGAGGGAGCCCTGGATTAGGGGGTGTCCGGAAAGCCGGACTATAACCTTCGGCCGGACTCCTGGACTATGAAGATACAAGATTGAAGACTTCGTCCCGTGTCCGGATGGGACTTTCCTTGGCATGGAAGGCAAGCTTGGCGATACAGATATGTAGATCTCCTCCCATTGTAACCGACTGTGTGTAACCCTAGCCCTCTCCGGTGTCTATATAAACTGGAGGGTTTTAGTCCGTAGGACGAACAACAATCATACCATAGGCTGGCTTCTAGGGTTTAGCCTCTCTGATCTCGTGGTACATCTACTCTTGTACTACCCATATCATCAATATTAATCAAGCAGGAGTAGGGTTTTACCTCCATCGAGAGGGCCCGAACCTGGGTAAAACATCGTGTCCCTTGTCTCCTGTTACCATCCGCCTAGACGCCTGATTCGGGACCCCTACCGAGATCCGCCGGTTTTGACACCGACATTGGTGCTTTCATTGAGAGTTCCTCTATGTCGTCATCTTTAGGCCTGATGGCTCCTCCGATCATCAACAACGATGCGGTCCAGGGTGAGACTTTTCTCCCCGGACAGATCTTCATATTCGGCGGCTTTGCACTGCGGGCCAATTCTCTTGGCCATCTAGAGCAGATCGAAAACTACGCCCCTGGCCATCAGGTCAGGTTTGGAAGTTTGAACTACACGGCTGACGTCCATGGAGACTTGATCTTCGACGGGTTCGAGCCACAGCCAAGCGCACCGAACTATCATGATGGGCATGATCTAGCTCTGCCGCCGAACAGTGCCCTGGAGGCCGCACCAGTGTCCGCTCCGACCCTTAGCTCAGAGCCGACTGCGCCAATCGTGGGCGGGTGGCTAGACACTGCCTCGGGGGCTGCAATCTCTACGGCGATCGAGCCGGACACCAGCCTTGTCCTTTGCGAAGCTCGTGACTCGAAGGTGCCGGACTCCTCTCTGGACTCCGAACCTTCCGTGCCCCTGCCAATCGAATCCGATTGGGCGCCGATCATGAAGTTTGCCGCCGCGGACATCTTTCAGCACTCGCCCTTCGGCGACATCCTGAATTCGCTAAAGTCTCTCTCTTTATCAGGAGAGCCCTGGCCGTACTATGGTTAGCAAGGTTGGGATGCGGACGACAAAGAAATTCAAAGCCCACCCACCACCCACTTCATAGCCACTGTCGATGATTTAACCGACATGCTCGACTTCGACTCCGAAGACATCGACGGTATGGATGCCGATGCAGGAGACGACCAAGAACCAGCACCTACAGGGCACTGGAAGGCCACCTCGTCATACGACATATACATGGTGGACGCCCCAAAAGAAGGGAATGGCGATGGAACAACGGAGGATGACCCCTCCAAGAAGCAGCCTAAGCGCCGGCTTCAGCGGCGCCGCTCTAAATCCCGCCAAAGCAAAAACGGCGATTCCGGCACTGGAGATAATAACACCCCGGACAGTGCCGAAGACAAGCCCCTCCAGCAAGATTCAGCACAAGAGGATGGAGAAGCCAGCCCTCATGAGAGAGCGGCAGCCAGAGAGGTAGAGGACGATAATTACATGCCTCCCTCCGAAGACCACCTCCTCCTGGCTTGGACCCTTTTGGGACTCCACCTCGGCATCATCCGTAGGATGAGGGGAGGTAGCAGTCGGAAGTGAAAGGCTATTCACATCCGACGAATCCAGGGATCCGCTCGACGAAGCGTCGAGCTGGGCCACGGGCGGACTGCATGATTATATTCGGCGTCAGAAGATACTGTGCAATAAAGGAACGCCGTGAGTTATTCTGGTATCCGGATACTTACGATTTTGCCAGGGGCTTGGCACTGGATGGCCAATCCACTTCGCCATCGTCGGCGTTGGTGGAGTAGTCTGGAGGAAGGGTCCTTCCCTTCTTGGACCCTCCGCCCCCCCCCCCCTAGTTGGGGCGGCCTTCCTTTTTTGTCCTCCCCCCGCTGGAGGGGGAGAGGCCTCTTCTTCCTCCTCCTCATCTTTGTGGGAGGAGTGCGCCTCGGAGTCCTCGGATGATGAATCAGACACCGCCGAGCGCCGGGAACTCTTTTGAGTTCCCGTGGCCTTTTTCTTGGCATTCTTCTCCGGAACCACGCAAGGTGCCGGAGCCAGCAGCCCCGTCAAGTGGGCATCTGCTGGGCCTTCGGGCAAAGGAACCGGACAGTCGATCTGTCCGGCTTCTTCTGCCATTCCTGTCAAAGGAATGGGAGCTTAGATCCCGCATGGAGTCAAACTATGAAAAACAAGTATCCCGTAAAGGGTGAAATAAGCTTACTACGCTGGCTTGGCGCTTCGCGCGGAATCCGCGATCCTCGGTAATGGGAGGGGGAACCTCAGCGCCCTTGAATAGCACCTTCCAGGCATCCTCGTGCGTTGTGTCAAAGAGCCTGGTCAGAGTTCGGTGCTGGGCCGGGTCGAACTCCCACAAGTTAAAAGCACGTCGTTGACATGGGAGGATCCAGCGGATGAGCATGACCTGGACTACGTTGACGAGTTTAACCTTTTTGTCCACCAGGTTTTGGACAGAGGTTTGGAGTCCGGTCCGCTCTTCCGAATTACCCCACGACAGGCCCTTCTCTTTCCAGGAGGTGAGCCGTGTGGGGATGCCAGATCGGAATTCGGGGGCCGCTGCCCATTCAGGGTCACGCGGCTCGGTGATATAGAACCACCCCGATTGCCACCCCTTTATGGTCTCCATGAAGGAACCCTCGAGCCATGTAACGTTGGGCATCTTGCCCACCATGGTGCCTCCGCACTCCACTTGGTGGCCGCCCACTACCTTCGGCTTGACATTGAAGGTCTTCAACCATAAGCCGAAGTGGGGTTGGATGCAGAGGAAGGCCTCGCACACGACGATGAACGCCTAGATGTTGAGGATGAAGTTCGGGGCCAGATTGTGGAAATCCAGGCCGTAGTAGAACATGAGCCCCCAGAAAAATGGGTGAAGTGGGAAGCCTAGTCCGCGGAGCAAATGGGTGAGGAACACCACCCTCTCATGGGGCCTGGGGTGGGGATGAGCTGCCCCTTGTCTGGGAGCCGGTGCGCGATGTCATTGGACAAGTATCCGGCTTTTCTCAGCTTCTTGATGTGTCCCTCCATGACGGAGGAGACCATCCACTTGCCTCCCGCTCCAGACATTGCTGGAGAAGGTTGAGGTGGGCTGTACAAATTTGGGCGCTGGAGCTCGAGTGCGCGAAAATGGATAAGCAAAGGAGGAAGAAGGCGTAGATGAAAAAGGTGGATCCTTATCCCCTTATATGGGCGGACGTGACTGCACGTCCCCACCCGCCTGGTAAAACTCGCTTATCTCCCAAGCGCCGTAATTAATGGCATGGTTGGGTTGCCCACACCCGTATTGATGAGAATCTCGGAATAAGGGGAACACGATCTCTGCTTCAACAAGACGTGCCAAGGAAATTGCCTCGCTAAGTGCGCTGAGGTGGGACAGTAAAAACGATTCGAATAAAGGCTTGGCCGTGGTGTGATGTCGCGCTGCGGAATACGTCAGCAGATTGGGTTTGTGTAAATATTATTCTCTCTACGGTGGTATGTGGAACTTATTTTGCAGAGCCGGACACTATCCTTGTGTTCAAAATCTTCTATGAAGTATTCGGAGGAGGAACCCGCCTTGCAATGCCGAAGACAATCTGCGTGCGGACTAAGTCGTCATTGAAGCCTGGTTCGAGAGGCTCTTGAGGAGTCTGGATTAGGGGTGTGCGGATAGCGGACTATAACCTTCGCCGGACTCTGGACTATGAAGATACAAGATTGAAGACTTCGCCCCGTGTCCGGATGGGACTTTCCTTGGCGTGGAAGGCAAGCTTGGCGTCGGATATGTAGATCTCCTCCCATTGTAACCGACTGTGTAACCCTAGCCCTCTCCGGTGTCTATATAAATTGGAGGGTTTTAGTCCGTAGGACGAACAACAATCATACCATAGGCTAGCTTCTAGGGTTTAGCCTCACTGATCTCGTGGTACATTTACTCTTGTACTACCCATATCATCAATATTAATCAAGCAGGAGTAGGGTTTTACCTCCATCGAGAGGGCCCGAACCTGGGTAAAAACATCGTGTCCCTTGTCTCCTGTTACCATCCGCCTAGACGCACTGTTCGGGACCCCCTACCCGAGATCCGCCGGTTTTGACACCGACACTGACCACAAAGGGTCCTTCCCAAGGAGGGGATAGCTTGTGCATATCAGACTGATCCTGGATGAGCCGGAGCACTAAGTCGCCTTCCTAAAAGGTTCTGATTCTAACCTGGCGGCTGTGATAGCGGTGCAGGTCTTGCTGGTAAATCGCCGAGCGGGCTATTGCCAAGTCTCGCTCCTCATCCAACAAGTCAAGTGCATCCTGACGAGCTTTTTCCTTATCAGCCTCAACGTAAGCCGCCATGCGGGGTGAGTCGTGTCGGATGTCACTTGGCAGGACTGCCTCTGCTCTGTACACCATGAAGAAAGGTGTGTAACATGTAGATCTGTTAGGCGTAGTGTTGATGCTCCACAGTACAGAGGGTAGCTCCTCCCACCCAACAACCCGAGTCCGCTGTAAGGGGACCAAGAGCCGGGGTTTCATACCCTTCAGGATCTCCTGATTAGCTCTTTTTGCTTGACCATTGGATTGAGGAAGAGCAACAGTCAAAACATCAAGCCAGATATGTTCTCGTTGACAGAACTCTTCCATGGCACCCTTGGAGAGATTAGTGCCATTATCAGTTATGATGCTGTGTGGAAAACCAAAACGAAAGATCACCTTTTTCATGAACTGAACCGCCGTGGCTGCATCACACTTACTGACCGGCTCTGCCTCAACCCACTTTGTAAACTTATCCACTGCCACCAGGAGGTGTGTCTTTTTATCCTTAGACCTCTTGAAAGGCCCAACCATGTCAAGCCCCCAGACTGCAAATGGCCAAGTAATTGGAATCATCCTCAACTCTTGAGCCGGCACATGAGCTCGTCATGAGAATTTTTGACATCCGTCACATTTGCTAACCAGATCCTCCGCATCAGTATGAGCCATCAGCCAATAGAAACCATGTCGGAAAGCCTTGGCCACAAGAGATTTTGAGCCGGCATGATGACCACAATCTCCTTCATGGATCTCACGAAGTATCTCCTGACCCTCCGCAGGCGACACACAACGTTGAAACGCCCGAGTGACACTGCGCTGATGTAATTCGCCATGAACAATCATCATAGATTTGGACCGCCTGATGATTTCTCTCGCCAAGGGTTCATCCTCAGGCAACTCTCCTCGGGTCATATAGGCCAAATATGGCACTGTCCAATCCGGGATGACGTGAAGAGCTGCCACCAGCTGTGCCTCCGGGTTTGGCACTGCTAGTTCTTCCTCTGTAGGTACCTTCACAGAAGGATTATGCAAAACGTCGAGAAAGGTGTTAGGCGGCACCGGCTTACGCTGAGATCCTAGCCGGCTTAAAGTATCAGCCGCCTCATTCCTCCTTCGATCAATGTGCTCCACTTGATAACCTTTGAAGTGCCCAGCCACAACATCAACTTCACGATGGTAAGCCGCCATAAGGGGATCTTTGGAGTCACACTTGCCTGACACCTGTTGAACCACGAGATCTGAGTCGCCCAAGCACCTTACCCGGCTCAAATTCATCTCTTTGGCCATCCGGAGACCATGGAGTAAGGCCTCGTACTCAGCTGCATTGTTAGTACAAGGAAACATAAGCCGGAGCACATAACAAAATTTGTCACCTCGAGGCGAAGTTAAAACAACTCCAGCCCCCGAGCCTTCTAACTGCCTGGACCCATCAAAGTGAATAGTCCAATATGTGTTATCTGGCTTCTCCTCAGGTGCCTGCAACTCTGTCCAATCATTGATAAAATCCACCAGGGCTTGAGACTTGATGGCAGTCCGAGGCATGTATTTCAAACCATGAGGCCGAAGCTCAATGGCCCACTTGGCGACTCGTCCTGTGGCCTCTCTATTCCGTATGATGTCTCCTGAGGGGGCAGAGCTTACCACAGTGATAGGATGACCTTGGAAGTACTGCTTCAGTTTCCGGCTTGCCATGAACACTCCGTAAACAAGTTTTTGCCAATGTGGATACCTTTGTTTAGACTCAATGAGCACCTCACTGATGTAGTAAACCGGCCGTTGAACTGGATGCTCCTTGCCAGCCTCCTTGCGCTCCACCACGATGGCAACACTAACGGCTCATGCGTTAGCAGCCACATATAATAGTAATGGCTCCCTATCGATGGGAGCCGCAAGGACCGGCGGCTCAGACAACTGTCTCTTTAAATCTTCAAAGGCAGTATTAGCAGCATCACTCCAGACAAAAGTGTCTGTTTTCTTCATCATCTGATACAGCGGTAGGGCCTTCTCACCTAACTGGCTTACGAACCGGCTTAAAGCATCAACACGACCCGCCAGTCGCTGAACATCATTGATGCACGCCGGTTTAGCCAAAGAGGTGATTGCCTTGATTTTCTCTGGGTTAGCTTCAATGCCTCTTTTTGAGAACAGGAAACCCAGAAGCTTGCCTGCAGGTACACAAAATACACACTTGGCCGGGTTAAGCATCATCTTATAAACTCGGAGATTATCAAAGGTCTCCCTTAAATCAGATATCAAAGTTTCCTTCTCCCTAGACTTCACCATGATGTCATCTACATAAGAATGAACATTGCGCCCAATTTGATCGTGGAGACAGTTATGTACACATCGCTGATAAGTCGCCTGGGCACTCTTGAGCCCAAATGGCATAGATACATAGAAGAAGGCTCCAAACGGAGTGATGAAAGCCGTCTTCTCCTGGTCCTTAACTGCCATTTTGATCTGATAATAGCCAGGGTAAGTATCCAAAAAGCTCAATCGCTCGCAACCCGCCGTAGCATCAATGATTTGATCAATACGGGGGAGGGCAAAGGGATTAGCCGGACAAGCCTTATTTAAGTCATGTAATCCACACATCCGCCAGTGCCGTTCTTCTTGAGCACGAGCACCGGGTTAGCTAACCACTCTGGGTCAAAAACTTCAACAATGAACCCAGCCGCTAAGAGCCGGGCGACCTCCTCTCCAATAGCTTTCCGTCTTTCCTCATTGAACCTCCGAAGAAACTGCCTGACCGGCTTATACTTCAGATCAATATTAAGAGTGTGCTCAACGAGTTCTCTCGGGACGCCCGGCATGTCAGAAGGTTTCCATGCAAAGATGTCCCGGTTCTCACGGATGAACTCGATGAGCGCGCTTTCCTATTTAGGATCCAAGTTGGTACTGATGCTGAACTGCTTAGAAGAGTCGCCTAGAGTAAACTTAACAAGCTTTGTTTCAGCAGCCGATTTAAACTTCAACGCCGGGTCATGCTCTGTAGTCGGCTTCTTCAGAGGGGTCATATCCGCCATGTCAACATTATATTGATAAAACTTTAGCTCTTCTGCTGCACAAACAGACTCAGCATAAGCCGCGTCGCCTTCTTCACACTCCAAGGCTACCTTTCGACTCCCATGCATAGTGATGGTGCCCTTGTGACCCGGCATCTTGAGCTGCAGATAAACATAACACGGCCGTGCCATGAACTTGGCATAAGCCGGCCGCCCAAACAGAGCATGATATGGACTCTTGATTCTGACCACCTCAAACGTCAATTTCTCAGCCTTGGAATCATATTCATCTCGAAAGGCCACCTCCAATTCAATCTTACCGACCGGGTATGCCGACTTACCAGGCACCACCCCATGGAAAACGGTGTTGGATGTCTTTAAATTTTTGTCAGTCAAACCCATGCGTCGAAAGGTCTTGTAATAGAGGATGTTGATACTGCTACCTCCGTCCATGAGTACCTTGGTAAATTTATATGCACCGACCTGAGGCGCCACCACCAAGGCTAACTGACCCGGATTATCAACCCGGGGCGGGTGATCTTCCCTGCTCCATACAATAGGTTGCTCTGACCACCTCAAGTAACGGGGAACTGCCGGCTCAACAGAGTTCACGGCCCTCTTATGAACCTTCTGGTCACGCTTGCACAAGCTAGTGCTGAACACATGATACTGCCCACTATTCAGCTGCTGCGGATGGCTTTGATAACTGTTGATCTGCTGTTGTCCCCTTGACCAGCTCTTTGTTGATTATAGCCGCTTTGATTTCCCTGAAAGACGGAACTCGAACCGCCGCCTGGGCCATGAAAGCCGCCGGCTCCTGAGCTGCCACCCGACCCATGATTGCCATCAAACGTGTTGGAATTCTTGAAAGCCTTCATGATCGTGCAATCTTTCCATAAGTGAGTGGCTGGTCGTTCTCGGGTGCCGTGTCTCGGGCAAGGCTCATTGAGTAGCTGCTCAAGAGATGGGCCTGACCCGCCAGATCAAGGGGGCGGTTTTCCCTTACGTCTCTGATTGTTACCCTGCGCATTGGCATTGGCAAGAAACTCCGGGTTACCCTCAGCCTTACGCTTGTTGCCTCCTTGATTCATAGGGTTATGCTGCTGACCCTTTCCATTGTCGTTCTTCTTTCCCTTCCCTGTCTTTTCCTCATCAGACGCGAGATCCTTAGTACTATCAGAGTCGGCGTATTTGACTAAAGCTGCCATCAACGTACCCATATAATTGCAATCACGTTTAAGGCGCCCCAGTTTCTGTCTTAGCGGCTCAAAACGGCAAATTCTTCTCCAACATGAGGACTGCAGAGCCGGCATCCATCTTATCAGACGAATGTATTATCTCCTTGACCCGGCGCACCCAATGAGTTGTGGATTCACCCTCCTCCTGCTTACAATTTGTCAAGTCCACAATCAACATAGATTGCTTGCAAGTGTCTTTGAAGTTCTGGATGAATCGGGCCTTTAGCTCTGCCCATGAACTAATGTAATTGGGCAGCAAGCCCTTTAACCAAGACCGGGCCGTTCCATCCAACATCATGGTGAAGTACTTAGCCATTGCTGCGTCGCTGACCTCCAACAACTCTATGGCCATCTCATAACTTTCAATCCACGCTCCGGACTGTAAGTCGGCCGTGTAATTTGGCACCTTTCGAGGTCCCTTGAAGTCCTTGGGTAGACGTACATCACGCAGAGTCGGCACCAAACAAGGAACATTGCCGGTTCTAGTAGCCACTCCCGCCTCAATGGAAGTCGTCGGATACTCTGGGAAATCTTTGTGAGCCGTCTGTTGAGCCGCTAGCTGAGCCGCCCGCTCGTCCTCCTGACGTATTCGGTCTTGTATCGGGTTATAGCCACTGGGCTGGTTACGGCACTGGGCATTGCTTGACAAAGCTTCTGACTCCATGTGCCTGCTGTAACTTAGACTCTGGTTTTGACGAGGCAGTGCTAACCAAGGCGGAGGAGTCGAATGAATCATGTACCGGCTATAAGAATAAATCTCTTGCTGAGTCAGGGCCGTCTGGACAAGTTCTTTGATCCTCCAGGTCTCCACCGCTGTCGGATCATCACCGTCCACTGGGAGAGCCACCAAACGCGCCGATGCTGCGATTAAGTTCTCCATGGGGTTGGAAAAGTGACCCGGTGGTATTGGTACATAGCGGGGCGGGGCCATACTCCCATAAGGAGGTGCCATCTCTCGAGGCTGAGCCGGTCCTCCTGCTCCGGCTGTCATGAACTGATTTGCTTCGGGCGGGTTGCTAGGGCCAGCACCGGGTGTAGCAAAAAGGTTCCGAGGGTCGTAAATCGGAGGCAAACAGGATTGGGTTTTCTGGTGCCTCCTTCTCATCACCTCATTAGATGCGTTCAGGCTCATCGTGGTGGAAAGCCTCATTTGGAGCTCTTTGTGCCCGTGCATCCAAAGCCGCCTGCTCAGTAGCTAACTTTGGTGTCCTCGGCTGCCAAGGCCTCCTTGGCCCGAGCTATCTCCTCACGCACATGTGCCACCTCCGCGTTATGCTCATCTTGATTTGCAGGAATAACCGTGACGGTTAACAGGGCCGTAAGCTTATCCATGAGATCCATCAGTATCTGAGCCGGCGGGCGCACAGGGCCTCCTGCCCCGGCCACTCCTGACCCGGACGTTATTTCTGCAGCGATTGTATAGTTTTGGTCGGGTTGAGTCCCAGCCATGAAGACTCCTGCCCAGCTTGGCGGCTCATAGGGGTCCGGAATACTGGGGCCATCGGAAGAGCCCCCAAGCACGCCATCTTGCACTTGATACAGCGAATCTATTGAACCGGCGGACGAATCACCGTCAAAGAGAACGGCCGTCTCACCACCATCTTCAGATCCTTCAGAAAGTTCCTCTCCGTGGATGCAGCCCACGAAGGCACGCTTCATGACGGGTTGAGCTCGGGCGGGTCTCGCGTGCTGAGCCGTCTCGACGAGGTCGGTGCAGTTGTCCGGCTCAGGGCCCGGCTCACCAATCCGGCCGATGAAGACGTGGATTCCGCCGAAGGGGACCCGGTACCCATACTCAATTGAGCCGGTGTCGGGGCCCCAGCCTTCGTCATCGATGTAGATCTTGCCGCGGCGACTCTTGGTCATCTGGCCAACTGTGTATCCCTTGAGCCCTTCGAAGCTGCCCTTCAAGAACTCAAATCCACCGTGTGCTGGCCCCACGGTGGGCGCCAACTATCGTGGAATTGTCACGGCAGATGTCCTCTTGCAAGGACTTAGTCGTGGAGCCATCGCAACTAGGAAGCTTAAAGGGGTTAATCGGGACAAAGGACACGAGAGAGTTATACTAGTTCGGCCCCTTACGATGAAGGTAAGGACTACGTCTAGTTGGGTTGGTATTGCTTGAGGTTTAGATAACCAGGGAGCGAGATACGCTTTGCCCGGTTCTCGATGAGAAATTTCTTGCCCTAAGCCGCCAGCGGGTCGTCCCCATACATACACGGGTGACGCCCTGTGGCCTAACGAGTCCCGGCTAGCTCATAAACAGTGTCCGGCTAGGTGACTAGTTAATTCTACCTTATGATACAAGTTATGTCATCATGGCGGTTTACCACTATGGGCCTTAAGCCGCCTGTGGGCCTTAGACCTTTATTGAACCACCATCTTCATGCTCGGCCTTGGGCTTCTTTCTGATGAATCTTCTTTGCGTAACCCTGCCCCTCCTGGGCGGCTTACACAAATAGTTATATCCCGGATCGATGATGGATAATTATGCCAGATGTGGTTCATCATGTAACAATCATAACACAGGGTGACACAGAACTAGCTCCAATTCATCAATGTAATGTAGGCATGTATTTCTAATATAGTCATACATGCTTATGGAAAAGAACTTGCATGACATCTTTTCTCCTACCCTCCTGTGGCAGCGGGGTCCTAGTGGAAACTAAGGGATATTAAGGCCTCCTTTTAATAGAGTACCGGACCAAAGCATTAACACATAGTGAATACATGAAATCCTCAAACTACGGTCATCACCGGGAGTGGTCCCAATTATTGTCACTTCAGGGTTGCCGGATCATAACACATAGTAGGTGACTATATACTTGCAAGATTGGATCAAGAACTCAGATATATTCATGAAAACATAATAGGTACAGATCTTAAATCATGGCACTCGGGCCCTAGTGACAAGCATTAAGCATAGCAAAGTCATAGCAACATCAATCTCAGAACATAGTGGATACTAGGGATCAAACCCTAACAAATCTAACTCGATTACATGATAAATCTCATCCAACCCATCACCATCTAGCAAGCCTACGATGGAATTACTCACGCACAGAGGTGAGCATCATGAAATTGGTGATGGAGGATGGTTGATGAGGACGATGGCGACGGATTCCCCTCTCCGGAGCCCCAAACAAACTCCCGAGAGAGTTTAGGGCTTGGCGGCGGCTCCGTATCGTAAAACGCGATGAATCTTTTTCTCTGATTTTTTTCTCCCCGAACACGAATATATGGAGTTGGAGTTGAGGTCGGTGGAGCACCAGGGGGCCCACGAGGCAGGGGGCGCGCCCAGGGGGGCAGGCGCTCCCGCCACCCTTGTGGAAAGCGTGTGGGCCCCTGGCCTTGATTCTTTCGCCAGTATTTTTTTCATTTTGCAAAAATAATCTTCGTTGATTTTCAAGTCATTCCGATAACTTTGTTTCTGCACAAAAATAACACCATGGCAATTCTGCTGAAAACGGCGTCAGTCTGGGTTAGTTCCATTCATATCATGCAAGTTAGAGTCCAAAACAAGGGCAAAAGTGTTCGGAAAAGTAGATACGACGGAGACATATTAGTAGACATCACTGTGGCAGTCGAACTTGACGTGCCCAAGTCCAAGGCAATGCGGGCAGAAAATGGGCTAGGGTACATGATTGAGTTGGGACGAAAGTGGGATGGGCTTATTGCAACGCAGGATAGTGAGAGAGAGTGAGTCGAAAGGATGGGCTGAGTGTTGGGCATGGGTGGAAGCAGGTTTGGGCTCAGGTTGGATGGGATTTGAAAATGAAAAGGCGCCAATGATCACACACCTTGGTGGGATCCTGATCCGAGGAAAGTGCATGGACGTAGCGGTCAACTGGGATAGGATCGGGGAGGTTGTTGGCATGACAGCGAGTTCTGATCGGTGTTGCGTTAGCGCCGAAAAGGTTGGGGCCACGTTAAGAGAAGAAACCATAGTCTAAGAGTTGGATTCTTCATGAGACTAGAGGAAGAATTCACGCTTCCATAGTGGCCCTCGAAATCCCCATAGATGGAAAAAACACTGAAAGGAAGCAGATGAGAAGGATCTAAGGTTATAAAACAGGAAACCCGCCGCCTTAGAGGTGACAGAAAATTTGAAAACTGATCCTATAATATGAATAACATTAAAACCCAATGGATCACATCCTAGGCATGCATGTAATGTATTACCAACACTATCAATGGAGAGAGGGAACAAAGATCTACTGAAGGAGACCATGATACGTCTCCAACGAATCTATAATTTATGAAGTATTCATGCTATTATATTATGCATATTAGATGTTTTATATGCATTTATATGCTATTTTATATGATTTTTGGGACTAATCTATTAACCTAGAGCCAAGTGCCAGTTTCTGTTTTTTCCTTGTTTTTGAGTTCTACAGAAAAGGAATACCAAACGGAGTCCAATTGACGTGCCAATTTTTGATGATTTTTTATGGACCAGAAGAAGCCCATGGAGCATCGGAGATGGACCAGAAGAGTCCCGAGCCGTCCACGAGGGTGGAGGGCGCGCTCCACTATCTCGTGGACGACTCGGAGACCCCTCTCACGTGAAACTAAAGCCAAAAATTCCTACAAATACATAAACCTCCAGAAAACAACCTAGATCGGAAGTTCCGCCGCCGCAAGCCTCTGTAGCCACGAGAAATCAATCTAGGCCCTCTCTGGCACCCTACCGGAGGGGGCCATCATCACCGGAGGCCATGGAGGAGGATCCCGGAGGAGCCATCATCTCCATAAAGGCCAAGGACCAGAGGAAGAACCTCTTCCCATCTAGGGGGGAGGCCATGGAGGAGGAAGCACAAGGAGGAGAACCTCTCCCCCTCTCTCTCAGTGGCGCCGGAGTGCCATCGGGAGGGGAATCATCGTCACGGTGATCGTCTTCATCAACATCAACATCATCATCACCATCCTCATCTCTTTTACGCGGTCCACTCTCCCGCACCCCGCTGTAATCCCTACTTGAACATGGTGCTTTATGCCACATATTATGATCCAATGATGTGTTGCCATCTTATGATGTTTTTAGTAGATATCTTTTGTCTTTTGGTTGATTGATGATCTAGATTGGTATGAGTTGTATGTTTTATTTTGGTGTTGTCCTATCGTGCCCTCCGTGTCGCGCAAGCGTGAGGGATTCTCGCTGTAGGGTGTTGCAATACGTCCATGATTCGCTTATAGTGGGTTTCTTGAGTGACAGAAGCATAAACCCGAGTAAGGGGGTTGTGGCGTATGGGATAAAGGGGACTTGATATGTTAATGCTATGGTTGGGTTTTACCTTAATGATCTTTAGTAGTTGCGGATGCTTGCTAGAGTTCCAATCATAACTGCATATGATCCAGGAAGAGAAAGTATGTTAGCTTATGCCTCTCGCTCATATGAAATTGCAATGACGAATACTGGTCTTGTTAACAATTGCCTAGGATAATTCCGCACACCGACCCACCATTATTCCACACTCACTATTTATAATATTTAGTAATCTATTCTAACTTTATGATAACAGCACCTACTTTTATGTTTTAGCTCTCCGATATCATGCAAAGTTATCCTCTTCATACCCACAACGTAGTTTTATTTCTTGTTTCTAGTTGGAAGCAATCGTTCGGTGTACGTATATTTGTATCAGTGGTAGATAGGACTTGAGAGAATATTTATCTTACCTTTAGCTCCTTGTGGGTTCAACTCTCCATACTTATCACTTCCACCTTTGGGAATTGCTATGATGATTCCCTGCACTTGGGGATTATGAGACCACAAGGTGAAAAGCATCATGAGGGGGGGGGTGTGGAGAGGCGAGGCAAAACAGTGTCTAACCTTGGCAGCAACGGAAACACCTAGAGAAGGATCTAGGTTGATCGCCATGGCAGATGGGAGGGCAGATCAGAGGAGATCAGCATGGTTGGTCGGAGGGAACACCAGAATCGCAAGGGGGTCGTCAGGGAGGGAGTCGCCATCATAATGAAAGATTTGATGATAATCCCACTATTTTGGAAGAGTGTCAACTTTGTATGCATGTAGATCATGAAGAGAAAATTTTATGTGATAGTTATATTGTTGAATTTGATTATGATCCTACATGTAATTATTGTGAGAGAGGAAAATATGGTGGTAAAAAATTCATGTTACTAAATCACCTCTCTTTGCATTGAAATTAACTTCCTTCTTCCTATTTACATATGCTAGAAATTGCTCGTCTTGATAAAAAAAACCCTATTAAATTCCTATGCATAGGAAGTATGTAAGACTTAAACTTGTTTTTCACATGCTATATGATGCTCTCTTTGTGCTTCGACTTTTTGTCTTTCATGTGAGCATCATTAAAATTATCAAGGCCTAACTAAGAGGCTTTAAAGAAAAGCGCTAGTTGGAGACAACCCAATATTTTTTCTCTTCTATTTTTATGTGTGCACATAATTATGCTACTGTTATGATTGTGTTATAGTGTTTTAATTAGTGTTTGTGTCAAGTAAAGCTTTTGGGATGATTTGGGTGATAGTTGATTTGATTATGTGCATTAACAGAAACTTTTGCATTCAGTAATAGAATTGTTAAAATTCACTGGAGCATGATAAATTCTGATTTTTTACACATGATTGACATACAAAAGGTGCCTATGTTTTCCTAATTTTTCAGAAATTTTGGAGTTACAGAAGTATAGCCAAAGTGTTTTGGAGTTACAGAAGTATAGCCAAAGTTCAGATTACTACAAATTGTTCTATTTTTGACAAATTCTGTTTTCGTTGCATTGTGTGCTTATTTTGATGAATCTATGGATTGTATGGGGGGGATAAGCCATGGTAAAGTTAGAATACAGTAAGTATAATGCAATAGTGAAATATAAATGGGTTTGCAACAGTTCTTAAAGTGGTAATTTGCTTTATTATACTGACGGATCTCATGAAGGTTTTGTTAAGTTTTGTGTGATTGAAGTTTTCAAGTTTTGGTGAGATCACGATGGATGAAGGAATAAGGAGTGGCAAGAGCCTAAGCTTGGGGATACCCGAGTCACCCCAAATTAATATTCAAGGACTCCCAAGCAACTAAGCTTGGGGATGCCCCGGAAGGCATCCCCTCTTTCTTCTAACGATCATCGGTAATTTTACTTGGAGCTATATTTTTATTCGTCACATATCATGAGTTTTACTTGGAGCGTCTTGTATTATATGAGTCTTTGCTTGTTTTGCTTTTTAGTTTGTCACAATCATCCTTGTTGAACATACTTGTTTGAGAGAGCCACATCATATCATGATTTGTTTGAATTGCTTTATGTGCTGCACTTCAATTTTTTGAGCTAGGCAGTTGCTCTAGTACTTCACTTATATCTTTTGGAGCACGGCAGTGGTTATATTTAAAGAAATAAACTCTCTTGCTTCACTTATATTATTTTGAGAGTTAGTAAATTTTTAAAGACATTTGCTCTCATGCTTCACTTACGTCTTTTTGAGAGTTGAAGAATTTTAAAGAAATGTGCTCTCATGCTTCACTTATATTATTTTGAGAGTTATAATTTTTTAAAGAAATATTTATGCTCTCGTGCTTCACTTAGATCTTTTTGAGAGTTATAAGAATAGTAATGGTAATTTGCGCGAGATATGAATTTGGTCCCAAAGTGATAGATATTAAAATTTCATGAAGATCATTGGATATTAAAATTTGATTCCTAGCAATAGTTTTGCAATTTGGAGATAGTAATATGTGAGTCATGTTGGTGAGTAATTATACTTTAGTAAGAATATTGGTGTTAAGGTTTGTGATTCCCTATGCAAGAACGAAAGTCAATAGTCATGCTATGAAGTTACATCCTACTTGTGGTGCATTATTCGGTGTTAGTTATGTTTAATGCTCTCGTTTATGATCGTTTTCATTTCTTGGTTGTCACTTCTCAATCTATTTTCTAGCCTTCATTTGTATTAAGGCGGAATACTACTTGTGTATCCAACATAGGGAAATACTTATGGAAACCAAGCTTACATAGTGTTGCTTAGTTCTCCTACTGGATTGATATGCTTGGTTTCATAACTGAGGGAAATACTTATGGAAACCAAGCTTATCAATCTAGTAGGAGAACCAAGCAACACTATCTAAATAGTACCTGCACACAAAAAACAAATACTTCCAACCTAACGCATAGAGGGGTTGTTAATCCCTCAACGGTATTGAGATAGATTAAATTGTATAGGTTTGGTAAATAGATCTAACAAAAATACAAAATAAAATAAATAAAACAAGATTGCAACAAGGTATTTTTGGGTTTAATATATGATAGAAAATAGACCCTGAGTCCGTAGTTTTCACTAGAGGCTTCTCTCGAGAAAATAGCATACGGTGGGTAAACAAATTACTGTTGAGCAATTGGCAGAAAAGGAAATAATTATGATGATATCCAAGGCAATGATCATGTATATAGGCATCACGTCCAAGATTAGTAGACCGAAACAATTCTGCATCTACTACTATTACTCCATATATCGACCGCTATCCAGCATGCATCTAGTGTATTAAGTTCATGGAAAAGGGAGTAATGCATTAAGAAAGATGACATGATGTAGACACGATAAACTCACGTATGAATAAACCCCATATTGTTGCCCTTAATAGCAATGATACATACATGTCATGTCTCTTTCTGTCACTAAGATTGAGCACCGCAAGATCGAACCCATCACAAAGCACCTCTTCCCATGGCAAGATAAATCAATCTAGTCGGCCAAACCAAACTAATAAATCGAAGAAAGAATACGAGGCTATATAAATCATGCATAAAAGAGTACAGAGAAAACTCAAATAATATTCATGAATAGATCTGATCATAAACTCACAATTCGTCGGATCCCAACAAACACACCGCAAAAAGAGCTACATCAAGTAGATCTCCAAGAACATCAAGGAGAACATTGTACTGAAGATAAAAAAGAGAGAAGAAGCCATCTAGCTACTAAGTACGGACCCGTAGGTCTATGGTAAACTAATCATGCATCATCGAAGGGGAAACAAGGATATTGAAGGACCCCTCCGTGATCGTTGCTCCCTTCGGCAGAGTGCCGGAAAAGGCCTCTTGATTGGATCTCGTGGTTCTGGAACTTGGAGCGGCAGAAAAAGTATTTTTTTCGACTCCCCTAGGGTTTTTGGGATGTTAGAGTATTTATAGAGTCAGAGGTAGGTCAAGGTGGTGCTCGTGGGCCCCACTATCCACCAGGGCGCCCCAGAGGCCCCTGGCGTGACCTGGTGCCTAGTAGGCCCCACGAGTCTCTTCTCGTGGCCTCCAGGAGCTTCGAAGGCCTCTTCTTGACAGAAAAAATCTCCAAAAAGTTTCGTGGCATTTGGACTTCGTTTGGTATGATATTTTGCAAAGTAAAAATTTGGCAATGGGCACTAAGTTAATAGGTTAGTCCCAAAAAATGATATAAAGTTTCTAGTAAATGTATATAAAACATCCAAGATTGATAATATTACAACATGGAACAATAAAAAAATATAGATACATTGGAGACGTATCAACATCCCCAAGCTTAATTCATGCTCGTCCTCGAGTAGGTAAATGATAAAAACAGAATTTTTGATGTGGAATGCTTCCTATCATGTTCATCACATATTCTTTTCTTTTGTAGCATGGACATTTGGACTTTAAATGATTCAAAGCAATAAACTATAATTTGACATAAACACATCAATACTCAAGCATATCAACAAGCAACCATGTCTTTAAAAATATCAATGCTAAAGAAAGCTATCCCTAGCCCATTATGCTCAATCATTGATCCATTCATGAAACACAGTCAAATATTAGCTATATCCAATGCACAAGTATAATAATAGTGTTCCCTAGTTGGTGCTTTATAAGAGAAGATGGAGACTCAATGAAAATAAAAATTGCATAAAAGTAAATATATTGGTCCTTCATAGAGGGAAGCAGAGATTTGTAGAGGTGCCAGAGCTCATAGCTTAAATAGAGAGATAAAATTGTTTTGGGAGGCATGCTTTTCCTAGAATTCGGAATATCTTCCATGCTAGCTAAATCATAGGCGGTTCCAAACATAAAATAAAGTTTATTTCCTTTCCACCATTCTTTCACAATCCATGGCTAGCCGTATCCATGGGTGCCTTCCATACCAAAACTTTCCAAGGAATTTATTATCGTAATATTTTTTTCATTTTGGGACTGGGCATCCCAATTACCTGCCGCACTTGTGCAATGACAAGTGAATAAACACTCATCTTGAGAATAACCTATATAGCATGGAAAATATTGGCCACCCCCTGCCACTTCATGAGCGATACAGGCACACAAAAAGGAAATTCATTTTGAAAATTAGAGTTGGCACATACAAATTTACTTGGAACGACATGGAAATACCGTATATAAGTAGGTATGGTGGACTCATTTGGCACAAATTTGGGTTTAAGGAGTTGGATACACAAGCAGTATTCTTCCTTAATACAAATGAAGGCTAGCAAATAGATTAAGAAGCGAAAACCAAGAAATGAAAACGATCATAAACGAGAGCATTAAACATAACTAACACCAAATAATGCACCACAAGTAGGATGTAACTCCATTGCATAACTATTGACTTTCGTTCTTGCATAGAGAATCACAAACCTTAACAGTAATATTCTTACTAAAGCATAATTACTCACCAACATGACTCACATATTACTATCTCCATATTGTAAAACTATTGCAAGGAATCAAGTTTTAATATCCAATGATCTTCATGGAAAATTTTATTATATCCATCTTGAATATCTATCACTTTGGGACCAAATAAATATCTCGCGAAATTACCATTACTATTCTTATAACTCTCAAAAAGATCTAAGTGAAGCACGAGAGCATAAATATTTCTTTAAAAATTATAACTCTCAAAATAATATAAGTGAAGCATGAGAGCACATTTCTTTAAAATTCTTCAACTCTCAAAAAGATATAAGTGAAGCATGAGAGCAAATGTATTTAAAAATTTACTTACTCTCAAAATAATATAAGTGAAGCAAGAGAGTTTATTTCTTTAAATTTAACCACCGCCGTGCTCCAAAAGATATAAGTGAAGTACTAGAGCAACTAACTAGCTCAAAAAATTTAAGTGCAGCACATAAAGCAATTCTAACAAATCATGATATGCGTGTGGCTCTCTCAAACAAGTGTGTTCAGCAAGGATGATTGTGACAAACTAAAAATCAAAACAAGCAAAGAATCATATAATACAAGATGCTCCAAGCAAAACTCATGATATGTGACGAATAAAAATATAGCTCCAAGTAAAATTACCGGTGATATCTTGCTTCTCTTGCTATTCTTGGTCTCTTTGTGCTGCATGTTGGTCCTTCGGAGAACTGATCCCTTGTGCTTGGGTTGATCATGGTGTTGTAAACTTGTCTTCAGGCCTGTGCACAGTCCGGGCAACGGACCCAGGGTTTGTTGCACCGACAAGAGCCCCCGGACCTAGCACGAACACGTCGCTGGGCGTCGTTGGGGTAGGCCCTAATCAGTGCACATGCATGAGTGTAGAGGCGGCTCTGTCCTTTGAGATCTTCTTTGCTCCTCCATTAATTTGAGCCCGGGCCAATTTCTGGTTTTTCCGCATGTTGCGTAACTCCATTTGTGTTGGGACCATTCTTGTAATGGCCCGTGAATGATTTTAACGCACGGGCGGGTAACTTCCAATTTACTCTTCCCACCATGCCCTTATCCTAAGCAACGTATGTTGCATGCATTGAGTGGGGTAGGTAACAGAGGCGCGTGGTGCGGGAGAGCATCAAGGCAGGGCCCCGGTCCCCTTAGATTGGTGGAGGAGGACGGTGGTTACCCGCCGGGGAATCAGCCCCCAGCCCCCAGCTCGCCTATAAAAAGGAGGAGCAGGAGAGAGGTGGAGGCATTCACCCTTATTCCTTTCTTTCTCCATCCTCTGCTTTCTTCGGGTTATGCTAAAAGGAAGAGCCCGTGGCCGGGCCTCGGGCCCTAGCTTAGAGCTCACGATAGCGAATGTTCGTGCCGATGTTCGGGGAGTGAGCGTGGTTCAAATCCAGGTGTGCCACGATAGGTGGGTCGTTCGTGGCGCAGGAGATATCAAGCTTTCCCATTGTGGGGAAGTGATTGCTTGCTTTGCCTTGGCCGTCTACCTGGTGGGGAGTGTGGTACCCCTCTTGCTGCCTGTCATCCTGGCTATCAGGTTCTCGGAGTCCTCGGTGCCCGTTTGGGGCGCAGGGCTTGGGATTGTTGGTAAACCTAGCACTGCCCCTCCCTTCAGAACCGGGGGTGACGTTGAAGGGGAGGGTGCTTTCCTGCCCGTCAAGGTGGGGTGCGACGCGCCCCGAGCGCCCTGGCCATGTCTGTCGCACGTCGTCTCTTCGGGAGGAGCGCCGGACCGCGAGGTCGGCGTTTCCATGGAGAGGTGTTGATAAAGATGAAGCCAGAGAAGGCGGGAGGCAGGCCGTCAGGTCGGAGTACGATTGCACCGACGCATTCGTCTCGTACTGGCGACCTGCCGCCTTGTATTTTCGCTCTTCCCCTCCCTCCCTGGCACCATCATCACCAGCTTCCCGGTCACCGGGGAGGGGGCCGCTCTCTTGGTGCTTTCGCCTCCTCCAACAGTCTTGTCGCACCCCGGCTCAGAGCAACCGGTTTACCTTGCATTGCCAACCTAGAGATCTAGTCTTCTAGCAACACACAACAGATGGGTACAGAAAACAACCGCTTTATTGATGCTAGCGGAAACATAGTTTTATATTACATCAGATAGCAAGGCCAAGCAGCACACATGATGTGGGTGAACAGTATGTACATTATTTAATGAACATGAAGGGGGCCTCGATCACGACAACTACGCGGCAGCGGAACGACGACGAAGCGGAACTCCATAGCATAGGGACACCGATGTGGACACGGTCTAAACACGGGAAGCACTCCGAACCGGTAAGACTTTCCTGAAATCGAGCATGACATGCCAGGTCAGTACATTGAATGTACTTGCAAGCTCACAACAAGTAAAGGCACAATGGCAAGCAATAACATGAATTATTAAGCAGGTTAAATGCAAGTCTACAACAGACTACTCATGAAGTGAATCATGCTTGTGCACTGAGTCCCTCGAACTCTCTTACCAAAAGGGTTACCTCGTAACCAAGATCATCAATACGGTGATCACTCCTAGATCACAAACGAAACCAACACTTTGGTTCCCACAACAACGACCATCTTCATGGTCTCAACAATCTCATCACGTAACCAGTGCCAACCATATAACTTAAGTGTGCAAGATTAACTTAATTATGTTGATCCATGGTGTTACCTACTTACGAGCTGTGTTCGTATCCGAGGAGGCGGCTATCGATATATTAAACAAACAGTCTGCAGAGGTTAGTACACTGTACCCACACCACGAAACCCATGGTCTCGCACTCCCATTCGGGTGGACCAACGACATTCCGACATAACCAACCCATTGCCATGACACTCTCTCGGCCACTCCGACCAACTCCTCTCTGGGCTAAGTCCTGGGTGGCCCCGATGTCAACCAATGGCATCCAACGGCTACCGTCGTGGAAAAACAATCAACGGTCCCAAACGGAGACAAGGTACCATAAAAACAACGGGCACACAAGGTTATGTCTGCTTACTGGGCCAGGGTACCGCACGCCCATAACATTTCCTCGTTGGAGGCACCGACCAGAGGCGTCAACGGATAATAAGGGCCTTCCTATAAAGGAAAATATGGTTGCACTGGTAAACTCAATTCGGTGGCACCATGACTTGATCAACAGTTATGTTCAAGTTGGATTATCATCAGGTTTAACTTAAAACAAAAGAACTCGAGCCATAGTATGCCATGATCATGCAACTATATGGCATGCAACCGTAAGCACATATCACCAAAATGGAACAGATCAACATCATAGAATCACCATGCATGCACTACTAATCATTTTGAGGCACTAGTTTTAACTTCATCATTTTTAGTTATCACAATAGCATGATGAGTATATGAATAATAAAGCATCATATGAAAATAACTCCAGTCATTCTCGGAACCATAGTCATGCTATCAAAATATCACTACTGCATCCAACTAGTCCATGCAATCAAGTACTACAGCAAGCTAAGCATATCAAGCAAGACAAAATAAATAACTTAAGCCATGTTATTTAAATGATCTAAATGCATGAAAAGAATTCATATTCAAGTTGAAAAAATCATAGTTATCGGAATGACACCATGCAAATATTTGTGTGGCTTGCCTTAGCACAGAGGAGGGTCACACTCCTCCTGGTTCTCCTCTAGGCAAGCTTCTCCTTCTGAAAATAAATAAAAACAGCAAAAGAAAATATCAAGAACCACTCTGAAAATCACCAGAAATTCTAGACAGCAATGAAAAATCTCAAATTTGGTGTGCTGCTAGAATATTTCAATACAAACCAAATGCAAAAAGAATAAACTCATTTGGGTTTGTAGTTTAGGGGTTAGAGCTGGTCAAAGTTTTTGGTCAAAATGAGCTAAATTTAAATAAGAAGAAAAAACAGAGGGGGTGACGTCGAAGGCGTAAACCCGCGGGGCACCTCCACTTATACCGCTTCGGGGGCGGCTGGGTGGCTAATAGTGAGCCCTGCCTGTCGAGTTTTGAGGGGAGGGGGATAGAAACAGAGGACGGCGGCGCTTCGCCGGGGTTCTCTCCGGCGAGGAGGGCTCGGCGGCCGTTCTGAGAGGGAGGGATGGGTATAGGAGGCTCTAGCGCACCTGCCTGTACCTGTAGCTTGGCGCGGGGTGGCCGGAGTAGCTCAGAAATGACGTCTCCAGCGACGGCTGCGGATGGAGTTCGCCGAAGATGAGGAAGACGGCGAGAGAGGACGGTTCCATGGGGCTCCAACGGGGTCAGCAAGCACCAATGGATCACCAGGGATTCACCGAAGAAGAAGATGGAGCTCGAGGGGCACTGGAGAGGTGGGGAACAGCAAAGGGGATCGCCGGTGAGCTCGGGTTGGGAACGGCAGCCAGAGGCCTGCCCAGCCGGGCTGCGGCTTATCTACTGCGTTGTGGTGGTTGGTTGAGTGGGTTGAGATGCTCGAAGAGGCCAGGGAGGTGGTTGTATTTATATGGGGAGGGGAGGGGGTCTCGAGCTCCGCCAGAGCTCTTTGGAGATGACGCACGGCGACGAAGAGCTCCAGCGAGAGGGGGATAAGAGGTCGTGGTTCACGCAGACACTTTGGAGAGGAGGAGACGAGCACAGGGCTCGGGTGGCGATGAGCATAGGGGCACGGGCACACTGTGCGCTTGGCCGCGTCATGCCCATGATCGCTGTGCTGAGCTCTGGCGTCTGCGAGCAGTCAGGGGGATTTAATGGCATTGAAATGAGGATGGTGGCGCAGTTTGGCAAGCTGCAGCGAGCGGGGAAGCGATCACATGCGCAACAGAGGCATCGGCACCATCCAGAGCGTGTTGACTAGCTGCCTGGCACCATGCACACGCGTGGTCACTGTGTGAACTCTGGCATCACGCCATACATCACATTAAAATCATGTCTCGGATGTTGTTCGTGCAAGGTTAGGTGGATCCAAGCACTTGAGTTGAGCACAGGTCCATATGGTGAGAGTGTAGCATCCTGGCAAGTTTCTAGACAGAAACTTGTGAGCTTAAGAGAGAAAAATCTAGAGGGAGTTACGGGCTAATTTTTGGAGGTTAAGAGTTTCTTAGGAGGTTAATGAAGCCCTAAAAATTTCAGCTTCATTGGATCATGGAAAAATGCACTTCCTTTGTAAAGTGCATTTTCTGGCCAGAACAGAAAAGATTTTCTGTAGCCAAAAGGTTCCACATAACCATGAAATATTTTTGCACAAGGAGGTGTGCCAAGGTCCAAATAATATTCAGGAATTTTCACAGATTTTTGTGAGGAAGAAAAATGAGGGTTGCTTTGGAGCATATGTGGCTGAAGTGTGATTTCAGAGAGAAAATGAATATTTTTCATTTAAGAAAAATATTCCTATGGCCATATTTTAATACATCAGAGAGGAAATGAGGTGTTTGAGAGGGAGGTGAGTCACTTGGGTGAAAATCAAGGAAATGCCCAAGTGGTTTAGTCCAATTGAGTTGATTCAAAACTCCAAATTCAAATCAAAAGGCAAAGAAGTCCAGAAAAAGAAAGAGAGAAAAAACCAGGGTGTCACAAACCTCCCCCACATAGGATGAATCTCATCCTACAGATTCGGTTTCTCGGGATAATAATTCTGGATAGGATGCTCTTAAAAAGTCCTCTCTTTCCCAAGTTGCTTCTTCCTCGATGTGATGCTCCCACTGGACCTTATAAAACTTAATTACCTTATTGCGAGTGACTCTTTCCGCTTCATCCAATATTCGGAACCGTTTCTCCTTATAGGTTAAAATCCTTAGCAAGCTCTATCTCTGCCATAGCAGTCCTTTTCTTGGGTGGGGAGATACACCTTCTCAACTGTGAGGCATGGAACACATTGTGTACTTCTGACAATTCCGATGGTAGTTCTAACTGATAAGCACTTTTACCAACTCTGGACATAACTGGGAACGGACCAATATATTTGGGTGCAAGTTTTCCTCTGGTCTGAAACCTCTTGATTCCTTTCATGGGTGTGACTCGGAGGTAAACATACTCTCTCGGTTCAAAACTGATTTGACGGAGCTTTGAGTCATAGTAGCTCTTTTGTAGAGACTTGGCTAATTGCAGTCTATCTTGAATCTCCTCGACTTGCTTTTCAGACTCCATCATTAAGTCAGTTCTAAAAATGCGGCTATCTCTGGTTTGAGACTAGTTTAGCGGAGTGCGGCATTTATGGCCATACAGAGCTTCATATGGTGACGCCTTGAGGCTGATCTGGAAGCTGTTGTTGTAGGAGAACTCAGCATAAGGAAACAATATCTTCCCACTTGGGTCCTTGGGCTAGAGCACATGCTCGGAGTATATCTTCAAGTATTTGATTTAATCGCTGAGTCTGCCCATCTATCTGAGGGTGATAAGCAGTGTTGTACTTTAATGCGGTCCCCAAAGCTTGATGGAGACGTGACCAGAATGCTGAGGTAATAAGAGAACCTCGGTCGGAAGTGATAGTTCTTGGCACTCCATGCAAACTGACAATTCTGGACACATATAGCTTTGCGAGTTGATCGGCTCGGTAGGTGGTTCGGATGGGAATGAAGGGAGCTACCTTGGTCAGCATGTCCACCACAACCCATACTGCATCATTGCCTTGGTGCGTCTTTGGCAGGCATGTGATGAAATCCATGCAAACATCATCACACTTCCATTGCGGAACGAGTAGGCGCTGGAGAAGTCCGGCGGGTTTCTGACGTTCCGCCTTCACCTTGTTACAAATGTCGCAAAAGGCAACAAAATAGGCGATGTCCTTCTTCATTCCATCCCACCAAAATGTCTGTCAAAGATCTTCGCACATCTTGGTACCTCCTGGGTGAATCGAGTATGAAGATTCGTGTGCTTCTGCCAAGATCATCCTTCTCAAGTCTGCTTGCTCAGTTATGCAAATCCGACCTCGAAACCTTAGCGTGCCTTGCTCATCTCCTGAGAAATCTTGGGTCTTGCCTTCTTGCATATGCTTGACATGGTGCTGCAGGACGGAGTCATCTTGTAGTGCCACTCGGATTTCTTCTTCGAGGGTAGGGGTGACCTCCAACATATTGACTACACTACTGCAGGTTGCTGCTAAGGCGACACTACGATCAGAGAACCTTCGATGAAACTGTGTGCGATACAATAGTCGCAAACGGTGGCGTAAAAAACCGTCAAAAAAGGTGCAAAAAACGTTTGGATGGCGGAGCAATCAAACACGGTTCAAATTTTAGTTGCGTGTCCGATGCAGGGCATACGGTTGATCCAGACGAATTGTTTGCGATTAGACAGAACAACAGAAACGGGAAGCCATATCAACGTGTGTGCGATATATGGCATACAGTTCGCTCTGGTGAACTGTTTGCTATTAGGGAAAGCAACAGAAACGGTCAGTCAGATCAAGGTGTGTGTGATACACGGCATACGGTTCAGTCAAATGAACTGTTTTCGATTAGGAAAGAGAACATAAACGGTTCAACTTAACAAGATGTGTGTGATACGCGGCAAAAAGGCCCGGAGGTTAATTCGGGAACAAGTACACAGAGTTTAATTTGACATACATGACTTATAAGTTTCACAGAAATCATATCACTTTTTGGGAAAGCATTTAATTGTGTTGAATGTATATAGTGCTCCGTCCTATTAGTTGAATTAACCTCGAGGTCCATGTTTTGGAAACATGTCGTAAAGTAACGGGATATACCTTCATTCAAGCCAATCAACATGTGTTCAAAAAAAAAATATCAAAAAGTAACGAGATAGACCTTCTTCAAGCCAATCCACATGTGTACATAAATCAAAAAATGTCAAAAATTACAAAACAAGGACATCGAGGTTAATTCAACTAATATGATAGAGCACTATATACATTCAACGCAATTAAATGTTTACAGTGCTCCATCCTATTAGTTGAATTAACCTCGAGGTCCATGTTTTGGAAACATGTCGTAAAGTAACGGGATAGACCTTCATTCAAGCCAATCAACATGTGTTCAAAAAAACAAAAATTATCAAAAAGTAACAAGATAGACCTTCTTCAAGCCAATCAACATGTGTACAAAAAATGTCAAAATTACAAAACAAGGACCTCGGGGTTAATTCACATAATATGATGGAGCACTATATACATTCAACGCAATTAAATGTTTACAGTGCTCCATCCTATTAGTTGAATTAACCTCGAGGTCCATGTTTTGGAAACATGTTGTAAAGTAACGGGATAGACCTTCATTCAAGCCAATCAACATGTGTTCAAAAAACAAAAAATATCAAAAAGTAACGAGATAGACCTTCTTCAAGCCAATCAACATGTGTACAAAAAACAAAAAATGTCAAAAATTACAAAACAAGGACCTCGAGGTTAATTCAACTAATATGATGGAGCACTATATACATTTAACACAATTAAACCATCTGATGACTACTCCAGCCTGAGCACATTTAACTTGGGAGTTCTGTTGGATGAGCTATCGGTAGGGAAGCTGGTCCTTGTTGTTGTAGGATCCCTCTTTGCATCCTTTATTGGGCACTCGGATGACCGACTGTTGCCACCGAATGGTCAATGCCACGTCCCCCGCATGGCAGTTTTTGCAGCGGGTAACTGCAACGTCGCGCCGCGCCTGGCGACCGCATGCACACGAACGGGCGTGATCGTGAGCCGGCCCCGAACACTGGCAGCACAACTTATAAATTGATGGACGGAGTACTAGTTACAGTGATGCATATAATTAAGAAAATGGATCGCACATGTCTGTGTTGACTGGAACGAGAATGCAATAGCACAATAAGAATTAAGGCCACGATGATGCATCACAGTGGTGGTTACAGGAGGCAAGAAGATGCATCCATCAACGTACGACCTCCTCCTCCTCAACTCAGTGCGCCGAGCCATCGACCGACGGCTAAGGAGTGGCGGCTTTTGTCGAGAGGTCAAGGTGCTTCTCAGCAAAGGCATCCAAGGCTTCCAACCGGCTGAAGAAGGCCAACGTCGTAGCATCCTCACTGGCCTTGTAGATACCTATGCACACGATTTGCTCGTACACTTGGATGTGTAGGTGGACGGATTCTTGCAGGGCGAGGTGATACGTCTCCGTCGTATCTATAATTTTTTATTGTTCCATGCCAATATTCTACAACTTTTACATACTTTTGGCAACTTTTTATACTATTTTGGGACTAACATATTGATCCGATTGCCCGAGTGCAGTTCTGTTTGTTGCATGTTTTTTGTTTCGCAGAAAATCCATATCAAACGGAGTCCAAATGGGATAAAAACTGACGGATATTTTTTTGGAATATATGTGATTTTTGGGAAGAAGAATCAACATGAGACGATGCCCGAGGGGGGCATGAGGCAGGGGGCGCGCCCTGACCCTCATGGCCACCCCGTAAGGCGGTTGGTTCCCTTCTTTCGCTGCAAGAAAGACAATATCCGGATAAAAATCATGTCCAAATTTCAACCCAATCGTAGTTACGGATATCTGGGAATATAAGAAACTGTGAAAGGCCAGAATCAGGGAACGCAGAAACAGAGAGAGACAGAGAGACATATCCAATATCGGAGGGGCTCTCGCCCCTCCCATGCCATGGAGGCCATGGACCAGAGGGGAAACGCTTATCCCATCTAGGGAGAAGGTCAAGGAAGAAGAAGAAGAAGAAGAAGGGGGGCTCTCTCCCCCTCTCTCCTAGTGGCGCCGGAGCGCCACCGGGGCCATCATCGTGTGACGGCGATCTACACCAACACCTCCGTCATCTTCACCAACATCTTCATCACCTTCCCCCATATATCTATAGTGGTCCACTCTCCCGCAACCCGCTGTACCCTCTACTTGAACATGGTGCTTTATGCTTCATATTATTATCCAATGATGTGTTGCCATCCTATGATGTCTGAGTAGATTTTTGTTATCCTATCGGTAATTGATGAATTGCTATGATTGGTTTAATTTGCTTATGGTTGTGTTGCTGTCCTTTGGTGCCCATCATATGAGCGCGCGCGTGGATCACACCATAGGGTTAGTTGTATGTTGATAGGAATATGTATTGGAGGGCAAGAGTGACAGAAGCTTCAACCTAGCATAGAAATTGGTGCATACGGGATTGAAGGGGGACCAATATATCTTAATGCTATGGTTGGGTTTTACCTTAATGAACGTTATTAGTTGCGTATGCTTGCTAATAGTTCCAATCATAAGTGCATAGAATTCCAAGTCAGGGATGACATGCTAGCAGTGGCCTCTCCCACATAAAACTTCCTATCGGTCTAGTAAAGTAGTCAATTGCTTAGGGACAATTTCGCAACTCCTACCACCAATTTTCCACACTCGCTATACTAACTTTATTGCTTCTTTATATAAACAGCCCCTAGTTTTTATTTACGTGCTCTTTATATTCTTGCAAACCTATCCAAAAACACCTACAAAGTACTTCTAGTTTCATACTTGTTCCAGGTAAAGCGAACGTTAAGCGTCCGTAGAGTTGTATCGGTGGTCGATAGAACTTGAGGGAATATTTGTTCTACCTTTAGCTCCTCATTGGGTTCGACACTCTTACTTATCGAAAGAGGCTACAATTGATCCCCTATATTTGTGGGTTATCAAGACCTTTTTCTGGCACCGTTGCCGGGGAGTTATAGTGTGGGGTGAATATTCTCGTGTGTGCTTGTTTTCTTTATCACTAAGTAGTTTTTATTTTCTGTTCTAAGTTGTTCTCTATCTCTAGTTATGGATATGGAAAATGAAATACCAAAAAAATTAGGTGTACTTGCTACTCATGGAGATGGCGAACCTCCTAAAACCCTCGATGCTCATTATGTGAAAGATATTATGTACTACTTTAATAATCATGAGAATACCCCATTCACTTATGTAATGGGATACACGTTGGATCAACATGAATAGTTTAGGGATTATTGCTTGACTCAAAAAGGGGAACTATTATGGGATCAAATTCATATGTTGCATTAGTATGCTCGGGAACTATGCTTGAGATATGATTATACTTGTTGCTCTAGGATGAAGGCTCCACACCTTCCCTTTTCATGCAAATTTAATTATGATAAAACCTTGGCTTCTTATGCTAATGGTATATATGATTACTATGATGTGGAACAAATAGAAGAATTCATTGCTTTTATGGGTGCTTATGAAATTGAACCTTTGTTTAAAGAGTGTGAAAATCTTGATGATGTTGTTTACAGACCTGAAGATTTTGCTCTACTTAAATATAGCTATGAGAATTATGAATTCAATTCCGATATTGATGATTTTGTTGAGAGAGTCTCTATTGTCGAAGAAGAGACTAATATTTTGCAGGAGTCTATGGAAGAAGAAATTGATGAAACTGTGCGCTCATAGGATGAAAAAGATGATGAGGAGAGCGAAGAACAAAAGAAGGAAGAGCGGATTAGCTACCCGTGCCCACCTTCTAATGAGAGTAACTCTTCAACTCATACATTGTTTAATTTCCCTTCGTGCTTACCAAAGGATGATTGCTATGATAATTGCTATGTTCCCTTTAATTCGTTTGAAATATCCCTTTTTGTTGAACTTGATGTTTGCTATGCTTGTGTCCAAGATGCCAATATGAATGATGCTTATGGAGATGAACTTGCTATAGTTCCTTATGTTAAGAATGAAAAATTTTATATTGCACCCACGCCTGATAGTCCTATTATCTTTTTTAATTCTCCAAACTACACTATATCGGAGAAGTTTGTGCTTATTAAGGATTATATTGATGGGTTGCATTTTTCTTCTACACATGATGATTTTGATGAATATAATATGCATGTGCTTGCTGCTCCTACCTGCAATTATTATGAGAGAGGAACTACATCTCCGCCTCTTTATGTTTCCAACACGATAGAATTGGAAGAAACTTCTTATACTATGCATTGGCCTTTACTATGTGTGCATGAATTGTACTTTTATGACATGCCAATGCATAGGAAGAGAGTTAGACTTCGTCATTACTTGATATATGTTGCTTTGTGCTCACTACTAAATCACAAATCATTGTTAATTAAAATTGGCTTTGATATACCGTGGGATCTGGGTGGATCCATTACTTGAGCACTATATGCCTAGCTTAATGGCTTTAAAGAAAGCGCTGCCAAGGAGACAACCCAGAAGTTTTAGAGAGTCATTTATTTCGGTTGAGTGCTTTTATAAAGTACAAATCCATTGTATCATAAAAATAATGTTCCAAGATTTTCCTTTAGGATGTTTACATTGCTTGTTGGTTTATGTGGTGCAGAAACAGAAACTTTGGCTGTAGTGCGCGATTTTACATTTTTTACTGGAACGTCAAATGGTACTGAAACATTTTGCAATGTCTTTCTATACAAATTGTTTATTTATAATAATTGTTTCAGAATTTTTGGAGTACCATAGGTATGGTGAATGTTAAGATTACTACAGACTGTCCTGTTTAAGACAGATTCTGTTTTTCATGCGTTGTTTCGCTTGTTTTGACGAAACTATCGATTTATATCAGTGGATTGAGCCATGGAAAAGTTATATTACAGTAGATACAATGCAAAAACAAAATATGAATTGGTTTGCAATAGTACTTAGAATAGTGATTTTCTTTATTATACGAACGGATCTTACCGAGCTTTCTGTTGAGTTTTGTGTGGATGAAGTGATCAAAGATCGAGGAGGTCTTGATATGAGGAGAAGGAGGATAGGCAAGAGCTCAATATTGGGGATTCCCAAGGCACCCCAAGTAAATATTCAAGTATACTCAAGCGACTAAGCTTGGGGATGCCCCGGAAGGTATCCCATCTTTCTTCAACAAGTATCGATATGTTTTCGGTTTCGTTTCGTTCATGTGATATGTGCAAATCTTGGAGCGTCTTTTGCATTTAGTTTTCACTTTTCTTTGATGCACCATGCTGGTATGAGATAGTACATGGTTGATTTATAGAATGCTCATTCCACTTCACTTATATCTTTTGAGTATGGCTTTATAGAATGCTTCATGTGCTTCACTTATATCATTTGAAGTATGGATTGCTTGTTTCCTTACACATACAAAACCGCCATTTGTAGAATTCTCTTTTGATTCACTTATATTTGTTAGAGCGTGGGCATATCTTTTTTAGAAAGAATTAAACTCTCTTGCTTCACTTATATCTATTTAGAGAGATGACAGGAATTGGTCATTCACATGGTTAGTCATAAAATCCTACATAAATTTGTAGATCACTGAATATGATATGTTTGATTCCTTGCAATAGTTTTGCGATATAAAGATGGTGATATTAGAGTCATGCTAGTGGGTAGTTGTGGATTGTAGAAATACTTGTGTTAAAGTTTTTGATTCCTGTAGCATGCACGTATGGTGAACCGTTATGTAACGAAGTTGGAGCATGAGGTATTTATTGATTGTCTTCCTTATGAGTGGCGGTCGGGGACGAGCGATGGTCTTTTCTTACCAATCTATCCCCCTAGGAGCATGCGTGTAGTGCTTTGTTTCAATGACTAATAGATTTTTGCAATAAGTATGTGAGTTCTTTATGACTAATGTTGAGTCCATGGATTATACACACTCTCACCCTTCCATCATTGCTAGCCTCTTCGGTACCATGCATTGCCCTTTCTCACCTCGAGAGTTGGTGCAAACTTTACCGGTGCATCCAAACCCCGTGATACGATACGCTCTATCACACAAGCCTCCTTATATCTTCCTCAAAACAGCCACCATACCTACCTATCATGGCATTTCCATAGCCATTCCGAGATATATTGCCATGCAACTTCCATCATCATCATATACATGACTTGAGGATTCATTGTCATATTGCTTTGCATGATCGTAAGATAGATAGCATGATGTTTTCATGGCTTGTCTGTTTTTTGATGTCATTTTCTACGCTAGATCATTGCACATCCCGGTACACCGCCGGAGGCATTCATTTAGAGTCATATTTTTGTTGTAGTATTGAGCTGTAAGTAAACAAAAGTGTGACGATCATCATTATTAGAGCATTATCCCATATGAGGAAAGGATGAAGGAAGCTATGATTCCCTCACAAGTTGGGATGAGTCTCCGGACTTTACAAAAATAAAAATAAAAGAGGCCACAGAAGCCTAAATAAAAAATAAAAAAAGAGGCCAAAGAAGCCCACCAAAAAAAGAGAAAAAATATATAAAAAAATGATAGAAAAAGAAAGAAGGGACAATGTTACTATCCTTTTACCACACTTGTGCTTCAGAGTAGCACCATGTTCTTCATATAGAGAGTCTCTTGAGTTATCACTTTCATATACTAAGTGGGAATTTTCATTATAGAACTTGGCTTGTATATTCGAACGATGAGCTTCCTCAAATGCCCTAGGTCTTCATGAGAAAGCAAGTTGGATGCACACCCACTTAGTTTCAGTTTGAGATTTCATACACTTATAGCTCTAGTGCATCCGTTGCATGGCAATCCCTACTCCTCACATTGACATCAATTGATGGGCATATCCATAGCCCGTTGATTAGCCACGTCAATGTGAGACTTTCTCCTTTTTGTCTTCTACACACAACCCCCACCATCATATTCTATTCCACCTATAGTGCTATGTCCATGGCTCATGCTCATGTATTGCGTGAAAGTTGAAAAGGTTTAAGAACGTCAAAAGTATGAAACAATTGCTTGGCTTGTCATCGGGGTTGTGCATGATTTGAATATTTTGTGTGGTGAAGATGGAGCATAGCCGGACCATATGATTTTTTAGGGATAACTTTCTTTGGCCATGTATTTTGAAAATACATGATTGCTTAATTAGTATGCTTGAAGTATTATTGTCTTAATGTCAAATGATAGACAATTGCTTTGAATCACTCATGTCTTAATATCTATGCCATGATTAGATTACATGATCAAGATTATGCTAGGTAGCATTCCACATCAAAAATTATCTTTTTATCATTTATCTACTTGAGGACGAGCAGGAATTAAGCTTGGGGATGCTGATACGTCTCCGTCGTATCGATAATTTTTGATTGTTCCAGGCCAATATTCTACAACTTTTACATACTTTCGGCAACTTTTTATACTATTTTTGGGACTAACATATTGATCCAGTGCCAAGTGACAGTTCTTGTTTGTTGCATGTTTTTTGTTTCACAGAAAATCCATATCAAACGGAGTCCAAACGGGATAAAAACTGACGCAGATTTTTTTTGGAATATATGTGATTTTTGGGAAGAAGAATCAACGCGAGACGATGCCCGAGGGGGCCATGAGGCAGGGGGCGCGACCCGGGGGGGGGGGGGGCGACCAGGGGGGGTGGGCGCGACCTCCAGGTGGACATTCTTCGTGGCGTCGTCGGGCAGCCCAGGGCCACTAGTGCTTGAAAGAGGTTCCGACCATGGAGGCCGATTAGAGCGGTAGGCAATGAGGAGCCAGGGCGCGCTGGCTAGAGGAGTACAGCGATGTCGTCCTTGAGATTCTTGACGACGGTGAACCTGTTGGTGGTGCGAACGATCATCTGGTCCAACTGAGAGTCGTAGCTGGCATCGACGGTGGCCATCCACCAGCCGGTCGCCAACACCATCTGGAGAGGATCCATGGTGCCATGCCGCAGGCTAGCATTGTGGACCATCTGGCACAGCCACTGGCCGCTCGCATGCATCGCTGCCATGGGTCTGGAGTGAGAACTTTTGAACTTATTAGTGTAGGTGCTTAGGCAAATGCTTAGGTGCGTACGATGTGGTAGATGCATTGGAATGGAGGGGCACCTTTATATGAGTGCAAAATGCGTTGCATTCACATCGTGTCGCCTCTTTTCCCGGTCCTCCTCCCATTACTTCCCTCATGCATTCACACGATGCTAACTGAAGGAGGATGCATCATTGGCCGTTCAACATTTCGGGAACAGCTACCCTCTCCCTCGTCTGCATTAAAGCCGTATCGGGAACTGCGCCACCCCTGTCAAATCGAATAGTACTACGCCCCCCGCTGCACGCCCGGCTGAACACGCCTCCTCCCCTCCATCTATGCTTAATTACTGAATTTTAGTTGAAAAAATTAGATACTGCTAGTGATTTTTAGTTTGTACGTGGTTGCATACGGGTCATCCAAAACAACCATTTGCGTTGAAGGGATGCACAAATCTTGCGCTGCGAATTTTCCCTCGACTTAAGGGGGAAGTCCATAGCTCTTAAGGAGGGAGGGGAATGGGAGGCGAACAGTAAGGCCGCCCGTATTAAATAGCGGCTCGGGCACCATTAATAGAGAGGAAGGCGGGCGTCCATGGAAGTCAAAGGGCTCGCATCCCAATGAGTCTGCACAGCGTACAGCTCGCACGCTTCCCAGTGAGCATGCGCATTGGAGGACAGCTTGCACGCCTCTCGGTGAGCCTGCACACTGGACTCCACTCGCACGCCTCCCGTTCAGTCAAGGTCAAGCAGCTGTCCGTACGGCACCTCCAATAGCCATTAAAACAAAGACACGTGGCGTCATGTGAATGGTAAACAGAACACACACGATTTGAACTATACAAACATTTGAGATATTAAAGTGGCAGCTATATTTTCAACATGCCTTTGTTGTATGTTATTCGAGTGTGCCTTCTCTCAAAATGGACAAGAAAAATACCATAGCATGTCGGGTGTCATCCATGATAGCATGCCAAGTTTCATGAATTTTAGACGAGTTTTTTATGGACTAGAATTTAAAAACAAAGTATCTCAACGTTTTGCCGGCAATCAACGGTGCTCTGGTGTTTGAAATTCATTCCCATTTCTTGCATGGGACCTAAGCATGCACCCAAGGACACAGATTTGATTTTTCAACCAATTTATATGCATGAGAACATGTGCATGTAGTTCAAATTTGAATTATGCACATAAATGCATTAAAAACTCAATTAATGCATAAAAACGTCCAAACGAACCTAAAAAAATCCCAAAAATTGACACAACACTCCTGTTGTTCTATGTTGACACGAGAAAATTTTGAAAGCAATAAGAGGCAATGGATATCGTTTCGTCCCCAAAGGTGGGACGTTCCCTACCGAAACCATTAGGCTTGTTATGAGAAGGTCTGGTTTGTGAGAAGCATATCCCCAAACCTGCCCCAAATGGGACAAAAAATTTACCACGACCTGTTGATGCCACTCCATGATAGCATGCCAAGTTTAATGAATTTCAGACGGGCTATGGATTTACTAGAATTTAAAACCAAGTATCTCAATATTTGCGGCCGAGTGACCGTGGCAGGGTGTTTGACATTCGTTTCCATTTCTTGCATGGGACCTAAGCATGCAACCAAGGGAACAAATTTGAATTTTTCAACCAATTTATATGCATTAGAGCATGTGCGTGTAGTTCAAATTTTAATTGTGCACATAAATGCATTCAAAACTCAATTAATGCATAAAGACGTCCAAACAAACCCCGAAAAATCCCAAAAAATGACACAACACTCCAGTTGTTCTATGTTGACATGAGAAAAAAATTTGAAAGCAATAAGAGGCAATGGATATCGTTTCGTCCCCAAAGGTGGGACGTTCCCTATCGAAACCATCAGGCTTGTTGTGAGAAGCTCTGGTTTGTGAGAAGCATATCCCCAAACCTGCCCCAAATGGGACAAAAAATTTACCACGGCATGTTGATGCCGCTCGATGATAGCATGCCAAGTTTCATGAATTCTAGACGAGCTTTGGATTTACTAGAATTTAAAAACCAGGTATCCTAATGTTTCCGGCCGAGTGACCATGGCAGGGTGTTTGACATTCGTTCCCATTTCTTGCATGGGAAGTAAGCATCAAACCAAGGACACATATTTAAACTTCAACCAATTTATATGCATTAGAGCATGTGCATGTAGTTCAAATTTGAATTATGCACATAAAATGCATTGCAAACTCATTTAATGCATAAAAATGTCCAAACGAACCCCGGAAATTCCCAAAAATTGACATAACACTCCTGCTGATCTATGTTGACACGAGAAAAATTTCGAAAGCAATAACATGCAATGGATATCAATTCATACCCAAAGGTGGGACGTTCCCTGCCGAAACCATCACCCTTGTTATGAGTAGCTCTGGCTTGTGAGAAGCATATCCCAAAACCTGCCCCAAATGGGGCAAAAAAATTACCACGACATGTTGATGCCGCTCCATGATAGCATGCCAAGTTTCATGAATTTCAGACAAGCTTTGGATTTAGTAGAATTTAAAAACCAGGTATCTCAATGTTTGCGGTCGAGTGACCGTGGCAGGGTGTTTGACATTCATTTCCATTTCTTGCATGGGACCTAAGCATGCAACCAAGGGCACATATTTGAATTTTCAACCAATTTATATGCATTAGAGCATGTGCATGTAGTTCAAATTTGAATTGTGCACATAAATGCATTGAAAACTCAATTAATGCATAAAAACGTCCAAACGAACCCCGAAAAATCCCAAAAAATGACACAACACTCATGTTGTTCTACGTTGACACGAGAAAATTTTGAAAGCAATAAGAGGCAATGGATATCGTTTCGTCCCCAAAGGTGGGACGGTCCCTATCGAAACCATCAGGCTTGTTGTGAGAAGCTCTGGTTTGTGAGAAGCATATCCCCAAACCTGTCCCAAATGGGACAAAAAAATTACCACGGCATGTTGGTGTCGCTCGATGATAGCATGCCAAGTTTCATGATTTTGGACGAGCTTTGGATTTACTAGAATTTAAAAACCAGGTATCTCAATGTTTGCAGCCGAGTGACCGTGGCAGGGTGTTTGACATTCGTTCCCATTTCTTGCATGGGACCTAAGCATCAAACCAAGGACACATATTTGAATTTTCAACCAATTTATATGCATTAGAGCATGTGCATGTAGTTCAAATTTGAATTATGCACATAAATGCATTGCAACTCAACTAGTGCATAAAAAGTCCAAACGAACCCCGAAAATCCCAAAACTTGACACAACACTCCTGTTGTTCTATGTTGACACGAGAAATTTTTGAAAGCAATAAGAGGCAATGGATACAGTTTCGTCCTCAAAGGTGGGACGTTCCCTATCGAAACCATCAGGCTTGTTGTGAGAAGCTCTGGTTTGTGAGAAGCATATCCCCAAACCCCAAATGGGACAAAACATTTACCACGGCATGTTGATGCCGCTCCATGATAGCATGCCAAGTTTCATGAATTTCAGACGAGCTTTCAATTTACTAGAATTTAAAAACCAGGTATCTCAATGTTTGCGTCCGAGTAACTGTGGCAGGGTGTTTGACATTCGTTCCCATTTCTTGCATGGGACCTAAGCATGCAACCAAGGACAAACGTTTGATTTTTGCAACCCGTTTTGATGGACGGAGAACGTGCATGTAGTTCAATTTTGGATTTACTAGAATTACAAAAGTAAGTACCTCAAAATTTGCCGGAGAGCCACGGTGCCGTGGTGTTCGAAATTCATCCCCATTTCTTGCATGGGACATAAGCATAAACCCATGGACACATATATGATTTTACAACCCATGTTGGTGCACCGGACCATGTGCATGTGCTTTAATTTTGAATTGTGCACCTGAAATGGCTAGAAAACCAATTTAATGTATAAAATTTCCAAACGAACCCTGAATAATTCCCATTTTTTTACGTCACACATATAGTTGCATGTTCATTGCAGATAAAAGGTCTAGCAATTCAAACACCGTCCATTGCCGCTGTGACCCCATTATGTAATACAAATCAAGACGAAAAATCCTGTAGATCCCACAGAGTTTATTATCACCAACCGTATGAGATGCAGCATAAAATATGTTGGAGCACCGTCGGATTATAGTGCGCATACGGCTTACGTGAGAAGGTGTGACGGCTATAGTCCACAACCGCTCTGAATAAGGGACCGTGTCTGATGACACTTTGCGCGCCAGTTTTTTGGCTGAAGCGATTCCAAATTTTCGGCTTCCGCGGAAATATCTACCTCCCCGCCTCCTCCCCTTACCGAAAGCCACATTTCCCCTATTTCTGCCTTCCTTTCCAAGTTGAAACCCTCACTCCTTGCTTGCAGCGCCGCCTCCTTGCCGGCGCCCTCCTTCACGCTGCTCGGCCTCGCCTATCCAGGCATGTAATCAACACCCGACCCCCATCCTCCTCCTCCTTCCACATCCCACATGCCCCGACCGCCGGTGCGAGCGCGACACCTTCCACCCAAATCACCCACCCCTCCACCAAATAAGCGCCGCCCTAAGCCATGGTGCACGCAGTATAGCTACGATCTCAAGAAGCATTTAGCAGCGGAGAAGTAATTCGCGGCCGCACGCGCGGATGAGGTCGCGATCGCTGCCATTCATGCCGACTCCCAGATCTTGGAGGAGCACCTCGTCGTCGAGGCCACCGTTGATGCCTCACGCGCCGACGCCGCGATGCGGTTGGCTGCTTTAAACGACAGTTCATGGCATTTTCTCGAGGCCACCGTCGGTGCCTTAGACGAAGACTACGAGGTGTTTTCTTAGCGTGCATGTGCTTACCTCATCCTGAGAGCCAGCAGGTTGGTGCCCGGAGCGGCTCAGGCAACTCACCACTACGACGAGGGCACCCACGAAGCGGATGCCTCGCCCTCTTCCATGTCCAAGGAGCCAATCGTCATTGATATCTCCGACAATGAGGAGTAGCTTGTCTTATTAGCTCACTATAAGGACCCATGTTCAGTTTGCTAGCTACTGCCTTTCCTTAACAAATTCTAGTGAATTGTGCTATCTACTTTTACCATGCAATCTTCTGCTCTAGAGTATATTTTCTATATGTCGTGCAATGTGGTGTTCAGTTAACTGTTTGGTTCAATTCTGCAAATGTGATGTTCAATTTTGCAGGGTGCAATTTTCCAAGTTATCAAGCATGCTTGGTTTGGTTAACTATCCGATCTTCTGTTAGGAGTATGTTATATCGTGCAATGTGGTGCTCAGTTAATGTTTGGTTCATTTGTTGTGGTGTTTAGTTAACTGTTTGGTTCAATTCTGCAATGTGATGTTCAATTGTTGTGGGTGCATTCTGTTATTGTATACCATGTGAGAAATAAATCAAATTTGGCTGTACAAAATACATGAGAAACAAATACAATTTTTATATTTCCAAGTTGTTAAGCATGCTTGGTTTGGTTCTTCTATTAGGAGTATGTTATATTGTGCAATGTGGTGCTCAGTTAATGTTTGGTTCATTTGTTGTGGTGTTTAGTTAACTGTTTGGTTCAATTCTGCAATGCGATGTTCAATTGTTGTGGCTGCATTCTGTTATTGTATACCATGTGAGAAATAAATCGAATTTGGTTGTACTAAATACATGAGAAACAAATACAATTGCTATATTTCCAAGTTGCTAAGCATGCTTGGTTTGGTTAACTGTTTGATCTTCTATTAGGAGTATGTTATATTGCGCAATGTGGTGCTCAATTAACATTTGGCTCATTTGTTGCGGTGTTTACTTAACTGCATGGTTCAATTCTGCAATGTGATGTTCAATTGTTGTGGCCGCACTCTGTTATTGTATACCATGTGAGAAATAAATCGAATTTGGCTGTACTAAATACATGAGAGACAAATACAATTGCTATATTTCCAAGTTGTTAAGCATACTTGGTTTGGTTAACTGTCTGATCTTCTATTAAGAGTATGTTATATTGTTCAATGTGGTGCTCAGTTAACGTTTGGTTCATTTGTTGTGGTGTTTAGTTAACTGCACGTGCATGGTCCATTGTCTAATAGCACATTATTGTGCAATTGCAGGAACCATTCTAATATTTAGGTTTTTAACAATTTGGTCTTGCACATGTAGGTCCTGCTGTAAGAGGTTTTGACCCACTGTTCGACCCTTTTTTCGTATGGTGAAATGAGTTGTCCATGAATATCAATCAAATCAAGAAACTCAGAAAGATTGTTAGGATAAAGAAATTAGCGACAAGAAAGAAACTCAGAAAGATTGTTAGGATAAAGAAATTAGCGACAAAAAACAACAAGATCTTTGTCTGCACAATGAAGAAGACATCAGTTCACTACAAGATCTTATATTTACTAATTGGAGGCACCATACGAGACACCACGTTAATCCTAGGAATTAAAGAATTTTGACCGTTTAATTAATATATAATGTATCCATAGCCATCGGATGAAAGGAAGACGAGTTGACAACATACGGGAGTCTTCCTCTTTTTTTTTTGAAACTATGGAGTCTTCTTCGTTCTGTTCTCTTTGGTCTATCTTTATTTCCTAAAAGAAAAGGAAACCTTCTTTTAAAAAAGGAAATCTGAGCGTCCTGACACTAATCCTTAGAATTTAAGAATATTAACCATTTAATTAATATATAATGTATCCATAACTGTGGTGAAACATAAGATGTTGTGTCCTATATTACCACGTACTATGGAGTCTTCCTTGGGTATCTCTCTGTGTTTCCTAGAAGAAAGGAAAATCTGAGTGCCTTGGTCTCTATCACACCATGTAATCATCCTGACCTTGGTCTCTATCACACCATGGAACGACCAGAAGCATTGGGGCAAGCACGATCCGGCAATCTTCCCGATGTAAGTCAGCGAGGACTTTCCGACGAGCCTTATGGTGCTGCCCAAAGCTGGCGTCACATGTGTTGATGGCCAATAGAAATGACCTAGATAAAGTGGCCAGCCGTTAGATATCTATGTATGCACATACATACACTGACTGATCCTCGAGTGGACGTATGGCTCCGACGGCGGCCTGGCTTTTGGGTTGATGAATGACTTCAGGAGAATATGCAACGTGCCTCATCTTTCTTTCTTCTCCAGATTATGCATTGACACTATGTCTCTATTTGTAGATTCTTTTCATATACGGCTCGCCAGCGCAACGCGTTCAGCCCCCATGACGGTTATCTGAAGAGTATGTGTGCTCCTGGAGTAGACGATCAAGAGACGGCACAATCTTCGCCTAAAATCTGATTTGCTCTCCGGTAAGCAATTGTGATATAGTCAATCAAAAGAACACAACATCAATCTTCGTCAATGATGCAAAAAGTATTTCAAAAAACAATGCAAAAGTTTGCAAAAAAACAATGCAAAAAATAGAAAAAAATTTGGGAGGTTTGTTTCTACACATTCAGTTATGTTCTATGACTATATTCGATATGCATGGGCAATGCATGTGAATATATTTGCAAACTTAAGTTGCCAAGCTTGCCATGCATACACCTGAACTCCAACGAGAACATTTGGATCGGCCTCCACTAATTGGATATCATGATAAATTAACTTAGGGGGAATATTTTATTTTATTCTAATATAGTGTGAAAAATTGCATGTGTGTAAAACATATATATATATATATATATATATATATATATATATATATATATATATATATATATATATATATATATATATATATATATATATATATATATATATATATATATATATACACACACACACACACAAGGTTATATGGTAAATTTCAAGCTAAGAAAAAGGTTAAGTTATTATGCACTAGGCGACACATCTGTAGGTAACATGTCGTAAAATGTAATTAAACTACAGTAAGTACATATCATAGATTATCGTATTAATTTATTTGAGTGAAAAATCATCATATTATTTTATCAAATTGCATAGACGTATGTCCTATGTGACCTCTACATGTGATGATTTTTAACCATTTTTTAAAACATAAAACTACGGACTTACTAAGTTGAATAAAGTGAGTGAGTTGAAATAGGTAGATTTACCGTTGAGAAAAAAAAGTAAGTTAACGTGTCAGATTAATTATATAGTACTCTGAACTGAACTAAGTAACTTATGTTAGACAATTAATCAATAAGGTATGTACCACTTGATGTTTTAGTTTGGGCATTTCTAAAGGATGTTCTTTGCAGACACTATGTTTATGCAAACTCAGTAGTAATGTGATCACGGTCAACATGCAAGATTCGTCTATACACTGGCTTTGCGAAAATTCCATGTAATGTGTCAGATGGAAACTTTTAACAACAAGAAATAATCATGTTCTGCAGTTAATTAACCCGATGTAACCAGGCTTATTAATAATAGAGGCCAGAAATCCAATGGATCAGAAGAATGCTATTAGTTAGTTTGGCTGCCTTGACACAACTTTTTTCAAACCTATATACATGTCACTTTTGCTTTAATATTTGCAGGCATGTTTAACATTTTTGGCATTAAGTCTGACGCGGTTCCGTTATATGTTAGTGAAGATAGGAAAGCCTTTTCCCATAGATTTACGGGTGCACTAATTGCACAATGATGTATGTTTAATTGCTGAAAGATTACACACAAATATAAGAGCAATCGAATCTTCTGGCATGAGAAAAGAAGTAGACATTGCTATGAACAACTTTAACCCATCATCCACAGGAAAATGTAACCATGAGTCATTGTGGGAACAGTACTCAATGGTTCGTGCCAGCATGTGGAGCGTGGAAGGAGAGAACCACAAAAATTTTAGGGCAATCGATGAAGTAGTACACTTTCGATTGTTTCTTTATTATGGGGTTAGTTTTTTGGTGTGTGTCGTTTTAAGACCATTATTAAAGAAAAATTCAAGTTATCAATGATGCTCTTAATCCAACACTATAATAAGAAAGAAAGGAGAAATATTAACTCAAAAAATATCATTATATTTTATAATACTTATTACGCAAATTTAAGTTGTTGCAAAAAAAAATATAAACATTTTTAGTTGTTTATAAAACAATTCAATGTGTGCTAAATAAGTAAACTTGACAATATTATTGATCTATTTTCATATTGATCGTTCATTCAATGTACCACACAACAAATGTATTCTTCAATTGGCTGCAAACAACAAATGTTCACTAAACACACTGAACTAATTTACCATTTGAAAAACTAGCCCGTGCAGATGCACGGGTTGATGACTAGTGGTACTAACTATTATACCTTGCCTTTTTTACTCCTTTGCCCCATTTCCAATATAGAGAAGATATTTATGCACATCCTTGTTTTCAGGCCTTTCCAAAGCAGTTGACTGATGATTACCTCTCAAACCACCTCTATGGTCAGGAGGCGAGGAAGGTTTTCATACAACACCCACGGTTCAATATTGAAGTGTTTCTGAAGAGGATGAAGGACGGACGGTCTATCATCCACAGGCACTGGCCTAAAGTTGCAAAGACCTTCAACATGAATGAAGGATCAATATTCACCTTTCGCTTCAGCAGTTTTCCAGATGAGATGCATCTGTCTATATACCGTCTATGATGCAAATTTCGAAAGGTTCTACATGTTGCATGTGAAACTTGGTGCTGGTGCAGTTGTGTAACGGGGTAGCTGAGTGCTGAAGCTATATCATGTTGTACTCTGATGTATTTCAATTATGAAATTTTGCTTCCTTAATATGGAAATGAAATATATTATGTGCTTAATATGAATGTCAATTAGATTAATAAATGGATTATTAATAATAGGGCAATTAGCCTGCTAATTGGGTTTTGCTATTGCAAACGATTATTGAAAAACACCGTGGGCGATGACCTTAGGCAACGCACACAGTTTCTAGGAATAAACCATGTTGGATCAATGAACAAAATCACACGATTTTCTCTTGAAGACAGTTTGCGTTAGGCCACCTTGCGTAAACATTTACCACATAAAAACTGTGTGTGATGGACATCCTTTGCCACACAGTTTCTTCTATGGACCGTGTGTGATGCATTCAATAACGCAAACAATTTAACGGGAAAAATTGTGTGTGATGTACATGTGAACGGAAACGTTTTCCTTGGACCGATTATGTGGGATGTACATACAAACGGAAACGTTTAGCGGGGACTGACTTTGTGGGATGTACTTGCGACCGGAAACAATTTCGCCTGTATAATTGTATTTTTTTAGCTCTACTATACGTATTTCCGTATTTGAGCGCTCGCTGGTTGTAACACCCCAAAAATTTAGCCAAGTTTTCAATATTAAAATTTTTGCCAGGAGTTTTAAAATTTTTATTTCTGTGGATTTTCAGAGCTCTTCTTTTATTGTTAAGGAGTTTTATCTTTTTCCCAAGTGAAGCTTTCCAAAAATATATTGGACTTCTTGGCCATCTCATTAAAACAATTTCTAAATAAGTAGAATTGTTTATTAAATTATTTCACCCTGAGCTTTATTCATTAAAATGAACTGTATTAAATTTTTTGGAGCTCCTTTTGAACTATAACCTTTTGATAGAATCTCTTAAGATTCCAACCAAAATTTGGAGATGTCATGTGATGTCTCTAAATCATTTTTGTGCATTAAAATAATTATTTCTTTTCATATTTTGAGTGTTACACATGTTTTTCTTCTCTGGTCCAGTGGGCATTTTTGCACTGTAACCTAATTAAATATTTCCCTAGAACCTCCACAAAAATTATGGGATATCAGTAGTAGCATGCCATCCAACTTTTTGCAAAATCATAGTGATGTTCTTTGAAAAATTTGAGTGCATTAGCCTCTTCTTCATTCTGGACCAGACTTGTGTTTTCTACTACAACTTTGTTATTTCTTGCTCTAGTGACCTTGTATTTTCTCATGCTTGTAGTCAACCCTGCAAAACCCCCTAAGTCCAGGAGCTTGCTCTATTTGGGACACTTTTGGTCCATGAAATGATGCCATTTACTCCCTGTCCAGAATTGAAGTTTTGCAAAACTTACACTAGCAAGTTTCTCCTTTTTGCAAACCAACTTCACCACCCTCTCCTACATCCATAGAGACACTGATCTGGAGAATTTGGCCACTCCAAGAACTACCTAGGTGCCTTTGGCATTTTGTCAAACACCCTGTCTGCACAACCAGATTTGACATGACTTCAAGTTTACTTGGTGAACTTGAGCTCCTGGCCTATCGATCATGTCCCTTGATCCCCTTGCTAACCTTAGCCCAGCCTTGTTTATTGCCAGCCCCAACCACGACCTCTAGGATGCCCTGGAATTTCGTCGAGCATGTCCCGGGCGTGCTCTGGGCGCGCCCAGAGCGTGCGTTTGGCACCCGCATGCACCCGAGCCGCCGCGTCACACCCCGCACTCAAAATCCGGCCCCAGCCAGCACGCCGTGTCCCCTTGCACCGCCACGCCACCCCGACCACCCCTGGCACCCCACAGCGCCACCGCAAGGATGGCCGTGGCGGCTAGCTGCCGGCCGCTAGCAGGCCCCGACTGTGTCTGCGCCGCCAAAGCCACCCCGGCTCGCCACCTGCCCCTGCGAGCAGCGCAGGCTCATCCCCTCGCTCGTCGGCCAGGATGTGAAGGACACTGCCGGATAACAACCCAGCAATGGATCTGGCGATTCATGACAGAGTTGATGTGAGTATCGGTAATCAATCAGATGAAGAAGGGGATGCAATGGCATCGACCTATAGAAACGTCTGAATGATTCGATGCTTGGGTACAGAGGAATTATGACTTCAAGACGAAGGATCAGAAGCAGAGGCTCTGATCAAAAGATGAGTAAGTTGAATAGACTTAGAGTTGCACCTGATCAAATCTGGATTGGGCAAGAACCAGCTCATATCTGGAACGAAGTCTGAGCCGGAAAGAAAATTTCCAAGGATTATTGGATGATTGTGAACATTCACACACACGCTGAATCCATAGGAACAGAATGACAATCACAAATAATTTTAAAGAATATTGCTAGACATATGAAATTAATCCTAATGGAAGCAGGCAAGGAGAATCAAGAGCAATAGGCTGCAGAGGATTTTGAAAGATCAGATAGCAATTTCAGATATTTTGGAAAGCATATGAATAATTGGGGACGAACGAACCCCTGTTAAGTGAATTATCCGCATTGCTAAAAGAAGCTGCAAAGCAGAAGGCACAAAGGATTCTAGAAACAACGGAGAGTACTAGGGGTATCTTGTAATAGCAAGAGCAACTGGGGACAAAAGTTGGAACGACAAGTGCATGTATTTATCCATAGGGATATTTCGATGGTAGGGAATTGAAAAAGCAACGGGCACAAAGTCTCGAGAGAACATCGGAGAGTATCTTCGAAATCCTACGGTGCACCAAGTAATCATCTGGAGTAAGGGGCTCCCGGGTGGAAGTAGTTATGGGAACCTAGAGCTGGCGTTAGTAAAATCATTTAACCCGAATAGAAGAGAGATCAGAGTACCAGAGTATAGACGAGGAGTAAAAGATCCTAATACCACCCAATGGCGACGTGGGCCCGTAAGACACACAACCAATGTTAGTAAAAGTTTTTCAGTGACTAGACTCAACTTCGGCCAAGGAGTTGGAAAGAGGGCTACCTACAGGCAGTTGGCTCTGATACCAACTTGTGACGCCCCCGACTCGACCGTGCACTAATCATGCACGCAAATGTGTACAATCAAGATCAAGGACTCACGGGAAGATATCACAACACAACTCTAGACACAAATTAAAATAATACAAGCTTTATATTACAAGCCAGGGGCCTCGAGGGCTCGAATACATAAGCTCGAAAACACAAGAGTCAGCGGAAGCAACAATATCTGAGTACAGACATAAGTTAGACAAGTTTGCCTTAAGAAGGCTAGCACAAAAGCATCTACGATCGAAAAGGCAAGGCCTCCTGCCTGGGAGCCTCCTAACTACTCCTGGTCATCGTCGGTCTCCACGTAGTAGTAGGCATCGGCGGTGGCATCTGGCTCCTGGGCTCCGACATCTGGTTGCATCAACCCGAAAGAAGAAGAATAGGGGAAAAGGGGGAGCAAAGCAACCGTGAGTACTCATCCAAAGTACTCGCAAGCAAGGATCTACACTACATATGCAACATTATCAAAGGATGGCTGTATATGTGGACTGGGCTGCAGAAATGCCAGAATAAAGAGAAGGCCTAGTCCTATCGAAGACTAGCATCTTCTGGAAACCATCATCTTGCCGCAACTGGAGGGAGTAGAGTAGCATAAAGTAAATTAGTAGAAGTGTTATCAACCTCGACCGGAGATCCTTTCTCGACTCCCTGCGAGAAAGCAATCCCAGAGCCATACTATCCAGTTATCATCACAATCCATTACTCATCACCATCCAGTTCTCATCTCAAGTATTCAGTTCTAGTTGTATCGATCGGGATACAACTCCAAGTGTCCGTTACCGCAGGACAGGCTACCGATAGATGTTTTCTTCCCTGCAGGTGTGCACCAACTTACCCACCACGCTCGATTAACTCTGGCCGGACACACTTTCCTGGGTCATGCCCGGCCTTGGCCAAACAATACGCCGCAACCCAACCTAGGCTTAATAGAGAGGTCAAGCACGCCGGACTAAACCTATGCCCCCAGGGGTCATGGGCCATCGCCCCGGGAACTCCTGCATGTTGCGTGGGCGGCCGGTGAGCAGACCTAGCTACCTCCTTAAAACAAGGCGGGAGCTTACCAGTCCAACCCGGCGCGCGCCGCTCAGTCGCATGACGTCTATTAAGCTTCGGCTGATGTATACGACGCAGAACGCCCATACTATGCCCACGTGATGGTTAGTGCTATCAGGCCAGAGGCCCCTCGGATCGAATATCCAAATCGTAGTGGATTAGGAACGCGCGGTAACAAGCAGAGACTCATGAAAGATGTGACCCCGTTGCCCTGTCTCGAGGACTTGCGGCAAGGGCTAAGAATGCCCGGCCACGCCTCGTAATTATCTCGCGGGCACCTTCCAGGTCCGCCCGACTCCACATCACTCGCAATTAAGCTCGCGCGGGTACCCCTCAGGGCCAACGCGCCTTTAGTAACAGGGTCCAGTGCAAAGTCATAGTAACCATAGTAACCGTGTGTCTAACACCACGGGGGAAAACCTGAGGAATCACCCTTGTCGGATTCCCACTCGATGTAAACATCAAGGTGAACGTAAGAGGAACCACCCTCGAGGTTCACACTTGAGGGGTTGCACGACAGAGCCGTATCGGAAGTGGTTAAGGAGGAAATCACCCTCGATGACCACGGCCGAATAGCTACACTACAGAGATCTCATCAGGAGTGATGTATAGGTTCCACCCTCGGCACTCGATGGTAACTCTGCAGAGTTGAGCAACAAAAGGGGAAAGTGATGTGCGGTGTCGGGGCCTGGTCTTCGATCCCGTTGATCGGGTCTTCGATGATGAAGCAGGGGCAACAAGGACAAGGTGGGGGTCACTAATGGACCACTAACCAACCTATACTAAGCAGTTTAGGAAAAGCAGGTAATGTACAACAACAGATACAAAAGCAGGCTATGCATCAGAATAGGAGCAAACAATAACAGTAGAAAAATCTAATGCAAGCATGAGAGAATGGTATGGGCGATATCAGGATGATCAAAGGGGGGGCTTGCCTGGTTGCTCTGGCAAGGAGGGTTGTCGTCGACGTAGTCGATCACAGGGGCATCGGGATCGGTCTCGAGGTCTACCGGAGAGAAGAGGGGGAAGAAACAGTAAATATAAAGAAAACATAGCATCTCAAAGCATAACGTGGCAATATGTTGTGCCGGGTGTGACTTAATGCAGCGCTAGGCGACATTGGCGAAGGAGGATAACATCCGGGAAAGTTCTCCCGGTTCCGGACGTCTGTCAGACCGATGAACCGGAGGGGAAAAATTCAACGTTTGCTATGCTAGGGACATGTGATAGACGAACAGAGGGCGTATCTGGATTCGTCTCGTCATTCTGAGCAACTTTCATGTAGAAAACATTTTCATCCGAGTTACGGATTATTTTCTATGATTTTCTCAAGTTAAACCATTTCCTGAAATTTTGTATTTATTTTAATCCGAATTGACCAAGTCAAAATGACTGGTCAAGGTGAACAGCGTTTGGGGGGGGGGGGGTTCCACATGTCAGAATTTTATTAAATTCTAAAAGTTATCTAATCTAATTATTAGGTGGACCCATATGTCAACCACACATTATATTAATTAAGCAATTTAACAAACCTACCTAATCCTTAGACTAATCTAATGAGCCGGCCTCCTGGATAAAGGCAGCAGCTGCAGCTGTAGTAGCCGTGGGCGAGCATCAGCCTCTGTAGGCGAGCAACATCAGCCCGCGATTAGCAGCAATAGCTAGCGAGCAGACGCAGTAGAACAAGCAGCGCAGTAGTACAGGAGAGTAGTAGCCCATCAGCAAGATCAATACGCGCCAGCAGCAGCAGCACGTAGCACGCACACGGGGAGGTAGTAGGCGATGGGGAAGCAGGGGCGAACGGGACGCCGGCTCGCAGAGGCGGGCGCCGGTGTGGCGCGAGGCCATAGCAGCAGCGGGAAGGCAACAACACAAGCAGCAACGCATGGGGACAGCAGCGGCAGGCGAGCATGCGTGCGGTGAGGTGCAGGGGCGCAGGTGGCCAAGAGCAGCCAGCATGGCTTCGGCCATGGAGGGTGCCAGCTCGCAGGGCGGTGCTACGGCGTGGATTCGACGGGGGAAAGGGGGAACGGAGCGAGGGGCTCACTGCGTGTCGATAGTGGAAGGCAGCGGGCTCGGGGGAGGGTCGACGGCGGCGGAATCGGCGGCGGAGTGCGTCCGAACCGAGGAAGAAGAAGAAGACGAGGCAGGCGCTCCGATGACTCCGAGCTCAAAGTCGAGGGCGCAGACGATGCCGCAGAGCTCGGCGCAGATCCTGGGCACGACGACGGAGCAGGGGGCGATCGGTGGTCGCGGTGGCGCGCGGTGGACGGCGGAGCGCCGGCCCTTCCAGATGAACAGAGAGGGAGAGGTAGAGATGGGGATAAGGGTCGAGGTGAGTGGGAGGCGAGGGGGCCGAGGCGTCGGGGACGTGGAGGCCTTATCCTCCCGTCGACGCCGGGAGGGGGTCAAGTGGCGACCGGCCGGTGCGGGCGCCCGGTCGGACGCACAGTGCAGACAACGACCGATGAGGGTTGGAAGGTTGGGCTAGCGCAGTGGGCCGAGGCCCAGGGGGGCAGGCAGGGGGCCTCTCTCCTTTCCCTTTCTCTTTTTACATTGCTTTTTTTAAATTTCTGTTTTATATTTTCTCCATTGTTTTCTATTTTCAGCTATTGTTTGTTATTTATTTGAGCGAGCAAACGATTTTTGCTATAGAAGACACTTGGCACATAAATAAAGTACGTTAGCATAGGGCCACACACAAGGTCTCTTGTGGTTAGGGAAAAGTAAGTATATATGTTAGAATTTAAGCGACCAAACTAAATGTTGTTGGTCCACCAAAATATTGCCATGGCCAAAATAAAAAAACCAATTTGAGTTGATTTCTCCAAGACAATTACTTGGCGAATAGTTGCAACCCATCGAACATTTTTATTTGACAGACTGAAGAAATAAGAATTTGAGTATTTGACTTGTATTTCAAATGGAATTTGGATTTGATGTCGGTTTGGAATAAAGTGATGATTAGCGAAAATTAATTATGATGGTGTGGCACCAGGGTGTTACAAATCTCCTCCACTAAAAGAAATCTCGTCCCGAGATTTAAAGGGTGGAGTAAGGGGGAAAGACTCGGGAAGGACGGAGCTCAACTCAAGATAGGTACCTGGGGGCTATCTCAGTGAACATGGCATAGGGGCACCTCTCGAGTCAGAATTCAAGAAAGACATCGAGAGCAAGGTAAGGATGTGCAATAAGAAGCTTGAACCGGGTAGGCAATCATCCGTTGCCTGAAACAGAGGGTGAAAGGGGTTCAGAGCAATGGGAATAGGTATTGCGTCTGATACCAGAATAGATCACTAGGAATGTGGCTCATGATTTACATATGAAGCCAAGTGAGAGGAACAATTTTGGAAAATAGGGATGTATAGGAGAGTCAGGTTTCGATCCTGTGCAACTGTGGGTTATGGGCCCACCATGTGGGTTAAAAGTAGAAGGAGTAGTGACATCTTGCACGGTCTTGATAGCAAGGCATGTCAGAGGGTGTCATGTCAGTTATGCCGGCAACAAGGTCGGTACCAAGGGAGAGGGATGAAGAGAACCATTTTCCTGCTTGTTAAACGAGGCGGACCAATAGGCAAGGTTCTAGTCCATCGGTGGTTACCGGAATGTCATCAACAATAGTAACATGGTCTTACTGATAGAGTTGTACACCGCGGTGTTTACATACGCAGTGAATTATTACTTCTTATATCATATAGATCACAAGAAGGGTTAAACAAACCAATGGAAAGGAAAAGTATGACTGTCGAATCAAACAACCCAAAGGAAAGGAAGATGTGTGTACACATAAGAGTTGAGAGTATATCCTTCCCAAGGAAAAGCGGAGCAGGATATACATGATAGGACAGCAAGTTCAAAAGCATTTAGGTAATGGGGAGAGGGAAGAATCATGATATTACCCATACAATGGTGTGAGGGTAATTGAACGAGAAACAATTTGCATAATGCTTTCGATGTTCTTGTTGATATTCGGAATACCACAGTCATGCTTCGATGCGGCAATGATATGGTGTTAAGTAAAGATTGGGTTCGAAGATCACAAGAGATACCGAGAAACAATTCCAAGATATCTCAGAACGTAAGGAATAACTAAGAACAACCAGGTCTGTGTTGGTAGAAAGTCAAGATGTCATCGATGATATCACAAATCACCGAGGGGCAGGGATGGTATTTCTAGTCATGAATTCAATTGACATCTCTGAAGAAGCCAAAGTGTAGACGGTGATCACGACAGATTTTGTCGAGAGACTCTATGAAGATGTCATTGAGCAGAAAAGGAAGGATGAAGTGAAAGGCTATGAGAACCACAAATTCGACACAAGATCGAAATCAAGCTTGTTGTTTGAGGTGAAATGATAAGATGAGGGAGATCGACGTAAGCTTAGCTCGTCGTCGGAAGTTGTGCTCCGGGAAGAAGGATCAGGTAGCACAGTTAAAATTTATCACGATAATGATATAGCCGAGCAGGCTAGGAATGACGTGAAGGATTATTAAACTCGTAAGCAACGAAAATTACTTAAAGTTGTTGAATTGGAGTGCGGGATCGATTCCCTTATCGGTGTTCTCGAGTGACTGATAACTCAGAACCCGGGTGAGAAGTAATACTAGATGAATATTCATATGAAGCAACTCAGTTATTTGATATTCTCGAGATACCAGGGGTAATACTCGAAGGTAGACCATATTAGAGTTTGGATATGTGTATATATATGCAGAAGGCAATCACTTCAACTTGTCCGAGAAAGGCGATCAAAGAAGACAATCTTTGTTGGAACCACAATTGCAAAGGCCAAAATCACAGGTACAGGATCAAATTATACCAAGGGAATAATTATTGTTACGAGAAGCTTCCATGATAAGATCTACATTGTTTCCATGGGCATGAACACAAAGTTCAAGGTCGAATCCCACTTCTACAATGCATAACCCTTCATTCACTCCTTGTTTTCGAAGAAATTGTAGTGCAGAAGATTTATCTGGCGAAGTACCAGAAGAGTAAGACTCGTGAGAACTCTCAGGTTGACACGGGTTATGGAAAGCATAAGTTCAACCCATCGGGGCCTTTTTACGAATCTATAGAACCATCAACCAAGCAAAATACACGAGTTCGAAAGCAGAGTATCGAAGTCAAAGTAGATGATACAATTTACCAAAGGTATTTTGTATCAGGGAAAAACTCACAAGATTTTGGATGTGAAGGACACTGTCGGATAACAACCCAGCAATGGATCTGGCGATTCATGACAGAGTTGATGTGAGTATCGGTAATCAATCAGATGAAGAAGGGGATGCAATGGTATCGGCCTATAGAAACGCCTGAATGATTCGATGCTTGGGTACAGCGGAATTATGACTTCAAGACGAAGGATCAGAAGAAGAGGCTCTGATCACAAGATGAGTAAGTTGAATAGACTTAGAGTTGCACCTGATCAAATCTGGATTGGGCAAGAACCAGCTCATATCTGGAACGATGTCTGAGCCGGAAAGAAAATTTCCAAGGATTATTTGATGATTGTGAACATTCACACACACGCTGAATCCATAGGAACAGAATGACAATCACAAATAATTTTAAAGAATATTGCTAGACATATGGAATTAATTCTAATGCAAGCAGGCAAGGAGAATGAAGAGCAATAGGCTGCAGAGGATTTTGAAAGATCAGATAGCAATTTCAGATATTTTGGAAAGCATATGAACAATTGGGGACGAACGAACCCCTGTTAAGTGAATTATCCGCATTGCTAAAAGAAGCTGCAAAGCAGAAGGCACAAAGGATTCTAGAAACAACGGAGAGTACTAGGGGTATCTTGTAATAGCAAGAGCAACTGGGGACAAAAGTTGGAACGATAAGTGCATGTATTTATCCATAGGGATATTTCGATGGTAGGGAATTGAAAAAGCAACGGGCACAAAGTCTCGAGAGAACATCGGAGAGTATCTTGAAATCCTTGATGCACCAAGTAATCATCACGAGTAAGGGGCTCTTGGTGGAAGTAGTTATGGGAACCTAGAGTGGCGTTAGTAAAATCATTTAACCCGAATAGAAGAGAGATCAGAGTACAGAGTATAGACGAGGAGTAAAAGATCCTAATACCACCCAATGGCGATGTGGGCCCGTAAGACAGACAACCAATGTTAGTAAAAGTTTTTCAGTGACTAGACTCAACTTGGCCAAGGAGTTGGAAAGAGGGCTACCTACTGAGCGATCGGCTCGATGCCAACTTGTGACGCCCCCGACTCGACCGTGCACTAATCATGCACGCAAATGTGTACAATCAAGATCAAGGACTCACGGGAAGATATCACAACACAACTCTAGACACAAATTAAAATAATACAAGCTTTATATTACAAGACAGGGGCCTCGAGGGCTCGAATACATAAGCTCGAAAACACAAGAGTCGTGGAAGCAACAATATCTGAGTCTGAGACATAAGTTAGACAAGTTTGCCTTAAGAAGGCTAGCACAAAAGCATCTACGATCGAAAAGGCAAGGCCTCCTGCCTAGGAGCCTCCTAACTACTCCTGGTCATCGTCGGTCTCCACGTAGTAGTAGGCATCGGCGGTGGCATCGCTCTGAGCTCGACATCTGGTTGCATCAACCGGAAAGAAGAAGAATAGGGAAAAGGGGAGCAAAGCAACAGTGAGTACTCATCCAAAGTACTCGCAAGCAAGGATCTACACTACATATGCAACATTATCAAAGGAAGGCTGTATATGTGGACTGGGCTGCAGAAATGCCAGAATAAAGAGAAGGCCTAGTCCTATCGAAGACTAGCATCTTCTGGAAACCATCATCTTGCCGCAACCGGAGGGAGTAGAGTAGCATAAAGTAAAATAGTAGAAGTGTTATCAACCTCGACCGGAGATCCTTTCTCGACTCCCTGCGAGAAAGCAATCCCAGAGCCATACTATCCAGTTATCATCACAATCCATTACTCATCACCATCCAGTTCTCATCTCAAGTATTCAGTTCTAGTTGTATCGATCGGGATACAACTCCAAGTGTCCGTTACCGTAGGACAGGCTATCGATAGATGTTTTCTTCCCTGCAGGGGTGCACCAACTTACCCACCACGCTCGATTAACTCGGCGGACACATTTTCTGGGTCATGCCGGCCTCGGCCAAACAATACGCCGCAACCCGACCTAGGCTTAATAGAGAGGTCAAGCACGCCGGACTAAACCTATGCCCCCAGGGGTCATGGGCCATCGCCCCGGGAACTCCTGCACGTTGCGTGGGCGGCCGGTGAGCAGACCTAGCTACCTCCTTAAAACAAGGCGGGAGCTTACCAGTCCAACCCGGCGCGCGCCGCTCAGTCGCATGACGTCTGTTAAGCTTCGGCTGATGTATACGAGCAGAACGCCCATACTATGCCCACGTGATGGTTAGTGCTATCAGGCCAGAGGCCTCTCGGATCAAATATCCAAATCGTAGTGGATTAGGAACGCGCGGTAACAAGCAGAGACTCACGAAAGATGTGACCCCGTTGCCCCGTCTCGAGGACTTGCGGCAAGGGCTAGGAATGCCCGGCCACGCCTCGTAATTATCTCGCGGGCACCTTCCAGGTCCGCCCGACTCCACATCACTCGCAATTAAGCTCGCGCGGGTACCCCTCAGGGCCAACCCGTCTTTAGTAACAGGGTCCAGTGCAAAGTCATAGTAACCATAGTAACCGTGTGTCTAACACCAAGGGGGAAAACCTGAGGAATCACCCTTGTCGGATTCCCACTCGATGTAAACATCAAGGTGAACGTAAGAGGAACCACCCTCGAGGTTCACACTTGAGGGGTTGCACGACAGAGCCGTATCGGAAGTGGTTAAGCAGGAAATCACCCTTGATGACCACGGCCGAATAGCTACACTACAGAGATCTCATCAGGAGTGATGTATAGGTTCCACCCTCGGCACTCAATGGTAACTCTGCAGAGTCGAGCAACAAAAGGGGAAAGTGATGTGCGGTGTCGGGGCCTGGTCTTCGATCCCGTTGATCGGGTCTTGATGATGAAGCGAGGGCAACAAGGACAAGGTGGGGGTCACTGATGGACCACTAACCAACCTATACTAAGCAGTTTAGGAAAAGCAGGTAATGTACAACAACAGATACAAAAGCAGGCTATGCATCAGAATAGGAGCAAACAATAACAGTAGCAAAATCTAATGCAAGCATGAGAGAATGGTATGGGCGATATCGGGATGATCAAAGGGGGGGCTTGCCTGCTTGCTCTGGCAAGGAGGGTTGTCGTCGACGTAGTCGATCACAGGGGCATCGGGATCGGTCTCGAGGTCTACTGGAGAGAAGAGGGGGAAGAAACAGTAAATATAAAGCAAACATAGCATCTCAAAGCATAACGTGGCAATATGTTGTGCCGGGTGTGACTTAACGCAGCGCTAGGCGACACTGGCGAAGGAGGATAACATCCGGAAAAGTTCTCCCGGTTCCGGACGTCTGTCAGACCGATGAACCGGAGGGGAAAAATTCAACGTTTGCTATGCTAGGGACATGTGATAGACGAACAGAAGGCGTATCTGGATTCGTCTCGTCATTCTGAGCAACTTTCATGTAGAAAACATTTTCATCCGAGTTACGGATTATTTTCTATGATTTTCTCAAGTTAAACCATTTCCTGAAATTTTGTATTTATTTTAATCCGAATTGACCAAGTCAAAATGACTGGTCAAGGTCTACAGCGTTTGGGCGGGGGGGTCCACATGTCAGAATTTTATTAAATTCTAAAAGTTATCTAATCTAATTATTAGGTGGACCCATATGTCAACCACACATTATATTAATTAAGCAATTTAACAAACCTACCTAATCCTTAGACTAATCTAATGAGCCGGCCTCCTGGACAAAGGCAGCAGCTGCAGCCGTAGTAGCCATGGGCGAGCATCAGCCTCTGTAGGCGAGCAACATCAGCCCGCGATTAGCAGCAATAGCTAGCGAGCAGACGCAGTAGAACAAGCAGCGCAGTAGTACAGGAGAGTAGTAGCCCATCAGCAAGAGCAATACGCGCCAGCAGCAGCAGCATGTAGCACGCACACGGGGAGGTAGTAGGCGATGGGGAAGCAGGGGCGGACGGGACGCCGGCTCGCAGAGGCGGGCGCCGTGTGCACGAGCCATAGCAGCAGCGGAAGGCAACAACACAAGCAGCAACGCATAGGGACAACAGCGGCAGGCGAGCATGCGTGCGGTGAGGTGCAGGGGCGCAGGTGGCCAAGAGCAGCCAGCATGGCTTCGGCCATGGAGGGTGCTAGCTCGCAGGGCGGCGGTACGGCGTGGATTCGATGGGGGAAAGGGGGAACGGAGCGAGGGGCTCACTGCGTGTCAGTAGTGGAAGGCAGCGGGCTCGGGGAAGGGTCGACGGCGGCGGAATCGGCGGTGGAGTGCGTCCGAACCGAGGAAGAAGAAGAAGACGAGGCGGGCGCTCCAATGACTCCGAGCTCGAAGTCAACGGCGCAGACGATGCCGCAGAGCTCGGCGCAGATCCTGGGCACGACGACGGAGCACGGGGCGGTTGGTGGTCGCGGTGGCGCGCGGAGGACGGCTGAGCGCCGGCCCTTCCTCCAGATGAACAGAGAGGGAGAGGTAGAGATGGGGATAAGGGTCGAGGTGAGTGGGAGGCGAGGGGGCCGAGGCATCGGGGATGTAGAGGCCTTATCCTCCCGTTGACGCCGGGAGGGGGTCCGGTGGCGACCGGCCGGTCTGAGCGCTGGTCGGACGACAGTCTGCATTTACGACCGATGAGGGTTGGAAGGTTGGGCTAGCGCAGTGGGCCGAGGCCCAGGGGCAGGCAGGGGGCCTCTCTCCTTTCCCTTTCTCTTTTTACATTGCTTTTTTTAATTTCTGTTTTATATTTTCTCCATTGTTTTCTATTTTCAGCTATCGTTTGTTATTTATTTGAGCGAGCAAACAATTTTTGCTATAGAAGACACTTGGCACATAAATAAAGTATGTTAGCATAGGGCCACACACAAAGTCTCTTGTGGTTAGGGAAAAGTAAGTATATATGTTAGAATTTAAGCGACCAAACTAAATGTTGCTGGTCCACCAAAATATTGCCATGGCCAAAATAAAAAAACCAATTTGAGTTGATTTCTCCAAGACAATTACTTGGCGAATAGTTGCAACCCATCGAACATTTTTATTTGATAGACTAAAGAACTAAGAATTTGAGTATTTGACTTGTATTTCAAATGGAATTTGGATTTGATGTCGGTTTGGAATAAAGTGATGATTAGCAAAAATTAATTATGATGGTGTGGCACCAGGGTGTTACACTCACACCATCCCACTCGTGCCCCCTTAGCCGCCAATTGGAGGGGAGCAGGTCGTCTTCTTCCTCTCCGGCGACTACAGCCGCCACCACTGCCCAGGCCCTGACGGTGCCTCCAGAGCCTCCCCCTCTCCACTCTCTTCACCAGAAGCCTTCTCTCCCTCCCATGATAACATCCCCCTACTCCATTTCGATCGGGAACCACCGCGGCCCCAAAACCACTTCGCCCTGAAGCTTTCCTCCGCCGTGAAGCTCGCCGCCGGCAGCTCCCGCCGTCCCCGCCAACCTAGCGACCACCGATAGGACCGCCCCGGTCTTGCGGGTCCATCCCGACCTTCTGGAGCCGCCGTTTGCCGTCGACGGTCGCCGGAGTCCCGCCTCCGCTCGGGACAGAGGGAGAAGAAGGAGGGCGGACTAGTCAAACCTGACTAGTGGGCCACCTAGGACCCACTGTCAGTGACCACGCACGGTCCACGCGGAGTAAGTGGAAGCGTATTTCCAGATTATGCTTTCGACGTGTACGTAATTATTCGAATCGTTTTCTTTTCTGTTTTTATTTAAAATAACAGATTTTTGACAAAACTTTGACCGGCTGTATCTTTTTAAATACAACTCCAAATGAATTGATTCTTTTTCCTACCTCTCTCAAATATTGTCTACTTTATTTTAAGATTTATTTGAAATTTTTTCAAAATAACTTTTGCGATGTTTTTATTTTGTGTGTTAATTCAGATATATTCTTTTAAATAGGATTTTTGAAGATTTCAAGATGTTTTGGATGCACCCTTCTTTCCCATGACCTGAAGGCAAGCATTCTGAACCCTGGTGTGATTTTGTGTGTGTTGCATAGCACAGTGACAACACCACCCTGACACGAGCATACGTCATTTTATGTGGGAAGGTGTTCCTACTCATGAGTGCATGTTAACGAATGTCATGCAAATAAAGTTGAAATGATTGTGATAGGAATCACCGACATATGCCTTTCATGCATACCGGAAGGAAAGAAGGGAAGACCTCTGTCTTGGGTAAACACGGTCTTGTCCCTAATCCTCCGTCGAGATGGTCGTGACCGGTATGGCATGAGGGGTATGTCGCGTGATGTTTCCAACTGTTGTTTGAAATATATGCATTGTTATGCTAATCATGCAGTAAATATTACAACCTCCTGAGTCGACCATAGATCGAGTCTTGTGCCAGTAACCCCCATACTTGCTTCGTACTACCACTCGTCTCTACACCAAGTAGGGTGCGGTTCAGTAAGTTGTCAACCCTTTCCTAGCACACACCGTCTGATGAGAGGCCGTGGTGGAAGATCTTGGAGGCATCCGTAGTCATGCCACCAGGTCCGGGAGCATGGGTGTTTTGGTTGTAGCCGAAGGGGTAGCTCCCAGTTCTTGTGCAGTATAAATTTTGTGATCCCATGTTACGTCGAGGTTGTAGCCTCTCCACTTAGAGTTTTGCTTAACAGGTGTCGTGGGTGATTCAGCACACATGTAAGTTAAGCTGGTGTGTGCAAGTTAGGTGTGTTTTCAACAAAAGACCGTGAAGCGGAATTAGTCTCGATGGACTAAAGGAATCCGTTACTCGTGGGTAAAGAGTACACCCTCTGCAGAGATTAAACCTATTCGAATAGCCGTGTCCATGGTTAAGGATTACAGTCTGGGATGGGTCAAGTGTCGGTCTTAGTGTCGATCTTCGGAGGTGAAACTGTGAAACTGTTAAACCTGGAATTACGATGGTGACTTGTGATAAATCATGATTATTATTATTTTTTATGTGGACTAACCCGTTTTTGGTATCATCGAATATCCCTGGGATGGTTCTACCTCCTGGATATTCATAGTTTTTTATTTTAAAAGCCCTTTATGTGATGTCGCTCAGACGCCCGACTGTGGCATTTCTTTTAAAGCCCTTTATGTGGTGTCGCTCAGACGCCCGACTGTGGCATTTCTTTTAAATCCCTTTATGTGGTGTCGCTCGACCCCGATCGTGGCATTTCTTTTAAAGCCCTTTATGTGGTGTCGCTCGAGGCCCGACCGTGGCATTTCTTTTAAAGCCCTTTATGTGGTGTCGCTCGACGCCTTGACCGTGGCATTTCTTTTAAAGCCCTTTATGTTGTGTCGCTAAGGCCTTGACCGTGGCATTTCTTTTAAAGCCCTTTATGTGGTGTCGCTAAGACGCCCGACTGTGGCATTTCTTTTTAAGCCCTTTATGTGGTGTCGCTAAGACGCCCGACTGTGGCATTTCTTTTTAAGCCCTTTATGTGGTGTCGCTAAGACGCCCGACTATGGCATTTCTTTTAAAGCCCTTTATGCGGTGTCGCTCAGACGCCCGAATGTGGCATTTCTTCTGAAGTTCCTTATGTTATTTATTTCATAATTTTAATACTACCATATTATTGCATATTCATAAATAACATGCTTGCACGCATCAGAGTTTTATTTATCCTTTTGTGACTGACGTCATGAGCATAATATCATTTTAGCACATCATTATTAATTTATGCCTGTGTTCATAATGTTTGCGAGTACATTCAAAGTACTCACTGGCTTGTCCCTGGCTATTGTCTTGGCCAGATTTCTTACTTGGAGAGGAGCGTTACGATGAGAGCCGCGGAACCTAAGCAAGGGTGATAGCAGTCTCGCGAAGATAGGAGTTAACCTGGTCAGCTGTTCCTGTGGGAAATGAAGTCCCATAGACGAGGATGTTTCATAACCCGCTTCCGCCATCAACCTTTAGAAACCATTTGTTATACTCACAGACCAGAATGGTCTTGTACAACATAATTTGTATTTTTCTTGGAATTTATGTATCAAGTTGGTGCCTTATCAGCTAACAGTTATCCTGGGGCTGGTAAGCACGAGGGCCATTTTTCTGGGATTAACACCCGAAAAATCGGTCGCCACACCGGTCGCACACGACCTCATTTTGCCGAGCGTGTGTGCCAGGAGGGCATATCCCCGACGGTTTCTGGGTCGTGTGGGAAGGACCCCCCTATCGCCCACACTCACTAGGCGACGGTTCCAAATGCCATCACGGAAAGGGGTTAAAAACCGTTTGTATAGCACCAAAACGTAACAGTGCTAGGTCAGCCTCAACAATAACCAAGTTAAGATGAGCGATCTCATCTTGTAGCTCGGGAGGCGAAGATTCCATTAAGGCGTTCAGGTTGGCAGGCTTGCGATTGAGGGCATCGGCAACCACATTGGCTTTGCCGGGATGGTAGCTGATTCCAAGATCATAATCCTTGACCAATTCGAGCCATCTTCGCTGTCGCAGATTCAAGTCCGTTTGGGTGAATATATACTCGAGGCTCTTGTGGTCGGTCAATATCTGACATCTTTTGCCAATGAGGTAGTGCCTCCAAATCTTCGAAATGTGCGCAACTGCTACCAACTCCAAGTCATGCGTTGGGTAGTTACCTTCGTGGGGCCGTAGCTATCTAGATGCATAGGCTACAACCTTGCCATCTTGCATGAGTACACATACAACACCTTTCCTGGATGCGTCACACTATACATCAAAGCTGCGATAGATGTCTGGGAGGGTTAACATAGGTGCTGATGTCAATCGGGTCTTCAACCCATTGAAACTCTTCTCGCAGTCCTCAGACCATACAAACTTCTGATCCTTCTTGAGGAGTTCTGTCATGGGCTTGGCAATCTTAGATAAGCCTTCAATGAATCTTCGATAATATCCGGCTAATCCAAGAAAACTTCGGATCTCAATCACTATCGTGGGTGTTGTCCAATCAAGCATGTCCTTCACTTTTCTTGGGTCCACATCTATGCCTTCTGCGGAAAGAACATGCCCCAAAAATCCGACTAGCTTGAGCCAAAATTCACATTTGCTGAATTTATCATATAGATGATGGTCATGGAGCCTTTGCAAGACTGCTCTAAGATGTCCCTTGTGCTCTTCTTCACCTTTAGAGTATATGAGGATGTCATCAATGAGACCACCACAAACTTATCCAAGAAGTCCATGAATACTTTATTCATCATATGCATGAAGAAAGCAGGGGCATTGGTGAGGCCAAAAGACATGACTGTGTATTCATAAAGACCGTATCGAGTGGTGAATGCGGTCTTAGGAATATCCTCCTTCTTGATCTTGAGCTGATGGTATCCGGTCCTCAAATAAATCTTGGAGAATACTTTTGCCCCACTAAGTTGGTCGAACAAATCATCAATCCTCAGAAGCGGGTATTTGTTTTTGATAGTGATATCATTCAACTGATGGTAATCCACACACATCCGAAGGCTGCCGTCTTTCTTGTCCATGAAGATTGTGGGTGATCCCCATGGTGATGATCTCGGACGAGTGTATCCTTACTGAAGCATCTCATCAAGCTGTTTCTTTAGCTCCACTAACTCGGGAGAAGGCATCCGGTAATACTTCCTGTATATAGGTGCGGTCCCGGGCACAAGATCAATTGCAAACTCAAGCTCACGATCTAGTGGCATCCCTGGTAGTTCCTTAGGGAACACATTTGGAAGCTCACTGACAACAGGAATTAGATCCAACTCTTCAGCTTCTGCTGCGAAGAGGCATCCGCGTCGACCCATTTTCGGCCAGAAATTGCACCTGGAATGCATCGGCGCAGACGGGAAGCGGATGCGCCACGCGTCTCCTCGGTATCCGCCACGTCCCCACCTGTAGGCCACCCAACCGCCACTCGTTGTCTTATTTATGACGACCACCGACAGCGTGCCCACTAGTCAACCAGTGGAAGAGTCCTTTTTTAAGCACGCATGCGGCGGGGGCCGGTCTCATCCACTTCTCCCATCCACATCGGGCTCCCCACCACTCCCTTTGCTTCCTCGTCGGTGACAGCAAACCCTAGCGTGCCATGGGCCTCTTCGGCAGCAGCAATGGCAAGGGCAAGGGCAAGGGAACCACCGACGCCTCGTCCTCCCATACTCCCTCCCCCTCCTCCTCCGGTGCCGGCGCGTTTCCGCCCTGGTCGCCGGCGCCTCCACATCCCGGTGCACCAAGTGCGGTGGCACTGGGAGCGCAGGCATCCGCTGCTGTACCCCGACGTCACGCTGCCACACCGTTGGCACCTGGATCCGCAGCGGATCCCGGTGCCGGCGGTTCCATGGACCCAGCAGACGCACGACGAGGAGGTGCGCAGGCGCCGCGCGCAGCTCACACCGGAGCAGCGTCTGCTGCCTGAGTTCGCCGCCAACTCTCCCAACTGGGAGGCTTGGTTCGCCCTCGAACACGAGGAGCAACGGCGTTCGGGTGTCGACGTTGTCCCGCCGCTTTCCCACCACCGCCCTCGCAGGTAGATATGGAGGAAATGGAGGCGGAGGCGGAGTACCAAGCCGCCCTCGAGGAGGCCCTGCAGCGCGCGCTGGAGGCTACCCGCCTCGACGAGGACGCGCACTGGGATAGGCTGGAGCAAGCCCTTGCCCTGTCGGCGGCGGGGGACTCCGTCCACACCCTATTGTTCGTGCCGCCACCGCCGCCGTCGCCGCCCGTCCAGCCGGAGTCGGAGCCGGAGCCAACGCGGAAGCGCTCCCCGCCTCCACCCACTTGGCCAGAGGAGCCCTACTCGTGGACGGGCCACTACCGCGAGTGGGTGAGCACGCCTCCCGTCCACTTCGCCGAGACGCTGGCTCAGGAGGCGGCCCACCTCGAGAGCTGGAAGGCGCACTGGCTCCCACAGGAGCAGGCCGACGGCGAGGAGCAGATGCGCTACGAGGCCATGCTCCAGCGCGACGCAGAGGCGCTCCGGCTCGAGGAGGAGGGGGAGGAGTGCGCGCGGCTAGCCGCAATGCCACCTCCCCAGCAGACGTCGGAGGAGGCTGCCCTGGAAGCGTACCAGGCGGCGTACGGGTGGGCTGGCCCTGCTCTCGTCTTCATCGACCTCACCGACGATGGCGATGGCGGCGTCGACGCCAAGGGCAAGGGCAAGGCCGACGACGTCTAAGGCAGCATGCGGGGCGGTAGCAGGCGGGCGTAGACTTTTTTTATGTTTTAGCTAATGTCTAATTAGGTTTAAGTGGACTTTGGCTGGTGTTTGACCGGCCACTTATGTTTATTTATGTTTATTTCATGCGAGCTGTCTTTTTTTTTCACGCCGGCACATTTGGGTCAGTCTCCCCGTTGGACGATCAAGCCGACCCATTCTAGAATGCGGATGCACACATCTTCTTGCCCGACCGAAACGGACAAAAAGTAAACAAAGCGTGCGTCCGTTTGGGTCACCCGTTGGAGTTCCTCTTAGAGCCATCTTGCTTCAAAATGCTTGATAGCGTCAAAACTCCTGGTTTGGTGCACAGCTCGGCCGCCCAAAAGGTCCAACACTACCGGACGGTGGTCAGACTTTTGCATGTCACCGTTGGTCACTTTACAACCCGGGGAATCAAGAACACTATGCAGGGTTCGCCACCGCCCTGTCAAATATTTCACGGATATAACCATCAATATCATAGTTATTATTTCCCCAGGTTAAAATATCACCCTTGAAGCCGAGATCCTTAAGGTCACAGAAAGATAAAACATCACGAAAACACTACATATAGGACTGACTACGGGGCACACCCCCTTGCTTCTCATAATTAAAGATTATCTCATTGAAATCACCAATACTCACCCATGAAAGCTCACTCCTGAATCTCCTTTGCCTAGTCTCTTCTAATCTTTCCTCCCGTCCTCTTGTCAGCGACCTACTACACTTGCATGGTCGCCAGTGTCATTTCTTTCGGCCTCCTCTCCCTCATCCTACTATATTGGCATCGTCGTTGGTGGTGTTCCTTCCGACCTCCTCTCCATCATCCTCCTACACTGACGCCACCATCGCGCACGCACTACATTTCCTCTCCTTGACCTCTGCCTCGGCGTCCTCCTATCCGAATCTCACCACAGACTTTCTCCATGGCGATGACGCTAGCAACTGGTTTGTTGTGCCGCCAACGGGGTCGCTCGCTCGCAGCTCCATGCTCGTCGCGTCAGAAATGGCGCCGTGGCTACCGTCCATTGCAGTTGCCGAGGCACTCTATTCTCACTAATCATCATCAACCTTGTCGTATGGATGACATGTTGTGCCAGGCACCGTCGCCCGTGTTGCTTGGTCGGTGTCGGTGTCAAAACCGGCGGATCTCGGGTAGGGGGTCCTGAACTGTGCGTCTAGGCGGATGGTAACAGGAGACAAGGGACACGATGTTTTTACCCAGGTTCGCCCTCTCGATGGAGGTAATACCCTACCCTGCTTGATTAATATTGATGATATGGGTAGTACAAGAGTAGATCTACCACGAGATCAAGGAGGCTAAACCCTAGAAGCTAGCCTATGGTATGATTGTTGTTCGTCCTACGGACTAAAACCCTCCGATTTATATAGACACCGGATAGGTTAGGGTTACACAGAGTCGATTACAATGGTAGGAGATCTACATATCCCTATCGCCAAGCTTGCCTTCCACGCCAAGGAAAGTCCCATCCGGACACGGGACGAAGTCTTCAATCTTGTATCTTCATAGTCTTGGAGTCCGGCCGTGACGATAGTCCGCTATCCGGACACCCCTAGTCCGGACTCCTCAAGAGCCCTTAACCAGGCTTCAATGACGATGAGTCCGCGCGTTGATTGTCTTCGGCATTGCGAGGCGAGTTCTTCTCCAAATTCCATATACTTGTCGAATAGCGTCCGGCTTCTGATAAATGCTGCGCTCCTCGGCTTCTATGCCCAATAATGGCCATTTCCACGTGTTTGAATGAATGAGAAAAGCCAGGGTATTTTTACAATATTCCCCCTAGCCGCGCAAAGGAGCCTCTTATAAAAGGGGCAAGGATCTAGATCTGAGTCACACCATTCCCCCTTCGCGAGCTTTCATCGGAGCGCCTCTGACCAAAGCCCATTCCATCATGGACAATCGACGCGGCTCCTCCTCTCGCGCTCCCAGCCCCCAGCCAGGAAATTGGGAGAGATGCTCAGTCCCGCATAGCGAGCTAGTTGTACTCCAAGCCAAGGGATTTCTCCCTCCGGCCTTCATGGTTCCGGTTCGAGCCGGACTTGCCACCTACAAGGGCGGAAAGGAAGCGGAGAGCGTCCCCGATCCCTCTAAAGGAGAGCGGGTATGCTTCATCTCTTATCTAGTAAGAGGACTCGGATTTCCAATCCATCCGTTTCTCCGGGGGCTCTTGGAGTTCTAAGGCCTCCAACTGCACCATCTTACTCGTGCCTCCATCTTGCACATCGCGGGCTTCGTGGCCCTTTGCGAACTGTTCCTGGGCGTCGAGGCTCATTTCGGGCTGTGGAAGAGAATATTCTGCCTAGTTCCCCGTTCTCATGAGGGGTCAATATATCAAGTGGGCGGAGCCGAGCTATGGCGCATCGCCGGGACCGGATACCTGTCTAGAACCCCAAAGAAGGCGTCCGAAGATTGGCCTTCGGAATGGTTTTATATGGAGGACGTCCCGCTGCCGGATCCTGTTCGGATCGGCCTTCCGGAGTTCAGCAATGCTCCTCTGAAGAAGCGCCTAAGCTGGCGCCCTCGGAGCCCCCGGAGAGAAGATGATCGGGATGTCCATTATCTGATGAGCCGAATAAGGTTACTGGCTCATGCCGGACTGACCATGACAGGAGTCATGGCAATCTGCATTATGAGGGGAGTGCAGCCGCTCCAATACATGGGCCACCCCATGTGGGACTTCAACGGGGAGGACGATGCCACCCGCCATGGCCGCAAAGGGCCAGGATCGGTCACCGAACTGGTGAAGATCTTGTCTGCCATGTACTAAGGAGAGGAGGAGGATTTCCTCCGTGTCAATCCACTGAAGGAGTTTTCTTAGAATAATCCTCGAAGATGGGTAAGAAAACATCCTTCTGACCTATCCGATCCATATTCCCGTAGTTATATATCTCATTTCATGGTTTTTGCGCAGGAACTGCGCCGGACTGTGGAGAAGATACACAGCCCGCCCCCACAACCCGAGGATCCAAAGCGATCCCTCGATCCGACCTCCGAAGAGGATCCGGATATAACAGTGGAGTTGATCGACGGGGTGTTCTACCAACTTAGCATCGACAATGCTTTGGTAGCCATTACGGCCGTTTACCCCGGAATACTTGCAGCCCCACAGGTAACTGAGACCAAGATCCCAAAATCCTGGTAATGACCCATCCGTGCTTATTTTTGATCGCCGTATACCAATGGTGCTTCGCAGGGGGTACCTACGAGGCAGAAGTCGAGCCCGCGCGATCGCCAACAAAGGGCAAGGCGCCCCAAGAGCTAAAAAGAAGTGCGGTCCGGATTGAAACTCCGCCGCGAACGGTATGGCATGTCACCACACTTCCGGATTGATTCCGGAAGGCGATTAACGCTAATGCTCTTTTCAGAAAAAGAGCGCCGCCGGATCGAGCCCGGAGAGGCTGCCGATCAAACCTTCACGGACAAGCTTCAAAGCCAGGTCCGAGGCTGAGGCGAGCACACGACGCGTCGCCGGATGCTCCTCCGATAGAGGATGCCGACAGGTTGTCCTTCACCAACTCCGAGGTGGAGAGCGCTTTGAATCACAGGCGCCGCCGGACAGTTCTTCGTGACGCGTGTTTCTCCCCAGAGGCCCTGAATGCCTTTGATTCGGGAGATGCGCATCTCCGTGCCGCTCAAGATGGTCTAGCCAGACACACGGAGCAGTATGTGAAGGACATACGGGTAAGGAAATTTGACAGTTATATATGCCAGTAGCCCCCGAGACTTAAAATAGTTAGAATAACTGATTTAAGGATCATTTGTTATGCAGTATCTTACAGAAAAGAATACCCGACTGTCCCAGGAGCTGGAAGAGTGCCGGGCCCAACTTGAGGCCACACAAGCCGCTACGGGGGGAGCCACAGAGACCCCCTCTGGTAATATACGCTTCAGAAGATAAATATGAAGTGCGGCGGGTGTGTAAATCTGACAAAAACATTGCAGATGGCGCCGGACTAGATCCGGGCAAGCAACAGCTCTTACGCCGGTTAAAGGCCGGAGAGAGCATGCTTACGAGGGTGCGGCAGGAGAAGAATAACCTCCAAGACGCCAACACCAAGTTGGGGGAGGAACTAAAGGACGTTCGTGCCCAGTTAGCTGACTCTGTAAAGGAGAATCGGCGGCTTTGTCGCGGCATTTTCAGTAAGTTCTTGAGCAAACTTTGATAAGAGTTCGGCAAGGAAGGCCACTAACATAAACATGTTTGTAGGTTTGCTCACAGGTCGTCCTGAGGAGGAGATGCCCAGTTCTTCGGGTGATCTTCTTCCTGAATTGCGTCAGCTACACGAACGAGTCCGGCAGGTGATGAAAGGCATCGGCCAAGCCTTGTGGCCATCTATCTCCCTGCCCGAAGGAGTTGGGGAGCTGGCGGAGCGGCTTCAAGGAGCACGGCGGCGCTTCCGGCTATGGAAGATATCGGCCTGCCATTAAGGCGCCAGGGAGGCCTGGGCCATGGTGAAGACGCGGTACACAAAGGCTGACCCAAACCACATGGCCGAGGTCAGACCTATGGGGCCGGATGGGATGGAGATCCTCAGAAAGTTAGTGTACGCCAAGTAGAATTGGCCGCCAAGTATTCCCAACAAGATTGTAAATTAGATAGCCTATTAGATGGCATTGAGGAGGAATACAATGAGTCAAGTTGACTATGTAAAATATGACATGAAAGAATGTCTTCTAGCCGGATTGTAGATCGCTTGTCATAGCGGACCTTTTTCGCTCGACCTCCGGACCCAATAGTCCGGAGTGTGTCCGAATACCTTCGTGGTTATATAAGAACCGTGGTATGCATGGAGACCAGGCGAGGGGTCATTGTTGCTGTATCGCATAAGTGCCCAACTAGTTATGTTATATTACATGGGTAGTAAGAAACATCTTCCGGGAGAATAGTTCCGTTAGGGGTTCCTTTCGCTGGGATGCATGCCCTAAAGTGCATGTCAAAGCTGCTATAAAGCAGAAAATCATCTGGGGCAGATGTAAATAGTTAAAATCATCTTTCAGTTCTCGATCAATATTCCCTTAAGAACGCTTAGCTTTTGGCTTCACCTACCCGAGGTACACATCCGCTGACCCGGCAAGAATAATCGCAGAGGTGCTCCTTTACCTCCTAGCCGAACAATCGGGAACGAGGGGTAAGCACAGAGCCAGCAACCCATCTTGGCCAAAACTTAAGTCATATCGATGCATATAATGGTGAATAAAACGCACATGTGGAAGTTTAACGCATGTGCTGGGCATGAAAGCTCAGATAAATAAGCTTTCGTTAAAGAAGCTCCTGTATAATGAGTGTGGACAGCGCGTCAAGTAAAAGCGAAAAAAGCGAAACGAGCCTCTAGAGGCTACAAGAGGAAGAAGGGGAAGGAGAGAAATAGAAGACAGCAAAAGCAAAAATAAAGAATGCGGACGGAGGAAGGAGACGAACTTGGAGTCCGCACTTAGGCGCATAATCTTTCAGAGACGGGCTGCGCTCCATGGGTTCGGCTCGAGTCGGTTGTCCGATGTGTTTCAGATACGGTATGCTCCGCCGGTCGAGGACCTGGTCGATGATGAAGGGACCTTCCCACTTGGGCTTGAGTTTGTCCTTTTGTTTGTCCGCAGGCGAGAACTAGTTCGCCAACGTTATAAGCTTTGGCCCGCATTTCCCTCGCTTTGATATCTTCGAGCCTGCTGTTGATAGAATGCGGAACGAGCTTTTGCCACGCCGCGCCCTCCTCCAATGCGCCCAAATGTCCCGCCGATCGAGCTCGCTTCTTTCTTCGTACATGCGCACTCGAGGTGAGTCATGTATTATGTCGCAGGCAAGACTGCCTCGCACCGCACACCATGAAGAATGGAGTGAATCCGTGGTACGATTCGGCGTGGTCCGCAGCCCCGAGTATGGAGTCGAGCCTCAACCCAAAGGCGTGTTAGATTCCTTGAGGGACCGCACTAGTCCGGGTTTAATGCCGCCATTATTAGACCATTTGCCCGCGCGACTTGGCCGCTGGTTTGACGGTGATAGACGAGGCGTAATCGAGCTTGATGCCCATGTTTTGCACCATGATTTGACCTCATCGGCCGTGAAGTTGGTGCCATTATCAGTAATGATACTTGTGGGGACATCAGAACGGTGCACTACCCCTGATATGAAGTCTATCACTGGTCCAGATTTGGCCGTTTTAACAGGTATGGCCTCGATCCATTTGGTGAATTTATCCACCATGACCAATAGGTATCTTTGCTTGTGGGTTCCTCCCTTGAGGGGTCCAACCATGTCAAGCCCCCAGACCGCGAACGGCAGGTGATGGGTATAGTTTTAAGGGCGGTGGGTGGCATGTGGCTTTGGTTAGCAAAAAGCTGGCAACCAACGATCGCTGGACTAAGTCCTGCACATCGCCCGGCCGTCGGCCAATAAAATCCTGTACGAAGGCCTTGTTTACAAGGGCCCGGCTGCGGCGTGGTGCCCACCGAGTCCGCATGAATTTCAGCCAGAGGTTTCGCCTTCCTCTTCAAGATGCACCTTTGAAGGACTCGATAGTGCTTTTCTTATAAAGCTCTCCTCATGGACTTTATAGGCTTTAGAGCGTCAGACTATGCAGCGAGCCTCATTTTGGTTCGGGAGTTCCTGCCTAGTTAGGTAGGCTAGGAATGGTTCCGTCCACGGGGCGATAACCGCCATTATTTCGTGAGCAGAGGGTGTTATCTCGGGGGCGGAGCCTCCGGTTGTGTCAGAGTGTTCGGCGACAGGCGGTGCGGTTGGGTCCGGATTGTTATTGCCGGACTCCCCTTCCCATAGTACGGATGGCTTGAACAGCTGTTCAAAAAAGATATTGGGTGGGACGGCATTGCGTTTTGCACCGATGCGCGCCAATATATCCGCCTACCGTTGTTATCCCGGCTATATGATGAAATCCGAGCCCTTCAACCGTCTCGACATTTTTAGGACTGCGTTGCGGTATGCTGCCATTTTCGGATCTTTGGCGCCAAAGTCTCCGCTTATTTGGGATATTGCGAGGTTTGAATCCTCGCGCACCTCTAGGCGCTTAATGCCCATGGAGACGCCATCCGGAGGCGTGCAGAGGCCCTTGTATTCGCCGCGTTGTTGGAGTCCAGATAAATTATCTCAAGGACGATGGACTGTGTCCTCGGTTGGGGACGCCAGACGACGCCAATTTCGTGCCAGCCAACATTTTGGGGCCGCAAAGTGCATGATCCAATTGAGTATGCGCCGCACTTTTTAGGGAGTTCGGCCAGTCCATTCGCCACGGTCGGCCAAAACCTGCGATTTGATAGCTCGTCGTGGCTTGTAAGTTATGTCGAATGGGAGGAGCTCTATGGCCCATTTAGCAATCCGCCCGTCGCGTCGCGGTTGTTTATAATATCATTAAGAGGTACTTCGGAGGCTACCGCTATCGAACACTCTTGAAAGTAGTGTCGCAGCTTCCGGATGCCATGAACACCGCGATGCTATCTTTTGATAGTGTGGGTACCGGACTTTCATGGAGTTAGGACAGTGGACACATAATAAACCGGTTTTGAATAGGGAACCGTGTCCGTCCGCTTTCGCTCGACAACGAGCACCGCTACTGACAACTTGATGTGTTGCGGTGATGTATAGTAGCATTGGTTCATTTACGTTGGGCGCCGCCAGACCGGATTTGTTGCCAAATGGCCTTTATTTCTTCGAAGTCCGCCATGGCGGCATCCGGCCCACCAAGTGTTCGTGCGGCGAGGAGGCGGTAAAGAGGTAATGCCTTTTCTCCTAAACGGGAGATAAAGCGGCTTAGAGCCGCTACGCATCCCGTCAATTTTTGTATTTGTTTGAGGTCTTTTGGAATATCCAATTGTGACAGAGCTCGAATCTTAGCTGGATTTTCTTCAATTCCTCTACCGGACACAATGAAGCCCAGGAGCTTTTCGGCTGGAACGCCAAAGACGCATTTTTCCGGATTGAGCTTGATGTCATATTTTCGAAGATTGTCGAATGTTAGCCGCAAGTCGTCTACTAGAGTTTCGACGTGCTTGCTTTTGACGACCACGTCATCTACATATGCTTCCACTGTTTTGCCGATCTGGTTTGCCAGACATGTCTGAATCATGCGCTGATATGTTGCGCCGCCGTTTTTGAGCCCAAAGGGAATTGTGTTGAAGCAAAACGGGCCGTATGGAGTGATGAATGCTGTTGCAGCTTGGTCCGGCTCCGCCATCTTGATTTGGTGGTAGCCGGAGTACGCGTCGAGGAAGCACAATGAGTCATGTCCTGCTGTAGCATCAATGATTTGATCAATTCGAGGGAGGGGGAAGGGATCCTTTGGGCAAGCCTTATTAAGGTCTTTTAAATCAACACATAGGCGCCAGGATTTATCCTTCTTTGGTACCATCACCGGGTTTGCTAGCCAGTCCAGATGTTTTATATCTCTGATGAATCCGGCCTCCAAAAGTTTGGCTAGCTCCTCTCCCATGGCATGTCTCTTGGGTTCGGAAAAGCACCGAAGAGCCTGTTTGACCGTCTTGAATCCTTTTAGGATGTTTAGGCTGTGCTCAGCCAGCTGACGTGGGATTCCTGGCATGTCTGAAGGGTGCGAGGCGAAGATGTCCCAGTTTTCTTGTAGAAATTCTCGTAGTGCGGCGTCTACATCAGGGTTTAATTGTGCCCCGATGGAGGCCGTCTTTGCAGGGTCCGTTGGGTGGGCTTGGAATTTGACTATTTCGTCCGCTGGTTTAAAAGAGGTGGACTTGGATCTTTTATCAAGTATCACATCGTCCCTGTTCACCGTGGAGCGCATCGCGGTGAGTTCCTCGACCGCTAGGGCTTCGGATAGTGCCTCGAGGGCTAGTGCGGCCGTCTTATTTTCAGCGCGGAGTGCTATGTTCGGATCACTAGCGAGAGTGATGATTCCGTTGGGACCGGGCATTTTAAGCTTCATGTACCCATAATGGGGTATAGCTTGAAAAATTGTGAATGCCTCTCGTCCTAATAAAGCATGGTATCCGCTGTTGAACGGGGCCACTTGAAATGTGACCTCCTCGACCTATAATTGTCCGGGCGAGCCAACACTACGCCCAGCGTGATTTTTCCCTGCAGCATGCTTCCCTGGGGATTATTCCTCTAAAGGTTGTGCTGCTTCGCCAATGCGGTTCCGCCTATTTCCATTTCTCGAGGGTTTCTAATATATGAGGTTTAGTCGCGCCGCCATCCATGAGTACCTTAGTAAGGCAAAAGCCGCTCTACTATCGGGCCGAGGACCAATGCGGCCGGTGCCCGGCAGTTCGAATTTAGGTTCACACCGCATTGAAGGTAATAGCTGTGTCACCCATGGATTTATTGTTGCTACTTGGTAGACTTCGCAAGGTTATGGAGTTGTCGTTTGCATGTTATTTGATGCTAACGCCTCGAAGACTGTTAACACCGTGCATCGGTGTTGCTGGGCTGGGATTCTGCTAGAAGCTTTTCGCCACTTTTGGCCACCTGCCGTAGTATCCAACATGCTCAAGGCTATGAGTTGGAGTGGCACCCCGTGCTATGAATTTTGCAGGTCCGCTTAGCCAACCCTCCAAGACGGTTCCGCACCCTTTAGGGGTTTTGGTTTTTGGTATTCAACCCAGGTGCTTGATAATGATGCACCCTTTTGTTCCGGACTAGGGATGTTCAAATGGATTATCCCAAAATTTACTTTCGGTTTTCCAGCGCTCCATCGCACAAGATTTTTGTACAATGGTCACCAAGTCAAAAAGCGTGTGATTTCGCGACGACTTATGGCGCTTAGGATTCCCTTGTTCGTGCAATTATTGCAGAAGATTGGTATTAAGGCCCTCCTCTCGGCAGTCCTTTATCCTGCTCATAACCAGGAGGAATCGCCCAAGAATGATGTAATCGCTTCGGGCGGGCTCTTGCTGAATTTGAGAGAGATCGCTAATGTTTGGGTGGGCGGGTGGCACTAAATCCGGAACCCCGTACAATTTAGGACTCAAGTGCCAGGAAGTTTCCGAACTCGGAAGCTTGGATTTTTGAGTGCTATCCAATGAGTCCGACCCGCCGCCTGACTTTAAGTTGAGGGCTTCATCGACATCTATCCCTCCGCAGGAATCCGGCATGGAGGGATCGGTAATCCGGATGTAGCTAGTCCTTAAGATAGGAGAAGAGTCGCCGCATTGCTCCTCTATCGCAGCAACATGATGGGTAGCCTGGGGAGAGTTGATCTCTCTCACATCGGTTTTAGGCCCGATCCGGTCGTAATCTGTTGTGACTCCCGGGGCGGCGATGCGATCCTAGAGCTCGTTTATGGATGAGCGCTAGATCAGATCTAACTGTTCGGCAAGTTCCGAACCGACATGGAGATTGGTTTCGATGACTCGAGAGGTCATCGTCGGCGCGACGGCCGAACTAGCGGTCATGAGAAACCGCCTAGTCAAGAGTCTGACCAGTGGCCAAGGCTTCTTTGGCGATAGTATCGTCTTTAAAGACGAGATGAGGCATCCTACCTGGTGGCGACGGCACAGAGGAACTCTCAATGAAAGCACCAATGTCGGTGTCAAAACCGCGGATCTCGGTAGGGGTCCGAACTGTGCCTAGGCGGATGGTAACAGAGACAGGGACACGATGTTTTTACCAGGTTCGGGCCCTCTCGATGGAGGTAATACCCTACTCCTGCTTGATTAATATTGATGATATGGATAGTACAAGAGTAGATCTACCACGAGATCAAGAAGGCTAAACCCTAGAAGCTAGCCTATGGTATGATTGGTGTTCGTCCTACGGACTAAAACCCTCCGGTTTATATTGACACCGGATAGGTTAGGGTTACACAGAGTCGGTTACAATGGTAGGAGATCTACATATCCGTATCGCCAAGCTTGCCTTCCACGCCAAGGAAAGTCCCAACCGGACACGGGACGAAGTCTTCAATCCTGTATCCTCATAGTCTTGGAGTCCGGCCGTGACGATAGTCCGGCTATCCGAACACCCCCTAGTCCAGGAGTCCCTCAGTCGGTAATACGGTGGGTGGCCGAGAGGAGTGGTTTGTCTGTTTCTCTCATACGCGCCTATGTGCGAGAGCGCGAACGAGCCCTTCGCATTAGTGAACCCAAGTGATTGAGCCCTAGCACTACTGAACCTGAGCAATTCCTCGCGTTACTGAACTTGGGCGATCGATGCAAGACTAACTCGATCGATTGTTGCTCATCCGCGTACGTAGTTTGCTGGCCCGATCGATCGATGCGAGTCTCTTGCTAGTCTACAGCTGTGTGAGTGTAGTTGGTTGTTGCATCGAACCCCTACGCGTGATACATAGAGTCGACACTACCTAGTTATTTCATTGAGCCCATGTAACACCCCCAGTGTCATCCTACAATGACCTCACACTAATGGTGCCATGTCATCAAGTTTAACTAAGCCAAATTGCCACTTGATAAAAATCAAAGCCATTTTCAAATTTAAAATGAAGTCAAATAAATTATTTCTTCAAACAGTAAAACTAAAATGTTCATAATGCTGCAAATAATCACTGGATAATTGTCATAGTGAAACCAACATTCAATAAATTGGTTAAATGCCCTAAAACAATTAAAATAGAGGGCAAAACAATAATTTAAATGCTTTTCAAATTATAAAAATCCTAAAAACTGATTTAAATAAGTGCCAAAGTTTTTGTCTCAGTGGCCTGAAATATAACACTAATTTAGGTGCAAGTTTTATATTGTATAAAACTAAAATAATTTTGTTTTAAAAGAAAACAGAATTAACAAAAACTAGAACAAAAAATAAACAAAAATGAAAAAAAGGTCTAAGCGGCACTGTGCGCACGGCCCAGCCGCGGCAATAGTGCCCCGGCCCAACTCACCTACGCCCCATCGTCCTCCCCTGTTCACCGCGCGCGGTGGCCAACCGAGTCACGTCTGTGGCCGCGGATGGCCACGTGTAGGCCATCCGATGGCTCCCCGGTGACCTCAAGACGTTGACGTCTCCCCTGTCGCAAACCCTAACCCCCACTTGCCCCCACTCCTCCCCTCTCGCCCAGATCTCCTTTCCCCGGGCACATCTGACGCCGCTGCCGCCATGGACGTTGTCGCCCTCACGGCCACGGTCCTCCCCTCGCCTATCCGACATGCCCCTAGCTCCGCCGCCATCTCCTACACCGCCTGCCACCTCGAGATGGAGCTAGGGTCCCCTGCACCGCCGCCCCTGACCTCGTCTTCTACCTCCGACGCCACCCGTCGCCGCTTTGATCGGCCGGCTCTTTTGCTCCCGTTGCTCGTCGGGCCTTCGTGCCCCCCCCCCCCTCGGTGAGCTATTGCTCCTCCCTCTCCCTCCTCCAGCTCACACACACGCCCCCTAGCTAGTTCCCCGCCACGGCCGAATTGCTCCACCGCCCGCGCTCGTCTCCGGCGTGGCCCCGGTGACCTTTTGGTCCCATGCGTGCCACCGTCGTGATCACCGCACTGAGTAGGCCCCGTAGCACCTCCTCCTGGGCAAGTAGTGGCCGGGAGGGCCGTCCCCGTCGAGCCCGTGCTCCGGCCGCCACCCTCGTTGCTCGACTTCGTCGTTATGGCACTTCTCCGGCGACGCCACCACCTCCATTCGACGCGCTTTTTCGCCTCTGCTCGAACGCCGCTGCACCACGTGAAATGGTGCCCCTGTAGGCGCTTCCTCGGCTGAGATCCCGCAAGGCCGCTGCTTGCGCCACCGGGCGGCTGAACAACGGTTGCCGCCGACGTGGCGCTGCTGGGCCCACCCCTCGGCCACTGCTAGTGGGTCCCAGGGGACCCAGTCAACTGTGCTGACTGGGCGACCTAGCCACTGACATGTGGGCCTCCATCGCCCCTAACTAACTAATTTAATTGACCTAATTAGTCACTAACTACAGGGCTATCCCAGCTAATTAACTTTTTAATTAAAAATAAACCCCTGATTAACTCATTTGTCTATGACATGTGTGACCCAGCGGTCAGGTTTGACCTGGACCAGCAGGGTTGACTGCTGACGTCATGTTGACATCATGCTAACGCAATAAATCTAATTTTTGAATTATTTTAAATAATAATAATTTCAAAAAAAATTAAATCTTTGAAAATCGTATAAAATAATATATAAGTCTTATTAAAATAATTTATATATTAAAGTTGCTCAGAAAAATATAACGAATCCGAATATGATATCCGTTCATCTGTCACATGTCTCTGTCGGCGTTCTAGGAAGTAGGGTACCCAGACTTGCCTGCATGCGGCCCACGGCGTGGCTTCACGACGGCCTGGTACGACCCATATACAACACCAACAGGTCAAGACACTCGCGAGGGGCCAAGCCTCGCGAGGCGGGCGACATCAAGACCTCCGGAGGGAGCATTCTCCCTAGGCTGCCTCCTGAGGAGCGGAGATTTCTATGTGGGTGCTCAACCTCATGAGGTTGCAGTGACACCAGCCATGACAACCAAGGCCAGGAGGGCTCCAGCGGGCGCAGAGGAGCATGTTTCCTCTTTGGTGCTAAGGAGGCAAGCGCAGGCGCGGGGTCCCGAGGAGTTCGAACCTTTTCTTGGGTCTACGGAGCCCTGAATCCGACATTTGGTTCACCAGGTAGGGGCGTGTCAGAACCTTCTTCCATCTACACCTCGTGTTCATTCCGTCGCACCCATGGCAGAGGCTTCTCGAGCTTGCGATGGTCGCTGGGCTGCTCGCCCCACCCAAGTGGCGCCCCTCGGCGATGGAGCTCATCATCACCCAATGCTCCCCGCGACCGGCGCAGATATTGGTATCAACTACAACCGACGGCATGGGCCGCCCCGCTTTCTCTCTCGTAGCGCAGTAAACCGCTCCATCACATGTCCTCTGGCTACGCCGTGGAGTCATCTTTGCACGCTCGCCGGGAGCAGGCGAACACGCGAGCTGCGCTCCTCGTGGTGCGTGAGCTGCTACGGTGCAGGTTAGCGGAAGGCGGACGCGACGCATTCCTCGCTCGCGTCGCCGAGTTGCTCGATGCTGCCTGCAAGGACGCGGCGCCTTTCCGCGTCCTTCCGGCGTCGCGGACACCTTCGGGGACCCGAACCCGCCCCTGTTGTGTCTGCTCGTCCACCTGGGAAGAGCCTTGGGGCCCTGTTGTCGGTGTCAAAACCGGCAGATCTCGGGTAGGGGGTCCCAAGGTGTGTGTCATGGATCGATGGGTAACAGGAGACAGGGGACACGATGTTTACCCAGATTCAGTCCCTCTCTATCGAGGTAATACCCTACTTCCTGCTTGATTGATCTTGATGAATATAGAGATTACAAGAGTTGATCTACCTCAAGATCATATGTTTTGGTTTAAACCCTAGGGGTATGTTGATTAATATCATCATGATCTATCGACTAGCCTGGCCTTGGCTTATATATAATGCACCAGAGGCATAGGATAACAAGAGTCCTAGCCGAATACGTTGGTGGAGAGGAGTCTTTGTCTTTGTGGAATACTCCTTGTATGCGGCATGGGCTGCCCGAAGTGGCCCATGAGTAAACCTCCATGGGGGTCCTCGGCCCGATCCACCTGACCGGGAGACGACGTGTGAGTACCCCCTAGTCCAGGACACCGTCGGTAGCCCCCTAAACCGGTCTTCAAGTTGGGGACGCTCCTTGATTCTTCCGAACTGTTCTTCATCTTCGGTCGTCGGTCTTGAAAACTGGTTCAACAAATCTTCTTACCTTCGATCTTGAGGATCGCCGAAATAAATCCGAAGAGTTTACATATCGAGTATCCGAGGAGCCCCTCTAAATTATCGGCTTTTATCAATGCCTTGTTATTTTTACGCCCACCTCGGGTTTGAGGTTGTTCCCGGGCAGCAGTGTCCTCTTGCATCCGAGCTCCAACCCCGGACTGCATTCGAGGTATATTTTGCAGCCGAGCACCAACGTCGGACTGTATCTGAGCTCCAACACCGGACTGTATCCAAGCTCCAATGTAGGACTGTATCCGAGGTGTCATAGATCACCTTGGCTTGAAGAAGTTTAAAGGAGGTTAGCCGAGCTTAATGCCGGAAATGCCCTCTATAGAGCCAGCCACTTGCATCCGAGCTTTATGCCGGACTGCTTCCGAGGTGATGCACCACCTTGGGCTTGGGTTGATTGTTTACGGATTTTATTTTCGATGCGTGTAAATTAATTTGCTGTCGAATGTATAACTAGTAGCCCTCAAGGTGTGTGTCGGTCTAAAACCCGAGATGCACCTAAAGGAAAACAAGAAACACTGATCCTAGTAGCCCCTGAGACTCAGGCCGATGCGCGAAATCGGCTTGAGGATCAACTCCTAGCTCGGCAGCATACGTAGGAATAGAAATGAAGTGTAATATATTAGAGATAATAGTGATCGGCGAACGGGCCCTTGAGAGAGGGTCTTGAGAAGTTGCCGTAATATATTAGCTTGATGCCAGATAGGTCCAGATGGTACCTGTTGTTGTCGGAAGACGCGTTTGCCTATAGTTCGGTCAAGCCGAACACTAAGCACTTTGAATTTTCTCCATTGAACAGCAATGCAAGAGCTCCCCCGAGACATCGGGTCGGGTGGCAACACCAGCATCAGGGATCGATGTGCCCTTTAATATTTGTAAATAATAAGCCCGAAGCCCAAGAGTTCCCCGAGCCTTAATGCGGGCATGGGTGGCCGAATTAAGGATCGATATCCATAGTAAAATCACAAATTATGTGTAATGACTCTATGTATCCAAGTACTTTACATCATTAATGCTCGGATCCGCATTGTACAAAACTTTGTTGACCGACCATCGGCTTCAACCTCTTCGGCCAGTTGCCAAGGAGTGTTTTACTACTTTATAAAGCAGTTATAAGGGCAAAGATTTATGGAAAACAAGGCAATCCGGCCATATGGTTTTATAGACAAAGGTACACGGAGAGATATGTTATATTATGTTTTAACGTAAGAAACATCTTCCAAAGAAAATAGTCCCGCTATCGGCTCCTTTCTTTGGGTCGCCATGCTTATCATGATCATGAAACCTCACCTCCGATCAATGTGGGAGGAAAATATTGAGGATTTAGTTCCAGGAAAGTTCTCGAACTCTATGGTATTAAGGAACCAAAATTTTCACTTACGTCATTGCCGACCAATGTGATCCTTTAAGATTGCTAGCTTTCGGCTTCACCCAGTCTGAGTACTTACTCGGATGACCCGGTAGTGACAATCACAGAGGTGCTCCATTTACCACCTAGCCGAACAATCGGGAACGTAGGGGTAAGCACAGGAGCCAGGCAACCCAGCTTGGTAACGATGATTGCGGAAGGAGGCCCTCGTATATTAAATACAAACGTCGATGATATGTTTATTTTGACTCGCTATGCACTGCTTATCAATTGAAAGTGGCCCATCGTCGCTTCCACCCCTTGTGGATGCTACATGTGGTGTTTTCGCAATAACAAAACAACGCTTAGCCAACGCCTCTGCGTGCCCAAGGCGGTTGTGTTAGCGGAAACGAGGCAATCAGATATGCGGCTTTATAACTTTTACTTAGTCATAGGAGCTTAAAGTTGGGAGGCCGCCATTAGCCCCCGCTAGTGTTCGCGACAACGAGGTCAAGCCGCCAATATTTCGGCCAATGTTATGAACGGACCGTCATTTAACATGCACTACAAAAAAAGACACATCCGTGACATTTTGGGCCGGACGAAAAATTTCTGTCATACATATGACACTTCTATGACGATAATTGTGACAAAACCCAGATCATCATAGATGGTGGGCCTTACTTCTATGACAAAAATCATGACAGAAAATGGGCTTTTCGCCCTGGCGGGCCGGAGATGCAGCTGCATGACATTCTTTGGGCCGCCCATGGCGGAAAAACCGTGGTAGAAGCGAGGGCGGGAAAATTTCGGGAGTTGCCGGTTACGGGAGGTCGGGGCCGAGCGAAGCGCGCTTCTCGTAGACACGACGCGCGCGGTGTGCGAGGCGTTGCTTTTATTGAACCCGAAGCGAGGCGCTGGGCTCTAATCAACCCGAGCAATTGCACCGCAGCTACGACATCGAACCCGAGCGATCGATCGATGGCTGTTAATCAACCCGATGGAGCGATTCTTCGCTACCGCTGCTAATCAAGCCGATCGATTGATGAACAATGAGCGCTATGGGGGGGTTGATGAATAAAGGAGCAAGGGCGCTGTTCTCCGATGAACAGGACCCCGTGGTGTGGAGGGCTGGATGAACAGAGACCGTGGAGGGGTGGCCGTGGAGGGTAGTTGAACAGACCCGTGGTGTGGAGGGCTGGATGAACAGAGACGGTGGAGGGGTGGTTGAACAAAGAGCCGTGGAGAAGCGCGCGGTGGAGGCCGGATGAACAGGAGACCGCCGAGGCCGGAGGAGGTCGACGGTAGCCCGTGGAGGCCGGAGGAGGTCGACGGTGGAGATGAACAGATCCTGTGGAGTCCTGCTTATGGCACGCCACACCCTCCCAATGAACAGACCCTGCTTGACCAAGGCCCAACACAAGTCCGTTCATCTGCTTTTGGCGGTACGCCACACCCCTCCCGATCAACAGACTCCCTGCTTGACCGTAGGAGGTCCGCTTCTCGCTTTTGCGGTACGCCACACCCTCCCGATCAACAGACCCCTGCTTGACCGTAGGAGGTCCGCTGCTCCGCTTTGTGGTACGCCACTGCCGGGCGCTTCCGGGAACGGGATTACCCAGACTTGCCGCCATGCATGCAGCGGGCTCAAGGGTGTCCCAAGACGCCCATCTTCATCAACACAAGCTCAAGACCTCGCGAGGGGCCAGATTGCTGGGCGGATGACAGAAGATTCTCGTGCACGGCCTCGCCAGCTGGCTCGCGAGGAGGCGAGAGATCAAGGCGGGTACCTCACGAGGTGCCCATGATGCAAGCCATGACGACCGAGGGCGCCAGGGGCGCCAGCCCCAAGAGAAGTCCTCATTTCCCTTTGGCAAGGGGGCAAGCGCAGCCGAGAGCATCAGGCAAAGGCAACCATTTCGGTGCAACAAGACCAAGACCAGCAAGACCACAGGGTAGAGGGGGGGAGATCGAGACCTGATCGATCGGAAAGATAAGCAAGAGAGAGAGAGAGAGAAGCGACTGAACTCCGCCTAGCAGTTCATCGCACCAGCCAAGAACAGACCCTCGCGAGGCTATTCTTCCTTGTACTGTTCATCATCAGCCCCTGAGGCAATCCACCACACCACACACTGGAGTAGGGTGTTACACCACAATGGTGGCCCGAACTAGTATAAACCTCTTGTCCGTTGTGCTGTTCTTTGTGTAGTTTAGATCCTTGCGAGGCGACGTGGCGTAGGTAGGTTGGAGGTGTGATCTCCGCTGCACCCCAGAGTTTGAACATAGAGGGTCTGCCGGTACCGAATTCGACATTTGGCGCGCCAGTAGGTGCGCCGAACCGCTTCCGCCGCTTCGCTTTTCAAGGCCGATTCATGTCGACGCTGTCGAGCCCGCTGAAGCGCCAGCCGCTCGCGCGCTCGCTGCCGCCTGTAAGGTTGTTGCCGGCGTCGCTTCGCCGCTCCTCGTCGCCGGCCAACGCCGCCATCGCCCGGGCGGGGAACGAAAAGAAGCGTTGCCCCAAGATTCATCCGTGAGGCGAGACGGTCGCACCGCTACTCCTTCGACGCTCTGATGGTTTTTCGTCTAGCGCGGCCCAAGGCTACCTATGGAGGCTCGAGCCGCGCCATCGCGCAAAACGAGCTCGCGCGCACGCTTCGCCGACGACGCTTCACGAGTGGCTCGACCGCTGCCGCTGAAGCTCGTCTGCCGCAGGGGCTCCCTGCCGCCATCCTTCGCTGCACCGCTACCGCTTTACGCTGGCGATGAAGCTCCGGGGCACCTCAGCCGCCTCAAGAAGGCGCTTTGGCCCTAAGGCGCTGGGCCCTGGGCGGAACCCACTCCATCCGCACCAGACAAGAAGAGCAGAGCGCCAAGAGGCCCTCGCCCCAAGAAGCTTCCCGAGTGCTCTCGCACCGCCCGCCACGACCACGCCTCGCTTCCAAAGACGCCAAGACCCCGCTGTTCTAACGGCAGGCGCTGGGACCCGCAAGATCGAGCCCTCCGTCACCAAAGGCCTCCCCGGGCTACCGCAGCTGCCGAGCCTTCACCGCTAAGCTTACGCAGCATCGCATGGCCCGCAAGTTCGCCAGACCTGCCTCCATGCTACGATGGCACGGCCGATCTCGCAGAGTTCTTCCAGCTCTCACGAAGCTGGCATCTAAGCCGCCAACGGGACGAGAAGGTCATGTCGAACTGGTTTCCCATGGCGCTCAAGGATGGTGCCCGCACCTGGCTCCTAAACCTGGCTCCTGGAACGATCTCCTCCTGCGACGAGATGCGCACCCGCTTCATTGCCAACTTCCAAGGCACTTCACGACCGCCTCGCGCCAGGAGCTTACATGCGCGCCAAGCAGCAGCTAGAGAGACCCCGCAGAAGTACATCCAGCCGCTTCAACAACGCACGCCTCAAGATTCCTAAGGTGATCGAGGAGGCCATCATCTCAGCCTTCTCCGACGGTGCAGCGTGACGCCAAGATGAAGGAGGAGCTGGCGATGCATGAAGACCTGTGCACATCCTCGAGCTGTTCAACTTGGCGACCAAGTGTGCTGTGGCTGAGGAAGGACGCCTTTCCTCCTCGAGCTGCCGCTGCCGACCTGTAAGAGAAGAAGCCCAAGGTCAAGGACGTGAAGCGCAAGGGGCTGCCGTGCTCGCAGCAGAACCGGACACCAAGCAAGGAAGGGATCAGCCTGAGTCTTCCAAGGGCAGTCGGTACTACGTGTACCATGACCTCCACACCCACAACACCAATGGATGCCAAGAGCTCAGTGGTCAGGAGCAAGGGTGAATCGGTCGACGCCCGGACAAGCAGCCGACAGAGGCTATGGCCGAGGAGGAGGAAGAAGCACAGGACGCTGGGAAGACCGTGGCCTCGCCAAGGGTGGCGGACCGACCAAGCGAGGACTGCACAGCAGGATCATCTCTCGAGGGAGGTTGAGGGACCCACCGCAAGGGACCCCGAGGGATCAACTCGCGAGGATCGCCCACAAGGCAACGCAGGCCTCCCTCCTCCGCCACCAGAGCCAAGGAGAAATGAAGACCATCATCAGACGAGGGGCTGGGGCTTCGTGATCCGCAAGAATCGCTTGCATCCTGGGCGGAGCTCAAGCCCCAGCCTCTCAACAGATCTTCAAGCAGTTCGCCCGCAAAGTGAATGCAGTCCTCCCAAGCTCGGCCACGCGCCTCTCGTGGTCAGCGGCGCCATCACGCTCAGCTCAATGGATCAGCCTGCGCGCAGCCACAGCCGGAGTCCTCCCGATGCTTTGTTCCCCAATCATCGCAACGCAAGTCACCAGACCTCATCGATGGGGGAGCAGGGTTCAATGTCCTGTTCGTCGAGACATTCAACAATCTCCAAGTGCCATGCAATCAGCTTCAGCCAACAAAGCCTTTCTCCGGAGTCACTGATGGTTCCACAGTTCCGATTGGGCAGGTCCGCCTTCCTGTCACCTTCGGACGCTGCGACAACTACCAAGACCGAGCTCATTGACTTTGACGTCCGCCACATTCTCCTGCCGTACAATGCCATCCTTGGGTACCCAGCCCTGGCCAAGTTCATGGCCGTGACTCATCATGGCTACAATGTCCTCAAGATGCCAGGAAACGGTGGAGTCATCACGGTGCCTTGTGAAGAAAGGGACGTAGTGTGTTCCTTGGATCGTGCTTTTCAAGCCGCGTCAATTGAAGACCCAGATCACAGGAGCGGGAGGCCTCCCGAGGCTGCTCCTAAGAAGAAGAAGACATCGCCTGGCCCGACCCCTCGGGAGGCAGGCCCTCGTGGTCCGCTAGGCTCAAGGGGCACCTCCTTCGTCAGATAAGAAGGCGCGCCTGGGCGCCTCCTCGAAAGGTGGCTCGGGGGCTCTCTCCTGGAGGGCCACCGACTTTGCTAAGATCACGAGGGAGGCGCTCGGACACCACTTGGAGGCATGTTTCAAAGCATGTGTCCCTCAAGAAGGAGCAAGGCAAGGAGGGCCAAACCCTCAGGAGTTTGTCAGCAAGATCATTCAGGAGCTGCAGGAGTCAAGAGTCATGAGTGGCAGCCGCCGCTTACCCACCGTAGATCCCCATCCAGGCGAGGATGGTGGGTTGCGCTTCTGCATCGACATACCAAGGCTCAACCGAGCCACCTCTCAGGAGCGCCTCTGGCCCTCACGCACGGGGCGCTGTGAAGGTCCACCCCACACCTATGTTCGCATGCCTTACGGCTTGCCGAACGCGGCTGCCACGCGCCAGTGCCTCATGAGGAGCATCCTGGAGGCTCAAGTGGCCAGGCGTTCCGCAGTCCTCGCGGAGATGGAGATGGTCCGCGAGGAGCCACCAGCGCCTCCGGAACCTCCCGAGGCTCATGGGCCTGGGGGCTCATGAAGATCGGCTTCCGCGGCGCACGCCGTCCGCTACTTCAGCATCCCTTCATCTTCAACATTATCAGTGACATCCATCGAAGTTTCATTTTCAGCCGAGCGCCTGTGGCTGCATCATTCCTGTGCCGCGTGGGTCCGCCCCTCATGCATGTATCCCTTTGATTCGTGGTTTCGTTTACTTTATTGGGGGCACCCTCGGCTGCATCATCCCCAAGCCACCCGGCCGACCAAGGGCATGTATCCTCTTATGCTTATTCGGCCGCGCGCTTGACCCATCATGATCATTATTTCATGCCTGCCCACGCCACCCTCTTCCATCATGTCGACCGCTTGCACGCTAAAGGGAGGGTACCGAGCATCGCGACCATGGGCTCCACTCGCTCTCTAGCCTCACCCTCTGCCTTGTCCACGGCATCGCGACTGGCATACCAGCGACGGCTGAGCCCCGCTTGAGGGTCGGGACCCGAGGACGTAGAGCACCGACATCTAACCAATTTTGCAGGAACACATTACAAGAAAAGGCTCAGAGCCAGCGCAACCCGCCTTTGAGGTAGGGGCCCCGTGAGTCCCAGCTGGCTCACGGGTGCCCAGATACACCTCGCCAGCCCTACCGTGCCAGCCACGTGTCGTATGGGTTAGAGACGCTGGGGGCTCCTCCCGAGGAGAGCCCCTCCCACACACCAAGTGGAAGCACCATGCTCGCTGGCCGACGATTACACGCCGAGGAGCGGCTATGCCCAGACACATACGGAAGGCCAGGTTCGCGGCTGGTGATAAACAATCGAGGGTGGCCTCCGCCGCAGATCAACCTCGTGGAGCCCAGAGCTCAATGTCTGGCCTCATCGTAACGCCCCGGGAGTGCTGCGCGAGGGGCTGGGCACGGGCTACACTGGGTCACACCCTGACACGACGCCACCCAGCCAGGCCTCGGCCTGGTTCGTCAGACGCCTCCCCGAAAGGAACTAAGGTATGAAGGCCGCTTGAACGTTAAGGGGACTCCTGAGCATCATGACTCAGAGCCTAATCGGTCACGTAGCCCTCACCCCTTAGTTCCAAAAGGCTAACGGCGGTTGAGGTATGCGGGCCAGAGCTCGCCGACGAGAATGGTAAATTCACCCATACATCTCACCTCCCTACTTGTTGTTCGTGCGCCAAGGGGGGCTCCTGAGCATCACGACTCAGGAGCCTAATTCGTCACGTAGCCCCTCACTCCTTGGCCCCGTCCTGGTTTCCGGTCAGGGCTAACGGCGACTGAGGTATGCGCGGGGCCGGGCTCTTCCGACTTAGAACATAAGCAAGACAGAAGGAAAAGCGCAAATCTCAAGGAATTCAAAAGAAAATATTACAGTCCATAGCTGTTTTCACAACACCAAACGCGAGTTTAAACGCCTCCACGAGGCATGATGCATGTTGCAGGAGCTGAAAGCAGGACAGGAGTAACGAAGGGGTCACTTTTCGGCAGCACCGTCGCTGGCGGCGGAGCTGCGCTGGGTAGGTTCGCCATGGAGCCCTGTGATCGGCAGCGCCACTTTGGCTTGGTGTCAAGGCCCGGAACTGCCCGCCAGAGCCTCCGCCGACCCTTCACGGCTCAAGCAGCGGCAGCGGCAAGCTCGCAGCTCACTGTGCTCCAAAGCAGGCTGTCAAGGTCAACGCTGGGGTCGCTAAGGTAGACGGGTGAAGACGCGCCAAGACTGCAGAAGAAAGGACACATGCCTCGCCTCAACCGGGGCCGAGGCCTGTATGACATCTTCAAGGGCGCGGACCAGAAGGAAGCATCTTGGCGGGCAGTCTCGGCGCCGCCGCTGGGCTTTTGTGTCATTGTCAGAAAGCGACTTCAGCAGAGGTGCGAGCCTTCACCTCCAGCTTTCAAGGCCACGCTGTCCTCGGCCAGACCCGCGCTTTGTCAGCCCAGCTCGATCCTCTTCACCTCCAATGCCTGCTCCAGGCACCTAAGCGGCCATGGCACTCATCAAGCTTGGCATCCGGTCCTTGGCGTCGCCCACGAGCCTTCATGTCTTCCTCCTCTCTTGGCGGACATGGGCCTCCTTGGCAAGTTGGTCGCAAGAGGCCTTGCAGCTCGCTTCTCCAGCGCCTTTGCAGCGACCCAACATTCACAACCTCACCCAAGGCAGCTGTCGCGAGCGGCTCGCCTCAAGGACGGCCTGCTTCTCCTCGTCGCAGCCGCCGCGGCCTCGAGCCAGCCGCCACTCGGATCAAGCATCAGAGCTAACCCAGCCAGAGGCCAGCTCTAGGCGCCTGCCACCAAGAGAGGGTCGGCGCCAAAAGATCTTTCCAAGAGCCGGGTCCAGCCCAGCAGCAAAGACGATCCAGATAGTAGAAGGGCCGGAGAAACGGCAGTTGGAGTAGGAGGAGAGGACGACAACAGAATCACAACACCATGAGTCGACCTTCTCGGCCGGACGACCGCAGCAAGGGCCAGCAAGGACACATTTGGAGTCGCTGGGCTATGGGGCTGAGCTCGCTTCAGCTAGCCTCATGAGGCCTCGCGAGGATGATCGGGCAGAGAGGCCCGTGTCTTGCCGCCCCTTCTTCCATGGATGGAGGTGCTCCCTGACGAAGCCTCGTGGAGCCCCTTCAGCTTTTTTGCGCAGCGCCGCCTAGCCAAGGAATACGGATATCAAGCCTCAACAACGAAGCAAGAAGCAAAACGAGGATCAAGCACTTACTGGTCATCACTCGCGGGCTCAAGCAACCTCCGACCGAACTTGAAGCCCGAGAGCTGGCTGCTGGGATCAACCTCAAGAGGCTCGGGAGCAGGAGGCGCGTCTGCAGATCGCCTCGGAGCCGGAGTAGACCCGCGGGGAACCAGCCCCGTCCTGTCCTTCTTCGGGATCAGGGGTGAGCTCTCGCCACCTCGCTCGTCGCCATCCTCGTTATCGTCCGGCAAGAGGCGGAGAGCGCGGGACCTGCGCCGAGGGAGGGGCGCTCTCGACTCCCCGTCGGTCGCCTCGGAATCGGGCCCCTCTTCCCGCTCCTCTTCTTCCTCCTCTTCGCTGGAGTTACCGGAGGACACGTTCACCATCTCCAGGGCCGCAGGGTCCTTGGGAACCTCCGCGGGCACAGGCCCGTCCCGGTTGAAAGTGGGCATGGAGTCCACCACCTGCTCCCAATCATCTCAAAGGAACAGGGGTACAGGAGCACCCTCCAGCCTCGCCCTCCCCCGACCAAAGATTGGAGGACCACGGTCAGATCTTCGTCGGCCAAGACTACAGAGCTCGGGCGAGGCCTCCACAGCGGGAGCGAGTATTGCCGAAGCGGGGCCACACGGTGCTCCAGGAACTCCCTCAAGAGCGCTGCCCCGATCAGCTTCATTGCCGCCATGTTGCCCGCCACGTGTCCGGCCCATCTTCTCCAAAGATCTGCTTCGCAAGGAATCCACGAAGTTCGCTAGACCAAGGCCGATGGGCTTGGGCTGCTCCGTGGGCAGAATCAACCGAGGATGGATGCGCCCAGCATCTACCATGACCCACTTGCTCCTGAAGCCTTCAATCCTCTTCCCGGGCTTCGAGATGGCATTGGAGCTGCCGTACACGACAAAGCTCGTGCACGCGGTGATGGAGCCGCGAGAGACCCGGAGGTAGAAGTAATGGCGTAGCAAGGCCACTGAGGGCTGCACCCCGACATGAGCCTCACAGTAGTAGGCGAAGATCGCCAGGAGAAGAACAGAGTTGGGGTGGAGGTGCAGAGCTTGCAGTTTGTAATGGCGGAGGACGTAAAAGAAGAACTCAGAAAAGGGAGGCACCAGATCGACAAAGAATGGCGCCACGGCGGGCGGTAGAAGGTGCTTCCTTGGTCCTCGTGAAGGTGGAACCAACCTTGAGCACCGCCGCCTGCCGCTGCCTTTGCGCCACCATCATCCGGCGCCGGCAAGGCTCTTCTCGCACACGCTCGGGAGTCGAAGCGGGCGAATACCAAGTTCCGGCCGGGGTCTGGCGAGGCGCCATACCTTGCTAGGGCGCAGGGTCGGAGTAGATCTGGGGATTTCGGAAGCAGGAAGGATAGGAGCGAGAAAGGGGATCTGGGCAATGACTAGAGAAGGCAAAAGAGGTAAATCCTATACGAGTACCGCCCTCTTGTCAATTCGTGCAATTGCCAAGGCGTCGTGGAGAAGCAGGGACGCCTATGTCCAATCAACCGCCACGCGGCGCCCAAGGCCGCAGGCTGTTGGGGCCCGCGGCACTTTGCACTTGCCCCTTCGCTTCTCTGCTAAGCCTAGTCCAGGCGCGCCTTGGGCCCGGGGGCTACTGTCGATGTTCGGGAACGGGGTACCAGACTTGCTCGCCTGCTGCCCGCGGCGTGGTTTCAAGGGGTGGCCCAAGACGGCCCATCTTCATCAACACAAGCTCAAGACCTCGCGAGGGGCCAAGCCTCACGGGCGGACGACGTGAAGCTTCTCGTGCACGGCCTCACAGGCGGGCTCGCGAGGAGGCGGAGAGATCAAGGCGGGGTACCTCATGAGGTGCCCATGAAGCAAGCCATGACGACCAAGGGCGCTAGGCGGGCGCCAGCCCGCACAGTTTCCTCATTTCCCCTTTGCTGCAAAGGGGGCAAGCGCAGCCGAGAGCATCAGGCAAAGGCAACCATTTCGGTGCAACAAGACCAAGACCAGCAGGACGGGAGCAAGGAGGTCACCATGGAGCCCAAGCCGGCGTCACCGTTAGAGTCTTTGGCAGGCGAGGACCGACTTTAGTGAGGATAAGTGTACTAGATGTTCCCCTTCAAAATGGCCAATCGTTGGTGCCCTTCCCGCTCAATATTTGGGAAGAGGCCCAGGGCCTCCCACTATAAATAGAGCTAGCCACCCACAGGGTAGAGGGGGGGAGATCGAGACCTGATCGACCGGAAAGATAAGCAAGAGAGAGAGAGAAGCGACTGAACTCCGCCTAGCTGTTCATCGCACCAGCCAAGAACAGACCCTCGCGAGGCTGTTCTTCCTTGTACTGTTCATCATCAGCCCCTGAGGCAATCCACCACACCACACACTGGAGTAGGGTGTTACACCACAATGGTGGCCCGAACCAAGATAAACCTCTTGTCCCTTGTGTTGTTCTTGTGTACTTTAGATCCTTGCAGGCGACGAGGCGAGGTAGGTTGGAGGTGTGATCTCGCAGGCACCCCTGTAGTTCGAACCTAGAGGGTCTGCTGAACCCGAACCGACAGCCACACCCTCCCGATCAACAGACCCCTGTTCTAAATGTAGGAGGTCAGTTTCACGCCAGCGGTACGCCAGCCTCGCTTCCATCGCTTGTTCCGCCAAAGCCTCCGGATGAACACGAACACACATTTCGCTCGACCCAGCCGGTTGGCTCCCACGTGTTCCATTGCCTCCCGATGAACACGACGATTCCGCTGCCTTCCCATGAACACGCATTTACGATGTTGTTTCTCCGCTTCGACCCAGCCATGTACACGAGCCCCAGCCATACGCACACATATGTAGTCAGATTTTATTTTTGCACTCGGCGCCGAGACGACATGTACATGCTACGCGGCGCGCTTACTACTACACGCGCGCGCTTCTACATCGACCAAGATGTACGCATACATTCGCCACTGAATGACAACGCCACGCACGCTTCGACCAGGTGGGTCCCGACCGCCGTGCACTTCCTTGCGGCGAAGATGTAGCTGGTGGGTCCCAGCAATGTGGGGCGAATCGCTTTTTTATCGCCCGGACGCACTTCCTTGCATGCGAAGATGTAGCTGGTAGGTCCCAGCAGTGGGGCTAATCGCTTTTTTTTTGCCCGACACACTTCCTTGCGTGCGAAGGTGTAGCTGGTGGGTCCCAGCAGTGAGGGAAACGCTTTTTTCGCGAATACGGTGGCCCGTCCGTGGGTCCCTGCTATCGTGGAGGAATCATTATTTTCCGCGTAATAAGGAGGCACTTTTGTCGCGTCGTGGACCCAGCCTGTCGCCTCTCCACGCATACCCACGCCCGATGGAAGTTGTTCTCGACCACGCTGACCACGCCAAGGCCGAGAGCACCAGGGCGGTGGACGACGGCGAGGCCTAGGAAGGTGACGACGCGAACGGTGAAGACGCCGCATGGATGCCCACGCGGAGAGGAGTATGAGGGTTTACCTGCTCGGCCGCGGTGTGAGGTTGCCGCCGCCGCAGGCCTGGCGCCGCCGTGGGAATAGTAGGGGCGGTGAGGCCTTCAGCGGCAAAGACAGCCGCCACGATAGGCAGGAGCAAAGCGGCACGACCGGTGCTGCTTTGGGCGGCCGGAGCAAGAAGACCAAAGGTTGAATAAGCACTACGGCCGCTGGATGGACATCATACGGTCACTGGAGCTAGAATCGTTCATATTGACTAAGTTGACAAAGCCCTCCGTCCCCGTTAACTTAGTAGGCCCACAAGTCAGCCACCCACCAAGGTGGGTCCCAGCTAGCAAGGGGAGTATTCATTTTTTTGTGCGTAATAAAGAGGCACTTCCGGTGGGTCCGAGCTGACAGCGGGGGGAACGTTTTTTCCGCGAAATACGGTGGCCCGTCTGGTGGGTCCCAGCAGTCAGGGGGAAACGTTTTTTCGTGAAATAAGGTGGCCCGTTTGGTGGGTCATTGCTGTTAGGTGGAGGAATAATTATTTTGCGCATAATAAGGAGGCACTTCCTTGCGGCCGCCGTGGACCCAGCTGTCAGCCTCTCCACGTACAGTACTCTTCCCATGGAAGTCGCTCGTTGACCATGTTGACCACGCCGCGCCGAGAGCACCAGGGCGGTGGACGACGGCGACGCCTAGGAAGGGGACGACGCGGAGCCGGGGAAGACGCAGCAGTGGAAGCCCGCGAGGAGAGGAGTACGAGGATTCACTGGTTCGGCTGCGGTGTGAGGCTACCGTCGCCGCAGAATAACAGGGGGTGTGGGTGAGTGGAGGGATGGCCTGGCCAGCGGTGGGAGTAGTATGGGGGCGGTGAGGCCTCCGCGGCATCACAGCCGGCCACGGGAGGCAGGAGCAGGCGGCACGACCGGCGCTGCTTTGGGCGGCTGGACCAAGAAGACCAGAGGTTGAAGAAGCACTACGGCCGTTGGATGGACATCGTACGGTCACCGGGCTAGAATCGCTTATATTGACTAAGTTGACAAAGCCCTTGGTACGCTCCAACTTAGTAGGCCCACAGGTCAGCATCCGAAATGGTGCGCCCCAGATGTCGGGGAGGAATCATTTTTGGGAGGCCAAGCTAAGAATATCCGAGATTGAAGAAGAAGACGACATCCGTTGGATAGACATCCAACGCCACCGCTAGAACTGCAGGTTGACTATAATAAGTTGACAAAGCCTTGCATACGCCTCAACTTATTTTTTTAGGGACGCACACTTAGTAGGCCCACAAGTGTGTGGCAGAGAACTTATAGCCCATTTATGCGTTTTGTAAGAATGTACAGCCCATTTTTGAATTCTAATGGAATTTACAACATCCCATTTACTGTTTTTTAAAAGTACAGCCCATTTTCTAGCTAGGACAATGATTAATAATTACAACCAACCGTTGAAGAAAGAATTCAACAAAATTTCCCACATTTTGATGGGATCCAAAATATTTTATCCCAAATTTCTAGTTAGATTAAATATAAATTTGTATTATGTAAAATCCAACTAAACATTATATACAAGAACAATGAAAATTTAAGATTTTCAAAATCCATAAATAATATTTTATAAACTAATTTCATGTTTGGTGCATTTTTTTATAGTTACTGCCCAGTTTTATAATTACATCCCATTTATTATTTTTAAAGCCCATTTTCCTGTTAAGCCTAATGCATCCCTCCTAGGAAAGATTTGCAGCCAGCGGGCGGAGAATAACAAGTTGACCTTGCTCGGTATTCCTCAAAAGACGATAGCTTGGCTAGCCATTTTCATCTTGAAAAAATAGTATCCGGCTGGATATCTGTCTGGGCTAGACGGGCCAAAGCCCGCCCAGCTAATACCCTGCTCTCCTCGAACAACAACGAAATCATCGCCAAGAAAAACTCTGCAGTGCTCACGCCTCAAAAACACAAATCTGCTCGAGCTGCTTGGTCCCAGCTGTCGGCCGCAACTTGTGCAATTCTCTCGCTTATATTGACTACATAGGTTGACAATGGTGTGGGACCGTGATGTCGTGAAACCAGGAGAAAGCAAAAAAATATAGTTGTACATAATAAGGAGGCACTTGCGACGCACGGCTATGGCCCTAGTGGGTCCCTAGTGTCATCCAACAAAATAAAGTCATCTCCTGAATCCTCATGTTCGTTGACCATGTTAACAATGCTCGGCGCCACGGCGAGCGCAACAACTCGAAGGACAACGAAGAGGGCCTCGCGGGCCCTACGGAGGTCTATACAGCACCCGCTGCTCATTCAGGAAGCCAGGATCATCGGACACCTATGAGCACCTTCGAGAAACTGAGACGGCATGACACGGTAAGGCCGCGCTTGGGAGCTCTGGTTTATTTCAAACTGTATTAACATACAAGTGTAATTTACTCGTCATCGGAAACAACGCGTAAAATACAGGCGTAATGAAACCGAGGGCCCGAGGTCTATAAGTAAAACCGGCGGGTTACGCGTGTAATTTGAGAGACCATTGTATATTTTACGAGCACTGCTATATGGACGACATTACCAGACGATACATGCACGACGTGCGATCATGCCATCCATGGGCAAGGCTGAAACAGCAGCTAACGGCTGGATTAGCAATCATCCGAGTGTCGCTCAGCGCTTTTATCGTGTGAAGTACTTCCGATATTTTACTAGTCGAAATCGACCAACCAAGCGCCTTCGCCGAGACCATCTGCTTTAATTTACAAGCGCCAGTTTTACAAGCGGTTTTGGTTGGAAAACGACTATCCAATCACGGCCTAATATCATGAGTTGGTCGGAAGATCATATGGTTTCACGCCTAACCTACCCGACTTGTCGATAGGCTATGAATGAAACATCAAACGATGAACTTCTTAAGCACGGAAACAATGTAAGAGGATGATCTTCTTAACAAGCAAATCACTGGCATTAGATCGACATGCAAAACAAAAAGAAGCACTATTCTCAGGAGGCACGGTGAACAGCTCGTGATGCCGCATGCCACAACATTCCAAGCTCAACTTTGCAATCAAACACAAGGCCTGGCATTACATAGACAATATTCGAACAAACTCTTAACACAGGAATATCTCAGCAGAGTAACTATTTACTTCTAAACTTAACACAGAATAGGAAAAACACTCGACGCTGCTCACAAAGAAGGGCGCCCCACTCAAAAATATCAAATGCATGTCTTCCGCTAACATCAATGAGCAAATTTTGACAAGGTTTTCCAATTCCAATATATTAAACTAACGCCTTCTTTCTAACATCAATGATTAAACTTTGACAAGCTTTTCCCATTCAAAATATGTAATGCCTATGATCGTGGAGTCCTCGCTTCTTGCTAACATCAATGATTAAACTTTGACAAGCTTTTCCCATTCAAAATATGTAATGCCTATGATCGTGGAGTCATGTCGCTTGTACTTGTTTGGGCACTTTTTGCCAGTGGCACTCCACGTGTTGTTAAATTGCCAATGGTCTCGCAGACTAGTCATGTCACGGTGTCAATATTTATGGCACCGCTGAAGCAATGGAGGATTCGTGCCAAACTAAGAAAAGGTGAAATTGGCACCTCTTTTGACCTACATAGTGGAAGGCCTAATACAGTAAAGCTTCTCGGTCATTCCTTCAGAATGTAGCGCAAATAGTGACCGCTTTTTTCTACAAAGTGGAACGACCAACTCGACCAAAGAATGCAGCAGTTTGCCTTGGACACATTGGCTCCTTTTGTGCAGTTGAACTAAAATCAAGTCGGAATAAAACCGAGCTTTAATTGTGATATCCCTGTAAGCAAAAAAAGGTATAAGGAAACAATTATCGAGAAATAACGGTTGATGACTTGTACTCCCGTAAGAAAAACATCTACCGATCTACCTTATCTTAATGGGAAACAAAGCAGAGAGTAGAAATTCTCAATCAGTGTGATTCATTCATATTAACTGAGATATTATCTTAACAATGCCTTGTTTCAACATGTATAAAGAACGAAAAAGCAGAAAAGTATCGTTCCTAAAACAATGCAACTGATTCATTTTAACAGAGACATTATCTTAACAATACCTTGATTAAACATGTAGAAAGAACTACAAAGCAGGATAGTACCATTCCTAACAAGTGTTGCAGTTTTGAACTAAGATTCAGTAGTTAATTAATTCTGAGAGTGGCATTGCTTAATTTTACCAGTGGCATTAGAGAATAAATAGTTCCAGGGGAGAGTGGGCGCAACAACAGTATGTGCTTCCATCTACTTATAAAGGGGGCGATGCAGAATTTGTTGTAACAAAGCAACAAGCATCATGTCTGGGTTGGTCCCATTTTTGTTCACTACTTAATGGGAAAAGACAGCACTACAATAGCTTCAATTCAACATTTATTTAAAACAGTACCAATACAAGTAGCACAACATCTCAAAGCACACTAACAATCATGTGGATGAAGGCCTCAGATCGACCTTTCATGAGAAGACCAGATAAAATACAAATCTGCCAACACGAATAGGAAATCAAATCTGCTTTGTGCAGTTGCACTGAAATCAAGCAAAGTGTTTCAGCCAGAGATAAGCAAAATGTCACAATAGCAACAAGTTGAATAGATATCCCTGTTTCAACAGAGGCAAAAAGGAATCAATTACTGGCTAATAAAGGAGGATGAAACATGCGGCCACAAAAATGGTAATCCTGCCAATCCCTAACAAGTGTTGCAGTTTTTAAATAAGATTCAGTAGTTAATTTTGAGAGTGGCATCAATTACTGGCTTATGAAGGGGGTGATGCTGAATTTGTTGTAACAAAGCAACAAGCATCATGTCTTGGTTGGTCCCATTTTTGTTCACTACTTAATGGGAAAAGACAACAATACAATAGCTTCAATTCAACATTTATTTAAAATAGTACCAATACAAGTAGCACAACATCTCAAAGCACACTGCACAATCATGTGGATGAAGGCCTGTACTAACCTTTCATGAGACGGACAAGATAAAATACGAATCTGCCAACACGAATAGGAAATCCAATCTCGTTTTGTGCAGTTGCACTGAAATCAAGCAAAGTGTTTCGCGTAGCAAAGAAAAATGTTGCAATAGCAACAAGTTGAATAGATATCCCTGTTTATACAGAGGCAAAAAAGGAATCAATTACTGGCTAATAAAGGAGGATGAAACATGCGTCCACAAAAATGGTAATCCCGCCAATCCCTAATAAGTGATGCAGTTTTGAAATAAGATTCAGTAGTTAATTCTGAGAGTGGCATCAATTACTGGCTTATAAAGGGGGTGATGTTGAATTTGTTGTAACAAAGCAACAAGCATCATGTCTGGGTTGGTCCCATTTTTGTTCACTACTTAATGGGAAAAGACAGCAATACAATAGCTTCAATTCAACATTTATTTAAAACAGTACCAAAACAAGTAGCACAACATCTCAAAGCACACTGCACATGATGTGGATGAGACCAAGATTTGAAACAACTCGCCACGAAGACTGGAAACAAATCTCGATCTCCTTTTGTGTAGTTCCACAAAAATTAAGCAAAGTCACCGGTGTGACATTCAAGTTGAACTGCACAAAACACTCTTAAAACATAAGTGTTTCGAGTAGCGAAGCAAAATGTCGCAATAGCAACAAGTTGAATCGATACCCCTGTTTTAACAGAGGCAAAAAGGAAACAATTACTTGCCCATAAAGGAGGATGAAACAAACAATGACAGAAAGAAGCATCTAACTTATCTTGGATGGAAAACAAAGTAGGATAGTAGCATTTCTAAAACGGTTGCATTGATTCATATTAACAGAGACATTCTCTTGAAACAACATTCGTTAAAAATGTAATTTACTTTTAACAAAGGGCATTGCTTCAATTTTCCGGCGGCATTATTAGATTAACAACAGCAAAATAGTTGTATGGGACATGCCAGCACCATGTGCGTCCACACGTATAAATGGGTGATGCAGAGTATGTAGCCAAGCAGCATATATGTGTTGGTCCCATATTTGTTCTCTTTGAACCTTTTTTCCTAAGTGAGGGCAGCAAATCTAGTCCTGCACAAACTACCTGACCCCCCAGTTTCTTTCCCTTTTCAACAAAGAGATCGGTTCCTTACATATGTGTGTACTGAGTTACCCCCTTTTTCCCTTTTCGACCTACAAAGCGGCTGGATAGCCAGTCTATACTACTTTCCGCCCCTCCTTTCCTCATTGAACCACGTCCTAGATTCTTGCTCCAGCCCACCGCACCCTTCTTTCCTCTTTGAACCAAGACCTAGATTCGACTACAGATCGAAAAAGATCCACATGCAGCTAGAGCAACGACGGTTTCAAAGAAACTTATACCTTAGGGTCTTCGGGATGTGGCAAGGTGTGCGGCGGGAGGCCGGATCTGCCCACACTACGTACAGCAGCCAGGAAGAAGGGGTCGGTGGCCCTCCCGCGCAGGCGCTGGGTGAAAGAGAACAGCGCAGGCGGCAGTGGATTGCCTCCCTCGCCGAAGGCGATAGAGTGAACGCTACACCTCCTCCCCTTCCTGGTGCGACGGGATACAGACGCCTCTTTCACCAGCTGTGAGGGGGGAGAGAGAGACAAGAGGCCAACGCAGTCTTGTTTAGATCTGGTGAAGAGAGGTTGAGAGACTGTGAATATAGCAAACCCTAGCAAATGAACGCTGAGCCTCCAGCGTGTAACATATATGTATTGCGGCGAGCGTGTGGAGAGTGAAAACCCTAGCGAACAAGCGCTGATGCTCCCGCTTATATATATACTACTGTAGTGGATCGAGCTCGGTGTCTTCATCAGACTGCTTTTGGCTGTATGACATGTGAGCCAGCCACATTTTGGGCCCACCTGTCATAAACCCAAAGGCAGGTGCACTAAGTCAAGCCGCCCATATAGTACTCTCGTGTATACGACTAATATATACTAGTGGAGTGGTTTTCTTATTCTCTCCATAACAATCGTTTTAAATTGTGTAAGTAAGAAACGAAACTCTTTATTTAATGTACAGTGAAGAAAACTAGTACTACTTCCGATGAACTAACAATCCACACCCACGCGTCCTGCTCGCACTTCCTGTCCTTCACGTGTGGTACACTACCCTCCCTTAAGTGAACAACCACAAATGCGCCAAATTATCGGAAAAGTGTGAGAGTGTGTACAAACAAAGAATTTTAATTTCAGTTAACGGAAAGGTTTGAGAGTATTACAAAGTTTGACTTTTGTCAAATCTAATATGCGGAGTAAATAAAAATGGAGGGCTACTACGTCCATCCGGGTTTTTAGTCCACACCATTTTTTAAATCAAAGTTAATAGCTGGACAAATAAAATTACAGGGGAGCTGGAGCCAAAGTTGTGAGAAGGCTTAGAAATCAATACAAAACTTATGCTCTTAGTACCAACGTCGATCCTTCTTCGAGGAAACATTTGGTTCATAGCCAATTGTGTGATAAAATTGCACCAACGTGAAAGACGATCGCTGCTCCAACGCAACCAAGGTGAACTCGACGAAGGATATCATCTTTGTGCGTAATAAGCAAAGAGCACCGATGGAAGACAGCTTGTTTTTCATTGAAAATCTATCAGCTTCACCAGCCGACGCAACCATGAGGCGCAACCATGAGCATCGATAGGTCATCGTGGTGATGCATTATCCATTTGGCATCAAGTTTGGGTGAGGCGCCTATGAAGTTCGACAAATCCTCACTGTGGTCTGTTTCTTCTCAGTAATCAAACTCAAGGAAGGAAGAACCACATGGCAGAGGACAGTGAGGCGGAACAACAATGGCCATCCAATTTTGTGCAGTTCCACTAAAATTGAGGAATACATGCCCGGGTATGGAGACACGCATCGCTGTTTCCAAACATATAAAAAAGTGTTAGCAATGACATCTCCAATCATATTTGTCCAACTGGCACATTATTTACATTGTTAATTATATACGCAGCAATATTAACGTACAACTTCTCTTGTTTGCGCACGTCCAGACCGCTGCCACGGCCAGTCCTGACCAACCCGAACCCTCTTCATCACGCTGCTGCTTCCCGCCCAAACGGTCAAGTGCCGCATTCATGCCCGCCAGAGCGGACGCGACCTCTCACCGGGCGCTGCATTGAAGCGGCGCGACCGCCGAGAGAGCGCCGCCCGCACTACTTCCGGTGCACGCGGTTGTCCGCGTTCAAAGTTCGCAATAGCCGCTACAACATGCATGTAAAAGTTCTTGGGAGTCCGTGCTACAGCTAGCTGTCCTCCCCAACTCGTCAATCTCTTCCAAGAGTGCTAGTACTCCATGGCGCGATCCATCAGACAAGCAGGCGGGAAAATTATCGTATACTCGGTTTGCGGTGAGTGGCATGCCGAGCGACCATGTGGGATCGAGCCGTGGAGGAGGGTGAGACACGAACACGACAGACATGATTTAATCATTGGTTTTGCTCGATGGCGCGATCCAACGAAACGAAACGTTGGTTTCTCTCCGTTTCCATTTTTCCTCCGAAAAAACGGAAACTTTCCACTCCATTTTCATTCCTATTCCAAGCTTGCCCCGTTACAACATTCCATCAAATACAAAGGAAAACTAACACGCATGCTGATGCATCTCAATGATTCACTGATCATAGCTAATATTTACTTCACAACTAAAGAAAAAGTTGTGAGAGCGCAACGAAAGAAAAACTACTGATGGGGTCACTACGACTTAAACCCTAAACATGATTTAATTCCCTGGCCAGGTAGAACCCGTCGAAGGAAAGACGGCTGGCACCCTCGGATCATACGATGCTTTTGTGCAGTTCCACTAAAATCGACCTGAGCATCCCTGATGGCAAAGATATTGAAGAAGTGTGATTAGAATAATAGTACTGGCACTAGTTCATCAGACATAAACTCATCACAAGTAGAAGCTGGTAGAAGTAGAGAAAGATCGACATGGAGATGGAGCTACGGCAGTGGAGCAAGCCGGCTCCAAAAGGAAGATGGACTACCTGGGACATCGGGCTATATCTAGAAGGGCCGTTGGGACGCAACATCGGCCCATACCGCGGTGACCCCCGATTGGGACGCACCGACTGTGGGTTTTCTCCATCGCCGATGTCGACCGCGGCTCACGCGAAAACATTGTTCCTTCCCCACCTGCGGATCAGGCCCGTCGCTCTATGCTTGTGAAGAGAGCAACCTTAGAAAGCAGGCTTGTAGCTTAGGCTCCTGCTAGTGTATATATAGTGGTTTTATTTTTTTCTCCATATCAACCATTTTATATTGTGTACGTGTCATTCAAGAGTGAAATGATGGTTGTTTCTTCCGACTAACTTATTGTGGTGATTGACTGCTCCTTAGTGGCCCCTACACGCACTCCCCTACGTGTATGCAACAGTCACACACGCACACATGGACGCAAAACGCAGCAGCGACGCCTCTAATGCATGCATGTCCGAGCACACGACGGAACACACACGGTCATGCTAAGTGCTCAACCTACACGCATGCACACACATACTCAGTCGTGGTGAGCTAGTGACCGATAAACACCGGAAAATATATATATTGAGCACAATGAGCGATTATGAAGTCCATCGACCGTATTTTTACAAATATACAAGATGATGATGCATGTGTATTTATCTCGCTTGAAATTAAGCCATATTAACCGGAGAGGAGGCAGATGGACTAGATTACTTTGCTGTGTCCCGTCAACTTGCCGAACGAGGAGAAGGTTGCAGGACGGAGAAGCTTTGCTGTGGCTCGCAGGACAAGGAGAAACTTTTGACTAATGCAAGCTCTCCTCGCTCAGCGGTGGACGGCAATGCTTAATTCGTGTCGATTGCCGTAAGCATACACTATACTACTAGTGCTACTATTGTTCGACTTCCCGAATAGGCGAACAGCCAAGCGCAAAGTTTACTAGTACTACTACTACTACTATAGTCTATAAAGGCACGTACTATACTAAGTACTAGGAACCGGATGGAAGAGCGTCTGCACTCTTATTATAATTACAAAAAGGTGATAAAGCAATCTTCAACACATTTGGTTCTCTTCGAGGGTTCTTGCATGTGATAATGCAAGTTGATTGCATGGAACACTCGCCACAATTCTCGCTTAATTCTGACTCATATCCTGTTACAAATAGTAGCGCCCGGTAATATTTCCTCTTTTTTGTTATTCAGCATGTAAACAGGTCAGCAAACCTTGCGGCGCATCTTCGTGCGAACCGTGCTTGCTGCACTTTGAATGTGGCCGAGAGCTGGCTTGATGAAACACCTCGCTTCCTACTTCTTATTTTGCGGGGTACCTTGCTTCCTAGTGACCAATGTCTTGGCTGATCATCCTAAGAATGCTCTCTCATTTACCCGCAAAAAAGATTAAGCCATATTTGCCGGAAAGGAGGGAGTATGGACTAGCACTAATTTTTGGTGTGTCCCATCAACTCACAGAACAAGGAGAAGCTTGCAGGACAAGGTGAAGCTCGCTTACGCCTTTTGACTAATGCAACCTACCCTCGGTGGACATGCATAAGTCCATTCGGTGTCAGATTGTCAGAGGCATACACTGTAGTACCCAACATGCGGAGTACCTTGTTTGACTTCACGAAGAGCCAAAGAGCAAAGAGCAGTAGTACGAGTAGTACTACTACTAGAACCGCATGGTGGAGCGTCTGTACTCTTATTTTTTTATCTCTGATAAAGTAATCGTTTATTCCGGAGAAGGGCGTAAAACGGCAGCCGAACATGTAATGAATGATATCGATCAACCAACCATGCTCGAATATATCTTGGCCTCCGTGCGAGCCCGTCGGTGTGTTCTTGCTCCTCGTCTCTCTCAAGGAACGGCGGGTTGGCTCTTTGCCGTCAATTGAGATCGGTTTGCTCACACTCCTGTCCCACATGTCAGTGATATGCGAAGAGGAGGTGCGTTGACCGACTGGCCATACGCCTACTTGGTTTTACACCTTCATACTACTCCTCCCTCCGTCACAGTTTACAGGGCGCGCTTCATTGATGCATTTCTCTCAATGCATTTCCACCACCAGAGAGACTTTAGATTCGTTTGGTTTAATGCTCAATTAATTAGGGCGTGGTAATCGCAATCAATTCCACAATTTTCTCTCCATGTACTACTGTACTACTACGGAGTGGAGTAAGTGCATGCATGTGTGTACCCGGGGTGGAAGCACTGCATGCATGTGTGTACGCCGTGCTATAACTACCAATGCTATTTTTCAGGCCGGTCGCTAGTCACCTTGGTCCCACAGATTCTTTTTCTTTTTTCTTTAGCGTGTTGTATAAATAGTGACGGATGTAGTATGAGCAGATTCAAAGAAGAGTGTATTGATGGTTGCTTCTTCAGAGCAACTTACAGTGGGAAAGGTGGGGCTTATGATTTGACTGGTCATTACCCACTATTAATGCGGCGCAACGACCAGGTTGAGTCTCCCATGCGGTTGTGCACTACCCCCTCGGTTCTTAAATATACTCCGGAGTATATTTGTCTTTTTAGAGATTTCAACGAGTGACTACTCAAATATTTGTCTTTTTAGAGATTTCAAATGGACTGGCACATACAGATGTATATATATACATATTTTAGAGTGTAGATTCACTCATTTTGCTCCGTATGTAGTCACTTGTTGAAATCTCTAGAAAGACGAATAGAATATTTAGGAATGGAGGAGTACACATATGAAGCAAAATGAGTGAATCTACACTCTAAAATATGCCCGCTTGAAATTTGTAAAAGACAAATATTTAGGAACGAAGGAGTATAATTTTGTGCATGGCACATGGACCCGGATGATGAAGAGGCTTCGGCAATGCTATCAAGCTTCCATCATTTGTTTACATAATTGACGACTATACAAATAATTTTCCAGCGACATGAAATTGTACAATGGTGTGAGCTTTCTTCTTTTGTTTCATGTGTCTTGCCATCGATGCTCTTTCGAAACAATAAAAACTAACTTCCTTGTTAATGCATGTCAATTATTAGCAGATCGAGCTAATAATTACATCACAACTCAAGACAGAGTTGTGAGAAGGTGTTAAATTAAAATTGATCCATGCTTTCATTGGCAGCAACGTCCCCCCAGCTCTGTCTAAATCAACAAGGCATGTTGGGGAAAAAGTAGCTGTCTGGAGCATGCAACATTCCGATCATTTTGTGCAGTTCCACTAAAATAGAGCTGAGCGTCCTTGTTCCAAAGATATTAAGTGTGATTACGATAATAGAGGACTGCTGATGAAACAATAAACACACAAATAGAAGCCGATCACCTTTGCGCTCTCTTAAGACTAACTAGTTGGAGAAGATTAGGCTCGGAGTTGGATGAGGAGGATAGAGCAAAACCAATCTCCCTTTGTGCAACAAGACTGAATGTAGAGACGTTGCCCGTGTGATATTTTAGTACAACTGCACAAAACACTCTTAAGAAAAAAGTGATTTGTGCAGTTCACCAAAAGGTCGCAATAGCAACGAGGTAAAATGGATAGCCCTGTTTGCAAAAAAGAGGTAGAAAGGAAACAATTACTGGCCAATAACAGTTGATGACACATGCGACGACAAAAAAGAAGCATATTCCTTGCCCTAAGGGAAGATAACAACACGGTTGTGTTTGTCTAAAAGGTGTGAGGACAATAATGCAATATGGAAAGTACGCTGGACGAGCTAAGTTTTGGGCAAAGAGCTACGGAAGATCCACATGCAGCGACGTGGGAAGACGGGCAGTGGAGCAAGGCCGGAGGGGATACCTGGAAGTCGTCGGGATGTAACTAGGTGAGCGGCGGCGGCGGAATCTGCGAGCAGGTGGCGAGGCCCCGCCGCGGCGGAGCTTGGTCGAGAGAACGACGGTACCGCAGATCGGGACGTGTTGCCTCGGCGCCGCCGAACGGAGAAACGATGCACTTCCTCCCTTTCTCGGCGGATGGGATGCGGCCGATCAGTGACCAACGGTGAGAGAGAGAGAGAGGCCACCGACTCCCTTTCCCCGGCGGACGGATGCGCCGGATCAGTGACCAACGGTGAGAGAGAGAGAGGCCACCGCAGCCTTGTGTGAGATACTCTGAAGAGTGACAAACCAGGCACGCAAGGCTCCATTGTATATAGTGAGCGGACTACCTTTTTCTCCATAAAAATCATTTTATATTATGTGTACGTGCCATTGAGCGCTATAACTTTATTTAAAAATAACGCGGCAACGCGTCAAGTCAAACTTTGTTTCGTGCAGGCATGGTACACGACCTCCCTAGGTAAGCAACCGCTACAGGCGTTCAAATTAGCACGTGGGCTGCCATTTTGTAAAGAAATGAGCTCCACCGTGTACCCGCGCGGGTGTGGCTGGGCATGAAGCGTGAGTACGTGCACGGTGCACCTATTCTCTTCTTGTATACGTACACCACCTATATGGGGGTTGTGTGAGAGAGATACAAACCTAGAGAGATATAGTGTGTGGGTTCTTGAGAGTTTTTTTGGGGGGTCAATCAAAAATGTAACATATGCAATGTGTGTGAAATAGAGTCCTTGATATAACATATATATAGAGGGGGCGATCCACGAGAAGAGAGTGGAGGTATCATCGGCTTGAGGTGTCCATAGAATCAAAAGAGGGATGATGTGTGTGTGTGTATGTGATCGATAAAGAGTGCCATCGAATTTGTGTGTGCCCACGCCAAAGATATAGAGTTGCTGGCCCATTGGAACGTGAGAGGGACATGTGCAGTTTGTCTCGTGGCATGGATACCTACCTGCAGCGCCGACTATCGGTGTGTGGTGGGGGAAGAGGGAGGCCCAATTAACTATAGAGGTACAATGGCTGGTATATGCGTGGAGGAGGAGAGAGGCCTACCTCATGTATTAAGGAGATCGATCTGCCTCATGTATTAAGGGAGGTCAATCGGCATCCATGCATATGTGCAGGAGAGGAATAAGGTTGGGAGAGAGATAAAGCTAGAGTGTTGGAGGGGGTGGTAGTGGAGTTGCTTCTAACAAATGGTGGGATAGGCTTGCTAGACAAACGGAGGGCACGCCCGCAATATAAATAAGAGAGAAGATGGTTGCTTATTGTCTATTCACGTGTGTGTGAGAGATGGGTCAGGAGGCATGCACGAATGATGAGGGGGGACAATGTGGCTCTGGTAAGCAGACATAACTACATAGGAAGATCAATCGCCCTTTGTTAGAGAAAGGAGAGACATAACTTGTGAGGTACGTCGATCGATGGGGGGGTAGTTAAAGTCGATCTAGGTATATGTTGGGAGATCGATCGGTATACATGCATGTGTGTGTTAGAAGAAAATGAGGCACGAGGAGAAGGATATAGAGAGGGATGCATGTAGGAGGTGGTACGAGAGCATACTATACCGAGGGGGGAGGAGTGTGCGAGTATGAGAACGATGAAAAGAGTGGTGGGAGTGAGGCATGGACGGTGACAAGAGAAGAGGGGAAGCTTGTGTTTGTGCTAGGCACACATGGCTAGAGAGGCATATCGATCGATGTGTGCCGTAAAGAAGGAGCTGGGGGGCCTACACACACCGTGGGTGAACGACCTAAAGTGAAAAGATGAATTTGCCAGATGGAGCTAGAGAATGCTGAGGGAGGGTGAGAGGGATGCGGGCGTGTGCATGCATAAGAGAAAGTTAGCGCTAGCTACAAAGATAAGAGGGTTGTGTGGGTGTAAAAGACGAATTGAGATCATATATACTTCATTATAAAAAGCGAATTCGGATATTTGAAGAATTTATCATAGTGTTTTAAACCGACGCATGTGTGAATATATATAACGGTGATACACATGGTGTGTTTATGAACATGTTATACTACATTTAATATATTTTATCCCTACTCTTATAAAAAACGGAGTTGTTGATGATGGTGTGCCTGCCATCCTGCATTATAGGTCGTCCGATTTATATCTCATGGATAGCAAGGAAACTATGATGGTTGAAGTTGGCAACAATCATGATTGTAGATTCTTATTGAAATAGAGAAACGAATTCAAATTAGTTCAATTGCAGCGTAGTATAGACATTTGGAATGCACTAAAATGTTGGTATGAGTAGGTTACATGCATTATACAGCAAGCTTAAAAAATTTAATCGGACATAACATGGATTCATACTTTCCTTCCATCTATATAGGGCGAATGAGATTTTTAAGACCGCTTTGACTATTGACAAGATTAATAGTACATGACATGCACAATGTGAAAATTATATCATTGAAAGAACCTTTCACAGACGAAGTTAACGGTGTGCTTTGTGTAAGTTGCATGTCATATATCATTGCTCTAATATTTGGTCAAAGTTAGCATCGAAAACGATTAGGCCCTATATAGATGGAAAGAGGGAGTAGCTTTGAATAGCATTTGTATAGTAAAACGGGGCAAGACTCTCTCTTTGTGTGGTGTGAATAGTTTTATTTTTTCGTTTTCTTATTGGTTGAGGGAAGTGCGAATTGATTTGGTACGTACAAGTACAATATTACTACACGTTAGGCTTGTCCCTAAAATTCAACCCGCGTCTTGTTATATCCCGAAAATTCAGATATCGTGCTCCCAAAACTGGCGCCTTCACGACCCGCGCCTTGCTATCCCCAAATTACAACACGAGCGAAAACTCCCTCCAGCTGCCAAATCCCGACACGCAAAATCCCCCTTCTAGCCCTGAGCCGAAAGGGCCACTAGTTCAAATCAGTGGGGGTACTTTTGTAACACACCCTACATTTTGGACAAGCGCGTCCCTAAGTCATGCTTCACCCTCCCATCGCCCTTTTCGCCATTCAAATCCCAGCCGCCATAACCTCTCCGCCCAGCCGCAAAACCCCACCTCCTCCGTCCGCCACGCCACCTCTGCCCAGCCGAGCCTCTTCCCCGATAACGCCGCCCATCAAGAACAGCTCGACGTCCCTCATCCACCTCCCCGGATGAGGATCCGTCGTCAATCTCGCCATCTCGCCGGTTCAGCCGCCCCGTCCTCCACCTCCAAGGAGCTGCTCCGATGATCGCCTCGTCTATCGCGGCTGCTCCATCCCCACAGCGCCGCCTTAACCTGCTCCACGGAACCGCAGCATCCTCACCGACTCCTCGGACGAAGTCGAGCCCTACTCGGTGCCACCAAAGAGGTTGTACACTCATCGCATCGCACCTTCTCCTTAACTTGACCTCCCGGCGCTGATGGTGCTCCATCCCGCACCCCCATGGAGCGGCTATCTTGAAGCCGGCGCCGCGGGCGACATCTCCATGGCGGCTCTCCCCCAGTGCGAGGCCCCTTCGGCGGCGGCATCCATACCAGCTGGATCTGCTGCTGCTGCTCCGGCTTGATCGATCTTCCTTGCGTTGTTGTTGCTCGGCTCGCCGCCCAGCCTGCCGATGCTGCTCTCCCCTCGCTTCAGGTTGCTGCTCTGCTCGATTAAGCCACACTTCATCGGCTAAATCGACTTTTGGGTCACCGATTTTCAGGGGTTGGGGGGCTCACGGAGTTATGGAAGAACCACCCCAGCGGGACGGGGCTCACGGAGAGGTACCCCACTATCTATCTTAGGGTTCAGGGTGGGGCGGGGGCCTAGAGGGCTGGCCGGGGCGGCGGTGGAGAGTTGTTTCGGGGCGGCGAGGCGGCTCTGGGGCCGGCGGTTCGGCCGGTGGTGGCTGGCGGCTCAGTGGGGGTGCAGGTTGAAGATGAACTATAGGCCCTCCCTAAACTACATGTCAAGTGCCTCTCTGCTACCATTGTGTTCAGTTTCGACAGTAGCATTCAGATTCCACAGTAAATTTCAGTTTCGACAGTTAATTTCAGAGTCAACAATTTTTACCTCATCTGTTGTAGTCAGGTGGTTTTTGGTGAATCTAATTTTACATCCATTTTACATCATCTATTGGAGATGCTATTAGAATCCCACTTGAGATTGACGATGTCTGTCTTGTGCTGCTTTAGCCTCGACGTCTTACGGCTCACCGGAGCTGCTCCAATGATAGAAGAATCCATCACAACAGAGCAGTGCCCTGGACGCCGTCTACAGATTCCTCAGATCTTCCTCCACACCTCCGACAGCCACCTCTGCCTCAACTACTTCAGCGACCAACCCAATGATGCTGAGGTCGACACGGCTACGGCAAAGAGGTTGTACACTTGTTGCATCACTTATTACTATACATTCACGTCGATCCATTAGGGCTATTTTGGTTCAACAGAAAAACGTCGATCCACTGGTTGTTACCATCACTCTAAATTTCTGCATGCTCTCCTTACATAATCTCACCATATTTTTTTCGTATGCATGTCAGATATTGTACACAGTCATGCTAAACATGTAGAGAAAAAGAGAAGAGTTTTGCGCGGCAATACAATGTCATGCAGACATCACTCCATGGTGGGTTCAATGGCAAACCCTCCCCACCCCTCTCCAGATTGTAATCCAGAGGAAGATATCTGTTCTGAGGCGGATTCAGACTTCGCTAACCACTCCTATTTACCCCCAAGGTGTTTGCTCTACCTTGGCATGATGATGTTAGTCATATCATGCATATGTTGCCTTTGCAGTGCCTACTTTTGACATCATATATGTCATCTGCTTAGTTTAGACATGTTCAGAATGCCACCTGCTTAGTTTCTATATCATATATGGGAATTATGCGCCTCATGTCTTTTAGCCAGCCATAATATATGTGAAATGTGCAATGTCATTCTGTTTAACCAGGCATCATATATTTGAATGATATCTTGCCCATCCTTTTCTTCATTACGTTTCCATTTGTCGACAATGTTTGTACATTAAACTACTCTTCCCGTGAATCAGCCATTTGGGTGGGAGATGGAAAATCTGGAGGAAAACAAGGCCTTCAGAGCAGACAGTGCTACACCGTCAAGCAGATCTCTTGCTGGGTCCCGATAGCTCCTCAGAGATGGATTCAGAGACAGATGACCAGTCCTATTCCCCCAGTGAGGTGTATGCTCTAACTTGGCATGGTTATACTGCTCATATCATGCATACGGTGTCTTGCATTGCATAGTTTAGACATCATATACACAACATTCAACACCATTTTCTTAGTTCAGACATCATATCGAATGCCCTCTATTTAGCATATAAATCACATATGTGAATTAAATGATGTGATCCTGATTACTTAGATAACATGTAGGTGAATTATGTCATGCGATCATGTTTAGTTATTCATCATATCTTTGAATTATGTTATGCTATGCTATCCAGTTTAGATAGACATCATATATGTGAAATTATGTCATGCTGTCCGTTTTAGTTAAACAATATACATGTCAACTATTTCATGCCCTCTTTTTTCCACACTATCTATTGCATCTGTCTCTCATACAATGTCTGTACATTCAACTATGTTTCCTGTTTATCAGCCATTTGAATTGGAGCGGTGATGCCAGATTCAGCGGAATAAAACACGGTCCTCAAATAAAATAGTGCTACCTCTTGGTGGAGATAGCACCCTAGTTGTACATGCACAAGAACCAGCCCTACCCCACATAACCCAAACTCTCAGATTGTACCCCTCTGCGATGGATGAGAACCAGCTTCACCCAATCTAACCCCAACCCCAGCCGATAGTAACCCAGCCTCTGTTGACACAAGACCATCTCCACCACGAGCTCCCAAACAAGAGCAGTTAGTAAGGCAGCTCCAAAGGCCCAAAGGGCCAAGATTATCACGGCGAACCCCAACTCCACCAGCTAGTACGCCTATTCCTGTGGAGGAAGCACAACCAGCCAGTCGTAGTTTAGCATCTATCGATTTGATGTTGTTAAATCGTATGTGCATATCTTCCCATCTTGGAAATATTATATCAAGATGAAGGAAAATGCCGATTGTAGGTGTTTGTCCAGAGTTATGTGTAAGTAATGTTATTCATGGCACTTAATTTGCTTCGTCCCATACATCCTACCTCCATGATGGTTATAATACATCAAATTTTCCCATTTTTCTCTATAGAGAAGGACCAATTTGGAAACTCGGGATGAGGTAACCTGTGCTAATACCTCTCGCTATCTTCAAGAATGCTTGGTGGCGATCGGATTACTCAAGAAAACGTATTTCACCGCAAAGAAACTCATCAAATTCCCTTACGCTCTCCTCGAGACACATTTATTGGACGATGACGGGAACGCTTTGTTATGTAATCGTCCCAACCAAGAATGTGGTAAGGTCTATGAGCTCATTTTCTATTTTAAGTATTATATTCTTGCGTCTTTATCAGACTGCTCATGTAGAACAAGTGCCTAAACCTGAAGAATGATTGTTCTAATTTAAGATTCCATTGCTATCATAGTTCAAAAAAAACGCTAGGCGTTAATTGTGCATTTTGCCACCGCCTTGCGCTTTACTTACCAAAGCGCATGCTTATGCGCAGTTATGCACAGATTAAGCGCAGTTATGCGCAATGCGTTTTGCCAACGCCTAGAGCCTAGGCGCGCTTAAGCGCTCGCTTAGGCGCGCCTTTTTTAACTATGATTGCTTTGCTCTTGTATCACTTTATTTACTCATACAAACTTTTTTTAAATTGAAGGATCCAATCGAAACTCCAATGGCACAGCAGGTATGTTCACGCATGTTTCTTTAACAGGTTTGCTCTTATCAATAGCTCTTTTGATTTCAATTTCAATTGTGTATACAGTTGACTTTCATATCATGCACATTACTAGCATCACAACAGAGCCGATAGTGTTGTTGTACATGTAGACCCGTGGTACCCATCTGAAATCTTGTTGTGCCGTGTAGTTTCCCACGCTTTGTATTCTTTCACTACTGCTTTGTCTTGAATCGATATGATTTGAACCGTGTCTCTATTTTGATTTGGCAAGACAATGCAAAGGACCATAGGACATAGATATATGTTTGTTTGATGCTTTTATTATGTACTAGTACTTGGCAATAGAAGACTTGGTAGTTTAATCCTGTCCACCTTACTAATGAACTGGTTCACCAAATGAGTTTCATATACTAGTACATGCTAAACTTGTTATGTGTCCGCTTGTTTCTTCTTTTAGAATGTCGATGAATATTGGGGAAGAGTGCCTTATTAAGCAATGGTAAAGGAAGTAATGCAGATAAGGTTCAGGATAGTGACACATCCTTGTTGGTCTCCAACAAAGCTAATAAAACAGCTAAGGAAGACTATCTTGAAGACAGCGAGACAACCCCAAAGTCTTGTCTTGGTTTAGTGTTCGAGTTACTGGCCACTACCGCTTGCACAAGCTATTCAAACTCACTATCTGAATCAGTTCGGTTTCTTGAGTCTCAACAAAAAGCTGAAACACATCGATCAGCTATGCTGTGACAAGAAGCGGAAGGACTGCGGAAGTCCCTGGAGCATTCAGATGCATACTTTCTGGTGCAACAGCAAGCGTTGGAGGATTTTAGCGCCAAACAGGACAAAGCTAATCAGCCTGCTAAGTTTATTGCCAGCATGGTGGATACCCAGGATAACGTTTCTTGAGCTCTTCTGAAGTTGTTTCAGTTATGCTCTTGTTTTGCTGCCCGCTTATTTGCATCGTGGCCAATTTTGACGCCAGTGTATGTAATATGCTGCTTTGTTCCCTATATTTGCACTGATGGCGAACTTTGATGCCCAGTGGATGTAATATGTGTAATAGCGGTAATAGGCTAGCGTTAATTGCTTGCTTATTTATTTCCTTATTGTCTTGTTTAGTTGTTTGCTTGTAGTCATTGCAGTTCTTTTTCTGTGTTTTTCTAGTGGCCACAATAGCCTAGTTTTTGGTAACTAGGCCAAAATAATCATGGCAACACACGAACTGTTGTAACCATGGGCCTCCTGCAGGCCGTATGATCCATGGGCCTTCGTCCGGCCGTAGGATCCATTGGCCTTCTATACGGGCCGTAGGATCCATCGGCCTTCTATACGGGCCTTAGGGTCCATGGGCCTTTTATGAGCCGTAGGGTCCATGGGCCTTCTACGGGCTATACGATCCATGGGCCTTCTACGGGCCGTACTATCTGTCGTGGTTTTGTCACGGCAGATGTCCTCATGAAAGGACTTAGTCGTGGAGCCATCGCTACGCGTTAGCTTGAAGGGGTTAAAGCGGACACAAGGACGCAAGAGAGTTTATACCAGTTCGGCCCCTTCGATGAAGGTAAAAGCCTACGTCTAGTTGTGATGGAATTGATGGGGTTTCATGACTAGGAGCAAACAAGCTTCGCTTAAGTCTCGAGTTGTTGTCCGTTGTCCTCGAACCGCCGCCGGTCGCCCCTTATATACATGGGTGGCGCCCGTCGTTTCTGAGTCCCGACGCCGTTCATAGATGTATCCAGCTCGGTCTCCACTATTCCTAACTTACAATACAAGTTACATACCGACGCCGGTTTACGGCCTACAGGCCTTAAACTGCTATGGGCCTTGAGCCCTCATCCGCCTACTTGGTTTTAACATACTCAACTCATCGACGGTTAACCTGCCTGTCCCGGACGGTTTACACCCAGTAGTAATATCCCTAACATTAGGCCCCAGATTGATTTGAACAGGTTCATGTCAATCCTTAGCAAAAAACTTCATCTTCAGCATCTTTGTGTAGTTTGGTGAACCGCCATGATGTCATCTTCTCTGGTCGTTGTAAACCGGCGCGACGTCACCTTTCATAAAAATCTATCCACAATACCTTTTTTGTTTAATGGATCTGCGACAATCAAGGCGACAGCTCCGTTTCAAAATCGCGGCCCCTTGATTTTCGCGCCTGACACATGTCCCTTGCTTTATAAATAAGACCGAAGGGTCATTTCTTTTTCCCCTTTGTGCCCTTCTGCTTCGTCTTCCTCGCGTCGCCCAACTTCGGAGCTCCACCTCTGCCATCGACTTCTGCACCAACCTTGGCCGCTGCATCACCCTGAATATACCAGAGCATCACGGCGATCTTCCATTTCTTCCTCGGCTCTGGTAAGTCTTCTATCTTTTTCATCATAGATCTGTTCTAGGGTTTCCATGTTCTTCAGCGTTCATCACTTACTTCCTGTTCATATTATAAACTTTAGATGAGTCTGTAAATCTTTGTTCTGCATAGCAGTAGTTTTTATCATCCGTTTTCACTTGCGCATCTCAAGACCATAGATCTCTCTGTATCCTTGCTCATTGATTCAGCGTCTTCTCCCTTTTGGACCTTGAATATTTATCTCTTTTTCTGAACATGTTCCAGATCCAAAATTGTGATGTAATTTTGTGAAACCTGTTTCCGCACACCTACTCATCCGCAATCTTGACTCTTCAATATTTTAGACCAGGCGGTTTAACTTTGTAGAAAAATTGATAACTCGGTATATACCATTAGTCCCCTTGTTGAACCGCCAGGATTCTAGCTAAGTATTGCCACTTTGTAGAACTCCGGTTTATAAGTAACTGCTTCGGGTTTAGCAATGAATGCATCAATGTATATCCTTCCAACATATTCTTGAACCGGTATTACTGCTTTGCAGATTGTACCATGGCCAAGCAAGTGTATGAGTGCAACTGGGTCCCTTCTCGAGTGACCGAGACTCAACTGAATAACCTAGTCCAAACCGGCGCTTTAGGCAAAAAGATGTCATTCATCGGAGGGTCCTCGGCCCGGAATGTCCTCCGTAACCCAAGATGGAGAGGTTGTTGTTTTTGTTGACCATCTAGCCCGGGCTTCAGTCCGCCCGGTTCAAAGTTTTATCGGGATGTCTTGGCCAACTTCCAACTGCATCCACAAGATATTGGCCCCAACTCCGTAACCAACATCTGTCACTTTCTAGTGCTCTGTGAGGTGTTCTTTCAAGAGGAGCCCACAGTGGAAATATTCAGAGATTGCTTCCATCTGAACCGCCGCACAGAATTTACTGACGGTCCCAATACCGAGTTAGGTGGTATGGCGATTCAGAAGAGGAAAGAGGTCACTAACCCTCACGCGAAACTGCACAACCATCCCAAAGAGTGGAATTCAACATGGTTTTACTGCAAAGATACCTCTCCTGATGGAGAAAATCCCTTGCTGGGTTATCGTCCGGAGCGGCTAAGCAACACACATCCCTTCCATCAGAGACTGACTGCTAAGTAGAGAAGCAAATATGCTCCTCAATTATCCAAGCTCAGGGTCTTCATGGCTAACAGGTTGACAGGAGTTGACCTTGCTCGCTGCTAGATATCTTGGAGTATATTTCCCTTAAGCCTGCGCTCCAGTTTGATGTGCAAATACACAGGAGATGTAAAAGACCCTCTACGGCATATTGAGATCCAGCTGACAGATGACGAAGTTACTGAGGCTGTGAAGAAGATATTAAATGAACCGGAAGCTGCTTGCTCTCAAACAGGCCTGCCTCCTTTTTGTACCATTAACAAACCGCCAGCTGTAAGACTCATATCTTATGCTTTCATGAAATCTGACTATGTTTAAGCACCCTTTATTAACATCTTTCAAACAGGGTGATGATCCATTTTGGAGCAAGAAGCCTCCACGAGAGAAACCGGAGAAAACAACCCGGCCTAAAACTAGAGTTGTGAAGAAACCGGCCAATAGGAAGAGAACCACTGCATCCTCCGATCCACCAGCTGACGATGATGTGGGTAATCCGTACCTTGAGGTAGAGCTTGACTCACTTGGTTTATTTTTCACACGCCTTATTGATAATGATTATTACCAGGATGATGCTGAAGTCAGTCACGCTGATGTTGTAGAGGTAATCACTTTTTCTTTCGATTCAAACCCTTTGCCTTCACTAAAAATCCGTCGGGCAAACCGAAAAGTTAAATTATCTCATCCTCTTGCTTATTTGGACCGAAACTTTCTTATGAAGACACAACAGCATGAAGCTCGCCAGACAACCCAAGACAAAGAGCTGTAGTTACCTCCGCCGTTTATCGAATAGTCCGGTTCGAAACGCCATTCAGAGGTCTCTAACTGTTCGTCAATGCTTATCCTAAAGCGGGTTGTTTTCGTCAACCTCTTAATCTATCTGACTCCGATTATCAGGGCACTTCTCATTCTTCTTCTGGCGAGTCGTCAGCCACCCAGCTCCCACCACTCAAAACGGTGCTTGGGTGAGCCTTATTCCTTATAATGTTATTTGATATAACACTTTCAATATTCACTGGACTGATCCGTCTTTTTCCTTTCAGGGCCAAGCCTAGGCCAAGCAAGAAAGCTCGTCTGGACAAAGCGGCAGAAGAAAACGACGCTCCTGAACCGGGCAAAATACCAGATCTCGAAGAACACATCAACGACGATGTGCTGAATGACCCACCATCGCAAGATCATGATGTTACTGCTGAAGAGGCACATGTTGATGCCACAGCCCTTTAATCAGCCCACAAGTCCTGTCCAGACCGACAAAACAGCGAGCCCATCAAAGTATATCGATAAACCGTGACCCAAAGGCGGACCGTGAAGCCAAAGATGATGATGTTGTTATTATCGGCATTGGTCGCTCCGAGCGAGTGCAATCCTGCCGCTTATCTAAGCACACTACCAAAGATGAATTTGCTGCATTTGGCAAAGGCAAATGGAATGCCGATTTGCCACTTATGCCGCTCTGAACACCCAAGATCTTCATTCCGGCTATATGAATCGGCTATATACCAGCCGTGATTATGAAGCCGGTCTGGTAAATATGATGAAGGACAAATATGAGGTTAATTCCATATGACTCTCTACTTGTATATTTCAATATGTCAACTCCAATAGCCCCCAAGTGACGGTTTTAAGATATCAACTTAAACCGGGACTTTCCAATGTGAACTTGAACGCAGCCGGTTCAACTTAATGCAGTTAAACCGGGCCTTTATATAGTAAAATTCCCGTGTCACTGAAGGACAGAGCAAATAGGCATTAGCCCCCAAGTACCAAGTTGAATACTTGTATTGAGCTTGGGACTTATATAGAAATTGTATGATGAAAAGAAAATATGCATTAGCCCCCAAGTACCGAGGGCATAACTTGTTATGTGGTTGGTACTTCAATTCTGCACCGTAATCTTTATCAAATGATTATCTGTATGTAGGCTGATCTGAGCAAGAAAGAAAGTCAAATCGCCGATCTGCAAGAAAATCTAAAGTCCCAGCAAGCTGAAACCTCCAATGCAAAAAATTAATTAACCAGCGCTTTAAGCGTCATGGAAAAGCTTAAAGAGGGTTTCAACAAGGAGCGGACGGATTGGGCCACTGAAAAAGCCGCTTTAACTCAACGGGCAGAAAAGGCTGAGGCTGCACTCAAACCGGTGGTGGATGAATTAACCAGTGTAAATCGGCAAGTGCATGCCATGACCGCTGTTGTCTTTGGTAAGCCTTCTTTATTTCTAAAGTAATGAGGCCTTCCCATGTAACTGCCAGTTTACTGACCCTTTGAATGATACAGGGACACGTATTGGTCACTTGGGATCAGATGTGCGGAAGAAATTGAAAGCCGCCTATACATTGATAGAACAATTGTATATCTTTGAAAAGAACGGATCATCTCGACCGCTTCACAACAACCCGCGCCGACCTTGATCCAGGATACTATTAAAAGGTTGTCAATGCTTCCTGCCCGGTTGAAGAGTTAAAGAAATCTGCTGCTAGAACCGGTGCTATAAACGCTTTAATCCGGCAAAAGCATGGGTGCCGGATTTTGATCCTGTTGAAGCGCTCGTGGCTTCCCAAGCTTGAAGGAAGACGGGCAGAATTCAGCCAAGAAGATCTCCGAGCTATAAACCAGAAGTGCGCTCCGCTTGTCAATTGGTTGAAGAGGCAGATTTGTCTCACTATCAAGCCCAATACGATGATCAAAACAAACGAGTGGATGCACCAATTCCTCAAGCGTAGAATCTTATACCTCCAATCAGAAGCATACTTACGCCCCGACATTGAACCGTCAGCATCGATCAATGATGAAGCTGTATTTCAAACATTAATGGGAATCGACTGGACAACTATTGATTTCCCGTCGCTGGGTAGGGAAGCAGAGGTTGAAGCGGCGCAAGATGACCCGCAACCATCAGGCCAAGCTGGCGACCAAGCATGAACCGGAAGCCGGTTTAAATTACTGCTCCTTTATGTTATGCATAAAAAAATTATCTTATCTAGGCACCGTGTTGCCTTGTAATAGACTAGCTGCCACACTTGGTTTTGATATGCCTTCGTGCATATTTATTGCAACTTATGCTTCCGTTGAATCATCAAGATTAAACTGTTGTCTGCAGCCAAAAAGCTTAAAACGCCGCTGCCATCGTAGGGCATGAAGTTGGTTGTGCCAATCTTGAAACGGAGTTTTAAGAAACCCACTCTGCTGGAGGAGAAAACAGCTCCTATGAATATAAGGTCGGTTTACCAGGTAAACCGTTCCGGGTTACGATGAACACCGGTGTTACTCCATAATAGGATGTTATCAAAAAATTAAACCGGGCAAAGAGTCTCCGGATTAAGAGTGGACCATGTTCCGTCAACTGATAGTCGAACCGGTTTAATAATTGTTGGTTTAAAAACACAACAAGAGAAATATGCAAAAAGAGAAACGAATTTCAAGCAAAGACAAAGATAGAATTATTTGCAAAAAGAGGCTTTTGAGCCGATCAAGTGGCATTACCATGGTCGGACATGACCAAGCCCCCAATAGACGTAGCTATGGTTCAAGTCAGCCAGGTCCCCAAATGATGCAGTGGCATTACGCCGATCAAGAGGTGTAGCGATGGTTCGGGTTCGACCAAAGCCCCCAAGTGATTCTGTGGCCTTAGGCCGATCAAGAGGCGTGACTGGTTCAGACGTGACCAAGTCCCCAAGTGATTCTGTGGCTTTCGCCTATCAAAAGGTGTTGCATTGGTTCGGACACGACCAAGCCCCCAAGTGATATGATATAAAACTTGTTGAAAAAGCTAACTCAAGGGGTAAACCGGAGGCCGCTTTAGGATAAAAACTCCGTGTAACCACACATGATGTAAAAATAACAGAGACCCTGCTTTAGCTAAGGCTCCAGTTTATTGTATTGATCATAATATATACATTGTCATAATATGTGCATAAGTAGAGCCTATGGCTCAAGTATGGTAAGGCCGAAGATGAGCTATGTTCCACGGCCTGTTGGTCTCCTCCTCTGATGTATGTGAGTCTTTATGCTCTCGAATATCGATAAGATAGTATGACCCGTTGTGCAGATTCTTGCTGACCATGAAAGGTCCCTCCCAAGGTGGGGATAGCTTGTGCATATCAGGCTGGTCTTGGATGAGCCGGAGCACCAAATCTCCTTCTTGAAAGGTTCTGGTTCTAACTCGGCGACTGTGATAGCGACGAAGATCCTGCTGGTAAATCGCCGAACGGGTAGCTGCGATGTCACGCTCCTCGTCCAACAGGTCCAAAGTGTCTTGTCGTGCTACCTCTTTGTCCGCTTCAACATAAGCTGCTTTACGAGGTGAATCATGACGGATATCACTGGGGAGAACCGCCTCCGCTCCGTAGACCATGAAGAACGGTGTGTATCCTGTCGATCTGTTGGGCGTAGTATTGACGCTCCATAATACAGAGGGTAACTCCTCAACTCAACAACCCGGCGTCCGCTGCAAAGGAACCATAAGCCGGGGTTTGATGCCTCGTAAGATCTCTTGGTTAGCCCTCTCTGCTTGGCCATTGGACTGTGGGTGAGCCACTGATGAAACGTCAAGCCAGATGTGCTCACGTTCAAAGAACTCCTTCATAGCACCCTTGGACAGGTTGGTACCATTATTAGTAATGATGTTGTGTGGAAAGCCAAACCGGAAAATCACCTTTTTGATGAATTGAACCGCCGTGGCTGCATCACACTTGCTAACGGGCTCCGCCTCCACCCACTTTGTAAACTTGTCAACCGCCACCAAAAGGTGGGTCTTCTTGTCCTTGGATCTTTTGAAAGGCCCAACCATATCCAGCCCCCAAGTTGCAAACGGCCAAGTAATTGGAATCATCCTCAATTCTTGAGCCGGTACATGAGCGCGTCTTGAGAACTTCTGACAGCCATCACATCGCCTAACCAGGTCCTCCGCATCAGCATGAGCAGTCAACCAATAGAAGCCGTGACGAAACACCTTAGCCACCAAAGACTTTGAACCGGCATGGTGACCATAGTCCCTTCATGGATTTCGCGCAAGATTTCACAGCCTTCCTCAGGAGACACACATCATTGAAATGCCCCTGACACACTGCAATGATGCAACTCGCCATTGACAATAGTCATGGACTTGGATCGCCGGACTATCTGCCTAGCCAGAATCTCATCCTCTGGTAACTCGCCCCGGTTCATGTACGCAAGATAAGGAACCGTCCAATCCGGAATGACATGCAGAGCCGCCACCAACTGAGCCTCCGGATCAGGAATAGCCAAATCCTCTTCACCAGGGAGCTTGACAGACGGGTTATGCAGAAAATCCAAGAAGACATTAGGCGGGACCGGTTTACGTTGAGAGCCCAGCCAGCTTAAAGCCTCCGCCGCTTCATTCTTCCGTCTATCCACGTGATCCACCTGATATCCTTTGAAGTGACCTGCAACAATATCCACCTCACGACAATATGCTGCCATGAGCGAATCCTTCGAATCCCAAGTGCCAGATACTTGTTGGGCCACCAAGTCCGAGTCACCGAAGCACTTAACTCGGCTGAGATTCATCTCCTTAGCCATCCGGAGACCATGGAGTAAAGCTTCGTACTCAGCTGCATTGTTAGTACAAGGGAACATTAAGCGGAGAACGAATGTAACTTATCACCGTGGGGAAGTTAACACGACTCCAGCCCCCGAGCCCTCCAATTGCCTGGACCCATCAAAATGAATAGTCCAATAGGTGTGATCCGGCTTTTCTTCAGGTGCTTGTAGTTCCGTCCAATCATTGATGAAATCTACAAGTGCTTGAGATTTGACCGTCGTCCGAGGTATGTATCTCAATCCGTGCGGCCCAAGCTCTATAGCCCACTTGGCAATCCGGCCAGTTGCCTCCCTGTTCTGAATTATATCTCCCAAAGGAGCGGAGCTGACCACTGTGATGGGATGTCCATGGAAGTATTGTTTAAGCTTCCGGCTTGCCATGAAAACTCCATACATCAGCTTCCGCCGATGCGGGTATCTTTGCTTGGACTCAATAAGCACCTCGCTGATATAGTAAACCGGACGTTGAACCGGATATTCCTTGCCCGCCTCTTTGCGCTCCACCACAATAGCTACGCTGACTACACAAGCATTAGCTGCCACATATAGCAGCGATGCTTCCTTGTCAATCGGAGCAGCAAGAACAGGCGGATTGGCTAGCTACCTCTTTAAATCCTCAAACGCTTTATCAGAAACCGAACTCCAAACGAATTGATCTGTTTTCTTCAGCATCTGATACAAAGGGATCGCCTTCCTCACCAAGGTGGCTGAAAAACCGGCTCAACGCGGCAATCCGGCCAGCCAAGCGTTGAACGTCATTGATACACTTCGGTTTAGCCAGGGAGGTGATAGCTGTGATCTTCTCCGGATTAGCCTCAATTCCCCTGTTGGATACCAGAAAACCCAATAATTTGCCTGGCGGTACACCAAAAACACACTTGGCCGGGTTGAGCATCATCTTGTATGTCCGTAGGTTATCAAAGGTTTCCTTCAAATCGTCAACCAGAGTCTCCTTCTCCCTTGACTTAACCACAATATCATCCACATAGGCATGTACATTACGGCCGATTTCCTTATGAAGGAAATTCTGTACACACCGTTGATAAGTTGCCTGGGCACTCTTGAGCCCAAAGGGCATAGATACATAGCAGAAGGCTCCAAAGGGAGTTATGAACGCCGTCTTCTCCTGGTCCTTAACTGCCATCTTGATCTGATGATAACCAGAATATGCATCCAGAAAACTCAAACGCTCACAACCTGCAGTAGCATCAATAATCTAATCGGTGCGGGGGAGGGCAAAAGGATCTGCTGGACAAGCCTTGTTAAGATCTGTGTAATCCACACACATACGCCACGTGCCGTTTTTCTTAAGGACCAGCACCGGATTAGCCAACCATTCAGGATGGAAAACTTCGATAATAAAGCCAGCCGCTAAGAGCCTGGCCACCTCCTCTCTGATAGCTTTGCGCCTTTCTTCGTTAAACCGGCGGAGAAACTGCTTCACCGGTTTGTATTTAGGATCGACATTAAGAGTGTGCTCAGCGAGTTCCCTCGGTACACCTGGCATGTCAGAAGGCTTCCATGCAAAAATGTCCTGATTCTCACGGATGAACTCGATGAGCGCGCTTTGCTATTTCGGATCCAAGTTGGTACCGATCATCGAACTGCTTGGACGAATCGCCAGTCTGAAGTCAACAAGCTTAGTCTCACTGCCGATTTGAACTTTAGGGCCGGATCATGCTCGAGTTGGCTTCTTCAATGGAGTCATGTCCGCTGGATCAACATTATCCTTGTAGTATTTCAACTCTTCCGTGGCACAAACCTACTCTCAGATAGGCCGCATCACCTTCTTCACACTCCAAAGCAATCTTATGACTTCCATGAACAATTTTGTTCCTTTGTGACCCGCATATTGAGCTGCAAATAAATATAACAGGGTCGTGCCATAAATTTGACATAGGCCGGCCGCCCAAATAGGGCGTGATATGGGCTCCGGATCTTCACCACTTCAAAAGTCAATGTCTCTGACCTGGAATCATGATCGTCTCCAAAGGCCACTTCCAAAGCTATCTTGCCAACAGGATATGCTCACTTACCAGGTACCACACCATGGAATACCGTATTGGATGGTTTAAGATTTTTATCTGTTAGCCCCATACGGCGAAAGGTCTCATAATATAGGATATTAATACTGCTCCCTCCATCCATGAGCACCTTGGTGAATTTATAACCTCCCACCTAAGGTGCCGTCGCCAATGCTAGCTGACCCGGATTGTCAACCCGGGGAGGATGATCCTCTCTGCTCCATACGATCGGCTGTTCGGACCAGCGTAAATAACGAGGCATGGCCGGTTCAACAGAATTTACCACTCGCTTGTGAAGCTTCCGGTCTCGCTTATCCAAGCTAGTGGTGAAGACATGATATTGCCCGCTATTCAACTGCTTCGGATTGCTCTGATAACCCGACTGCTGCTGCTGCTGGTTGTAACCACCCTGGCTATTCTGATTATTTTGATTGTTATGTTCACCCTGATTATCATTGAAGCCTGAACCGGAATTTCCTCCACCGTGACCTGGCCCGTGGAATCCGGATCCTGAGCCACCACCTGATCCATGATCATATTGGAAAGCATTAGAATTCTTGAACTCCTGCATAATGTAACAATCCTTCCAAAGGTGGTTGGCTGGCATCTCCTTCGTCTCGTGCTTTGGACAGGGCTGGTTTAACAGATAGGTCAGGCGGTCCGAGTTAGGACTTGCAGCTCCACCGCGATTCGACGGTTTACCCTTTCGTCGCTGGCCCTTGTCCTGCGCGCTAGTATTAGCCACAAAGTCCATGTTGCTATCTGCTTTATGCTTTCCTCCGTTTCCATGACCTACCGTGTTGTGTTGCTGCCCTTTGGAGTTGCTGCTCTTCTTTCCCTTCCCTGTCTTGTCATCATCAGACTCGGGATCCTTGGTACTATCAAAATCAGCATATTTCACTAACGCAGCCATGAGGGTCCCCATATCGTTACAATGGCGCTTCATCCGTCCCAATTTCAACTTCAGAGGCTTAAACCGGCAGTTGCCTTCCAAGGTTATAACCGCGGAATCGGCGTTGATACGGTCCGATGATTGCAGAACTTCCGAGACCCGGCGCACCCAGCGGGTTGTTGACTCTCCTTCCTCCTGGACACAGGCCGCTAAGTCCACTATCGACATGGGCTGCTTACATGTATCCTTGAAATTCTGGCTAAACCGGGCTCGCAACTGGGCCCCATGAACTGATAGAATTGGCCAGTAAGCTCTTTAAACAAGTACGGGCTGTCCCTTCAAGCATCATGGTGAAATACTTCGCACACGCCGCCTCATCCACATCAAGCATCTCCATGGCCATCTCATAGCTCTCCACCAATGTTTCTGGAGACAAATCGGCAGTGTAATTTGGCACCTTGCGCGGGCCCTTGAAATCCTTGGGCAGGCGCACATTGCATAAAGCAGGGACAAGACAGGGCACTCCCAAAGAACTAGAAGTAACCCCTGGCTCGACCGAGGTGGTTGGACGAACCGGCGTAAGCTGACGAGCCTCATGCTGCACCGCTAACTCGGCCTCCCTGCGCGCCCGGGCCCGGTCCACCACTTCCTGAGCATCACCAATACCACCTGCCGGGTTATTTCCACAGGGCGCTTCACGGTTCCGTGCATTGCTTGACACGGCCGGTTCATCCATACGCCTGCTGTAGCTCCGGCTTGGACGGGGGGTGGAATGAATTCGGTCACGGTTGTATGAATATGCTTCATGTTGAATCAAGGCTGTCCGAAGAAGCTCCTTAACCCGGCGCGTCTCCACCGCCTGCGGGGAATCACCTTCAATCGGGATTGCCTCCAGCCGTGAAGCGGCGGCGACAAGATTGTCCATTGGATTGGAATAATGACCCGGAGGTGTCGGAACAGGCTAAGGCACGATATTGTTTTGTCGAGGCGGCTCGATCAGGCGAGGCTGAACCGGCGCGCCCAGCCCAGGTGCCTCCGCCCGGTTTATCACCGGCGGGTTACTAGTTCCTGCTCCTGGGGTGTTAAAGAGATTTTTGGCTTCGAAAACCTGAGGCAAGCGAGACCGGTGCTTCCTCTTCGGGACTTCATGCGACGCGGTCTGATCCAACATAAGCCTATAGGCCTGCGCATCCAAAGCGGCCCGCTCTGCGACCATCCTGTCGTTCTCGGCTGCTAGGTCGGCCTTGGCCTGAGTGATCTCTTCCCTCACCCTTGCAACTTCCGCGTTGTGGGCGTCCTGATCTGCCGGGTTAGCCTCTGCCATAAGCACAGCCAACGCATCAAACACATCAGATAAAAATTGAGTCGGTGGGTGCACAAGGCCTCCTGCCCCGGCAGCCGTCGCCGCTGCTGACCCGGAGATCATTGCTGCAGCGGTCGAAGAGTGGATCGCCGCCTGTGTACTGGCCATGAATATTCCAACCCAGTTGGGCAGATCAGAGGGGTCCGGAATACTGTCGGCATCGGAACAGCCCCCACTCCGGCCGTCTTGTAACTGATATAACGATTCGGTTTCTCCGGTTGAGGACTCGTCGCCGGAATAAACGACGGTCTCGCTACCAGATTCCGATCCATCCTCATATTCCCCTCCGTGGATGACTCCCACGAAGGTACGCTTCACGGCCGGTTTAACCTGGGCAGACCGCGCACGTTGAGCCGCTTCGACGAGGTCGGTGCAGATGTCCGCTCAGGGGACCGTTCACCGATCTTGCCGATGAAGACGTATGCCACCAAAGGGGACCCGCACCCATACTCAATCGAGCCGGCCTCGGGGCCCCACCCTGCATCGTCGATGTAGAGCTTGCTGTGATGACTCTTGGTCATCCGGCCCACAGCGTAACCCTTGAGTCCTTCAAAGTTGCCCTCCAAGAACTTGAAACCATCGTGTGATAGGCCCACGGTGCGTGCCAACTGTCGTGGTTTTGTCACGGCAGATGTCCTCATGAAAGGACTTAGTCGTGGAACCATCGCTACGGGTTAGCTTGAAGGGGTTAAAGCGACACAAGGACGCAAGAGAGTTTATACTAGTTTGGCCCTTCGATGAAGGAAAAGCCTACGCCTAGTTGTGATGGAATTGATGGGGTTTCGATGACTATGGGGCAAACAAGCTTCGCTTAAGTCTCGAAGTTGTTGTCCGTTGTCTCGAACCGCCGCCGGTCGCCCCTTATATACATGGGTGGCGCCTGGCCGGTTTACAGAGTCCCGACGCCGTTCATAGATGTATCCGCCCGGTCTCCACTATTCCAAACTTACAATACAAGTTATATACCGATGCCGGTTTACGCTACAGTGCCTTAAACCGCTATGGGCCTTGAGCCTCATCCGCCTACTTGGGTTTTAACATACTCAACTACTGACGAAGTTAACCCGCCTCTCCTGGCCGGTTTACACCCAGTAGTAATATCCCCAACACTATCCATGGGCCTCATACGGGCCGTAGGATCCATGGGCCTTCTACGGGCGATCAATTTCGCCAATCATGGGTCGTATTTATTCGTGGACCATAACGGGCCGTTAATAGGCCGATTTGATAACTCTATGAAAACAGCCCAACGGTTTTTTTACATGAAAACGCCCAACGATTAACGGTCCGCAAAAGGGCCGATCAGAATAACGGGCTGAATTTGGCCCACAATCGAAAATGACAAGAACGGGCCGATGTAACCGAATGCTGCAAATGAGCCTAAGAATCAATGGGCCCCGAGAAGGCCGAAGATAACTTGGGTTGAAACGCCCAATGGAATAATGGGCGTTAATGGGTATAAAGTGATACACCGCTCATTACGGGCCGCCACCACGGGTCTTTAATGGGCCAAGAGTTACAAAGGTCCTCATATGGGCCGAAGAAGTCATGGGCCCACATGGGCCGGAAGTTAAACGGGCTGAATCATATGGGACGCCTGATGACGACATCGGGCCTAATTCGGATAGGGCGAACGGGCCCCGGGTTAGCGGGCTGTAAATGGGCTATATCACAACAGGCCGCTAACAAAGCTTATCGGGCGGGCCGCCACCTTTTGACCAAGTCAAACGGGCCGCCTTTTCACAGAATGGGCCTCATGGTCGTGCACGGTCGCCAGATCATAGGCTTACTTCGTCCAATGAACGGATGACATCCGTCCCAACGATGAGCCGACATCGTTTTCTCCACCAATGATGATTTTACACGGAAAATCCCCATTGGTCGGGCTGTTAACGGGTTATCGGATCCAAACCCGACCCGATAGCTTAACGGCGTTCGCTACTTGTGGATGCCACGTGTCACCACCCTTGACGAAAAGCACTTCGGACGCGCGATTTATCGTCATGGAAGTGGACACTTCCGTGATGATAATTTTGGTAATGTCATGGAACACTTCTACGACAAAGACAGGTATGCCTATCTTGATTCTCGTCATAAATTTGTCATGGACGTACATGCATGACAAAAACGCGATTCATCGTGACAAACACGATCATCACGGAAGTGTATTTTTTGTAGTGATGGGGTGACCTCACGATCTTATAATTTAACATACCATCGAACGCCGACCAATTTACACTTATTGTGACAAATAGCCGGGCTTTTTCCACTGAGGCGCTTAACCATGCTAGCTGGAAGCACAATCATAGTGGTTCTCCCTTTGCACACCTAGCCGAATAAAGTGGAACATAGGAGGCAAGCACAGGAGCCGGGCAACCCAACTATTGACCAAAGACACAATTCAAAACCGATGCATATAAAGCAATACCCGAGAATGTTTTGCTTAATCTCTAAAGGTGTCCGGCGCTGCACTGCGGGACTTATGTTGGAAACGCGCAAATAGTTTAAGAGTGCCATAGGCTTGGAAAACCAAAAACTTCAAAGGAAAACTTGACGCATTTAACCAGATCAAGTGTTCGTGCCAACCCAAAATTGGTCTTAGAGAAAAATTGTGCTTCACATGCTTTAACATGACACATCCTATCTCAGACCTAAAGCGGTCAGCCCACGGCTTCAATCTCCTATCCCAAGGCGGAGTATTTCGTTAGGCCGTTTAGCAAACTAAACTCTAGCGGCTTTGAGAGAGAAATTAGGCTCCCTGCTATTGACCACACACTCGCTACGAAAAAAGGAGTGATAGAAAAAACTTTGCAACAACTAAGAAGAAGAACACTTATTATAAAACATCTGACATAAATTTAAGAGCCCCCAAGTGACTTGGGTAAAAGAATTTTATGATTGTATGTACCGAAGTACTTATATCATATCTGTGTTCACCCGAACTTTAAACGCTGCCTTAACCGATCGTCGGCTTCTCCCTCTTCACCAAGGGTCGAAAAGTGTTATGTACTCCACATGTCGAGAATATCGATGGTGTTTCCGATAACTGTGCAATCAGGCCATAAGGCTGTAATAGACAAAGCGCGCTCAGGGAACTTATGCTATATTACTAACGAAGTGTAAGAAGCATCTTCGAAGAAAATAGTACCCCCACCGATACCTTTCTTCGGTTGCTCATTATTACTATGAGACTTGTGCAATAGATTTTTGTACTCATCAGTTTTGTTGTGTGCCAACCATGATTGAAAACAATAAGAGCGCTAGCTTTGGGCTTCACCCAGTCTGAGGTCCGAGCTCGGATGACCCGATTCTGACAATCACAGAGGTGCTCCCTTTACTCCCCAAATTTAACAATCGGGAACGAGGGGTAAACACAGAGCAAGGCAACCCAGCTTGCGGAACACTTAAGTCAACATGGTGCATATTGTGGCGTAATACACGAACAAGGAATGAAGCCATACAAGTATTATCATATGCAAGAGGAAAGGCTTCATAAAGGAAGGCCCCAAGTAGACGGGTATTTGAATTTGTGTGTCACAAACAAAGTTTTGGCTAGGAAGTTTTTCATAAACAACTTTTTGCCAAAAAGGTATAATGCTTGGTCGAACCGGACAAAATTTAAAACTGAAAGCTTTTTAGCATGAAAGCGACTTAGATGGTTAATGTGTTCGGCATTGATGACGCGGTCTGAGCTTGATGTGGGACGAGGTTCCATTCCCCAAGCCGGTCCCGAGGTGGCGGAGCGAAGAGCTCGGCACTCCGAAGTGGTGACATAGAACGGCCAATGCAGGCCGGGAGAGTGACGCCGAAGTCCCCGGAGTGGGTTAACGAAGTGTTGACGAAGCCCCCTGTCCAACCGAGGTGACAACACTGCCTGACCCGGATCATTTACATGTGCACAAAAATAGTGCAAACCGGAGATAATAGTAATAATGATAAATTAAAAAAATGTTGCATAATAAATAATTTATGCAAAGTGAGTAATAAAAGAAATATGGCATGTGCACCGAACGCTCGATGAGGTAGAGCTCACTTGGTGATGCCGAAGTCCCCGAGGCAACCGAACACGTCGGTATGGCAACACGACCAAGAAGGTGACCACGCGAGCCGATTTACGCCGATTGGGACGACGGCGTCAGTTTGCCGAAGAGACCACGTGACGCAGTCGAAGTCCATTACCTGCACATGTAAAATAGTGCCGGCCAACAATAATAATATAAATATATAAAAATCCTCGCGTAATTAATTTATGCAAAATAATTTATTTAAAGATATGTGGCCTGGCGCCGAAGTCAATGTCCATGCAAGGCGTCGGCATGATGTGTTAAAGGTGTGGCAAAGCCTGAATTCACAGGTCGGTCCGAGTTCCGGATGCGGCGTTCGCCGAACTATTACGGAAACTGACCGAACCATCATGCGACTGTCATTAATGCGGCCACCATTTGATAGACCTATGTACAGATGATGGAACAAACCAGAGTAATAAATCCCTGGGAAAAATAAACCCAAACAAGCAAAAATTGATGGGATTAAAAGCACCTTGTTTATTTGTTGTAGCGGTCCGAAGAAAAGTGACTCCCAAAGTTGGCACTCGATCCGCATACCCATTGCCTGACGGGCGGTGAAGCGACGGCATGACGATGCTGGTAAAGGTTGGCTCACCGAGGCAAAGCCCCCGGTCCAGCTAACGTGACGAAGCTGGTCGGCTGATGACGCAGAAGTCTCTGGAGTAGGTTGATGAAGGGATGGCGAAGCCCCCGGTCCAGACGAGGAGACAAAGCAGGTCGGTAAGGAGATGTTGCAGCTGCCATGTCAGCCGAGGTGTTGAAGTAGTTTGGCCTGATGGACATCGGCTTGATGAAGCAACGGTGCGGCCATGCTGATGCAGGTCGTAACTTCTGACGTGGTCAATGCTGGCTTGACAAAGTGACCGTGCAGCGATGCCGGTGTGCCCGCTCCGTGTAATCCGTGGGGCAGCGATGTTGGTGATGATTTATCCTTCGCGATGTCAAACTCTTGTTTGGCTTGCTGAGATGATAATCCGGAGAAGTTGAGCTCGGCTCAACAAAGCGACGACGTGTCTAGCGCAGGTCGGCAGCCGTAGAGCAACGTTGTCGGGCTAGTTTGACACCAGCGCAATGGTGAAGATCATATTGGAAAAGACTTCAAAATTAGTCGGATGTGTTTGGGAACAAAACACAATACCCCATACAAAACTTCCTTCAACAAAGATGTCCGAAATCCCGTTCATAAAAAATATGAACTCGGGTCGGATTCGTTCTCGCGCAGAAAACAGATCTGAAAAGTGATGCACTAATCGGAAGGTTCCTGGAGTTTGGACGGTCGGATCGAGATGAAATTTGGAGGGGTGGTAGATATGGGAATTCGCAGCAAATGAACGGTTGGATCTTCCAAAGGAACTCCGAGCTGGGCTCTGGAGACCACACCTTAAACTCGCCCGCATTCCTCGCCCAGATTTGACAGGCTCCTAGATATCATAGATTGCCAGAGATTCCTCCATCGGAACTCGACGAAATTTCCAGGGTTGTTGTAGACTCAATTCCGCAAAATTCCACTGAAGCAATCGTTAAAACGACACTCGAGGAGGCGGTGGCGGCGGATACAAGTTCGCTGTCCAGAAAAACAGCATGATCGCTCGAGGGCAATGTTGACGTTTAGCCCCCGAGCTCCATGGATGATTCCTCCATGATCTTGATAGAGATCGGAGTTGATATTGATGAAGGTCCTCGTCCGAACATGATGATTGGAGGTAGGGCACAGTCCTCGGTCAAGCCAAGGTGACCAGTCGAGGCGGCAACGAAGACGCCGATGTCGCAGTTGATCTGTCGGCGAGCCATCGAACCTTTTGCCGATCACACAGCGGAACTCTCAATGAAAGCACCATTGTCGGTGTCAAAACCGGCAGATCTCGGGTAGGGGGTCCCAAGATGTGTGTCATGGATCGATGGGTAACAGGAGATAGGGGACACGATGTTTACCTAGGTTTGGGCCCTCTCTATCGAGGTAATACCCTACTTCCTGCTTGATTGGTCTTGATGAATATAGAGATTACAAGAGTTGATCTACCTCGAGATCATATGTTGTGGTCTAAACCCTAGGGGTATGATGATTAATGTCATCATGATCTATCGACTAGCCTGGCCTTGGCTTATATAATGCACCAGAGGCCTAGGATAACAAGAGTCCTAGCCGAACACGTTGGTGGAGAGGAGTCCTTGTCTTGATCACCGAGTCTTGTGGAATACTCCTTGTATGCAGCATGGGCTGCCCGAAGTGGCCCATGAGTAAACCGCCATGGGGGTCATCGGCCCGATCCACCTGATCGCGAGACAACATGTGAGTACCCCCTAGTCCAGGACACTGTCACCTGTGGAGGCGGTTCCGCACGCGACACCACCCCCTTGGCCCAAGGGGTGCGCCCCCGGGGCGCGACCGGGTTAGGCGGGATCCACCAAGGCAACGGCAAAGAGACACCCCCAGGCTAGCAAGGCAGGGCACCAGAGATGGTGGACAGCGGAGCAGAGGGGCTGGGGGCTGGCCTCATTATGATGGCCCCTGGCGCCTCCTTGACGCCATCGGTGGGCTCGTTGTACGAACAAAGGAGAGCCCCATACACCTTCCCCCCGCCGGCCAAGATGTCAGGATCGCCAAGACCACATGGGGCCGGGACCTCCTACGAGCCAACCCAACGCCTCGCCAGTACCTTCAACAGCAATAGTCGTCAGCTATGGCCAATATCTTTGGAACATGTCGCGCTAACCTTGGATCGCAGGTAAACACGGCGGTGCACCTCCGGACATGGGCCCCGCCTCAGGCAGGCAGGGCACGCCCGGGGATCGCGTATGGGGAGCCTGGGGCCAGAGCTCCCCCCGCACCGCGAGGCGCAGGGCGCCACCACTACAGTGCCGCGTGCCATCCTGAAGCGGGTCCTCCGTCGGGGAAGGCACCGGCGAGCCCTTCCCCCGGCTGAGGGTCTTGGTCCCATCCTAGTTTCCGGACGCCCCAACGGTGGTCGGGGCATGCGCGGGGCGGGGTCCCTGCCCGGGAGGCAAGGAGTGCCCCTCAAGTCTCCGCTCGTGACACTCTCACGTAATAATGAGTGGGTCTGTACACACCCCGGAGTCTCCTGAGCGCTGCGCCTGAGCCTCACGGGGGCTCCCACCCACATCCAAGTGGAAGCACCATGCTCCGTGCTGGCAGTCGGCACTGTCCTCCAATGACTATGCCCACGCCCAGTGGAAGCACTGAGCTCCGCGCTGGTGAGAAGACTAGTGTAGATGTCGGACGCGACCGTCTTTCTTGCTCTCTTTTGTAATCTGGTTTGCTGCTTTTGAAATGAATTCGAGGTTTTGTGCGCTTGTTAAAAGAAAAAGGGGGGAATTTTTTTATTCATGGTGTTTCCTTGTTCTCCAATTTGTGTTTTGGGAGGCACGGCTCATGCCTGCTGCTCTCCCCTCGAGCACCCCGCGAGCGGGGGCTGGGTGTGGCATACGCATCTGAGCTAACCCAAGCAGCATCAGGGCCCCCCGGGGCCAAGGACATAACTTTCGCGGGTCCGCCCGTGCGCACACCTTGCTAAAGCTTTAGCATTTGGATCCTCGCGTGGCGCTCTCGTGTGAGCCAGCAGGCACGCACCATGCCCGGCATCCGTCTCCGGGCCGTAGCACCAGGTGCCCCCCACGCTCCCGCGAAGCTCAATGCCAGGCCGAGGCACACTAGGAGGCCTCATGCTCACGCAAGCGCCTCCTGAGATTCCACAAGTTGGGGGCCCCCGAGGACTCGCCCCAGGAGAAGCGTGTCTCTGCGATACAAGAGCCCGTCCAAGGTCGCAAACACAAAGATAAGCCACGCCAACTACTCTAGTCAGGAGCCCTACAGCTCCCGACGGCACGTTTACGAAATTAATTTAGAGGGCATATCATTGTTCCATGTATTACAGGGGATCCTCCAAAAAATGCTTGCACGCCCATTTTGGCATGTAGACAGGGGAATAAAAGCCTAGCAGGATGCGCTACCGCCACCAATGTTGTCATCGTCATCACCATCAGCTTCTGCCTCTTCGTCATGAAAGGCCGCCGGATGTCGTTCCAGCAGACCTTAAGGTTCGAACTCGCGCGCACGAAGATCTCCCCACCGACCCACGTCCCACCGCCTTCGTGAGATCTAAGCCAAAACAATGAACAACACAAGGGACACAAGATTTATATCGTTCGGGCCACTGCTAGGTGTAATACCCTACCCAAAGTGTCATGTGGTGGATTGCATCAGGGCTGATGATGGATGAAGACAGGGAAGAACAGCCTCGCGAGAGGAGTTCCTGAGCTGGTGCGATGAACTGCTTGGGTGAGTTCGATCGCATCTCTCTCTGGCTAGGGTTCTATCTCTTATCCCCCTCTCCACCGGTGGTGGCTAGCTCTTTTTATAGAGGCCCTGGTCCTCTTCCCAGATATTGAGCGGGAAGGGCACCAACAACGGCCATTTTGAAGGGGAACATCTAGTACAACGGTGATGACGCTGTCTTGGGCTCCACGGTGACCTCCATCCTGCCGCCCGCTGGTCTTGGTCTCACAGTAATCAAATGGCAACTTTGCCCGATGCCTCGGTACTCCACGCCTGCTTGCCCCTTTGCACCAAAGAGGAAATAAGGACACACAGAGGCTCGGCGCCTACCGGGCGCCCACCTGGTCTCGACGGGCCATGGCTTGCGCCACGAGCACCTCGTGAGGTACTCCTGCCTTGATCTCTCCGGCCTCGCGAGCCCGCTCGGCGAGGCCGCCCCGAGGAAGTTTAGGTCTGCCCACCTCATGAGGCTTGGCTCCTCGCGAGGGTCTTCGGGCCTATACTGATGAAGATGAGCCGACGGGCCACCACTTGAGCTATGTCAAGGCTGCAGCAGGCAAGTCTAGGGATCCCTGCCTCGAAAGCCGACAAGAGTTTCTCGGCCCGAGGCGCCGAACTTGGCTTAGCGGAGAAGCTTAAGGCAAGTGTGGCGGCCCCATCAGCCTGGCGCTTTGGGCGCCAAGGTATGTTGATTGGACGTGGGTGTCTCCGCTTCCCCACGCTGCCTTGGCAACTGATCGACTTGACAAGTCCTTAGCTCGGGGGGATTTGCCGCGGTCTTCGCTTCTTGAGGCTGAGGCCTTGTCGCGCGCTTCGTGGCCTGCAAGGATTAGTCGAGTGGTAACTTCCGTTTTGGTCGTGGAGGGCAACCGACTCAGTCCTGTTTTCGTGGTCACGATGCCTGTGGGGCACGGACGGGAGGAGTGCTCCCGCTGTGGACTTGGATAGGAAAGCCTCACAAGACTGGTCAGAAACACTCATGCGAGGGCACTACAGAGCCCTCGCAAGACTTGCGAGAGAGAAACGAGTCAAGTAGGCTAAAAAGGCAGAGAGTCATGGGTCGGGATGGCAACAACGCTTAAAGGCAACTCTAATAAAATTTCAAATAAGGACGAACAAGCCAACCGCAAAGCAAACGAAAAGCCAAGGCCCGACACCTAATCTAGTCTTCGACATCTTCTCACCAGGGCGGATCTAAGTGCTGCCACTGGGCATGGGCGGGAGCCCCCGAGGCCCGAGGGCGGTTCTCCTGAGACTCCGGACGGTACAGCCCCAACTCATTATTACATGAGAGTGTCACAGCGGCGAAGCCACAGCATTGGCCTTCTTCACAGGCTCCGGCCTTTCTCTGGCGATGAGCTTCACAGTGCTATTTTCTTCACAGCACCGGCCTTTCGGGCGTATGAGCTTCACAGCATTGGTCTTCACAGCACCGGCCTTTCTGGGCGATGAGCTTCACAGCATTGGCCTTCTTCACAGCACCGGCCTTTCTCGGGCGATGAGCTTTTGGCAAGGTCATCAGCCAGCTGAGCATGGTGCTTCCATCGGTACATGGAGGAGGCTCCTCCGGAGGAGCCTCGGGCGTACAGCCCGCCGACGCTGGGCTGCACGGTGAGGGCTAGGAGAGGTGTATCTAGGCACCCGTGAGCCAGCTGGGATTAACAAGGCCCTACTCGAGGCGGGTTGCGCCGCCTGGCCTTTGTCAGCTGGTAATGCTCCTTACAAGATGGTTAAGATGCAAATGTTCTACGCCCTCGTGTCCCGCCTCAACAAGCTCAGCCGCTGCTGGTATTCCGTGTCGCGATGCCGTGGACAAGGCCAGGGGTGAGGGCTGAGAGCCAGAAGAGCTCCCGAGTCGCATGCTCGGGCGCCTTTTAACGTGCAAGCGATTTGCATGAGGAAAAAACAGGCCCGTAGTAGGCGGCGGACGATAATCATGAGCAGGTCAAGTATGAAGAAGCAAATCAACTTAGGTAGATGCAGAGAAAGGCAAACGCCACTAGGTCAGGCCCAAGCGGCTTGGGGATGATGCACCTCGAGGGACGCCGCCAACAAGGTAAGCTGAAGACATAAGCAAAACGGATACATGCCGCGGGGACAGACCCACGCGACCTAGGATTGATGCAGCCCTGAGGGCGCTCCCAGCTGAAACGAAATTTGAAAGAAGTCACCTGATACCATTGCAGAGCGGGTGTCGGAGTAGCTGGTGCTGCGGGGTGAATAAGCCGATCCTCACGAGCCCTCGGGACTCCGAGCCTCGGGAGGCTCAGCAGGTCCGGGCGGCTCGCTGAGGTCCATCTCTATCTCCTCCAAGAACGTGCGATGCTTGGCCACCTGAGCTTCCAGGATGCTCCTCATCAGGCGCTGGTGGGCAGCAGCCGCGTTTGGCAAGCCGAAGGGCATGCGAACGTAGCTGTGCGGTGGACCCACGCAACGCCCCACGCGTGAGAGCCGGAAGCACTCCTGAGATGCAACTCGATTGAGCCCTGGGTAGTCGATGCAGACGCGCAGCCTGCCATCCTCGCCTGGATGGGGAGCTACGCTGGGCAGGCGGCGGTTGCCGCGCATGACTCTCGATTCCTGCAACTCTTGAGCGACCTTGGTGATGAATTCCTGAGGGTTGGGCCCTCCTTTCCTTGCGTCTTCCTGAGGGAAACCTACCACGAAGCATGCCTCCAAGTGGTGACCAAGCGCCTCCCTCGTGATCTTGGCAAAGTCGGTGGCTCCCCAGGAGAGAGCCCCCGAGCCCTGCCCGAGGAGGGCGCCGGGCGCGCCTTCCTATGTGCTGGAGGGTGGCGCCTTGACGGGCGATGTCCGGATGTGGCGCCCGGAGGTGCCTGCCTCCCGAGGCTTTGAGTCAGTGACGCTTCTTCTTCTTGGGAGCTACTCCGGGGTGGTTTCCATTCTTGCTGTCTGGGTCCTTGATTGACGCGGCTCGGAAGGCGCGCTCGAGAGAGCACACCGCATCCTTCTCTTCACAGGGGACCGTGATGACCCCGCCACTTCCTGGCATCTTGAGGATGTTGTCGCCATGGTGAGTCACTGCCATAAACTTGGCCAGGGTCGGATACCCGAGGATGGCATTGAATGGCAGGAGAATGTGAGCGACGTCGAAGTCAATGAGCTCGGTGCGGTAGTTGTTGTGCTGTCCAAAGGTGACAGGAAGGCGGACCTGCCCTATCGGGACAGTGGAACCATCAGTGACTCCTGAGAAAGGCTTGGTTGGCTGAAGCTGATCATTTGGCACTTGGAGATTGTTGAACATCTTGATGGACAGAACGTTGAGTCATGCTCCGCCATCGATGAGGGTCCTGGTGACTTGCACATTGTTGATGACTGGGGAACAGAGCATTGGGAGGACACCGGCCGTCGCCGCACACTTGAGCTGATCAGCTGAGCTGAACGTGATGGCGCACGCAGACCACCTGAGAGGGCACGTGGCCTCAAGCTTGGGGAGGACTGCATTCACCTCGCGAGCAAACTGCTTGAAGATGCGCTGTGAGGCTGGGGCCTGAGCGCCGCCCAAGATGCAAGCGATTGCACATGGCTCCTGGAAGCCCCCAGCCCCTCGGCCCCGATGATGGTCTTCATTCCTTCTTGGTGGCGGTGGCAGAGGAGGAAGGCTCGCTGCCTTGGCGGGCGATCCTCACGAGGCTGATCTCTCCAAGCTCCCTTGGCGAGGCTGGTCCTGCCAGCGTCCTCGGAGGCCGGTCACGCCACCCTTGATGAGGGCCACGGTCGCCCCAGCCGCCCTCCACCTCTTGCTCCGCCGGACGTAGCCCCGATCAAGGCGCCGGACGCCGATCGACACGGCCTTCTCGCACGGCCCCGAGCTCTTGACATTCGCTGGTGTTGGGTGTGAAGATCGTGGTACACACAAGCATCGCTGCCCTTGAAAACTCCGCTGGTCCTCGCCAAGGCTGTCCAGGTCGGGCTCGCTGCAGCACAGCTGCTCCTTTGCGCTTCACATCCTTGGCCTTGGCTTTTTCTCCTCCGGTCTGTCGCCGAGCTCGAGAAGGGAAAGGCGCCCCTCCTCAGCCCTTTGCGCACTTGTTCGCCAAAGTTGAACAACTCCAACGACGACACAGATCTTCATGAATCGCCAGCCCTCCTTCATCTTGATGTCATGGACGCCATCAGAGAACGCCAAATGATGGCCTCCTCACCACCCCGGGAATCTTCCGCGAGCATTGTTGAAGCGCTGGATGTACTCAGAAGGTCTTCCAGCTGCACCCACGGCCGGCGGACGGTCGCGAAAGTGCCCCGAAGTTGGCGATGAAGCGGGTGCGATCTCATCCTGTGAAGAGATCGTGCTGGGGCCGTGTTCAGAGCCAAAAGGGCACCATCCTTGAGTGCCATTGGAAACCAGTTCGCCATGACCTTTTCGTCCCAGTTGGCGGCTTCGATGCCCAGCTCGTAGAGCTATAGGAATTCCGCGGGGTCGGCAGTGCCGTCGTAGCGAGGGGGCAGGTCAGGCTTGAACTTGCCGGGCCAGGCGACACTGCACAGCTAGGTGGTGAAGGCGCGGCAGCCCGCAGTGGCCACCGGAGCTCTCTGCTGATGCGGGGCTTGCTCCTGGGGATTCCCGCGCGCTGCTGCCTGGAGCAGCGCGGGGTCTTGACGTGGTGGCGCAAGGATGCGGTCGTGGCGCGCCGGCGCCGGGAGCACGCGTGCACCTTATTGGGGACGAGGGATTTCTTGGCAGCTGCTTGTCGCTGGTGCCGACACGGTGGATCTGCCCCGGGCCACGCGCTTGGAGCCAGGGCGCCTTCTTGGGAGGAGGCGGTGGAGGAACTTTCTTCCGATTCGCCTCCCGCGCAGGATGGAGGGCGAGGCAGCAAGAGGGACGGCATAGGAGAGCCCCCTGCGGCGCTAACAAGCTCGGTGATGCGGCGAGCCAGCCTCATAGAGGTCGCCAACAGACGGTAGTGCAGGAGCTCACGCGCCAGAGTAACGCGCATGCGCGTCTGCGGGGGCGCGACGAAGCGGGACGGCGAACCGCCGGGTCAGCGACGGGTGGCGGTGCGGCCTTCCCGCCGCATCAAGGTTGCAGAGACGAGGTTCGCTGCTCGTTTCGCTGGGCCGCTGGCGGCAAAGCGGCGGGAACGACGGGACACCCGCCGACGGAGCTGCTCGGGCGATGCGACGGGCGGCGAGAGCAACCCGACGCTCGGCGCGAGCCCGGCGAGCATCAGCCATGGGCACGACGGAAGATCGAACGCGGAGCAGCGGAAGAAAGATTCCGGCGCACCCCTTCCTGGCGCGCCAAATGTCGGATGTCGGGTTCCGGCAGACCCTTAAGGTTTGAACTCTGGGGTGCGCACGAAGATCTCTCCCCTACCGAACTACATCTGATCGCCTCGTGAGATCTAAACCGAAAACGATGAACAACACAAGGGACACAAGATTTATACTGGTTCGGGCCACCATTGTGGTGTAATACCCTACTCCAGTGTGTGGTGTGGTGGATTGCCTCAGGGGCTAATGATGGACAGTACAGGGGAAGAACAGCCTCGCGAGAGGTGTTCCTGAGCTGGTGCGATGAACTTATTGGGTGAGTTCGATCGCCTCTCTCTCTCTCTCTCTCTCTCTCTGACTAGGGTTCTATCTCTTATCCCCCTCTCCATAGTGGTGGCTAGCTATTTTTATAGAGGCCCTGGTCCTCTTCCCAAATATTGAGTGGGAAGGGCGCCAATAATGGCCATTTTGAAGGGGAACATCTAGTACAAGGTATCCTAACTAAAGTTGGTCTTCGGCTGCCAAAAGCACTGGCGATGACGCCGTCTTGGGCTCCACGGTGACCTCCATCCTGCCGCTCCGCTGGTCTTGGTCTCAAGCAGTAATCAAATGGCAACCTTTGCCCGATGCCCCAGACTCCACGTCTGTGCTTGCCCCCATTGCACCAAAGAGGAAACAAGGACACAGCGCAGGCTGGCGCCCGCCTGGTCTCGATCGTCATGGCTTGCGTCACGAGCACCTCACGAGGTACCCTGCCTTGATCTCTCTGCCTCCTCACGAGCCTGCCTGGCGAGGCCGCTCCTAAGGAAGCCTAGCGTCGTCCGCCCCGCGAGGCTTGGCCCCTCGCGAGGGTCTTGAGTCTTGTGCTGATGAAGATGAGTTGTATTGGGCCACCACTTGAGCCACGCCGCAGGCCGTAGGCAGGCATGTCTGGGGACCCCCGTTCCTGGAACACCGACAAGCGCGGCCACGTCGTCGGCAAAGGCGAATTCCGCAATCAGGTCGTCCACATGGTCATCCACCCACTTCGTCGGGCCCTGGATTACTCCAGGCACGGGGGCTATTGCGGCCTAGAAATCGAAGTCGTGATCAAGGCTAAGGAGATAGCTAAAGACGCATGAGAACACGCGCCCAAGCAGGTCTCAGCTCTTATCTTTGACGAGCTGGTGCGCCTCGCGGCCATGCTGTCGAGGCAGGTCACGACCTGGGTGAAGAAGCGGAGGTAGCCGGCATCATCAGCTTCGTACGGGCGGGAGATGCTTTCACCACAGATGGTGTCCAGGGACCGATTGGCCCTGACCCTGAGGTCCTTGAACATCAAGGAACGCTCGCGTTGCAACGTTCAGCGGTGACCCGCCTCGTCCGAGGCCCTCTCCACGAGGGACGTAACACCTGCGACCTGCTGATGAAGCATGGACAGGTCGGCCTCGGCGGTGGCCCGGGCCTCCTTCGCGGCCTTCTCACGCCGCTTTGCCGCCGCCAGATTAACCTTGAGGGCGTCGGCCTCGCCCCGCAGTTCGACTTGCTGCCGCTTGAAGCGAGCCTCCTGGAGCCCCAGCTTTCGGCAGTATTCCTCCACAAGGGCCTCACGGATCCCCGCCACCTTCTGGTCGACCTCCTGTTGGATCCTCGCCTCCCGAGAGGCAAGGGCGTCCTCGGCTGCGGCTACTTGGTGCTCCATCACCTCCAGACAATCGCGCTCCAGGCTGTGCTCCAGCACCTCGAGCGCCAGCGCATCCTCACGCGCCCGAACTCCTGTCTCGCCTGAGGGGATTTCTCCTAGAGGCGCTGCAAGGTATCTCTCCGCTACCGACTTTCCGCTCAGGGCGGCGCGCGAAGGCTCAGAGCCTTTTCAGACTCCTCACCGCCCACGACGATGATCACGCCCCGCCTCCTCTAGGGCACGGGCACAAGCCTCCCGAGAAGCTACAAGGGACTCCTCGGCCTCCGCACGGGTGCGCTCATGCTGCAAGCGTCTGAGGTTGATGGCGACTTTCAGTTGGCGCTACTCGTGCGCCAGGAGGGGGCCTTCCGCCTCAAGGCGCGTGTTCACGTCGGCCAGCTCTGCTCCGAGGCGGCCTAGCACGCTTGTTGCTTCCTGGAGAAGGTCATGGCGGGCAGAGTTGCGCCCGCACACGAGCTTCGGTGCTCGGCCAGGCCCTTCTTCCGTTCCCCGGTTTGCCGGAGGAGTGCGAGACGACTCACCTATCTCCGGTAGGGGACCGGTGGCCGGAGCTCCTCCGACCGCTCCCCGGGCCTCGGGCGGAGCACGGCGTGGCCCAGGCCTGCCGCTTGAAGATGAGGCCACCGCGCACGTCACCCAACCACTTGCAAGAACCAGTGGAGGAGCCCTCAGCACGGCCTCCATGCCCAAGAAGTTGCTCCAGAAGAAGGACGTTGGGAGAGCAGGTTCGCGGCCCTCCAGCAGTGGCCTCGGCTCATGAGCCGGTGCCACCTCACGCACGGTCGTCTGGCTCGGGAGGTCCGAGGTTGCAACCAAAGTAGGGGCCTCTAGAGGTTGCGCTACGGGTGGGCTCACCACCACGACGGAAGGGGATCCTGAGGGGAAAAAGTCAGAGGAGGATGCAGTACTCGAGAATCCAGAAGGGCAAGGTACTTACTCATCCACGGTCCACGGATATCCACTTCCTCTTTTTCAGGGCCTGTGGGGCGTCGCCGCAGTGGCTCCGGAACCCCTTCCTCTTGTGGAGAGCCCGAGGTTTGGAAGGGACGCGCCGAAGGCTGGCGCATAGCCCCTCTTGGCAGGGGTGGCAGCTACGTTGGTAGGCAGGGCTCCTCTCGTGCTGCCTGCGTGTAAGTGCATCTAGTGCCCCTTAGTGATTTTGGTGTATTGAAGACTTATAGGTTAAGGGACTAATGTGTTTATGAGTGTACACAGGTCTATAAGTCTATGAGGAGTTTGATATTTATAGAGAAAGTCGACCCCTAAATATGAAGTTCTTCGACTGAAGACTTTGATATTCTGAAGACTTTCTTAAGACTTTGAAAGTGAAGAAATTGGTGTGACCTTGAAGACTTGGTATTCATTTGAGGAACATGAAGCGTGAAGACTTCTGTTTTCGTAGTTTCGTTTTTCTCTTTCTTGAGTCATAGGAAACACCGCATCGTTAAAGGGGTCGAGGAAATACTAAGGAAAAATTTCCATGTGATGCTCAACTCAAAATCCTACACCTACCAATCCCTTCGAGTGAAGCCTTTGAAATCTCATACAGCTTCACCAATTTCTTCAAAGGATGTAGACGAAGTTCTTCCGTCACGAGGAATTTGTTCGACCGAGGAGTTAGGAATTAGCCAGGCGGATTGCCTACACAAGGAGGAACATGATAGCCCCGAGGAATTTGAGAGTCAAATTTCCGACCGCTGTCAGGCGCGCCACCTGTCCCAAAATATCTTATCCACCTAACGGTCATATCATTGAAGGGCATTTATGTCTTATCATGTCGGGCTGCTCCCTAGGCTATAAATAGCCGCCTCTACAACCACTAGCTGGTTGGCTGCCCGAGAGAACTTGACACTTGTCATTTGAGAGCAACCCATCCTCCGAGGACTTTGAGCGAAAATCATCGAGTGAGGAAAACCCAAAACCAAACCCCTACAAACCCAAAGTGATTGAGCATCATCAAGAGATTGATCCTGCGTGATCCGACGCTTGTTACCTTTGAAGACTGTGCTTCTTCCAGACGGTTAGGCGCCATGGTCTAGAGCATCCAAGAGGAATTGTGGATCGCCGAGTGACCAAGTCTGTGAAGGTTTGGAAGTCGCTCAAGACTTACCACGAGTGATTGGACGAGGTCTGTGTGACCTTAGTTCAAGGAGAATATGGTGAGGACTTGGTGTCCCGAGCTGCATGCTCAGCGATCGGGTGTCCGGACTGTGTGTCCTCGAGTTTAAATACTCACCGCTTCCAACCAGACGCATAACCGAGACAAAGCAGCTTGAACTGGTCTACCAAATCATTGTCTTCACCAACCTAACTGGTTCTATTTCCTCAACCCTTTCATTTCCTCATTATCGTGTTGAGTGTTCATTCATATCTGTGTTTGAAGACTTTGACTCAAGACTTTCTCAATTTCCTCGCTCAATTTCTTCACTGCTTTGTCTTCATCTTGTGCTATCCCGTGTTTACGCTTTTCGTACTTTTGATTGTCTTCATTTCATCATGATGACCATGTCCGCATTCTCTTATGCTTACTTTTGAGTACTTATTCCACTGTAAGTAGTTCTTCACTTAGGAATTTCTCACCGCAAATTCCTCATTGAAGAATTCATAAAATCGCTTATTCACCCCCTCTAGTCGATATAACGACTTTCAATTGGTATCGAGCAAGGTACCCCTTGTTTCGTGTGATTTTGGTTTAACCACCGGAGTTTTAGTTATGTCGACCGCAGGTATGAAGAAAGTGACATGCCCTATCTTTGACGGTCATGATTATCCCAAGTGGAAGGCCATGATGAGGAAGCGCTTCATGGCAATGGACAGCGAGCTGTGGACCGTCACCGAAATTGGTCTTATCGATCTATGCAAGACGCGAACGGAGATGATATTCGCAAATACACTCGCCTTGATATCATGGTGAAGGATATCATCTGCTCCTCGCCTATCTAGAGATGAATTCAAGCGCATTATGCATCTTTGCAATGCGGTTTATCCGGGACCGAATCTCCGACGCCTATGAAGGTCATCGAACCTCATTATGATCCTTGGTTTGAGGACTTCAAGGAATCTCTCAAAACGATGACTTTCGAACCAGATTCATCATCTTCTTCGTGATCATGTCTCATGGCAAAGGGTGACGAGGTAACCAATGTTCCTCATCCGAGTTTAGTGACTATGAATCGATGATGATGGATCTCGATGATGATATTGAACCTAGTTATACCAAACTTGTTTGCATTGCCACTAAACAACAAACGGCCTTGGAAAAGGTTCAAAACATGCTAGATAAAAGTGATGATATGTTTGGTGAAGAAATGGATCGCACTAAAGCCCCGATCGAAAATCTTCAGAGACTTCAGCCTAGGTTTGACAGCCTTCAAGGTCATCATAACACTCTCTTGTCTCGATCATGAGAAACTTTCTTATGAATTTCTTAGAAAGCAAGATCTTGAGAAGCTAAGAGTGAGTTATGAAGATCTTCAAGGAGCGCGATTCATTACTTGCTCAACAAATCAGCGCTTCTCGTGAAGAATTTGTTCCTCCATGCTTAAAGTGCATTGAACGTGAATCGCTAATTCTTCACCAATGTTCAAATGCTTCAACTGTTATAAATTCTTCACCTGCCTCGCTATCACTAATTCCTCATCCGAGGACATTGCTAGTATCACCGACGATGCAGGGTTGAAGGAATTGTACATGACAGCATGTACAAAAGCCTCAAAGGGCATCGACTTTGTGATGTGCTTAAAAGCAGATCCTCAACAGAACCCTAGGAAAGAGGGTATTGCCTTTGAGAGGAAACTCAATGCCGATGGAACATATTGAAGCCCGAGAAGTATCCCAAAACCTCATGGGTTGCTGCAAAGGGACCTCCAGCTTGATCCATCTAACTTATCCGGCTTTACATGGAATCTCCTCATTCTTCCGATGAGTCATTTGACTCCAACTATAAACTGTTCAAAAATCAGAATGGTGAAGTATTTGCTAGATATGTTGGCACTAATCGCAGGAACGGTTCTCCTATGAAGAAAATCTGGGTTCCCAAGAAGTGCCTTGAAAGTCTTCAGTGAATGTCCTCATGACACCACCTGTGAAGAATAGGAACCCAGATCAAACTCTTCATATGGACCAAATTCTTCATATGGATCCAAGTCCTCATACGGACCAAATTCTCACGTGGATCAAATTCTCAAAAGGATCAAAGTCCTCATATGATTATCATCGTATAACAACTCGCTTCGCAGGTAGAGCTAAGGGCTATGAATATGTGCATTATTCTTCAAACCAATATGTTCATAAGTCCTCAAGAATTTCTCCGCTTATTCATATGCTTACCCTAACCCTCTTATGTGAAACGAAATGGATTGGCCTCTATGCCACCATTCTCATATGGAGCTCGCAGAGTGATGAACTCTTTGCCACCCCTTCAGATGTGGGTGGTGAAGAAAAGAACTAATCTCTTCTGCAGGGTCAGTCTCCGCACGTGCTTTAACGTCTCAAGAATTTGTCGGGGCCCACAAAATGCTCGAAAGGACGCAGTTAATCATGAAGAAATGAACTTTCATTTCACACGCCCTCATACGCTTATCTGTTATATCGCTCGATGAAATTCATCTCGATGAAATTGATATCATATTCTTCACCGATGAAGTATATGAGATCGTAAGTTGCACTAATTCATCCGCAGGATGATCAACCCAAAGCCAATGAGTGGGTCCTCGATAGTGGATGTACAAATCACATGACCGGTGACAAGAATCTATTGATGGATGCTCCCTTATCACCGCCACATCTCAAGCATATCATCTTTGGCCGACAAAGGCAAAAGTCGTATTGGTCTTGTAAGGTTGTGATCTCTAAGGACATACACATGGACAAAGTCATGCTTGTTGAGTCCTTAGGATACAACCTCATGTCAGCCTCAATGCTTTGTGATCTTGATATGGTTGTTGTCTTTGGCAAGTATCGTTGTGTTGTGATCATGGAAGCTGACAATTCCAAAGTCTTCAAGGCTTTAGGAGAGGAGACTTGTATATTGTTGATTTTCTACAGACCACAACCAGCCGTGGTGTCTACTTGCAAAAGCTTCGTAGGCTGGCTATGGCATCGGCGACTTGGTCACGCAGCATGAGGAATTTGCACACGCCATGAAGAAGAAGCATGTCATTGGCATTGAAATGTCAAATTCCTCAAGGATCACTTGTGTGGAGCCCGTGAAGCTGGAAAATGACCAAGGCCAAGCATCCAAAGAAGACTATCATGACCACTACTCGTCCATTCGAATTGCTTCACATGGACCTCTTTGGTCCTAATCATTACTCAGCAATCACTAATGATGCATCTCTATATGGCTTTGTTATTGTTGATGATTACTCTCGTTACACATGGGTACACATTGTTACTTACAAAAATGAAGTGCAGGAAGTCTTCAAACGATTTTCCTCGAGGGCTTCAACTAACTTTGGTGTGAAGATCGTACACATCAGAGTGACAATGGAACTGAGTTCAAGAATTCGGTCTTGATGCCTATCTTGATGAACTTGGTATTACTCATGAGTTATCCGCTCCCTATACTCCTCAAAGAAATGGCGTCGTGGAGCGCAAGAACATAACTCTTGTTGAGATGGCTCGCACTATGCTTGATGAATACAAAATGCCTAGTCGTTTTTGGATTGATGCAATTGATACCGCATGCCACATCATCAACAGAGTATATCTTCACAAATTCTTCAAGAAGACTGCCTATGAACTCCTCACTGACAAGAAACCCAATGTGAGTTATTTCAAAGTCTTCGGTGCTAAATGCTGGATTAGAGATCCTCATCACAATTCTAAATTTGCACCGAAAGCACATGAAGGTTTTATGCTTGGTTACGGAAAGGACTCAGACACCTACAGAGTCTTCAACATCGCTCTTCACAAGATTGTTGATATCAGATGTGCGGTTCGATGAAACTAATGGCTCGCAAAGAGAGCACCTACCTTCTGTGTTAGATGAACCAGCCCCGAGGAATCTATCAAGTTCAAGGCAACCGAGGATGTCATTCCCATCAAGAATCTGTCAAGAATTCATTCTCAGACGCCAAGAACGCCGAGCTGATGCACTCAAGATAATGTGAAGACAATGGTGTCAAGAAAATGCTGATCAAATTCCTCGACGACAACCAGCTCATCCTCGCATTGCAAAAGAAGTGCAAGTTGACAAGATCATCGATGACATTGAAGCGCCAGTCCTCTCACACGCTCAAAAGCTTCACATTTATCTAACTTTTGTGGGCACTATGCTTTTGTCTCTATCACAGAGCCCACTAAGGTAGATGAAGCATTTCGAGCCCGAGTGGATTCAGGCCATGCAAGAAGAATTACATCAGCTCGAGCTCAACAATGTCTGGAACTGGTCAAACGTCCAGATCCTCGCAAGCATAATATCATTGGCACAAAGTGGATCTACCGCAACAAGCAAGATGAAAATGGCCTTGTGGTAAGGAATAAGGCACGACTTGTAGCTCAAGGCTACACACAGGTTGAAGGAATTGATTTCGATGAAACTTTTGCACTGCTGCTAGACTTGAGGCTATTCAGATATTACTTGCTTATGCTAACCATCATAATATCACTTTATATCAAATGGATGTGAAAAGTGCATTCCTCAATGGTAAGCTTGAGGAAGAAGTATATGTTGCTCAACCCCCAGGTTTTGAAGATCCAAAGAATCCCGACAAAGTCTTCAGACTCAACAAGGCCCTCTATGGTCTCAAACAGGTTCTACAAGCGTGGTATGATACATTGAAGGAATTCTTCGTGAAGAATGGCTTCACACCCGGTTCACTCGACCCTACTCTCTTTACTAAATCATATGATGGTGAACTGTTTGTGTGTCAAATATATGTTGATGATATTATCTTTGGCTGTACTGACCAACGTTATAGTGATGAATTTGCCTACATGATGAGTGAAGAATATCAAATGTCTATGATGGGAGAGTTGAAATTCTTCTTAGGTCTTCAAATTCGTCAACAACACAATGGCATATTCATATCTCAGGAGAAATACCTCAAAGATGTCCTGAAGAAATTCGCATGCAAGATTGCAAAGGCGCTAAAATTCCTATGCCCACAAATGGCCATCTATGCAATCGATGAAAATGGTATTGACTTCGATCACAAGGTATACCGCCCATGATTGGTTCTTTATTGTACTTATGTGCATCTAGGCCAGATATAATGCTTAGTGTTTGCATGTGTGCCCGATTTCAAGCTACACCAAGGAATCACACCATAAGGCTGTGAAGCATATTCTTCGATATCTAGCTCACACACCAACACTAGGATTATGGTACCCCAAGGGCTCTACTTTTGATCTCATTGATATTCTCGACTGACTATGCTGGTGATCGTGGACCGCAAGTCAACATCTGGTACTTGTCATTTCTCGACGATCTTTGGTCCGTTGGTCCTCAAGAAACAGAATCTGCGATCACCGCTTCATCATGGAAGCTGAATACATTGCTGCTGGCTCTTGTTGTGCTCAATTGTTGTGGATGAAGCAAACTCTCAAGGACTACGGCATCAACGTGAAGAATGTGCCACTCTACTGTGACAATGAGAGTGCCATCAAGATTGCTCACAACCCAGTTCAGCACTCAAGACAAAGCACATTCAAATTCGCCATCATTTTCTTCGTGATCATGTGTTGAAGGGCTTACATCTCCATCGAGCATGTGAAGACTCAAGAACAGCTAGCCGATATCTTCACAAAGCCCTTGGATGAGAAGAGATTTAGCAAGTTGCGGTGTGAGCTAAATATCTTAGAATCTTCGAATGTTCTTTGAAAAGGACACACATCCTGACACATATGCAAAATTGATTATTTAGATGTGCAACACATGAAGAAACGTTTTCTTCAATCAATGAAGAATAACACTCTAAGTGTGAAGAAATTAATGAAGAATTTTATTCTCAGGACCCTACGACAATTGTACGCGGTGTCTGAAATCATCATTCTTATAGGTGGGTCACGCCACCACCAAAGTTGAAAATCTTCAATTTGAGTTTTTCCTCAGTTTTTGAAATTCTTCAGTTTTTCAAATTCTTCAACTTCGCAAAATCTTCACTGTTTTCGTCGTTTTTCTTCATTATATATATGTATGGGTTTATGTCCTCTACATCATTCACTTATGGCTATTTCTTCAAGTCGTTTTTCTGCTAAGTGAATGTGATCGGACCCTTCCCCTCTATGCTATACTCAACCCAATCCATTCACAAATTATTCATGTGCGTTCTATTTGAAACTTGTTCAAAATCTTCACCGTGTCCTTGTCGGTTGAAGAAATTGCGAACGGAACTTTAAAACTGATCTTATCCAAACTTTCATTTTTGCCGCCAAACCGCTCCGCATCCCACGATAGATTTATCTATTCACCCACGATCTAACACAATCTCCACTTTCAAGACGCGGGTGACACATGTCAAGTTTAATGAGAAGGGTCAGGCACGCTCGTCCCAAATCTTCGGCTAACAGTTTTTCACCGTGGCTATATATACCCCTCTCCCTTCCTCACTTCCTTTACTCCGCCAACTTCTCTCTCGCCGAGCATCTCAAACCCTAGCGCCGCCGCTACTCCATCGTCAGCCGGTGAGGAAGAGCTTCATCGCTCGACCTCTTCGCCGACGTATTGCTAGCCGATCGCTGAAATCTTCACTCCGCCGCCCGTAGCTGTCTTCCTCCGCCGAGTTAGGGCGTGGAAGATCTAACCTGTTGAACTTCCCATCTGTTCTTCTCAGTTCGTCGTGTTCTTCAGTTCGGGTAATTAAAAGTTACTTTTATTACTCGCTTTGATTCTCAAACCTTCCTGAAAATCTTCAAAGGTGTTTATTCTTCAAATCTTCACACATATGAACACCTCAAACAAAATATGTTCTTGATTCGCTTTCTAAGCAATGATTTTCTTCAAGATTCCTCAATTGTGTGGATCCTCGATCTATACAACTCGAACCTAAGACAAAGATCGCTAGTGAAATTCTTCAAGGCTCATCCGTCAAATTCTCAAACTAGTTCTTTTGAAAACCTTCGAGAACGATATGACCTCTCCAAATTCCTCGCAACTATACTCTGCTCACAGGTACTCATGTCCGCTGCTGAATCACTAGGTTCTCATCAACTTAACTCATTTGCAGCGCCTCAAGAAAAGTTGCATACTTCTTCAGAGAATTCGATTGTTCAAATTCCTCACCAAGAATATGGCGAATGAAAGAAGCCGTAGAAAGGAGGAAAGAGGCCCGAGGTCATGATCGCTTGAGATTCCTGAGGAAATATATGCTGATTATTGCACACTGATGAAGCCGAGTTCGCAAAGAGAATAAAAATCAGCGCAAGGTGCGATTCAAAGGATTGAACGGAGATGGGCAAGGGAATGGAGGAGTACATATATGTTACTCCAAAGTACATGAAGAAATTCGCCTCAATCCTCCATGCCCAAGAGCTCCATTGGCACCTGGTCAAGAAGTCGACCCCACCAAAGATCAAGCGTGGTGAGGACTTTCCCAAGAATGGGCCAAGCGCCAAGCCAAATTGGCAAGACAAGCCAACGAGGAGGAGGAAATTTAATGAGGACTCTCATATCGCATCGCCACGAGGCCTCCGTCAAGCCAAGAAAATCTATGGCAAAGAAGCCCGCACACAAGCCAAGTGCTTCACCAACAAAGGCCCTCACGGCCAAGTTCTCACCGTGCCCTCACGGCCAATTCCTCATGCTGCTCTAGCTCCTCCCAAATCCTCGGCTCCTACAAAGTCCTCAAGATCTCCTCCCAAGTCCTCAAGAGTTCCGACAAAGTCCTCAAGACTGTGCATCCGCCACGTACAAAGGACTGCAGCATCTCCATTGCCTCCGTGTTTCAAAGAAGTTCCTCACCTGCACTAAATTCTTCATCCGCCCGACTCTGAAGACTAAGGCCACAATGGACGAGGTCCTCGCCAAGTCCTAAGAAGAAACAGGTCGCTTCCAAGAGCCAATTGAAGATGATGAGGCTGATGATGATGAACTTATGGAAATCATCGAGACCGCCAAGAAAGGGTCATAGAGCCAAAGGCACACCTGTGCCGCTGTTGTTGGATCCAAGAGCGATCCTAGACTACATTGATCTCTGGCACAAGGACCCAAACACTCCTATGCCTGACTTCAAGTTGACACCTTGCCAAAGTCACATGTTGACTCATTTCATCCAAGAGGAGAAATGGAAATTTGATACGGCCAGAGAAATCAAGAAATCAGAGTACAGAAAGGAGAAACTGCTGAAGAAAAACGTTGTCAAGATGACAACTGAAGAACTTATCAAGATGCAGGCTGACATCAAAGCCCTCAGCGACAAATTTGAATCCTATTATGCTGATTGGCAAGGAGCCAAAGTCAGATTCGTCAACCTGACGAAGAAGTTCACCAATGTTGCAGCCCCAACGCAACATGAAATTCCTCAGCCGGAGCCTCCGCCACCGATCGAAGAACATGCCAAGACCACTGATGAAGTTCAGCTGTCAAGACAATGCTAGTTCCAGGCTGATGACTCCATTCCAGCCTCTCGAAGAAATTGCTGTGGCATCCACTAGTGGTGCGCTCAAGAAACCGAAGAAGTCGGCAATCGTGATGGCCATGCCGAGGAAATTCAACCAGATTCCTCAGCTCCTCCGCGCCTACACCAACTCCAATCCTTCCATCTCAGATCCGATGTGAAGAAGACCAAGGCTGCGAACTAGTTGAAGTGAAGAAAAGGAAAGCATCCGCTGCTTCAAATTCTTCAGCCTCAAGAAGATGAAGACAATGACCAGCTCATTTGAAAATCCCATTGATGTTGTTCCAATTTCTCCATGCCATCAAAGGACCTTGTTCCTTTTGGTGAAGATTATGAGATCCCAAGCGGATCTCGATGAAGAAAATCATTCTGCTGCTTCGTCAGAGCAGATTGATGAAGAAATTGAAGTGGAAGCAATCCCTTCAACCCCAATCATTTCCTCGCCTATGCCTCAGTTCACAGCTGAAGAGGCCGGTGTTGAGGAAATTGAAGAAGATGTGGATATTGGAAGCACAACGCCAGTGATGAACGATGACTTTTGGGAAAGTCAGGATCCAAATTCTCCACTCTTCACCCCAATCCAACAGATTCCTCACCCCCGCTCCAACAGTTCAAATGGGCTCAAGAAACTCATCCCACTTCATCTCTGACATGAAGAAATTCCAGCCACTAGCGCCGATGAACTCGTCGCCGCTGATCCTCGACGCACATATAGAGGAACCAGAAATTCTCACCAAGAACCTGAGATTGCGATTCCAGAGGTCGTGATGCAACTCATCGACACTCCACCGCCAAAGCCAAAGAATCCTTCTCAACAAAGCAAAAGTTCAAGGCTGAAGATTTCTTCGCGAGCACGTATTCTTCATCGACATAATCCATATGATTCTGCTCGATAAGGAAGAGGCGCTTCGACTGCCAGTCAAGCCAATTTCTATTCCTCAAGATTATTCAACAAAGACAAAGTCTTCGATCATGCACATATTCCTCATGTGGACATGGAATCTCCGCCAGCTTCGAGCCAGTCCTCGTTGTTCTTCACGATGCAGACTTCAATTTCTGCACCGATATCTCGTGGATTGGAATGAAGAACTCATTCTTCAATTCTATGCGACGCTGCACATCACCGGAGACGCCAAGATGTGAACTCATGGGTGTTAGATCGATGTCCGAAAACACTCACTACAAGGCACCAAAGAATCGAATTGCTTCGCGCCCTACCACTCAGTCCTCCACTTGATGGTGCTCGTTGTATCTACAATGAACCTGAGCTTTCAAATCACTATATGCAAGTGATGATGAAGCCTTTGAAGCCGTGGCAGGCCCTAAGAACCAAATTCCTCGTCAAGGAATTATTGTATGTGCCTCGACTGTCTATCGGATTCTCGACGAAGACAATGAGTCCTATCAAAGGCCACGACTCAAATGATGAAGAAGTCATTGGCATCATGAAGAATATGCTTTTCAATATCATTCATGGCATGCTCCTGGCCAACTTCCATGATTTCTTCATGAGGACTCGCAAACATTGCTATGTCACCTTTTGAGCTGAAGCCTTATGCACCTTGGATTATGAGATTCATCAGACAAGGTCTTCACTCAATTACAAGGCTGATACTCAACCATTGCAGCTACTTGCCTCGATTGAAGTCCTCAAACGGACATTTACCTCACCGATGACAAGGGCAAGGCTACTGCTGGATCGATGAAGGCACTCGCCCATTGATGGTCAGGGCCGCAAAGCTGCATCCTACTCCACCAATGATGACTCGCCACACATGACTCTCGCCGAAATACCTCACCAAGCAAAGTCCTCAAGCCACAAAGACCTGTGGTGATGACTGATCGTGAGTTACTCCTCGCCTTCATCAAGGTTGATCGCAATCATAAATGGGTCAAGCGCCGCTTGGTTCAATTCTTCACAACATGACCTCTACACACAATGCAAGTGAAGAAAACCACTACTACCTCCATGAAACCTTCAAACACACTGGCTGTTCTTTCTAATGTCTACAACGTGGAAGAACTCAAGACAATGGGTCTCAAGGAAGAATTTGACTGGTCTGCACCTCCTTCAAGAAATACAAGAAGGTCAAAGTTCCTTCCTTGGTGGCTAGCTCCTATTCTTCATCGCGAGACACCGATGAAAATGAAGACTTGGACGACATCGCGGCAGGCCCTACTACGACAACCGACCCTAACAACGCCGGGCGCCCTTCATCAACTTGAAATTCTTCGTATGTTAGTCCTCGCTTTCGATCCCTTTGGTCATTCGATGACAAAGGGGAGAAATTTGAGTTAGTCTTCAAGCCGGTCTATTATATGGGCATTTTTTGTTAAGTTACAACTCGCTCTTCCAAACTTTTATTGATCGAGTTGTAATCTTAAACCCGATGGTGCTCGATACTTTTGATGCACTGTGCTCGATACTTTTGATGCGTTATTTTGCATGCCTGTTCTCATTAATGTTATTGCACGATGCTGAATTTCATCAAGCACCATATTTCATCATGCATTTTCAAATTCTTCATATTATATGTCAAATGCGTATGAATTACAAGATATAGGGGAGATCTCCATGATTCAACTCTTCAAATGTGCATTGCCTCAAAAGCAAATTCTCACTATGCACATCTTCGTAGGGAGTTCTTCTATATCTTGCAATCAAATTCCTCAATATCAGTATTTACACTTCATATGTTTATCCTCGTTGAAAACTTAACCTATATTGTCATCAATCACCAAAAGGGGAGATTGTAAGTGCATCTAGTGCCCCTTAGTGATTTTGGTGTATTGAAGACTTATAGGTTAAGGGACTAATGTGTTTATGAGTGTACACAGGTCTATAAGTCTATGAGGAGTTTGATATTTACAGAGAAAGTCGAATTCTAAAATGAAGTTCTTCGATCAAGACTTTGATATTCAAGACTTTCAAGACTTTGAAAGTGAAGAAATTGGTGTGACCTTGAAGACTTGGTATTCATTTGAGGAACATGAAGCGTGAAGACTTTTGTTTTCGTAGTTTCGCTTTTTTCTTTCTTGAGTCATAGGAAACACCGCATCGTTAAAGGGGTCGAGGAAATACTAAGGAAAAATTTCCATGTGATGCTCAACTCAAAATCCTACACCTACCAATCCCTTCGAGTGAAGCCTTTGTAAATCTCATACTTTTCAGTCAATTTCTTCAAGGATGAGATGAAGTTCTTCCGGTCACCGAGGAATTTGTTCTGACCGAGGAGTTAGGAATTCGCCAGAGCGGATTACCTACAAAGTGAGGAACATGATAGCCCCGAGGAATTTGAGAGTCAAATTTCCGATCGCTGTCGTGCTGCGCCACCTGTCCCAAAATATCTTATCCACCTAACGGTCATATCATTGAAGGGCATTTATGTCTTATCATGTCGGGCTGCTCCCTAGGCTATAAATAGTCGCTTCTACAACCACTAGCTGGTTGGCTGCCCGAGAGAACTTGACACTTGTCATTTGAGAGCAACCCATCCTCCGAGGACTTTGAGCGAAAATCATCGAGTGAGGAAAACCCAAAACCAAACCCCTATAAACCCAAAGTGATTGAGCATCATCAAGAGATTGATCCTGCGTGGATCCGACGCTTGTTACCTTTGAAGACTGTGCTTCTTCCAGACGGTTAGGGCCATGGTCTAGAGCATCCAAGAGGAATTGTGGATCGCCGAGTGACCAAGTCTGTGAAGGTTTGGAAGTCGCTCAAGACTTACCACGAGTGATTGGACGAGGTGTGTGTGACCTTAGTTCAAGGAGAATACGGTGAGGACTTGGTGTCCCGAGCTGCGTGCTCAGCGATCGGGTGTCCGGACTGTGTGTCCTCGAGTTTAAATACTCACCGCTTCCAACCAGACGCATAATTGAGGCAGCAGTTTGAACTGGTCTACCAAATCATTGTTCTTCACCAACCTAATCTGGTTCTATTTCCTCAACCCTTTCATTTCCTCATTATTGTGTTGAGTGTTCATTCATATCTGTGTTTGAAGACTTTGATCAAGACTTTCTCAATTTCCTCGCTCAATTTCTTCACCGTTTGTCTTCATCTTGTGCAATCCTGTGTTTACGCTTTCTCATACTCTTTGATTGTCTTCATTTCATCATGATGACCATGTCCGCATTCTCTTATGCTTACTTCGAGTACTTATTCCGCTGTAAGTAGTTCTTCACTTAGGAATTTCCTCACCGCAAATTCCTCATTGAAGAATTCATAAAATCGCCTATTCACCCCCTCTAGTCGATATAACGACTTTCACAAGGGGTATGGATCGTCGTCAGAGCGCGGGCGGAGCTCGCTTCGCGACCACCTCCAGGGCGCCCGCCATAGGGCCAACGATCACAGGAGCCGCCAAGATGGGGTTCTCACGAGGGCCCTCGTGGCCCTCAGGGAGCAGCCCCCACTCATCAAAGCATGAAATCTTCTCAGCGAAGGCCTCCCCGTTCGAGCAGTTTTTGTACAAAGGGCATCGCTCGTCAGGGAGCGCAGCAGCGCCAAGGCCACCTGTCAGAGCTGGAGCATCAGGCGCAGTGTCTTGGAGGGGAGCGAAGGCACCTTGAGCCTCATGGGGTCGTCGGGGCCAGTGAAGGCCCACATCGGGCGAGAATGGCGCTGGAGCCAGGCAATGTGCCGCCGAACGAACTCCCTCACCACCATCGCCGGCGTCACCCCTGCGTCCTTCACCTTGCCCAGCCTCGACAAGATACGCGCGAGCCATCGGTTAACGAGCTCGGTGTGTCCCCAGCCGGAACTCGGCTCCGCCGACACCAACAGGAGGAGGAGCAGGGGGACTATGCATGGCGGCGTCAACACACACCCACTGCTTCCAGAACCCCCTCGCATCCGGGCGGAGCGTGAAGTCGATGCCGGAACAAGCTGTCGCCGCCACTGCCTGGAGCGACACACACCCCAAGCGTTGTCCGTCGTCGGCCAAGTGGAGCGAGACGAAATTGTAGAGCAAGGCCACGGACGGGGAAATACCCATGAGGGCCTCGCACGGGAAGGCGGAAGCAGAGAGGAGGACGATGGATCCGGGGTCTAGATGCAGCGCGTGGATCTGGTAATGTGAGAGCACAGCGTTGAAGAAATCTGAAAAAGAGGGGATCAGGCCGGCGAAGAGAGCGTGGAGATGAAGGGGATTTCGGTGGCCTCCATGTCCACTAAGTACCGGGAGGCAGGCCAGAACATCGTCGCCTTCCACTCATTGGAATCGGTGGCAAGGGCTTGCCGGACCTTATCCAGGCCCTCCTGGTTGATCACCATGGACCAGTCCAATGCCGGTTCCGGCCCCGGAGAGGGCTCCATGGTCTCATGGGCCTTCCCTCTTTTAACCCTGGGAGCCATGGTGGTGAAGTGGATTGAAGCTGGAGAGGGACCTGGAGAGGAAAGCGCAAGTATGCAGGAAGGGAACAGAGCGGAAGGCGAGCGCGGCGAGCAATGATGGCTGGGCCGCGTGCGCCAGGTAGTTGTCAAGTTGTGCAGTTGTCGAGACATCGTGAGGAAGTGGAGACACCCACGACCCATCAGGCGCCACACATCAGCCTAGACCACGGGCGATTGGGGTCTGCGGCGCTTCTCCCTTGCCTTTGGCTTTGCCTCAAAGCCAGGTCCAAGCGTGCCTTGGGCTCGGGGGCTACTCTTGGCGTTCTAGGAACCAGGGTACCCAGACTTGCCTGCCTGCGGCCCACGGCGTGGCATCATCGACGGTCTGGTACGGCCCATCTACAACACCAACAAGTCAAGACCCTTGCGAGGGGCCAAGCCTCGCTAGGAGGGCGACATCATGACATCCGGAGGGAGCAATCTCCCTAGGCTGCCTCCTAAGGAGCGAAGATTTCTATGCGGGTGCTTAACCTCATGAGGTTGCGGTGACGCAAGCCATGATGACCAAGGCCAGGCGGGCTCCAGCGGGCGCAGAGGAGAAGGTTTACTCTTTGGTGCTAAGGAGGCAAGCGCAGGCGCGGGGTCCCGAGGAATCAGCCAAAGGTTTCCATTCCCGTACAATGAGAACAAGACAGCCAGGACGGATGTCATCGCCAAGCCCACCGCGGCGTCACGACCAGGAGCTTTGCAGGAGAAAAACACCTTTGTCAGGATAAGATGTACTACTTGTCCCCCTTCAAAATTGGCCACTGTGGGATCCCTTCCCGCCTACATTTTGGGGGGAAGAGGACTGAGGCCACTATAAATATAGCTTAGCCACCACCATAGTAGGGGGTCGGAAGGTTGAATCCCTTCAGCTCACATCCACACCAGAGCAGACCTGGCTAGGTTGTTCTTCCCTTGTACTAGTTCATCATCAACCCCTCGTGAGGCAAATCCACCAAAAAGTAGGAGTAGGATTTTACACCGCAAGGTGGCCCGAACCTTGGTAAACTGCCGTGTCCATCTTCTTCCTTGTTCATCGAGCTAGGCCTTGGGGGCGACGAACTGGTTGGCTGAATGGGTTGAGTTCTTTGCACATGCCCCAGAGTTTGAACCTTTTCTTGGGTCTGCAGAGCCCTGAATCCAACAGTCTCTAACATGACGAACATGGATCCTTCCCCTCCGATTCATGTGTCCGAAACATGCCAAATGCTGGGAAAACATTCCCAGATGTTTTGCCGCTTCATCAGTAACGTGTAGTACTGCGTTAGATCACCCTTAGCGCTGCATATTGTAATGTCATGCATTGTAATGCATCTGTTTGCTCTATATTTATTGTTTCTTCCCCCTCTTCTCTTCGGTAGAAACCGAGACACTCCAGAGTACGACTACACCTCTGACGCCCAGCCACTTGCGGCAGAGCTTCCAGGAAAGCAAACCCCCTTGATCATTCCTATATCGCCCATTACATTCTCTCTCATGCTTGCATTAGATTTTTCTACTGTAAATGATTGCTCCTATTCTGATGCATAGCCTGCTTTCGTAGCCTGTTTTTGTACCTTACCTGTTTATCCTATCTGCTTAGTATAGGTTGGTTAGTGATCCACCAGTGACCCCTCACCTTGTCCCAGTTGCCCCCCCCCCCCCTTTATGATTGATGACTCGATCAACATGATCGAAGTCCAGATCCCGACACATCACATCACACCCCCTTAGTTGTATGACACTTCAGGGTTACTATCGAGTGCCGAGGGTGATACCTCGTACTCACTTCTGATGAGAACTCTATAGTGAAGTTAATTGGTCGTGGTCTACATAGGGTGATTACTCCTTCACCACTCCCGATAACGACTCTGTCGTGCAACACCTCAAGTGTGAACCCTCGAGGGTGATTCCTCCAAGTTCACCTTGACGGTTACATCAAGTGGAATCCATCGAGGGTGATTCCTCGAATTCCCCCTTGGTGTTATGGACACACAATTACTTTGCCTTTACCCCGTAACCATGTTAATGACGGGTCGGCCCCCAAGGGGTACCCGCGAGAGTTACTATTTCTGCGGGACTAGAGGGACAGGCGGTACCACCACAATAGAGTTGGAGCTGAGTTCCCGACAGTCTCTTGTGAGTCGGCTTTACCGTGTGGGTACCCGCGAGTGATGTGGAGTCGGGTTCACCTGGAGGGTACCCGCAAGATAACTACGCGGCACGGCCAGGCATTCTTAGCCCTTGCTGTAAGTCCGTGAGATGGGGCGACGGGACCACAGATCATGGATCATTGATCGTCTCCGCACGCTCCCAAGACACTAACAGGTTTGGATATGTGATCTAAGTAGGCCTCTGGCCTTTCCGCACTAACCACCACACGGGAATAAGTATGGGCACTCGGCGTCGTGCGATTCTCCGAAGGCTCTTCGGAAGTCAGTGATTGAGCGGCACGCGCCCGGGTGGTCTGCGTAAGCACCTGCATTGTATAAAGAGTTAGCCAGGACTGATCCCGGTCGTCCACACAGGTGTGCAAATGGCGATGGGCCCAAGATCCTTGAGCGCTTAGGATGTAGACTGGCGTGTTGGCCTCTCTATTGAGCCTAGGTAGGACTACCGCGTGTCGATCAGCCAAGGTCAGGCATGACCCAAGAAAATGTGATCGACCAGAGTTAATCGAGCGTTTTGGGTAAGTCTGTGCACCCCTGCATGGAAGTTAATTTATCGAATAGTCGTGTCCATGGTAACAAGCGCTCGGAGTTGTATCCCAATCTTTACAACTAGAATTGGATACTGGAGATGTGAAATGGATATGATGGCTCCGTGATCATTTTCTCGCAGGGAGTCGAGGAAGGATCTCGGTGTTACTACAAGATACTTGATAACTATAATATGCTAATTTGCACTCTTCTAATGTTACAAGATGCTTCAAGATGCTAGTCTTCGATAGGACTAGGCCTTCCCTTCTCTTCTGGCATTTCTGCAGCTCAGTCCAAAGACATAGCCCCATTCCTTTGATATCGATGCATACTTAGCATAGTTCTGATGTAAGTCTTGCGAGTACTTTGGATGACTACTCACGGTTGCTTTGCTACTTCTTTTCCACTATACTCAATTGTTGTGATCAGATGACAGATCCCAGGAGCCAGCTGACACCGGCCACGACTACTACTACCCCGACGGTGCCTACTACTACGTGGAGACCGCCAAGGACCAGGAGTAGATAGGAGGCTCCCAGGCAGGAGGCCTTGCCTTTTCGATCGTAGTTGATGTTTGTGCTAGCCTTCTTAAGGTAGACTTGTTTACTTATGTTTGTACTCAAATATTGTTGCTTCCGCTGACTCGTTTGTATTCGAGCCCTCGAGGCCCCTGGCTTGTAATATAAAGTTTGTATGACTTTAATTTGTGTCTAAAGTTGTGTTGTGATATCTTTCCGTGAGTCCCTGATCTTGATCGTGTACATTTGTGTGTATGATTAATGCATGATTAAGTCGGGGCATCACAGCCCCTTTGCACAATTCGTACAGTTGACCTAGCCGGTTGGCTCTTGATGTACAGTCCTTGTTGGTTTCCCCACGCGTACGCCCCATCCAGTTGGTGGTGGGGGTTGGATGAACAGGACCACGTGGAGGCCAGGCCGTAGGCGGTTGGCGCTGGATGAACATGACCCTGAGGAGGTCGTTCCGCGGTACGCCACACCCCAGCCGGTTGTGGGTCGATGAACAGGACCCTTGTAGGCCGTAGGCAGTTGGCGCTGGATGAACAGTACCCCGTGGACATTGTTCTGTGGTACAACACACCCCCTCCCAATGAACATAACCCCGTTTTGGCCGTAGGCAGCTGGCGCTAGATGAACAAGACCCTGTTTCGGTTGTTCTGCGGTACACCACACCTCGGGCGTTTAGCTCCGCATGAATAGTACATTGTATCGACCATTTAGCCCCAGCATGTTGACTCTGATGAACAAAACTCCGTTTCAGCCGTTTCGCCCTACTCGGTTGGCTCCCGATGAACAGGACCCAACAGAAATCCATTCCGCGTTGCCTCGTACCCCCACCGTCCTTTTGCATCCATCCGTATGTACACGAGTACGACCGCCTGGCTAAGTGTTTTCGGCAGGCCCAAGTAGCGCGGATCACATTTCTGGTTCCGGAAAGATTCTAAAAATTCCTAAACCACAAAAAAAAGTCTATTGTTAAAAAAGTTGTCTGGCGCTTCGTTTCGAACGAGCTGGCCCATGTAGAAGTTCAGTGTAAGGAAGCTTCCATGCAGTTTATGAACCTTCTAGGTCCAGGTATTTTCCTTTCTTGTTTAATATTTATTTCTGGTTTTTACTCGGTTTTATTTGATTTTGTTCAGACTTATTTTTTGTCCTTCTTTTGCTTTTATGTTTTTTCTTCGGTTTCGTGAACTTTTTTGGAAAATGAAGATCAATTTTCAAATTCGTGGTTTTTTTTAATTCATGAAAATTATTCAAATCTATCAACATTTGCAAAATTGAATGATTTTTTAAATCCTTAAACTATTTTCTAATTTGTTAACTTTTTTGTAATCTAATGAGTTTTAAAAAAAATTGCAAACTTTTTGAAATTCATGATTTGTTTTCAGATATATGCTTTGAAAAAAAGTGAATTCAATGTCAACGGTAAAGGGTGGAAGCGAGCGAGCCAGCTAGAAGGGCAGATCCTAATTGTCGCTCGTTAGCGTCAAAAGGTCGTGCCTTCGCTGAGGCGACCTCCGCTTGGACGGCTCACGTACAGAATTGGCGCTGTTCTTTGTTTCGCTGCTACTTCCTTCGTTGTTTCTTGCGTTTTTTCTTCTGTGGATTTTTACTTCTGGTTTTTTCAAAGTTTTGTGCAGTTTTCAGTAGTTTTGTTTTGTTCCTATTTGGTTTCTTTTCCCTTTCATTTTTTTATTTTTCTCTTTTCTCTTTTACTTTTTAATGCCTTTTCTTTTCTTTTGGTGTGTTACATAAAAAGTTCTCCGCTTATTAAAAAAATGGTCATCATATTTTAAGAAAATGTTCCCTGTATATTATGAAAATTTTCAGTGTGCATTATAAAATGCGCAGCATATATCACAAACTTTCCAATCTGTATTTAAAATTTTTCAACATATATAAAAAATGTTTAATGTGTATTTATAAGTTTTTGAGCGTATATCACAAAATATCCAATGGCAGAAATTTTCAACATATTTTTTAACTGCCGCAGTGTTTAGTTCTTAAATACTCGGCCGAATAATCAGTAAGAATCGACAGCTCCAGTGGTAAGCTACACATAATCAGTGGTAATCGACAGCTGCAATTTTTGGCTAGTTTAATAGTTGCTCGCCACCGAATGTGCTGGCCGCTTTATATGGCTGCGCAGGGGCCTCCACGACCCCTCGCTAGGGTTTCCGGCTCGCTCCAGTGAGGTGCGGCACCACCGTCTCCCTGTCAGATCTCTCGTCTCCATCCCCCCTCCTCCCCCTCTCACTCTGTCCTTTGCCGAGGCAACGGCCATGGGCGACCGGCGCGCAGACAAGCGCCCGATGGAGCCTCCGCTTTCCGAGGAGGAATGACGGCGTGAGAAGGCACTTCGGAAGCAGGCGAAGCGTGGTCAGCGGACCAAGGCGGCGGGGCGTGCGGACGACGGAGGTGGATCTGAGCATGGTCAAGACGGCGGATCTGGTCGTGGCTACGGTGGCTACCAGGGCCATGGATCCGGATCTGGTTTCCACGGGCGCGAGGGGGATTGTGGTCCTCCTCCACCTTGGTGGGGCCAGCAAGAGAAGAAGAAGAAGCGCAAGCATGGGACGCGGCGTCGCGAGCTGGAGCGTAAGTCGCAGGAGCTTCCCCCTGATAGCGGAGGCCATGGGGACCCGCTGGCAAAGAAGCCACGGGCTGCGGCTGCACCGCCAGGTCGTCGCTACCGATGCGCCACGGGCTCATGGACGCCCCATTCCGGTCGAGGAGGAGGGCGGGAATGCTTTGCGCGGCGGACCTGGCATTTGTGCCAAGTGCACCTCCCCCCTTGTGTGATCTGCAAGCAGGAGGGCCACGCCTCGGCCTATCCCTTCCCGTGGCAAGCAGCCGCACCTCCAGATCATGGGCAGTGCCATTCCGGGCAAGGGTTTCTTTTGCATGGAGTTCGAAGAAGAAGAGATGGCGGAGGGCGAGGCTTTTAAAGTTGCCAATGGTGCCATTCTATCAGCGGAGCCGGGGAGGCTTTCGCTGCGCACGCTCAAATAGGAGCTGAAGCATATGGTGGCTGGAGACTGGGACTGGCAGATTGAGCAGGTTGGCGACAACGACTTTGCGGTGGTGTTCCCTTTGGCAGATCTGTTGCACATGGCCAAATCAAGTGGCAAGCTTTTCCTCTCCATCCACGACATCACGGTGCTGGTTCGTAACTCGTTCCCTGAGACGATTGTGCCCCTCTCCATGCCGGAGGTGTGGCTCCGCCTTCATGGCATCCCCAAGAAACACCGACGTGTCGACCGTTTGATGGAGGGGCTCAAGATGTTGGGCAGACCTATCGTGGTGGATGAGCTTTCCCTCATCCGGGTGGGACCAGTGAGGATGAAGTTTGGGTGCAGAGCCCCTGACAAGATGAATGGTTTTGTGCAAGTTTGGTTCAATCATGAGGGATATGACATTCGGGTTGAGGTTGAGCGGCTCCCAAAGCGCCCTGGAGACGGACCGGCGGCGCCTGGTCCTATCATCCCTTCCTCCCTATCGGGCGACAAGAGCGCTGGACCGCCTGGTCCGGGGACCGGTGGGACAGCTGGGCAGCAGCAGCAAGACCCAGGGGCCCAGGGAGGGCATCAATCTGGCATCGAGGGCCGTGATATGGATGTGGACATGGTCGCCCGTGAAGAAGATCCTGAGGACAACATGCCAGATACGTCAATCGACACGGAGACTTGGAATCAATTGGGTATTAAAGAACTTGCGCTCGATGAGGGGAAGGAGAACGCGGAGCCTGGGGCGCTGGCGATCTTGGACACGGCTGGGAGCAGTCCGCCTCCGTCTCGCGCTTTGGTGGTGGGGCTTAACTGTGGGCTCGCTGTCGCCGCATGGCGATGGGCGCGCCATTGCTTGATGGGCCATCAAGGTTGCCGCCGCTGCCTCCCCCAGTATGCTCGGCTCGGACTCGGGTGTGGTGCTCAATGAGATTTCCAGTCGCACCCCGCTGTCAAGCCGTCGCAGCTCGGGGGGTTCCGGGCGTGTCCCTAAGAAGACGGCCGGGCGGAAGCCTCCTGTCAAGCTAGCTACGCTGGTGCTCCCTTCGCCAGTGGCGCCGGCGTGTGTGGATCTTCAGGCTGTGCTGGGCTCTACGGGCACGGCGACCAAGGCACGGCGCTCTCGGGCATCTCCGGGCCCTCAGCGTGCTCCAAGTGCTCGGGCCAAGGTGGCGCTGGGCGACCTGTCTTCCCTGGAGAGTGCGCAGCTTCGACTGGCGGACAAGAATATGGAAATTTCAGGTAACCCACCCCCCTCCTTTAAGATTCTGAACGCGTTTACAGATCCGCAGCTTGCTTCTATCTTAGACGACAGCGGTTTCGAGTTAGGATCGGAACATGGTGAGCTTGTGCCCCTCATCCGTGCTCGCGAGGAGGCCCAAGCGGCTTTGGTTGGGCTGCTGCTGCGGCTAAGGCCACAGAGGCCGATCCCTCGGCATTGGCATCCTCCGCGGACCCAGTGCCCGCGGATATTCCCCCCTCGCTAGTCCTGTCAGATGGGGCTGCCGCAACCAGGGAGGTTGACGTAGCGCCATCGACGAGCCGAGCCCAGGCTAAGAAACGTGTGGCAAAACCGGTGACCTCCAGAGGGGTTCGCCTTCACAATCGTATTATCTGATGCGTTACATCTTTTGGAACATTCGGGGTTGCGGGCACTCGGGGCGGCGCACGCAACTTAGGGAGTATATCGCTCGCGAAAGTATTGACGTTGTGGCTCTCCAAGAAATGATCAAAGCGGACTTTTCCTATCGTGATCTTGCGGCCTACGATCCTCTTCATCGCTTCGTGTGGGGTTGGGTCCCCTCTGTTGGCCACTCGGGCGGTCTACTCTTGGGATGTAATTCTGTTTGTGATGTTGTAACTTGGGACGTGGGATCATTTTTCATTTCTATCACGATTAAGCATAGAATCTCTCTCGCTTCCTGGGCGATTGTTTGTGTTTACGGTCCGGCCGACCACTCGCGCACGGCTGATTTCCTGGGTGAAATCCAAGTCTTGGTCGGGGCCAAGCAAGCCGCTAACATTCCCATTGTTCTTGGGGGTGATTTTAACCTTATTCGTTCGGGCGCGGAAAAAAATAATTGTAACATTGACTGGACTAGTGTATCCCTTTTTAACAATGCCATTGCGGCTTGTGCTTTGCGGGAAATCGCTAGGAAAGGGGCTAGATTCACGTGGATGAACAAGAAACTCACTCCGGTTCGGAGCGTCCTGGACCGTGTGTTCGTTACGGCTGACTGGGAGGTGATCTTTCCCATGTGTACGCTGGTTGCTGAAACTCGCATTGGTTCTAACCATGTTCCGTTGATACTGGCCTCTGGGGAGGATAGGATCAAGCGGAGTCCATGTTTCTACTTCGAAACAGGGTGGTTCGAGGTAGAGGGTTTCTTTCCCTTGCTCCTCTCGCATTGGGAGCAAGCTAGGGCTGCGACTGGTCGATCCAGGGGTCCACTTGACACCTGGGTTTCGGCGGCCGGGGCCCTGCGTGGTTTCCTTCGAGGGTGGGGTGCAAACCACGGTAGTGAAGCTAAGCGAGCTAGGGAAGCTCTAATCGAGGAAATTAAAGCCTTTGACGTTCAAGCTGACTCGAGAGCCTTTTCGGAAGCGGAGTGGGATAACCATTATGCCCTCGAAAATCAAGTGTTGGCCATCCTCAGGGAAGAGGAGGAATACTGGCGCCGTAGGGGCGGCGTCAAGTGGATTACCAAGGGGGATGCAAATACGGGCTATTTCCACGCCTTTGCTAACGGCCGCAAAAGGAAATGTTCGATCCTGAGATTGCAATTGGACCACGGGTTGCTGGTTAGCCAAGCGGAAATCTCGAGGCATATTTACGATTTCTTCCTTAACCTGTTGGGCACAACGGAAGAGAAATCCCTTCGCCTCCGCGAGGACTTTTGGGGGGAAGAATCACGGGTGTCGCAAGCTGAAAATGATGGCCTGGCCTTGTCCTTTTCCACGGGGGAGATCGACGATGCACTTGGCTCGATGAAGATTGATACCGCGCCAGGGCCGGATGGCTGGCCAGTGTCTTTCTTCCGACGGTTTTGGCCGGCGCTCAAGGACATTTTCTACGATATTATTAACGGGTTTGCGCTTGGCACAGTAGACATCTCGCGCCTCAACTTTGGCGTCATTAGCCTCATCCCTAAAGTTAAAGGGGCAGAATCGATTAAGCAATACCGACCCATCACCCTTATTAACGTGCCTTTCAAATTATGCTCCAAGGCATACACTACGAGACTTGCCCCGGTTGCACAGCGTGTGATCGACCGTAGCCAGTCGGGTTTCCTCAAAGGCCGTAACATCCTAAAAGGTCCAGTAGTATTGCAAGAGACCGTTCACAAGCTTAAGCGCACGCGTCAGCCGGCCGTGCTTTTTAAGCTTGATTTCGAGAAAGCCTACGATCGAGTGAACTGGGAGTTCATTCGCGAGGTGCTGACTCAGAAGGGTTTCGAGTCAGGCTTCATTCATCGCATCATGCAACTTGTCTCGGGGGGACAGACCGCGGTGTCGATTAACGGAGAAGTGGGGAACTTCTTCTGTAACAAACGAGGTCTTAGACAAGGAGACCCCTCCTCGCCTTTGATTTTCAACTTTGTTGCTGATGCCCTCTCGGCCATGGTAAACAAGACCAAGATCGCCGGCCACATCCATGGTGTGGTGCCTCAACTCTACCCCGGAGGGATCACCCATTTACAATATGTGGACGACACTTTGCTACTCTTCGAGCCCGATGACCATAGTATAGCCTCGGTTAAGCTCATCCTTCTTGCTTTCGAGATCATCTCCGCCCTGAAGATTAACTTTTTGAAGAGTGAGCTGATTGCCATTGGGATGGACAATCCCCATGCCACTTGTATTGCCAATCTACTTAACTGCAAACTAGGGAGTTTTCCAATTAAGTACCTAGGCCTTCCCATCTCGGACAAACACATTTTGATTCTCGAATGGGAACCCTTATACGGTAAGGTGGCGAACCGGGTTAGCCCCTGGCGCGGCAGGTTTTTATCTTCTGCGGCTAGGCTAATTCTGACTAACTCCAGTCTATCCTCCCTGCCCCTGTTTACTATGGGCATGTTCCTGCTGGCTGATGGAGTCCACGCCAAGCTCGACACACCTAGGTCTAAGTTCTTTGGGAAGGAGCCGACTAAAAGAAATACCACTGTCAAGTGGGCGGCGCTGTGCCGCCCCAAGAAATTTGGCGGACTTGGGATTCTTAACTCGAAGCTCATGAATGTAGCGCTCCTTGTCAAGTGGATCTAGAAACTTTCCCAGAACGAACAAGAGCTTTGGGCCGATATCCTATGCGCCAAATATTTCCCCGATGGGAATTTCCTCACCTCAAAGGCGAAGGGATCGCCTTTCTGGAACGGGATTCAGGTTGTTAAGCCGGCCTTCATGTTAGGGGCCAAGTTCTGCGTTAAGAACGGGAACTCCACGAGGTTCTGGCTCGACCATTGGCTTGGGTCGGAACCCCTTTGGCGTAGCCACTCTGTCATCTATCAACTGGCCACTAACGCCGACATTCTCGGTAGCCGACGCTCGTAACTACCCTCCAGCCATTTCTTTCAAAAGACCACTCCTCGCCCATGAACGGGCAAGTTGGGAAGGGCTCCAAACTGCCTTGCAGGGTGTATCCCTCTACCCTGAGTCCGACATGGTCTCGTGGTCCCTCTCGAGCTCCGGCAAGTTCACGGTCCAGTCGCTTTACAATAAGCTGACCGAGGGACCGACTCTTGACATAGCTAGGGGGCTATGGAAAGCGTCTATTCCTCTGAAGATCAAAGTTTTTATGTGGCAATTGTTCCGTGACCGCCTACCCTCTTCTAACAACGTTGCCATAAGACACGACCCTTCGGATGGGTCCTGCACGCTTTGTGGAGCGCATGAAGATGCTAACCACATTTTCTTCAAATGCCACCTAGCTCGTTTTGCCTCGAGCGCCGTCCGTGAAGCGTTTGCGCAGAACTGGAATCCACACTCGGCTTCGGACCTACGTGGGATCCTACTCGCCATAGGGTAGCCGGCGCCGCTCGTGGCGATCGCGAAGGCCAGGCTGGTCTTTATGGACCACCCGCAATAAGATCACTATCGAGCACAAGTTCCCTAACCACCCTGCTGATATTATTTTCAAATGCCACTTGTTTCTTCAGACATGGACACCGTTGGGGAAACGGCGTGATGCAGATCGGATGACGGAGGCCATGGAGCGGATCCGCACGATTCAGATTGAAGCCCGTCACTAAGATGTTGCTCCTCATGCTATTTTGGACTGGCTGCTTGTGTGCTAGTAGTTGCTGACCTTCTTTATCAGGCTGAGGCCGGTTGCATGTTCCGTACTTTTGGCTTCGGCCTCTTTCCTTCTGTTCTGGTTCATGTGTAGACTATGTTGGATGCTGCGTGTCGGTGGGCTTTATTAATTTAAAGCCGGACGCATCATGCGTCTTCGTTCTAAAAAAAGAATGTGCTGGCCCATTCAGATCGGGCGCCCTGCATGAAAGCTCGACTGATTGACGCTAACGAGGGAATATTCTATTTGACGCCCCTTGTGTCAAACTGGGTGTTTCCTATTTAGCGCTGCACGCGCCCGTTAGTAGTGTTTTTGTAAACGGGCGCCTGCAGCCCCTCCTCGCCGGGCCGGCCCACGTGCATCTTCTTTCTGTTTCTGTCAAAACTGGGAAAAAATGATGCAAGTGTGGGAATGGAACCTCGATTTCTTCGGTAGCGACGAGCTCCACAAACCACCTGGGATAGAACATGTCGTGTGTTCACTTGCTATCGTTCCCCTTTTTTGTTGTTTCCTTTTTTCCTTTTTTGTTAGTATTTTCAATTTTGTTGTTCTTTTTCTTTTATATTTTTTAAAAATGCACAAAATTTATAAATTCAACGAACTATTTCTTCAACCAATGAACTATTTTTCGAATTTCATGAACTTTTTTCAAAGTTGATGAACTGACAACGACGCGATGGGCCGGCCCAGTTGCTTAGACAGTGCACATAATACCGCAAATAGCCAGCCGGTTATGGGAACTTTCTCGAAGGTTCCCTGGATTTTTTTACCGGTTTTTCTGTTTCTTTTTTTTTCATTTTTCTGTTTTTGTTTCTTTTTCTTCTTCTTTTTTTCTGATTCTTTTTTCCCTTTTTCTTTTTCAAGGTCATTTCTATTTTCTAAATTAAGTTCATGTAAGAAAATTGTTCTTTATTTTCGGAAACAGTTATTGCATTTAAATTTTTTTAGAAATTTCAAAAAATGGTCGTTTTTTTTAAATTGTTCATAACTTCAAAATATCTTCAGGATTTCCAAAAAAATTGTTCTTATGTTTCAGAAATTGTTGCAAATGATTTTTCTCCACAATTTTCACAACTTTTCAAAAAATGTTCGGGCATTAATTTTTTTTCCTATTTTCAAATATTGTTTGCAAATTGCAAAAAATGTTCACGTTTTCATTATTTCCAGAGTTTCAAAGAATGTCCCAGTTCTATAAATTTTTTAAAAGTTTCACTAAATGTTCGTGTTTATAAATTTTATTCATGAATTACAAAATATGTTCGCATCTCCATATTTTGTTCTGGAATTTGAAAAAAAATCCTGTTTCAAGAAATTTGCATGATTTTATAAAAAGTTCCTGTTTTTTGAAAATGTTATAGTTTTCTTTAAATTGATTAAAAATTTGGAAAGTGTTTGTGTTTTGTAGAACATACCTTTTAGAGTAAAAATGTTGGAACTTAAAAAATCCATTCTTTTGAATACTTTCATGGTTTGAAAATTTGTTCATTTTATTAAAAAATAATAAAATTGTTCTTGTTTTTCGAAAATGTTCACATTTTTTCAAAATCTGTTTCAAATTCCAAATTGTGTTCGTATTTTTTGAAGACTCTTTTGAAATTTCAAATTTTGTTCACGTACAAAAATTCTTTCTTATTCCCAAAATGTGTTCATATCTTCAAAAATATATATGCTATTGTACACGTACAAAAAATAACATCCAACAGGGAATATCCCGCAATTGTACGTTCCTAAATAAGTTTGCGATGTGTGTTTGTTCTAATGGGACCATTTATTCTAGTGGCTAGTAGCACTCTCGAGCAAGCGACGTCGCGTGCTCGATTCTTAGGGACGCCATTTCTTATAGCTGTTAACAACTCGCGCTGCCTCTTAGTGGGCTGGCCCAGCAGCACGTCTCTTGTGTGTGTCGCGTTCCCTATTCACCGCAAAATGCCGCGCATAGGAGCTCCCGCTAACGAGCGTCGGCTAGGAGCTCTCGCTTGAAGCTAGCGATCGTGGGTGGATCGAGCAAATCAAAAGTTAATGGGCCCTGATCCAGGAGATTTGGTAGTGAGCTCCAGCACGAAAACATATGGTAAAAATAAAAGCACCAGCAGGAAAATAAGTGTTACAGCCGCCGATTACTTATTTCCTATTTGGCGCCTTGTGCGCTAGTTATAGGCATCTCCTATATGGGGCTTAAGGCCCCGGCTAAAGGCGGGCCACTTCTTTTCGGTTGGTTTCTTTTATAAGTTGTCCACCTGGGTTTCAAAGTTTTCTTCTTTCCTTGTTTTATTTTTTGTTTTCTTCCTTTTTCATTAATTGCAAGAAGCTTTTTCAAATCGATGAACTTTTTCCAAATGGATGAAATTTATTTGATATTTCATGAACTTGTTTCAAAACTAATTGTTTTTTAAAAAACTGATGAACATTTTTAAAATCGTTGAACCTTTTTAAAATTTCATTGAACATTTTTCAAATTTGATGAACTTTTTTCCAAAAATGGTGGATTTTATTTAAAACTTGATTTATTCTTTTCAATTTTTGTCAATTTTCTAAAAAATCAGTGATTTTCTGGAATTCATGAACTGTCTTTGAAGTTTGCTAACATTTTATCAAAATCAGTGAATTGGATACGCGATTTTTTTTCAGTATTTTATGATTTTCCTTTTTCTCTATTTTTAAATGTTAATGATTGACCGGTCAACTAGTGAACGATAACCGGTCAAAATGCGATCAAGCAACCCGAACAGGACCCGGTGAAATCTGATAGAGTGGTTCACCCTTTACATGGGCTGGGCTATGAGCGGGCGCGCGTGATCGTCGGTTCCTCCAAGTGGCGCCTAGGCCGCCACATAGGAGCTCCCTGGTTATAGCACCGTCTATCGACATGGGCCTCTCCATTGGGTCTTCTTTTTTCGCTAGTTTTTTTAGCCTTGCCATGAATGTTGTGTTGTTTATTTTGGTTTTCACCCAGCATGGGTTTCTGTTTAATTTTTCTCGTTTTGATTTCCATTTCTTTTCTTTTTCCATTTCATTTTTACATTTTTTCTATCAAAATATTTTTGCCAATTTCGTATTTTTTTAATTTGAACCTTTTTCTAATAGCTTAACTTTTCTCATATTCATAATTTTATTTTCAATTTACATGCTTTTTAAGAAAATTCTTGATTTTTTCCATTTTGTGAACCTTTTCCAAATTATAAACCATTTCAATTATTCAACTTTTGCCAAATTCGTGATTTTTATCCCAATTCTAGATGTGTTTTAAAATATGCTTGTTTTTAAAAAATTGCTAACTTTTATTAACAAATGTGAAGCTTTTTTTGCAACTTCATATTTTTAGAATTCTTGAAAAATTTCAAATAATATTTTCAAATTCGTGAATTTTAAATTCACTATCTTTTTTCAAAGTACAAAGTTTTTTAAAAAACCGATGAAGTTTTTTAAAATCTTTGACCATTTTTTCCAATTCATGAGTTTTTAAAATCAACAGTCAATGACCATGTCAGTAGTCAACTCAGTCAATAGTCAATGGCGAACGAAGCGAGCAAGGCGAGCGAAGCGTGGGACCGGTATGGGCCGCAGCCTGCCAAGCTTGTGCATCAGTGCCACATCCCCTAGCTGGCGCTAAAGGGGTCTCCGTTGATTGAGGGGCTGTTTGGATAGCTTCCTGACAGATTATTGCCTGGCCTGGCATGTGCCTGGATGTTGCCTGGAAAGCGTTTGGTTGATGTCCAGAAGATGCCTGAGCTAGCCTAGCCTGGGAGTTCCCACTGTACGTTTAGCCTGGCCAAATACCTCTGTGATGTGATTAGCCTGGCCCATGCATTGGAAAAGGGACGCCTGGAGGATGCCTGGAGAGTACGACAGCAGCCTGGAAATACTAATAAAGTATTAGCACATGCATACTGTTGACTTGATGCTGTACCAGGCCAAGATACGAACAAAACACTCCCATCAAACTCAAGCCTGGCCAGGCAAAAAACGTATGTTGTTTCAGGCTCGGTCCAGGCGCCGGTTTGTCCCAGGCACAAGAATGAGGACACCAACCAAACTAACCTTGAGACTCTCATGTTCTTCTTATCTCCGAAATAGGAACTCCTTTGTTATCTACAAGCCCAAAAACTCCTAGGAAACGCCCAAGACGCATATATTCAGCCAGTATGAAGCCAACGGGCCACATGTATCTCATAGTCACACTGCATTGGCATCCATTCCTTTTCCCATCGCGAGGGAACCCACAGGGTTGTTCCTGCCATTTGTCATGACGAAGCGGATTTGTATCTTAGGACTTCTGTTGTTGTTATCCTAGGAGTCACTGCTGTCGGTGTCAAAACCGGCGGATCTCGGGTAGGGGGTCCCGAACTGTGCGTCTAGGCGGATGGTAACAGGAGACAAGGGACACGATCTTTTACCCAGGTTCGGGCCCTTTTGATGGAGGTAAAACCCTACGTCCTGCTTGATTAATATTGATGATGTGTGTTACAAGAGTGGATCTACCACGAGATCAAAGAGGCTAAACCCTAGAAGCTAGCCTATGGTATGATTGTCGTTCCCCCTATGGACTAAAACCCTCCGGTTTATATATACACCGGATAGGTTAGGGTTACACAGAGTCGGTTACAATGGTAGGAGATCTACATATCCGTATCGCCAAGCTTGCCTTCCACGCCAAGGAAAGTCCCATCCGGACACGGGACGAAATCTTCAATCTTGTATCTTCATAGTCTTGGAGTCCGCCATGACGATAGTCCGCTATCCGGACACCCTAGTCCGGACTCCATCAAGAGCCCTCGAACCAGGCTTCAATGACGATGAGTCCGCGCGTTGATTGTCTTCGCATTGCGAGGCGGGTTCCTCCTCCGAATACTTCATAGAAGGTTTTGAACACAAGGATAGTGTCCGCTCGCAAAACAAATTCCACATAACACCTTAGAGAGAATAATTTTGCACAGATCTGCTGACGTATTCCGGGCGTGACATCACACCACGGCCAGCCTTTATATGAATCGTTTTTATTGTTCCACCTCAGCGTGTTTAGCGAGGCGGTTTCTTTGGCACGCCTTATCAAAGCGTAGATCGTGCCCCCTTATTCCGGATTCTCATCAATACGGACGTGGGTAACCCAACCATGCCCGCTGGCCTGCCTTCTCTATCGGCGAGTCCTAATCGACCACGGGTGGGCTCTTGGCATTCAAGCTCTTTATGATGAGACCAAGGCCCTCTTCTTCTTTACACCTCCATCGAGTTCGCCTCGCTTCGAGTTCCAACACCCAAAGCTTCAGATTCAGCGCCGGACTTTCGACGATGTCCGCTCCGACCAAGACGGTCGATGGATGTCTTCCTCGTCACGTAAGAAGATGTGCTAAAGCTGCGAGACGCCAGTATCTCGACGGCGAGATCTCGTGATAGGCTGCCCGCTCCTGTGGCAGGTCATCCCCACTCCCGAGTCCGTGAGAACGTGGTGTTCGTGGTCCCACTTCCTTCGGGTTTAGGCTTCCGACGGACCCCTTTGTGCGGGGCTCATGTTTTATTATGGGCTTGATTTCCATGACTTGAACTGAGTCCATCCTCCATATCTCGTCATTCATTGTCGATGTGAGGCCTTCCTCCATATTACCCCCACTTTGGATTGTGGCTCAAGACCTTCAAGGTGGAGCCAAAGATGATCAAGGGGCAGCAAGCGGAGTGCGGAGGGCGGTCATAAGCAAATGTGCCTGATGCTCCGTGGCCCGAGGGCTCTTTTCAAGAGGAGCTTGGTTGGCAACGGAGTGGTTTTATATCACCGCCCTGGGGCACCAAATGGGCGGCACTCCCGCCTTCCGCCAGTCCACCACAGCGGCTGGCATCATGGGTCAACAAGGCTCGACTGGGGCCGCCCAAGGACGTTCTCGCTGCAGGCCGATTCGAGATCTCCAGAAAGAGGGATCAATCTGCTGCAAGTGGCGCAGGTTATGGTGATCCGCGCCTTCAGCCCTCAGAACGCCCCCCTCCGCCTGTGGGAATTCAACCGAGGGACCACGAGCCTCCAAAATTTTATGGGCACGATGCCCGTGGAGATGTATAAACTGCTCTTCGGATCACAAGAGAAGTGTCCGGACTTGACCGAGGACGCATGACTAAGCTGCAATCGCCCAGATACTCAAGTAAGTAGTCCCAGAACCGGACAAGCTGTTCATTCATTTATTTCATATATATATGCCCTTTAAAGGAGCCGTTTCTTGAACAGGAGTGGATAGCCAAGGCAAAGTTAATAAGGTGTCCGGCTCCCCTCCCAGAGACCACGCCGGATCCCATGTTGACCAAGATGTTGAAGGTCGCTCCTTTTGAAGAAGGCGAAGGGGGGAGCGGGGAAGCAACCGCCTCTGCGTAGGAGGATATCAAGGAAGGAGGGATTAAGAGTCCCACCTCCCGAGGAGAGAAGAGGACCTGCTTCGGAAGATCCGGAGGTCAAGGCCTCAAAGAGGGGGAAGGAATCTTCGGCAGAGAGTCCGGCGCTGGGAAGTAACCCAGCCGCATTATTTCCCCAAGGGGATAAGCCCTCCAGCCAGCCGTAAGTAAAAAGAAGGGGTCTTGTAAATAAGGAACATCCCTGTATTTATTCATGAGGATAACCGAAATTGTACCTTGTAGTTCGGACTTCAGCCCTTCTCAGCAGAGCTCGTCTTCGTGGGATCTTCTTCCGGAGATGATGGAGAGCGAAACGCCTCCACCTATCGCACCCTCATGTGAGGCGGACGGCCCGGAGGTGTCGCCGCAGAGGGTTCCCCAAGTCCCGCGCTGCCGAAGGTCCGCGCCAAGTGGCGTAAGCGGTCGGAGGAGTGAAGGATCTGCTCCCGCGAAGCGGCTATTTCAGAGGATCACCGTGTTTCTAATGGGTACGGTGATTGAAAGAATTGCATCCGCGAGAGCGGATTGCATGAAGCCGCCGAAGCTTATCGATGGGGTTTGAGGTACGCAAAATGATGTACCTTTCGGCGCTTATGCATATAAAATGCGCTCAGATAGATAGTAGCCCCGAGACTTGGTATGTTTTCAAAATTGACAATGTGCCGAGGATCAAATTCTCAGTTATAACATATCGCCACACCTGAACAGGTGGCGGGGCGTCCGGAGGCCAGCCGGACTGCTGAATATGCCAAACTAAAGCGGCAACTTGACGAGGCGGATGCGGACATCGCGCTGGTCAATAAACGGTTTGACGAGTCACAAGGTATGCGACCTCTATGCGGACACCTTGTAAGGGAGCTTGATGCCCATGTTCATCGTTTGTATGCTTAATGCAGATGGTGCCGCTGCCGTGGAGGAGCTGCGGGCGAACTCGCCGAGCGAAAGAGCAAGCCGAATTAGTAATGCGGTCACCAGAAGGCGTCAAGAGCTAGAAGCTGAACGGGCTGCTCATCGCCAAGTTAAAGAGGAGACGGCCGATATGGCCAAAAGTTAAGGAATACTACTGATCGCTGCGCGGTTCTTGAAAAGGAACGCTGCGGAACAAGAGGGTTTAAAGAAGGCCGCCATCGAATCCAAGAATTCCCAATCGGCTTTGAGAGCTGCCAAGGAGGAGCTGAGTCGCCGGGCAATTGCGGCTGGAAAACCGCTTTCGCATGGAGGAAATATACAGATCCAAAGTATGCTTAGTTGGATAAATTGTGGAGTTCAGAGGATGCTTATCTCGACTTGGCGGCGAAGCGCCAGGACGCGTTGAGCACTTCCGGGCCGAAGGGGCATAGAAGGGAAGAGCTATATTGGTCGCAATTCCATAGTCCGGAGCGCCCTTCCGCCGCTGAGCGATCGGTTGGCCAAATGGGCCGAGCTGAATCGATTGTCCGGATTTGCCATGAAGCATGTCTTGACTCACTTGTGGCGGACGGACCCCACCAAGAGCTATTTTGGTTTAGTGCAGCAGCTTGGTGCGGTGCCGCGACGACGCAATGAAGCGATCGGCGGTATTGAGGAGCGCGGATGGCTCTTGCCCGTGTCAAGACATACTTGGGCGAGATGAAGCCCATCGACATTGCATCCCGTGATTCGACAGAGGTCGAGTACCGCCGAGCACTACTTTGAAGAAGTTCTGCCGGCGCTCGCTTAATAGAGACGCAGGCTCAAGGATATTATGTTTAAAGGACATGTATGATTTGTGAAAACAATGTTTCAATGTAATATAAGTGCTTTTTATACTTGTGCATTCAAGTATTAAACTACTCCTGGCGGCCGCTTATGTATATGTGTATATAACTCGAAGATGGCAGTCCTTGGTTTCAGCCCCCACGCATAGTGCGGGGTGTTTGCAAAAAAGTGCTTTTTCACACTTAATCCAACGCCTTGGTCCTGTTAAGGAGGTGATAGCGTAGCAAACCAGCAACCGGACTATAATGCTTTATTACTTTCACTTAGCCATAGGAGTTCGAGGGTGGGGCTACTATATAGCCTCGGGGCACCGCACTCTCCGAATTCGGGTGCGATGTGCTCGATCGAAAACCGTCCTTCGTTAATGCGGAGGAATCCTAAACATTCCTGTGAGTCATCGAGTGGTTGACCAAGATCTCGCTATATCATGACATCAGTTTTCCGCTTTCATCGAGGTGCTCGCCTCGCCGAACCGGGCACAATCGCAGAGTTCTCCGGTGCCGAAGTTAGCCATGAAAACGGAACGTAAGGCAGCAAAACACAGGAGCCGGGCAACCCAACATTTGACCAAAGACATGATTCGGAGCTGATGCATATAAGGCCTAATCTCGAGACGCCAATACTCCCTAAGGTATTCGGTCTTTATGAAAATGGGCAGAATAATGCCCTAAGCCCCGGTGTCTAGGTATCGCCAAGAAAATTCTGGTGCGGCCAATGCCAAAGCACCAGCCTCCTCCTCGGTTATATTAAGGAACCGAGGGATGTATATCAACAAGAGACAGTGAAAAAGGTTTACGCAGGTCATAATCTGAAAAGAATCCTTGCAACGGGTCCCTACTACACGCCTCTGCGCCGTGTCTCCGTTGCAGCCGTATCCTGGACGGGTGTAGCACGTTGTTCATCTGTAAAAGAGAGGAACTTAGTTTGAAAGAAAAAGGGTCGTGCGAAAGGTTTACTTAATATTTAAATAAATAGAGTACGGTTCGAAAAATTAAATAAAATTGAGCTTTATTGTCTCTTGTTATACATGTATGCGGCCCCTCGTATGGGGGTATGCCGCTAGTAGGCGCCTGACTCGTCTAACCGAGTCCGGGGTTTGAATTACCGATTCAGGTTCTTTGCCTAGCAGAGTCGGATAGCTGTGGGGCTGTCAAGGCAGTCTCCCGTTCTTCCGTGCTCAAGTGACACTTAATACTTCCTTTTAACGAGATGATGCCGCGTGGACCGGGCATTTTAAGTGTTAGAGATGCATAATGCGGTATTGCATTAAAACGAGCGAAAGCTGTACGCCTCAGTAGTGCTTAAGGGCTACTGCTGAATGGGGCGATGGGGAGTGAGCTTTCATGACGGGGTTGTTTGATGAACCGAACACAACCTCTAGTGGTACAGAGCCAGATAATAAAGAAGGCTCAAGCGCCATTCCTTTCAAGGAAGTGCTGCTATAGCTAATTTTGGTAGGTTCTATCCCCATTATGCGGACGGTGTCCTGGTATGGCAGGTGCGCGCAGTGTGTTATCACATGAAGTGAGTTCACTGTTTTGACTTCTAGTGGGAAAGTCTTTTGTTTTCCGGAGTGCTTCTTTTGGGTTTCGTCACTTTCACTTGGTGTGTCGAGCCCCTTGTGTTCGGCGTTAAGTCGGCCGGACTGCTTGAAGACCCAACAATCTCTGTGGGTATGGTTTGCGTGCTTCCGGAGGTACCATGTATTTGACATACCTATCCGTAATCTTGTTTAGGTTGGATAGCTCGCCACCGTTATCCTTTAGGGCAGTGTTTTGTTGTTCGCCGAGAGCTTTTGAATCCGGCGCTGATCGCCGCACTATTTGGGCCATTTTCCTTGTTCCGCGCTGATCTTTTCTCGCATCGTGATTTCCCATTCCCATCCCTGATTTCGGATGTACTGGTCATTGGTATCGTGCATCTAGCCAGCCAGCTGTCTTCCCCGCAAAGCGGGTCATGAGGCTTGTTAATGCGGCCATTGTTCTTGGCTTTTCTTGGCCGAGGTGTCTGGCGAGCCATTCGTCTCGGACGTTGTGTTTGAAAGCTGCTAAGGCTTGGCGTCCGGACAAATGACTATTTGGTTCTTTTTAGTAAGGAACCTGTTCTGAATTTCCGGCTGACTCTCCGGCTATTGAGTTATGTGACTTAGATCGTCGCGTCCGGAGGGCGGACGAGGTCCCCCAAAATTTGCCCAAATGCATCCTCGAGCTCTTCCCAGCTTCCAATGGTATTTTCGGGGAGGCTCTTAAGCCAATGCCGAGCTGGCCCTTTGAGTTTAAGGGGTAAGTATTTTACGGCGTGGAGATCATCTCCTCTAGCCATGTGTATGTGGAGGATGTAATCCTCAATCCAGACTCCAAGGTCTGTTGTTCGGTCGTATGCCTCTATGTTTACGGGTTTGAATCTCGCTAGAAATTCATGATCCAGCACCTCATCAGTGAAACATAGGGGGTGTGCGGCGCCCCTATATTTGGGTGTGCCGTGGTTTCCGGAATTTTGGCGTGTTGCATTGCTTTGATGAGCGTGCTTTCTTGGCCCATAGATGGACCTAACTGGGCCGTCCTTTTGATGTGAATCCTTAGACGGATCGCATATTGGCTTGTGTGCGGCACCATTCGCCGCTCTCTTTTTGCCGTGAGGTCGCCCATCCGACCGGTGGCCTTCTTGCTTTTTAATTGTGGGGCTCTAAGGCCTCCTCATCGAATTCGGCAGTAGCTTTCTTTTCGGTAGTTTTTGTTCGGGCGATCGTCGCAGCATTTATTCATGGTGCTGAATACTTTGCTCCATCTAATCCTGATTGCATCTTCCGCTGTTTTGAGCTTCCGCTTCGCTTTTTCAGCTACGCGCAGAGGGCTTATTTAGTCTTTTCTCGGAGGTCATTTTGCTCCAATGGTTTGTCCGGCGTGAGGTCGTCCGGACTGTTGTCTTCGCCGGGACAGATTGTTTATCCAAGTTGTCTTGTTCGGACGATTGCTCGATAGCTTGTTCGTTGTCCACCGGTTCGCCTCGCTCTATGGCTGGGTCTTTGTTGAGTGGGACTTTGTTCGGCGCTTACGCTGCCGCTTTGACTGCCGAGGATTTATCCTTCGTGGCGCCCCGTTGTTCCTCGCCTTCATTGCCTTTAGGCGATCCACCATGTATACATCATGGATGAGGTTGTCCAGATCCTATAGGTGCTGGTTCATTGTTGTCTCCTACATCGCCGCCCATACCGTCGATGTCTTCGGAGTCGAAATCGAGCACGTCGTGTAAGCTTTCGACATTGCCTATGAAGTGGGTGGTGGGTGGGCTTTGAATTTCTTCGTCGTCCGCATCCCAACCATCTTGACCGCAGTCCGACCAGGGCTCTCCTGATAACGAGAGGTACTTTAGCGAACTCAAGATGTCGCCAAAAGGTGAGAGTTGAAAGATGTCCGCTGCGGTGAACTCCATGACCGGCGCCCAATCGGATTCGATCGGAGGGGGCGCGGGAGGTTCGAAGTCCGGCAAGGAGCCCGGCCCCTCGGAGTCGCGAGCTTTATGAGGGACAAGATTGGTGTTCGGCTCTATCGCCATAGAGGTTGCAGCCCCCAAGGCGGTGTATAGCCATCCGTCCCCGATCTGCGTAGCCGGCTCCAAATTGAAGATCAGAGCGGGTTCGAGAGCGGCCTCCAGGGTACTGTCCGGCTGCAGAGCTAAATCATGCTCGCTGTGATAAAGGCGGCACGCCGGCTGTGGCTCGACTCCATCGAGGATCAAGTCCCGGGATGTCACCGTGAAGTTCAAACTCCAAATCTGACCGACGGCCGGGCGAGCTTGATCTGCTCCAGATGGCTGCTTAATCGCCCACAAAGCGCGGCCACCGAATACGAAGATCTGTCCGGGAGAAAAGTCTCACCGGATCGTGGTCGTTGATGATGGTCGAAGAAGCCATCGAGCCTATCGGTGACAAATACGAGGAACTCCCAATGAAAGCACCAATGTCGGTGTCAAACCGCGGATCTCGGTAGGGGTCCCGAACTGTGCGTCTAGGCGGATGGTAACAGGAGACAAGGGACACGATGTTTTACCCAGGTTCGGGCCCTCTTGATGGAGGTAAAACCCCACGCCCCGCTTGATTAATATTGATGATGTGTGTTACAAGAGTGGATCTACCACGAGATCAAAGAGGCTAAACCCTAGAAGCTAGCCTATGGTATGATTGTTGTTCCCCCTACGGACTAAAACCCTCCGGTTTATATAGACACCGGATAGGTTAGGGTTACACAGATTCGGTTACAATGGTAGGAGATCTACATATCCGTATCGCCAAGCTTGCCTTCCACGCCAAGGAAAGTCCCATCCAGACACGGGACGAAGTCTTCAATCTTGTATCTTCATAGTCTTGGAGTCCGGCCATGACAATAGTCTGGCTATCCGGGCACCCCCTAGTCCGGGACTCCCTCAACTGCCTTGCCACACTGGAGGCATTGTCGTGGAAGTCCTCACTCTTGCTGATGATCTTGTTCTTCGGAGACTGCATATTGCCTCATATTGCTCAACGGTGATCAATGATATTGCAAAAAGGACAGGAGGAAGATATGAGGCCATTATCCAAGAAATTTTAGCTCAAAGATCCTCGTTTGCTATGGGTAATTTTGTTCATGAATTTAGAAGATCGAATGTTGAAGATCACAATTTAGTTATGTATGCTTCGTCTTTTGATCAGGGCCGCCATGTTTGGCTTGGCCCCCACGATCATAACCCCCATGGCCCAATGATTGTTGATCAATAAAGCCTTGCAAGTTGTGCTAAAAAATCCATTCCTTTTTCCCTTCATTCCTCATTTTTTCGCCTTTTCCCTTTCTCATTTTTTCCTTTATCATTTATGTGCGGAATTGTCTCAAAGTAAGAAATAAAATGTGTTGAGCCATACGAGGAGGATATTGCAAAACCAATACTTCACCCTTTTCGTTTGCGAGCAGTATACTTCATGTTTAACTCATCAATTTTTATCATCACACAATACATACCATAATATAGTGATCACATTTATTGTCATGCATGACACATACTCGTGCATCATTTAATAGAAAACGGTATCATATCATGATACTTAATCCTCTCTTCACTCATTTAATTATGTGTCACCTCAGTAAAATTGTTTATTTGATATGCATGATACTATCTTTTTTTTGAGACAATCCCATGCATGATACTATCTAAGATACTCCCATTGTGACGGGCCTTAGAAATAGAGGCCTAGAAAATCACAAATTTTTTCTTCGAAGTGGACTATTTGTAAGGGTATGGTCAAATCATGGGTCTCGCATGACACTATAGGAACCGATGTTCTATAAAAACACTTATAAACATTCAAGAATTTTGGTTTTATGTGAATTACCAAAAAAAATATTCAGAAATTTTAGAAATGTTCATCATTTTCTAAATTCTTTAAGAAAAATGATACAACTATTAATGAATTATAGAAAATGTTCACGATTTTATAATTGTTCATGATTTTTTAAATGGCCATGTATTATAAATTTTTTGGAGTTCAATTATTTTCAAAGTTTCAAAATTATTCATGAATATAAAAAACTCCATGGATTTTATTTAATATTCAATTTTTTCAAAAATATATTATGAATTTGAGAGAATGTTTAAGAATTCAAATTTTGTTTTCAAAATTCAAAAAATATCCATAAATTTGAAAATATTCATGAATTAAAAAATAAAAATAAAACAAATATCAAGCAAACAGGAAAATAAGGCAGCAAAAAAACCGATAGAGAAAAGGAAGAAGAAAAATGAACGAAACCTTCCCAAAAATAGAAGGGTCGGCTTACATGGCCAACCCAATAGAGCCGACGGGGACCATGTTGCTCGATCTTCTTCGCGGGATACTGGGTGATGACCCAGAAATATAGGGGATCGAAACAATCTTCGAGGATAGTATTTGACCCAATTTATTGATTCGACACACATGGAGGCAAAGAATATTTATAAGCCTTAGCAATTTAGTTTTCAATTCAATCACACCTAAGACGTCACTTCCTTGCAACAATTTATTACTGACAGTAGCTGTAATTGCAGTTTTGCAGATTGGAATAGTGACAATAATAGCAAATTGAACAAAGACAATATTATAAAAGCGTAGGCATGGAATAGCGATGCATATTTGGATGAAATTCATGAATCATATGTAGGCATGCATTCCATATATAGTTATACATGCCTGCAATAAGAACTTGCATGACAACTTTTGTCCTACGCTCCTGTGGCAGAAGGGTTTTAACGGAAACTAAGGTAACTAAATTATTCCTTTTAATAGAGAGCCATAACAAAGCATTAGCAAATAGTGAATACATGAAATCCTCAAATTACAGTCATTCCCAAAGAGTATCCCAATTATTGTCACCTTGAGGTCTATGATTCAGAACAATAACAGGTGCACATAAATTTGGGATAGCATCAAGGACTCAAATATATTCATCAAAACATACCAGGTTCAAATCTGAAATCATGGCACTCAACCCCTAGTGATAAGTATTAAGCATAGCAAAATCATAGCAACATCAATATTAGAACATAGTGGATACTAGGGATCAAACCCTACCAAATTGACACGATTACATAGGAAATCCCATCCATCTTCATCTACCTCCAGTATGCCTACAAAGAAATTACTCACTCCCAGTGGTGAGAATCATGAGATTGTTGATGGAGAAGGGTTGGTAATGACGATGGCGATGAATCCTCCTCTTCGGAGACCCGCAGGGACTCCAGATCACGCCTCCCGATGAAGAACAAGAGGTGGTGGCGGCTTAGTATCGTAAAGCACGATGAATCACTCTATGTTTTTTTCTTGATAAAATGGTATATGTAGGCTTGGAATTAGGTCTAACGGCCGCTCATGGGACCCACAAGGCAGCATGGCACACCCCCTGCCTTGTGGGATGCTTGTAACCCCCTCCGGTAGATCTTTGCACCAGTATTTTTTATATATTCCACAAAAAATCTCCCTAAAGTTTCGTCCAATTCCTAGAACTTTTATTTCTACACAAAAATAACACCAAGGTAGTTCCCCTGAAAAAACCTTCAGTTCGGGTTAATTTCATTCAAATCATGCAAATTAGAGTAAAAAACAAGAGGAAAAGTGTTTGAAAAAGTAGATACGTTGGAGACATATCAATTCCCCTAGGCTTAACTCATCGCTTGTCCTCAAGCAATTCAGTTGACAAACTAAAAGTAATAAAGAAAAACTTTTACAAACTTAATTGTTCTTGTTGTTGTATATACGCTTATCTAGCAATCAAGTTTTCAGCTAAGATCATGAACTAGCGAAATGCATGATAACACTTAGAATCCATATTTACTCATGTCAATAGCATAATCAACTAGCGAGCAATAATACTATATCTTGAATACCAACACTTTTTCAAAATAACCATGATACAATATGATAGTGTGGTATCCCCTAGCCCTTTCTAAGACCGCAAACATAAATGCAGAACACCTGTGAAGTTCAAGCAACGACTAAACATTGTAATTCAGGGTAGAAGACATCCAGTCATGCTCACACCCAACATTAATTAGACCAAATGCATGTTACACTAAAAATGACAGTAGCGCTCTCAGGATTGGCGCTTGAAGGAGAAGGTGATGACTCAATAATAAAAGTAAAAGAAGGGGCCTTCGAAGAGTGAAGCAGAGATTTGCAGTGGTGCCAGAGCTCATTTCTAAATACAAAGATAATTGCATTTGAGAGGTGTACTTTTCCTGTTAACGGTTTACAACAATGTTTTCAATATCTTCCATGCTAAACACGTTAATGGCGGTTCCCATGCAAAAAGTTTTTTCTCCCCTTCCGCCAACCATTGCTAGCTGAATCCACGGGTGCCTGCCAACAATCAACTCTCGGGGGGAGTGATTTTATAAATAGTACGAGTATGGGCATCCCTATAGCTAGCCTCCCCCAAATTTGACGAGTGAATAAACTATCGTCGGTGAGTAAAGCACACATAGCATGGAAGATATTGACTACCCCATCGCTTCATGAGTGGTACGGGTACACAAAATGGATGTTCATTTGAAGATTTAGAAGTGGCACATGCAAATTTACTTGGAACGGCAGGGTAATACCGTATATACGTAGATATGGTGGATTCTTATGACATGGCTTGGTTTCAGGATTTTGGATGCACAAGCAGTATTTCCGCTTAATACTGAAGGCTAGCAATAGATTTGAGAAGCGACCAACTAGAGAGCACGATGAGGATATAAACACTCTGAACATATCATGGAGGAAATATTGGGTTTGAATCAATTACATGTGTGAACATGTGCCGAGTCAAACCACTCGAATTGTTTAGAGGAGGACACCATCCTAACATACCACATCATGATCATTTTAATGCATGTTGACACACAAGATAACATACTATCCACTTATAGCTACTTAAGCATGGCATGAACAACTATAAAATCTAATCATCATCATACACACGTTTACCCATGACAAGTTGGATCAAGATTACTATGGTAAACATATTAAAAAAAAACAAGTAGAGTTCATACCAGCTTTCCTTTACCACGATCACTTCATCAAATCATCTTCATTATTGTCTTTCACTTGCACGACTAAATGATGTGAAAATATAACATAGTGCAAGTGTGCCGTGGAATAAGTTGAAATCTGCAAAGGACTATATAAAAGGAGAAGATAAAGAGATGTTTGGTATTTCATTAGAACAATAAGAAAGCACATAAGAGCCAACTAGAAATTAATTTTGATGCCTTCTCCTTTTTCAAAGCAAGACTCGACGAGACGCAAGAAAATTCAAAGAAACGACAAAGAAGAAAAGAGCAAAAAGAACCAACGGAGAAAAAATGAAAGAGAAACTAGGGAAATCTTTATTTGTTCTTTTCTGAATTTTTTAGCAAACAAGAAGAGTTCAAATAAACACACCAAAATATTCTTGGAGTTCTAATTTTCTCAAGAAAGCAAAAAAAAGCGAGAAGATATTTACACCGAAGAACTCACGACAAACAACAAGAGAAGCAATGAGAAATCTTTTTAGATTTTTCTTTTAATGCAACAAACTAGCAAGTAAGAAGAGGAAATAAAAAGGAAGCGAGGAATAGTTTTGGACTTTCAAAGTTTTACAAACATAGAAAGGAAAATGAATAAAAGCGAAACATGGATATACAAATAATACGATGAACACCAACAAGTGTATTGAGTGTGAAAACACAGACGAAATGTCGGTGAGAATACGTACTCCCCCAAGCTTAGGCTTTTAGCATAACTTGGATTACTCCCACTGAAAGAATCCCTCGGGTCCAGGTGCGAACTGGGTCTGCTGAGGCACCTAAGCATCCCAAGGTTGAAACTTGTTCTCTGAAGCAGTAGTGCTTTCTCGTAGGCAATGATGTCCTCTAGCATGATAATATATCTCTCCCTGGCATCAGCATCAAACAAAGCAGAAGCAGGCAACAGAACAACCTTACGTGTATCCTTACTAAATATGAAGTTATACCTATAATAGTGAGGAGGAATAGCTCTGTCAATAAAGTCATGGGACCTCATGGACTCATAGTATAAATAACTCTCGGGCAGAGAAAGGTCCTCCCCTATTCTAATAGCAACATTAAGATGTCTAGCGAGATGTGTAGCATAAATACCACCATGACCCTTAGACGTGTTAATATGCAAACGGTGTGCAATAATAGCTCCCAAACTATGGATTCTACCACCAAAAAGTGCACTACGTAAAATAGCAAGGTCAGAGGCACAAATTGTACCACCCTCCTACCTTCCAGTCAAACATTTCCCTATGAATAAGGCAAAGTAAAACACGACGGGAAAATGCAAACTAGTGGCTCTAGTGTGAGAAACTCCTCTACTTTCTCCCATAGTAATAGTTTGTAGGAATCCCTCAAACTCACTGGGTTCGGCCCCACTTAAATCACCCTCGTCAAGAATCATGCAATCATTACGTAATTCAACAGAAGATATTTCAAATGGATGATCATAAAGACGGAATGACACACTAGGCACATGTTGTCTACTCAAGAATATGAAAGTTTGCATGAAAGTATTTGTGAGGAGATGATACTGATCACACTTATCTGCGATGAAGGCTGTCAAGCCTGCGTTCTCCACAAGTTATTCGAAATCATGTTGGAAACCAGCTCCTACCATGAAGGTGTTGCACAACCACTCGCATGGCCATACATCGACATTACGAGGAACATTGTACCTAGGTGCTTCCCTCGAAATTCCCTCAGAACCATGGCTTGAGGAGCCCCTCATGAATATCCTCTTAAAATTTTCTCTTTTTCTGAATTTTTTAGGCAACGCATAAGAAGTGAACAAATTTAACACAATTGATAACAACTACTCCCATAAGTGCCTAGAGGCTATATCATGCATCGAAACTACTTAGAACCAAGAAAATCAAACATGCAAGCTCATATTCATGATGACCAATAGTAGAGGAATAAACCACTAGAACAAAAACTAATTGAACCATTCGAGGAGTCACATACCAAGGAGCAATTCCTCTGAAAGGTTTCGAAAACGGGGCCCCAAGAAAAGAGATCCAAAATTGTGCATGTATGAGCAAGAACTCGAGCAAGGAAGCAATAACAAATTTCTCTGGAGGTGGAAGAAGATTGGGGGCATGGGCACCAAGTAAGTGGGTTCCTTTGGGCCCACAAGCCATGTGGGTGCACGCTGACACCACCGCCTTGTGGTCAGTAGGTGCACCCCCCATGGGGTGTGTCCAGCGCCAATTTTTTATTTTATCAATAAAAAAATATGTTAAATTTTTAGGAAATTCCGAACACTTTTATTTTGGGGTCATTTCATTGCATAGAAAACTCAAAAATAGGCTAAACATGATATTCTGGTTTATTTAAACTTTATTGAATCTAAAAATAATAGAGAATAAAACTAAATCACAAAAAGTTGTGGTTACAGAATTCATCGACCATGTGCTCCTCAAAAAGAATCCATTAACAAGTGAAAGCGCAGGTTATCTCCCAGAGGGGGTGAATGGGAGATTTTTAGAAATTCGTCAAAGTCTGAAGAATTTGACGAAAATCAGAGTGAATAAAATAGAAACGCAAGGGAAACTAAGTCATCACAAAATCAGAGTACATGCAATCAGGATACATAAGAGTGAAGAACATGCAATCATACAGTCATACAAACATGAGGATTATGAAGTGAGGAAATGAAAGATAGTGTGATGAAATTCTTCAGTTCAAATTCGTCAGAGCATATATCACAAATTCTTCAACAGTGGAATAATGTAAGAGAGGTTGAGGAATTTGTAACCAGGTTGGCTCGGTGAAGACAGTGCAATTTGGCAGACCAGTTCCAGTTGCTGCATCAACTGTACGTCTGGTTGAGGCGGCTGAGTCGCAACTCAGAGGACACACGGTCCTCACCATATTCCTCTTGAACTAAGGCCCACAAACCTCGTCCAATCACTCGTGGTAAGTCTTCAAGGTAGACTTCCAAAACCTTCATAGACTTGTTCACCAGCACACCACAATGAATCTTGGTGTATTCAGAATATGATGCCTAACCGTCTAGAAGAATAACAGTCTTTAGAGGTAATAGTCGTTGGATCACACACATCAATATCTTCAGTGATGCTCAATCACTTTGGCTCTGGGTTTTCCCTCACTTAGGATTCACTCAAAGCCGCCAAAGGATGGGTTGCTCTCAAATGACAAGTGTCAAGTTCTCTCGGAGCAGCCAACCAGCAAGCGGTTGTGGGGGGCGGTTATTTATTGCCTGGGAGCAACCCGATATGAATTGTCATAAATTCCCTTCTCTGATTCGACCATTGTCAGGATAAGGATCCACTCGACTGCTGGCACGTGGCGCAGCAACGGTCGAAATATGAATTCTCAAATTCATCAGGGCACTCAATTTCCTCACTTGTAGGCAGATCGCACTAGCGAACTCCTAACTCCTCAGCGTGACCAAATTCGTCAGTGACCAGATGAACTTCGTCACTGTCACTAGAAAATGTGTCAGCTATTCCGAGGATTTCCAAAGGCTTCACTTGAAGTAGCTTTTGTGTGTATAGGTTTGAGTAGGTTTGGGCATCACTTTGGAAATGTGAAATAAGTTTCACCTAGACCCCCTTTAACAGTACAGTTTTCCTATGACTCAAATAAGAAGAAAAGAAACTACGAAAACAAAAGTCTTCAAGCTTCAAAGTCTTCACATCAATTTCTTCAAAGGTCATACCAATTTCATCATCAAATTCTTCACTTGAAGAAATCCATTTTTAGGGGTCGTCTTCCATGTGTTAAACCAAATCTTCAGGGACTATATTACCTATGTATACTCACAAACACATTAGTTCATCAACCTATTTGTCTTCAATACACCAAAACCACTAAGGGGGCACGTGATGCACTTACAATCTCCCCCTTTTTGTGATTCATGAAAAATTGGTTAGGTTTCAATGGGAATAAAAATTATTGAAGTGTAAGTACAAAGTTTGAATAAATTGGTTACAAGATATTAAGGAACTCCCCCTGAAGATCTGCATATGAGGAATTTGCTTTGGATTGCAAATGCACATGGTAGGTTGAAATTATGGAGATCTCCCCTATATCTTGGAATCCAATCATGCATGATCATAAGATATTTGAAGAATATGAGTGCATGATGAAAATTGGCGTCTGACGAAATTGTGCATGCATGAGCAGATATATTTAAGATTAGAGCATGCGCGTGGAATGTAGCAAAAGAGTCAGATGACCAACAATTATTAAGTTATAACTCATCAAATTGCAAAACCAATAAAGTTAACGAGTTGCAACTTAAGCAAAAACAACCCATATGTTCCGCTTGGAGACTAACTCAGACTTCTCCCCATTTGTCATCAAATGACCAAAAGGTGAGGAAACTAAGGACTAGCACCCCTGGAGAAAATCATCATGGAGAGGTCGAGGGAGCGCCAATTTGTTGGGGTCACGCGGTGCAGAAGGACCAGAAGCAGTGTCTTCAACAACTTCATTTTTGTCAGTTGAGCGTGATGAAGACTCTGAGCTAGGCATGAGAGAAGGAACTTGAGTTTTCTTGAACTTCTTCCTTGGCGGTTCAGCCCAGTCAAAATTCATTTGAGATTCCATGGCAGGAAGTTCTTCATCTGATTTGAGGTGTGAGAGGATGGCCCATGATCTGTCAAAGATCTCATGAAGATAGTAGTGGTTTTTGCACACGGCGTTATGCGTCATAGTAATATTGGCTTGAACAGGAGCAAACTGACGCTTAACCCAGCGATGATTCTTGTCAACTTTCTAATGAAGACTAATAAGCAACTCATGGTCTGTCATGGCACGTGGTGCTTCAGGTGAAGAGGATGACCTTGAAGCTTTTGCGGCAATATCTTGGCTAGTAGATTCATCAGCTATGGAGCTAGAGATAGGCTGACGAAAATTCTCCATCGAGGCGACGAAGTCCTTCATCAATGACGCTCTTGCCTTTGCCGGGTACAGTGGACAAAGTGCTTTGAAGAATTTTGACTGCAGGCAAATAGCTCAGGTGATTTGGACGATCTGCCTTGTAGTGGATTGAAGACCGGGATCTGATGAATCTCATAATCCATGGTGCATATGGCTTCAATTCAAAAGGAGACCATGCCACAGTGACCAAAGTTCTCAGGAAGAAATCATGAATGTTGATGGGAGTCCCATGAATGAAGTGGAATAGCAAGTTCTTCATAACTCCCACAGCTTCTTCAGTGTTGGAATTGTGGCCTTTGATCGGGCTGAGGGTCTTTGCCAGAATGTGATAGACAGTCTTCGGCACATAGAGAAAATCCTTCACTAAGAAGTTTGTCTACGGAGCATTTCCTTCAGCCATTGGCTTCATCAACAATTGCATCATATTGCTGGGCAGCCTAGGTTCTTCATAAAATTTTCTTTGCACCTTCTTGGGGTGGATCAACTGGAAGAGCATGAAGTAATTCATCAATCGGTGCTTTGTAGTGAGTGTCTTCACTCATACAGTCCAAAGCCTAAGTTGCAGTGTCGTCAGTGTTGCCAGAAAAGTGTACAGTTGCATAGAATGGAAGAATGAGTTCTTCATTCCAATCGCAAACGTTGGGTGACTCGCCAATGAAGAAATTCTTCTCTTCGAAGAATTTGTCACTATCAAACTTTGGCCGTTTGAGGCCTTTGCCAATCTTTGGCATCACAGGGATAGGTTGAAGAATCTGCCTCTTTGTCCTCACCTCAAAGATAGGCCTGGGAGAGCCAGTTGAATCATGTGGATCAGTGATTGCAAGTGATTTTGCAACTTCATTGGGAGTGGTTGTTGGTACAGTATCAGTGTCTGCTGAGGGGATGGAATCTGCACGTGGAGGTGTTGCATTGATGACATCAACAATTTGATCATCTTGAGCATTTTCATCAGCTGCTGCAGCTGGGATTCCTTCAGAAATGTTCTGGAGCGATGGTTGTCGTTCATTAGAGCCAGCATGTATTTCTTTAGTGTGTGTAGGCGACCGAGGCTCTTGAGTGAGGGGAGTGGTGAGGGAAGAATTTGGGTGAGCTGCTTCCCAATATTTGTCATGGATGGAGGGGTTGTTTCGCCTTCAATATCCACTTCTTCATCATGATCTTCGATTAGTGGAGTTCGCTGAGGACTTTGAGCAATATCTTGAGGCATTGATACATTAGTATCAACCTCAATCTCTTCATCCATTTGCTTTGTGGTAGCAGCAGAATGGGTATCTTCATTGTCTTCATCAGCCTGGGGGATTTGATAATCCACCCCATAAGGAACCATTTGAGGGTTTTCTAGATTACGAGCAGGGGGCGTGGATGAGATTGTTATAGCATCAATTGGAATGACAATTGAAGACAATGTAGCCATCTTCAATTTCTTCACATATTCAGGCGCAGGCAGCGCTGATGCCTTTATCTTCTTTCCTTCTCGCTCAATAGCCTTGGTCTTCTTCACTTCTGATGCAGAAGGAAGGGTGATAAGCTTCAAAGATGAAGTCCTGGTTGGTGGAGCTGCTGCTGAGGAACTAGTTGGAGCATTTTCATCAGTCGTGACTGATGCAGTCACCCTGGGAATTTCTTCAGGCACAACATTATCCGTTGCCCTTTCAGTTTCACTAGGTGCATCTTCTTCAGTTGCCCTGGCAGTCTCTTATGCAATTGAAGGTGCAGTCTCACTGGCCTGTGCATTCGGGGGTGGAGTTGAGGAACTTGACGGTGGTATTGTGCCAAACTTGGCGGCTTCTCGATTGCTTTGATCTTCAACTACCTTTTTTGAGGCAGCAATGAATCTCTCTTTTACACCACATCAATGACTAGCATGTCTCTCATATTCTTCAGATAGTTGATGTACAGACTGTAACGTCACAAGCTGTTGAGGGGATATGGACAACATGTTCTTCCTCAATTCCTTCTCCTTTTGCACTTTCTGTTTATGCACGAGTTTTGCCTGTGCAATCTTGTACTTCTCATTCAAGATGAATGAAGAAATCATGTGGCCAAGACCAGGTGGTAAATTGAGGTTGTCAAGAGCCGTTTCTGGGTTTTTGCACCAGATGTCAATGAAGTCAAGCAATTTCTTCGGGTCCAGCAACATTGGAACTGAGGAATTCTTGGCAATAGCATCTTGCTCTTACTTTCTTCTAAGGAACTCTGCAAGCTCATCTTCGTTAGCTAGCCCATGTTCATCAACCTGAGGCACTACGGTCTTACTCTTGGGACTTGGCCTAGTTCCATGGCCAGTAGTTGCTTTTTAGCTTTAGCTAGGGCGTTGAGGCAGTTGGGTGCCCACTAGCTGAGGTGTTGAAGTTCTAGCTGTGGCCATTGAATAACTTGAAGCAGGAGGAGGCACTGAAGATTTTGAAATCTTGGAAGTTGTAGCCTTTGAAGCTTTAGGCTTGGACACTGAGGGCATTGGATCAGATGGTTGGGCTTGTGTGTAGGATTCTTTTGCATAGTCTTCTTTGGAGCGCTAGCACAACCACTACCACTTGCTTTAGCTGAAGCGTTTGTGGCTCTGTTAAATTCATCAATGACTTTCTTAGCCTGTTTTGCAAATTTTGCTTGACGCGTTGCCCGTTCTTCGGGGAAATCTTCACCCCTTCTGGTACTCGAGGGATAAGCATGTTGACCTTCAGCAAGCGGTAGTCTTTTGCAAGGAGGCTTAACAGCGAATTCCTTCACGTACTTGGGAGTGACATATCTGTAAGCTCTCCACTCATATGCTCATCTGCGTTTTGTCCTTTGCATATGAGTCTTGCGCTGCTTGTCAGTTTCTGGGCCATGAACATTCTCGTCAGGCGTGCAGTACCCTGCATACAAGTTGCCAGTGATCTCAAAAGTTGTCAGTTCTTCTTTCCTTTTGCCACATTTATGTGGACTCTTCCCTTCGGCCATTTTCTTCAACTAAGATTTTTTAACTTGTGAGGACTCTGATGAAGTTTGAAGTTTTTCTCAAGCTGTGCTGCAAATGAATTAATTTGATGTGAAACTAGAGATTTGTCGGCAAACATTTATACCCGTGAACAGAGTATAGTTGCGAGGAAATAGGGAAGAGTCACATGTATTCTTAGAGATTTTCAAAATAAACTAGTTGAGGAAATTGACCCTTATCGTCTTGAAGAATTTCATCAAGTGTTCTTGACTTAGGTTCCAGAGTTGTACAGATTGAAGCAATTGTGCAATTGAGGAATCTAGTTGTTAAGTATAACTATGATGAAATACACAAGACTGGTCAAAAGGAAGTGTTGAAGAATTGAAAGAGTGGTAAAACAACACTTGAAGATTTTTGAGTGGAGTGAAGATCAAAGCGGGGCAGTAAATAAGCATTTATTTACCCCAGAGATAAACTCGACAATCTGGACGATGAGGCGATGGAAACCGTCAGCTCAGATCTTCCATGCCCTAACTTGGCGATGAAAGACGTCTATGCCGGCGGCGAGGGTGAAGAAATCCGCGTCTAGCACGAGTACGTCAACAAAGAAGTTGAGGTAGTGAAGCTCTTCTTCTCCGGCATCGATGAGATCTAGTGGAAACGCTAGGGGTTGAGGACTGAGAGCAACAGGAGCTGGGAGGCAAAGTGAAATAACGTTTATAGGGTCAAGGATATTTATAGCCGCAGTGAAAACTGAGGGGTCTGAAACTTTTGGACGAATAAGCCCATGACCATTAGTATCTTGGTGACACATGTCACACATGCATTTTCGTACTTATCCATGCATGTGAAGCACGGAATGAAGTTATTGTGGCAACCACCAGAAAAAATATATTTGAGAGTTTTTGCTATTTCTTCACCTGTCAAGGACGCAGTAAAGGCTTCGAACAGTGTCAAGTAGAACACATATGAAGAAATTGTGAACATAGTGGGTTGAGCTTAGCATAGAGGGGAGCGGGTCCGATCACATCCACATAGACGAAGAAATCAAATTGAAGAATTAGCAATATGTGGATGTTGTTGAGGACATGAAGAGCGCCAATAAAATCATAAATAATAAGAAGTGAAGAATAACCTCAAATGACGAATTTCAAAAGTTTGACGAAATTGCAAATGACGCAAAATTCAAATTTGAAGAATGTCATGAAGAGGTGGTGGCTTTACCCGCCGTATAAGAACCGTAATGACTTCAGGCACCACGTACAATTATCGTAGGATTTTGAGAGTCAAGTTCTTCATCGATTTCTTCACACGTAGAGGGTTAGTCTTCATTAAGTTACTTCATGTGTTGTGCATCAAATTCATCAAAAATGCATAAGCGTTAGGATGTGTGCCCACTTCAGAGGACATTCAAAGATTCTAAGATGTTTAGCTCACACCGCAACTTGTAGAACCTCTTTTCATCCAAGGGCTTAGTGAACATAATGGCAAGCTGGTCTTCAGTCTTCACATGGTCGATGACAATGTCTCCCTTTAGCACACGATCATGAAGAAAATGGTGACGAATCTGAATATGCTTCGTCTTTCAATGTTGGATTGGGTTGTGGGTGATCTTGATATCACTCTTGTTGTCACAGAAGAGAGGGACTTTCTTCACATTGATGACATAGTACTTGATTGTTTGCTTCATCCATAGCAACTGTGAGCAGTAGGCACCATCAGCAATGTATTCAACCTCAGCTGTGGAAAGTGCCACTCTAGTCTGCTTCTTTGAGGACCAACAAACAAGAGATCGTCCAAGGATATGGCATGTTCCTAATGTAGACTTGCAATCTACACGACCTCAAGCGTAATCATAAACAGAAAATCCAGCTAGACCAAAAGATGAGCCCTTGGGATACCATAATCCAAGCGTTGGTGTGTGAGCTAAATATCAAAGAATTTGTTTCACAGCCTAGTGGTGTGATTCCTTCAGTGTTGTTTGAAATCGGGCACACATGCAAACACTGAGCATGATATCTGGCCTAGATGCACATAGGTAAAGATGCGAACAAATGATGGAGTGATATACCTTCTGATCGAAAGCTTTACCATTTTCGTCAATGCCGAGTTGACCATTAGTAGGCATTGGAATTTTGAGGCCTTTGCAATATTACATGCCGAATTTCTTCAGGCAATCTTTGAGGTATTTCTCTTGAGAAATGAAGATGCCATTGGGTTGTTGGCGAATTCGAAGACCAAGGAAGAATTTCAGTTCTCCCATCATAGACATCTGATATTCTTCATGCATCATATATGTAAATTCATCACTAAAACGCTTGTTAGTGCAACCAAAGATAATATCATCAACATATATTTGGCATACGAACAGTTCACCGTCATAAGACTTAGTGAAAAGAGTAGGGTCAAGTGAACCGGGTTTGAAACCCTTTTTCTTCAGGAAGTCCTTCAGAGTATTATACCAAGCCCACGGGGGTTGCTTGAGGCCATAGAGAGCCTTGTTCAATCGGAAGACGTTGTTAGGATGCTTTGAATCCTCAAATTCTGGTGGTTGAGCAACATATACTTCTTCCTCAAGCTTACTATTAAGGAATGCACTTTTCATATCCATTTGATATAGGATAATATTGTGATGGTTAGCATATGCAAGCAATATACGAATAGTTTCAAGCCTAGCAACAGGTGCAAAAGTTCCACCGAAATCAATACCCTCAACCTGTGTGTAGCCTTGTGCTACAAGACGAGCCTTATTTCTTACCACTTGCATTGGCTATTTTTGTCTTGTTTGTTTTGGTAGATCCACATAGTGCCGATGATATTGCGCTTGAGTGGATCAAGATGATTCACGAGTTCCCACACATTGTTGAGCTCGAATTGTTGCAATTCTTCTTGCATGGTTTGAATTCACTCAGGCTCCAGAAATTCTTCATCAACTTTGGTGGGCTCTGTGATAGAGACAAATGCAAAATTCCCACAAAATTTAGCTAAATGTGAAGCTCTTGAGTGAGTGAGGGGACCAGGTGCATTGATGTTGTTGAGGATCTTCTCAATCTGTACTTCATTCGTCACTCGTGGATGAGTTGGACGAGGGCCTTGTTGAGGTTGAGCATTTTCCTCAGGGTCATTTTCTTCAGGAGTAGCAGTTTCTTCATGACGGGAAATGATTACTTCCTCTTCAGCTATTTCTTCATCGGGCACTATTTCACCAGTGTCCATCAGCTTGATAGATTCCTCAGGAGGCACTTCATCTAGCATAGGAGGCAGGTGCTCTCTTTGCAAGCCGTTAGTTTCATCGAACCGCACATCCATAGTTTCAACAACCTTATTGTGGTAGGTGTTGAAGACTCTGCAGGCGTGCGAGTCCTTTTCGTAACCAAGCATAAACCCTCATGTGCTTTTGGTGCAAATTTGGAATTGTGATGCGAATCTCTAATCCAGCATTTTGCACCAAAGACTTTGAAATAACTTAAATTGGGCTTCTTGTCACTGAGGAGCTCATATGAAGTCTTCTTGAGGAATTTGTGAAGATATACCCGATTGATGATGTGACAGATAGCATAAATTGCTTTAGGCCACCATCGACGAGGTGTCTTGTATTCATCAAGCATAGTGCGGGCCATCTTAATGAGTGTCCTATTCTTGCGTTCAACAATTCCATTTTGCTGAGTATAAGGAGCAGATAGCTCATGAGTAATACCAAGTTCGTCAAGATAGTCATCAAGGCCTGTGTTCTTGAACTCGGTGCCATTGTCGCTTCTGATATGCTTCATCTTGATGCCATAATTCGTCACGACATGATTAGGGAACCGTCTGAAGACGCCCTGTACTTCAGTCTTGAAGGTAATGATATGCACCCAGGTGTAATGAGAATAATCATCAACTATGATGAATCCATAACGTGATGCTGCATTGGTTAGTGTGGCATAATGAGTAGGACCAAAGAGATCCATATGAAGTAATTCAAAGGGGAGATTAGTGGTCATGATTGTCTTTGCGGAGTGCTTGGATCTGGTCATCTTTCCAGCTTCACAAGCACCACAAAGGTGATCTTTGACGAATATGATGCCCTTGACGCCAATGATGTGCTTCTTCTTGACGAGTGTGCTCAAATTCCTCATGCTAGTGTCCAAGTCGTCGATACCATAGCCAGCAATCTGAGGCTTTTGCCAGAAGACACGTGGCTAGTTGAGGACCTAAAGAGAAATCTACAATATACAAATCACCTCTCCTAAAGCCTTCGAAAACTTTGGACTTGTCAGATTCCATTATCACAATGCATCTATATTTGCCAAAGATGACAATCATATCAAAATCACAAAGCACTGAGACAGACATGAGGTTGTACCATAGGGACTCGACAAGCATCACTTTTTCCATGTGTCGATCCTTTGAGATAGCAACCTTACCTAGACCCAATACCTTGCTTTTTCCTTTGTCGGCGTAGGTGATATGCTTCAGATGAGATGGAGCAAGGGGAGCATTGGTGAGGATATTCCTGTCACCAGTCATGTGATTGGTGCAGCCACCGTCCAGAACCCATTCAATAGCTTTTGGAGTATCATCCTTGGCACCTCTTGCCATGAAGAAATAGGTGGGAGTGAAGTCATCATCACAATATTCAGTGTTGGTGGAGTCACCTTTTTCTTCATGGTCGAAGATGGACTTGCTGATGAACTCCATAGCAAGGGCCAAACTTGCAACCCCAGAGTCAGATTCCTCCTCAGATTCCTCAGCTTCCTCAGATTCTTCCTCAGAATCCATTTCCTTTCCGATGAATGCGCGAGCCTTGCCGGAGGTACTTTTCTTCTTTGATGAAGATTTTGACAAGTTCTTCTTCTTCTTGTCATTAGAGTCGTCATCCTTGCTAGACCTTTTCTTCTTTGACCCTTTTTTCCAGAGGGGACAATAAACGATGTAATGGCCTAGCTTCTTGCATTTGTGGCAAGTTCTTTTGTCATAGTCACGAGAAGAAGCTTTAGTGTTCTTCAAATCATACTTTGAAGACTTTCCAAAGCGGTTCCTTTTGGAGAACCTATGGAACTTCCTCACAAGCATAACCAGTTCTCTGCCAATTTCCTCAGCATCATATCAGTACTACATTCAGACACTTCTTCTTCTTCTTCTTCTTCTTCAGATGAAGAAATTGCCTTTGCTTTAGCCTTTGCCTTCAGAGCGCGATGTTGTACATAGCTGGGACCATACATATCCCTCTTCTCAGTTTGCTGAAATTCATGAGTATTGAGTCTCTCAAGAATATCAGCGGGATCAAGTGACTTGTAATCAGGATGCTCTTGAATCATTAAGGCAAGGGTGTAGAAGGAGCTGTCAAGAGATCTTAGCAATTTCTTCACCACCTCGTGGTCGGTGATGTCAACAGCACCTAGTGCTTGTAGCTCATTGGAGATATCAGTGAGGCAATTGAAAGTTTGTTGAACATTTGCATTATCAAGCCTCTTGAAGGGGTTGAAGAGATTGCGAAGCACATCAACTCGAGAGTCGTGTTGATTGGAAAGTCCCTCATTGACCTTGGAGATCCTATCCCAGATCAGCTTTGATGTTTCGAGTGCACTTACTTTGCCATACTGCCCTTTGTTGAGATGTCCACATATGATGTTCTTCACTTGTGAGTCGTGTTGCTTGAATCTCTTCACATCAGTAGCATTGATTCAAGGAGCAACAGTGGAAACACCATTCTCAACGATGAACCAGAGGTTGTTGCCAATTGCCTCAAGATGCATGCACATCTTGTTCTTCCAGTAAGGATAGTCTGTGCCATCGAAGATGGGCACGCAGCAGAAACCTTGATCATACCTGCGGTCGACATAACTAAAACTCCAGGTGATTATACCAAAATCACACAGAACAAGGGAGTACCTTGCTCTGATACCAATTCAAAGCGCAGGTTATCTCCCAGAGGGGTGAATGGGAGATTTTTAGAAATTCGTCAAACTCTGAAGAATTTGTCAAAAATCAGAGTGAAGAAAACAGAAACGCAAGGGAAACTAAGTCATCACAAAATTAGAGTACATGCAATCAGTATACATAAGAGTGAAGAACATGCAATGATACGGTCATACAAACATGAGGAATATGAACTAAGGAAATGAAAGATAGCGTGATGAAATTCTTTAGTTCAAACTTGTCAGAGCATAGATCACGAATTCTTCAGGAGTAGAATAATGTAAGAGAGGGTGAGGAATTTTTAACCAGGTTGGCTCGGTGAAGACAATGCAGTTTGGTAGACCAGCTCCAGTTGCTACATCAACTGTACGTCTGGTTGAGGCGGCTGAGTTGCAACTCAGAGGACACACAGTCCTCGCCTCGTTCCTCTTAAACTAAGGCCCGTAGACCTCGTCCAATCACTCGTGGTAAGTCTTCAACGTAGACTTTCAAAACCTTCACAGACTTGTTCACTTGCACACCACAATGAATCTTGGTGTACTCAGAACATGATGCCTAACCATCTGGAAGAATGACAGTCTTCAAAGGCAACAGATGTCGGATCACACAGATCAATCTCTTCAATGATGCTCAATCACTTTGGCTCTGGGTTTTTCCTCGCTTAGTATTCTCTCAAATATGTCAGAGGATGGGTTGCTCTCAAATAACAAGTGTCAAGTCCTCTCGGAGAAGCCAATAGTAAGTGGTTGTGGGGGTGGCTATTTATAGCCAGGGAGCAACCCGACATGAATTTTCATAAATGCCCGTCTCTGATTCGACCGTTGTCGGGAGAAGGATCCACTCGATAGCTGGCATGCGGCGTAGCAATGGTCGGAATTTGAATTCTCAAATTCGTTGGGGCACTCAATTTCCTCACTTGTAGGTAGATCGCAATGGCGAACTCCTAAATCCTCAGCATGACAAAATTCGTCAGTGGCCAGATGAATTTCGTCACCGTCGCTAGCAAATGTGCCAGCTGTTCTGGAGATTTCCAAAGGCTTCACTCGAAGCGGCTTTTGTGTGTATAGGTTTGATTAGGTTGTAGCATCAATTTGGAAATGTGAAATATGTTTCACCTAGACCCCCTTTAACAGTACAGTTTCCTATGACTCAATTAAGAAGAAAAGAACTATGAAAACAAAAGTCTTCAAGCTTCAAAGTCTTCACATTAATTTCTTCAAAGGTCGTACCAATTTCATCATCAAATTCTTCACTTGAAGAAATCCACTTTTTGGAGTCGTCTTCCATGTGTTAAACCAAATCTTCAGGAACTATATTACCTGTGTATACTCACAAACACATTAGTTCTTGGGGAACGTAGCAATAATTCAAAATTTTCCTACGTGTCACCAAGATCAATCTAGGAGATGCTAGCAACGAGAGAGAGGGAGTGCATCTTCATACCCTTGAAGATCGCTAAGCGGAAGCGTTACAAGAACGCGGTTGATGGAGTCGTACTCGCGGCGATTCAAATCGCGGAAGATCCGAGCCAAGTGTTGAACGGACGACACCTCCGCGTTCAACACACGTACAGCCTGGGGACGTCTCCTCCTTCTTGATCCATTAAGGGGAGAGGAGAAGTTGATCGAGAACTCCGACAGCACGATGGCGTGGTGGTGATGGAGCTCGTCGTTCTCCGGCAGAGCTTCGCTAAGCACTACGGAGGAGGAGGAGAGGGCTGCGCCTGGGGAAGGGTGAGGCTGCCCTCTCTCTCCCTCACTATATATGGGGGGAAGGGGGAGGAGGAGGCTCCCTAGGGTTTCCCTAGGGGAGGGTCAGCGACCATGGGGGAAACCCTAAATGGGTTTGGGCGCCCCTACCCCTAGGAAACTTGCCCCCCAAGCCAGGAGGGGTGGCTGCCCTAGGGGAGGCGCCCCCACCTCTCCAGGTTACGTGAGATGGGGTGGGAGGGGCGCACAGCCCCTTAGTGGGCTGATGTGGCCCCTCCCGTTGGCTCATAAGGCCCCCCAACGCTTGCCGGGGCCTCTGAAACCCCTTTCGGACACGCTGGTCGTCACCCGGTACCCCCTGAACAATTCAGGACTCCAATACCCTTCGTCCAATATATCGATCTTCACCTCCGGACCATTCCGGAGTTCCTCAAATCACGTCAAGGGGTCTCATCGGGACTCAACAACCTTCGGTAACCACATACTATTTCCCATAACAACTGTAGAGTCACCGAACCTTAAGTGTGTAGACCCTACGGGTTCAGGAACCATGCAGACATGACCGAGACACCTCTCCGGCAATAACCAATAGCGGGATCTGGATACCCATATTGGCTAACACATGTTCCACGATGATCTCATCGGATGAACCACAATGTCGGGGATTCAATCAATCCCTTATACAATTCCCTTTGTCTATCGGTATGTTACTTGGCCGAGATTTGATTGTCGGTATCCTATACCTTGTTCAATCTCATTACCGGCAAGTCTCTTTACTCGTTCCGTAACGCATGATCCCATGACTAACACTGAGCTCATTATGATGATGCATTACCGAGTGGGCCCAGAGATACCTCTCCGTCATACGGAGTGACAAATCCCAGTCCCGATTCGTGCCAACTCAACAAATACTTTCGGAGCTGCCTGTAGTGCACCTTTATAGTCACCCAGTTACGTTGTGACATTTGATACACCCAGAGCATTCCTACGCTATCGGGAGTTGCACAATCTCATGGTCTAAGGAAATGATACTTGACTTTGGAAAAGCCTTTAGCAAACGAACTACACGATCTTGTGCTATGCTTAGGATTGGGTCTTGTCCATCACATCATTCTCCTAATGATGTGATCCCGTTATCAACGACATCTAATGTCCATGGTCAGGAAACCACAACCATCTATTGATTAACGAGCTAGTCAACTAGAGGCTCACTAGGGACATATTATGGTCTATGTATTCACACATGTATTACGGTTTTCGGATAATACAGTTATAGCATGAACAATAGACAATTATCATGAACAAGGAAATACAATAATAACCATTTTATTATTGCCTCTAGGGCATATTTCCAACGGTCTCCCACTTGCACTAGAGTCAATAATCTAGTTACATCGTGATGAATCGAACACCCATAGTTCACATCACCATGTGACTAACACCCAAAGAGTTTACTAGAGTCAATAATCTAGTTCACATCACCATGTGATTAAGGCTCAATGAGTTCTGGGGTTTGATCATGTTATGCTTGTGAGAGAGGTTTTAGTCAACGGGTTTGCAACATTCAGATCCGTATGTACTTCACAAATCTCTATGTTATATCGTAGATGCTGCTTCCACGCTCCACTTGGAGCTATCCCAAATGGTTGCTCCACTATACGTATCCAGTTTGCTACTCAGATTCATCCGGATAGGTGTTAAAGCTTGCATCGACGTAACCCTTTACGCCGAACTCTTTATCACCTCCAAAACCGAGAAACATTTCCTTATTCCTCTAAGGATAATTTTGAACGCTGTCTAATGATCCATTCCTGGATCACTTCTGTACCCCCTTGCCAAACTCATGGCAAGGCACATATCAGGTGCAGTACATAGCATGGCATATCGAATAGGGCCTATGGCTAAGGCATAGGGGACGGCCTTCGTACTTTCTCTTTCTTCTGTCATGGTCGAGCTTTAAGTCTTAACTTCACACCTTACAACTCAGGAGAGAACTCCTTCTTTGACTGGTCCATTTTGAACTCCTTCAAACTCACGTCAAGGTATGTGCTCTGTGAAATTCTTATCAGGCGTCTTGATCTATCTCTATAGATCTTGATACCCAATATGTAAGCAGTTTTACCTAGGTCTTCCTTTGAAAAACTTCATTCAACCAACCCTTTATGCTTTCCAAAAATTCTACATCATTTCCGATCAACAATATGTCATCCACATATACTTATCAAAAATGTTGTAGTGCTCCCACTCACTTTCTTGTAAATACAAGTTTCTTGCAAACTTTGTATAAACCCAAATGCTTTGATCACCTCATCAAAGCGTATGTTCCAACTCCGAGATGCTTGCTCCAGTTCATAGAAGGATCGCTGGAGTTTGCATACCTTTTAGCATCCTTAGGATTGACAAAACCTTCTCGCTGTATCGCATACAACCTTTCCTCACGGAAACCGTCAAGGAAACTTTGTTTTGACATCCATCTGTCTGATTTCGTAAATGAAAATGCAGCAACTGCTAACATAATTCTAACAGACTTTAGCATCGCTATGATTGAGAAAGTCTCATCATAGTCAACTCCTTGAACTTGTCAGAAACTTCTTTGAGACAAGTCGATCTTCATAAATGGTGACATTACCATCAGCGTCTGTCTTATTCTTAAAGATCCGTTTATTCTCAATGGCTTGCCGATCATCGGGCAAGTCCACCAAAGTCCATACTTTGTTCTCATACATGGATCCTATCTCAGATTTCATGGCTCCAAGCCATTTGTTGGAATCCGGGCCCACCATTGCTTCTCCATAGCTCATAGGTTCATCGTTGTCCAACAACATGACCTTTAAGATAGGGTTACCACTCAGAAGTTGTACACACCCTTGTCGACCTACGAGGTTCGATAGTAACTTGATCTGAAGCTCCATGATCATCATCATTAGCTTTCTCTTCAACCGAGGTAGGTGCCACAGAAACATTATTTTGTGTTGCGCTACTCTCTGGTTGAAGTAAAGGTTCAACAACCTCATTGAGTTCTATCTTCCTCCCACTCAATTCTTTCGAGAGAAACTCTTTCTTGAGAAAGGACCTATTCATAGCAACAAACACTTTGTCCTCAGACCTGAGATAGAAGGTATACCAAATCGTCTTCTCATGGCATTCTATGGAGACACAATTTTTCGCTTTGGGTTTGAGCTATTCTGGCAGAAGCCTATCGACATAGGCATCGCATCCCCAAACCTTAAGGCACAACAACTTCGGTTTCTTGCCAAACCATAGTTCATACGGTGTCGTCTCCACGGACTTAGATGGCGCCCTATTTAAAGTGAATGTAATTGTCTCTAATGCATAACCCCAAAATGATAGTGGTAGATCGGTAAGAGACATCATAGATCGCACCATATCCAATAGGGTGTGATTACAACGTTCGGACACACCATTACGCTATGGTGTTCCAGGTGGCGTCAATGTGAAACTATTCCACCTTGTCTTTAGTGATTGCCAAACTCATAACTCAGATACTCTTCCCTTGATCAGATCGTAGGAAATTGATCTTCTTGTTATGATGATTCTCAACTTCACACTGAAATTGCTTAAACTTTTCAAACGTTCCAGACTTATGCTTCATTAAGTAAATATACCCATATCTACTCAATTCATCGGTGAAGGTGAGAAAGTAACAATATTCACTGCGCGCGTCAGCACTCATCGCACCGCACACATCAGCATGTGTGATTTCCAAAAAGTCACTTGCCTGTTCCATTGTTCCAGAAAACGGGGTTTTAGTCATCTTGCCTATGAGGCATGGTTCGCATGTGTCAGGTGATTCAAAATCAAGTGACTCCAAAAGTCCATTAGCATGGAGGTTCTTCACGCGCTTTACACCAATATGACCTAAGCGGCAGTGCCACAAGAAAGTGGTACAATCACTATCAACTCTACATCTTTTGGCATCAATGTTATGAACATGTGTATCACTACGACCGAGATTCAATAAACCATTCACATTGGGTGCATGACCATAGAAGGTATTATTCATGTAAACAGAATAACCATTATTCTCTCACTTAAATGAATAACCGTATTGCAATAAACATGATCTAATCATGTTCATGCTCAACGCAGACACCAATGCAAACAACATTTATCTGGGTTTAATACTAATCCTGAAGGTAGAGGGAGCGTGCGATGGTGATCATATCATCCTTGGAAACATTTCCAACACACATCGTCACCTCACCCTTAGCTAGTCTCTGTTTATTCCGTAGCTTTTGTTTCGAGTTACCAATGTTAGCAACTGAACCAGTATCTAATACCCATGTGCTACTAGGAGTAAGGTACACATCAATAACACATATATCAAATATACTTTGTTGAAGTTGCCAACCTTCTTATCTACCAAGTATTTGAGGCAGTTCTGCTACCAGTGATCGTTCCCCTAATAGAAGCACTTCGTCTCAGGTTTGGGTTCTTGGGTTTCTTCACTGGAGCGGCAACTGGCTTGCCATTCATGAAGTTTCCCTTCTTGCCCTTGCCCTTCTTTGAAACCAGTGGTCTTGTTAACCATCAACACTTTGATGCTCCTTCTTGATTTCTACCTTTACGGCCTTAAGCACGACGAACAACTCCGGGATCATCTTTCCTTGCATGTTATAGTTCATCACGAAACTCTAGTAGCTTGGTGATAGTGACTGGAGAACTTTTGTCAATCACTCTCTTATCTGGAAGATTAACTCCCACTTGATTCAAGCGATTGAAGTACCCAGACATTCTAAGCACATGCTCACTGGCTGAGCTATTCTCCCCATCTTGTAGGCAAAGATCTTGTCAGAGGTCTCAAACCTCTCAACATGGGCATGAGCCTGAAATACCAATTTCAGCTCTTGGAACATCTCATATGTTCCATGGCGTTCAAAATGCTTTTGGAGCCCCGACTCTAAGCCGTAAAGAATGGCGCACTAAACTATCATGTAGTCATCGAACGTGTTCCGCGGATGTTCACAACATCCATGAGCGATGCCGAGAGGGTTGGCACACCAAGCGGTGCATCAAGGACAGAAGCCTTCTGTGTAGCAGTGAGGAAAATCCTCAGACTACGGCCCTAGTCCGCACAATTGCTTACAATATCTTTCAACTTAGTCTTTCTCTAGGAACATATTAAAACAGGGAGCTAAAGCGCGAGCAATTAGTCTACAACATAATTTGCAAAGACAATTTAGACTATGTTCATGATAATTAAGTTCATATAATCAAATTATTTAATGAACTCCCACTGAGATAGATATCTCTCTAGTCATCTAAGTGATACATGATCCGAATCGACTAGGCCGTGTCTGATCATCACGTGAGACGGACTAGTCATCAACAGTGAACATCTCCATGTTGATCGTATCTACTATACGACTCATGTTCGACCTTTCGGTCTCTCGTGTTCCGAGGCCATGTATGTACATGCTAGGCTCGTCAAGTCAACCTAAGTGTTTTGCATGTGTAAATCTGGCTTACACCCGTTGGATTCGAACGTTAGAATCTATTACACCCGATCATCACGTGGTGCTTCGAAACAAGGAACCTTCGCAATGGTGCACAGTTAGGGGGAACACTTTCTTGAAATCTTTAGAGAGGGACCATCTTATTTATGCTACCGTCGTTCTAAGCAAATAAGATGTAAACATGACAAACATCACATGCAAATCATAAAGTGACATGATATGGCCAATATCATCTTGCGCCTTTTGATCTCCTTCTTCGAGGCGCGGCATGATCACCTTCGTCACCGGCATGACACCATGATCTCAATCATCATGATCTCCACCATCGTGTCTTCATGAAGTTGTCTCACCAACTATTACTTCTACTACTATGGCTAATGGTTATCAATAAAGTAAAGTAATTACATGGTGTTTTCCATTGACACGCAGGTCATACAATAAATTAAGACAACTCCTATGGCTCCTACCGGTTGTCATACTTATCGGCATGCAAGTCGTGCTTCCTATTACAAGAACATGATCAATCTCATACATCACACATATATAATTCATCACATCCTTTTGGCCATATCACATCACATAGCATACCCTGCAAAAACAAGTTAGACGTCCACTAATTGTTGTTGCATGTTTTATGTGGCTGCTATGGGTTTCAAGCAAGAACGTTTCTTACCTATGCAAAAGCCACAACGGTGATATGCCAATTGCTATTTACCCTTCATACAGACCCTCTTCATCGAATCCGATCCGACTAAATTGGGAGAGACAGACACCCGCTAGCCACCTTATGCATCAAGTGCATGTCAGTCGGTGGAACCTGTCTCATGTAAGTGTACGTGTAAGGTCGGTCCGGGCCGCTTCATCCCACAATGCCACCGAATTAAGATAATACTAGTAACGACAAGCAAATTGAACAAATCATCGCCCACAACTACTTTGTGTTCTACTTGTGCATAGAATCTACGCATAGACCTAGCTCATGATGCCACTATTGGGGAACGTAGCAATAATTCAAAATTTTCCTACGTGTCACCAAGATCAATCTAGGAGATGCTAGCAACGAGAGAGAGAGGGAGTGCATCTTCACACCCTTGAAGATTGCTAAGCGGAAGCGTTACAAGAACGCGGTTGATGGAGTCGTACTCGCGGTGATTCAAATCGCGGAAGATCCGAGCCAAGTGCCGAACGGACGACACCTTCGCGTTCAACACACGTACAGCCCGGGGACGTCTTCTCCTTCTTGATCCAGCAAGGGGAGAGGAGAAGTTGAGGGAGAACTACGGCAACACAACGGCGTGGTGGTGATGGAGCTCGTGGTTCTCCGGCAGAGCTTCGCTAAGCACTACGGAGGAGGAGGAGTTGGAGGAGGAGAGGGCTGCGCCTGGGGAAGGGTGCGGCTGCCCTCTCTCTCCCTCACTATATATAGGGGGAAGGGGGGATGAGGAGGCGCCCTAGGGTTTCCCTAGGGGAGGGGCGGCGGCCACAAGGGGAAACCCTAGATGGGTTTGGGCGCCCCCACCCCTAGGATACTTGCCCCCAAGCTGGGAGGGGTGGCTGCCCTAGGGGAGGCGCCCCCCACCTCTCCAAGTTACGTGAGATGGGGTGGGAGGGGCGCACATCCCCTTAGTGGGCTGATGTCCCCCCCTCCCCTTGGCCCATAAGGCCCCCCAACGCTTGTCGGGGCCTCTGAAACCCCTTCCGGACACGCTGGTCGTCACCCGGTACCCCCGGAACAATTCAGCACTCCAATACCCTTCCTCCAATATATCGATCTTCACCTCCGGACCATTTCGGAGTTCCTCGTCACGTCAAGGATCTCATCCGGGACTCTGAACAACCTTCGGTAACCACATACTATTTCCCATAACAACTCTAGCGTCACCGAACCTTAAGTGTGTAGACCCTACGGGTTCGGGAACCATGCAGACATGACCGAGACACCTCTCCGGCCAATAACTAATAGCGGGATCTGGATACCCATATTGGCTCCCACATGTTCCACGATGATCTCATCGGATGAACCACAATGTCGGGGATTCAATCAATCCCGTATACAATTCCCTTTGTCTATCGGTATGTTACTTGCCCGAGATTCGATCGTCAGTATCCCTATACCTTGTTCAATCTAGTTACCAGCAATTTTCGTTACTCGTTCCGTAACGCATGATCCCGTGACTAACTCCTTAGTCACACTGAGCTCATACGGAGGGACAAATCCCAGTCCCGATTTGTGCCAACTCAACAGATACTTTCGGAGCTACATGTAGTGCACCTTTAGAGTCACCCATTTACGTTGTGACGTTTGATACACCCAAAGCATTCCTACGGTATCCAGGATTTGCACAATCTCATGGTCTAAGGAAATGATACTTGACTTTGGAAAAGCCTTTAGCAAACGAACTACACGATCTTGTGCTATGCTTAGGATTGGGTCTTGTCCATCACATCATTCTCCTAATGATGTGATCCCGTTATCAACGACATATAATGTCCATGGTCAGGAAACCACAACCATCTATTGATTGACGAGCTAGTCAACTAGAGGCTCACTAGGGACATGTTATGGTCTATGTATTCACACATGCATTACGATTTCCGGATAATACAGTTATAGCATGAACAATAGACAATTATCATGAACAAGGAAATACAATAATAACCATTTTATTATTGCCTCTAGGGCATATTTCCAACATTAGTTCCTCAACCTATTTGTCTTCAATACTCCAAAACCACTAAGGGGGCACTTGATGCACTTACAACAAGATTGATCGACCATCGGCTTGACGTGGTTAGTCCTTTTAAGCCATCGAAGGATAAAAAGACTCACCTTTTGTTGCATACTTGCAGTTGATAAATTCACCAAGTGGGTCGAAACAGAACCAATCAGCAATTGTGATGCAGCAAAAATGGTTAAACTCCTCAAGAAGTTAATTTTTTTTTAGTTATCTGCACAACATCATCATGGATAATGGCACTAACCTGTCCAAAGGAGCTATGAAACAGTTTTGACAGAAAGAGCACATCCTGCTTGATCTGGCTTCAGTAGCACATCCGCATTCCAATGGTCAAGCAGAGTATGCTAATCAAGAATTATTGCGTGGAATCAAGCCACGACTCATGGTTCCTCTTGAGTGCACTCTTGGATGCTGGGTTGAGGAGCTTCCCGCAATCCTTTGGAGGATACGAACTACTCCCAACAGGTCAATAGGCTATACGTTGTTCTTCCTGGTCTATGGTGTCGAAGCCATATGGCCAAGTGATATCCGTCATGACTCCCCCAGAGTTACAGCATATGTCGAGGCAGATAATGAGAAAGCTCGACAGGACTCTCTGGATGCCTTATAGGAAGAACGCAATCTAGCACGATCAACGATATATTAGCAAGACCTACGTTGCTATCATAGTCATAGTCCAAAGCCGTACCTTCCAGGAGGGTGACTTAGTGCTCCGTCTGATACAAGAACAGATAGGTATGCATAAGCTTTCACCTCCTTGGGAAGTACCCTTCATCATCAGCAAGAACCTCAACAATGGGTCATACTATCTCATTGCTATATGTGAGCCCAATAAGTCACGTGCCTCTAAAGAAGAGAGCAGCAGGCCTTGGAATATTGCACATCTCCAGCCTTATTATACTTAGAGCCATTGGCTCCAGTTCTTTGTACATACCTTTATTATGTATATATATGATCAATACAATAAAGCCGAAATCTCCCAAACCCGGAGTTTTTTGTCGTTTCATCCCATAAATCAAGTGTTGAGTCTTTATTCTTTGGTCATTGGTCACTTGAGGGCTTCCAACTCATCGAGTTTAGCTACTAACATCCCTCTTGATCTGGCATATGCCACTATGAAACTTGGTTAAACCTGCCTGTTAGCTCGATGCTACTCCGAAAAGCTGAACCAGCTATACTCTTGATAAGTCAATCACATTGTTGACCCTGAACTTATCAAAGTTAAAACACCGGCTTAAATCATGTGAGAGCTGGCTTTCAAAGAGCGAGGATAAACTAAAAGAGGCTACAAGGCCTACTTCACAGAAGAAAATCAGAATTGAGCCTCGAAAGCCAGTCTTTATGTCGTGCCTCGAAAGCTGGCTTATTATTTTAAATTACTTTTTCTGTCATATGTTATTCCTTCTATATATCTGTCCGTGTTTTTTGTTCGCAGGTATTTATTTTCGTATAAGCACCGGGTTATAAATAACACAGGGTTACACGTGATGCTGGGTCACAAGTTTGACCTAGCCTTGAAAATTCAACTTGTCCTGCAGTACACTATAGCACTTATGGGTTTTTCACATACATTTGCTCGGTTGTTCTACCAATACAACCAAGGATTTCAATCACAACATGTAAAGTACCAATTGTCGGGTTGAGAAAACATATGTGATCAACTTATATTTCTCATGACGTCATCGCCAACTCAAAAGTTCAAAAGTACTCAATGCACGAAGGCACTGACAGCTCAGGAGTTTTCCTATCAACTATTACAAGCCGCATTTGGGCTACATACAATAAGTTTTTTCAATCATCACTGACAAAGTACATTTCTGTAAGCCAACAGTGCAGGATTGGGTTAACGTTGCTTTCTTCCGTGCCAATCAGAGCTGGGTCATCCTATGTCGGCTCTTCTCATGCTTCTGGCGCCGCTTCTTCTGCTCCCGTCGGGGGGTCGTCTGCCACCCACTAGATTGACAACAAAGCTTGGAAAACTGAGTCTTCTCTTATGAGAGATGAAGGGTTGACATCAGGAGCAAAGTTTTGCTTATGATGAGGAGGAATAAGCTCCATCGACTTTAGCTCAGGCAGACTAGTGCATTTGCCGGCTTCTGAACAATCGACTTGGAACTTCGTCAAGTCCAGTTCCTCTGCAATCTTGGTTGCCGTCACCTGGGTCTCGTTCACACAAGCGGATAATCCTTGTGAGTAAAGGGGGTATTATGGCGGAACTCTGGGAACCCTTCGTCTAATAGAGCCGGATTCATCTCAGGCAAGTAAGCCTTGGCACGTGCAAGTGAATACATGGCTCCTTGACGACGAGCTGCCCTCTTCAACTCTGGGATCCACTAAGGGACAATGGAAAGCTCCTTCAGCATGTCCATGATATAGTGTGGTGGCGCCTTCATATTCTTGACTTCCATGATGCAGTAAGCACCACCTACATATAGCTGCTCCAAAAACTTCTAGACAACCTTCAGTTTCACCAGAGGAAGTTCAACCAAGTTATGACTTATTTTGCATGCCGATACATATAAATAGATCTCAGTAACCCCACCAATATAATAAGCCGACAATACTTGGAGAATTGCAGAATTTTACACTTACCAAAGATGGCTATGCACATGTCTTGGATCTGGCCCTTCAAAGTTGCCAGCTCTTGAGTCACCGGCTCTTTTGGGCCATTAACTCCTCGAGCTCCTCGGCACATAGGCAGAGGTTGAGGATGGATGCGGCGTGGTGGCGACCTACCAATGATTGCGAGCGAGGGAGGGGTGGTGTGTGTCTGTGTGAGTGGATGTTTTGGGGTGTGTGTGGTGTGTGTCGAGGGGGCCAAGGTGGTGTTTGAGGAAATACCGCGGCAACTGAAAATTTTACTAGGAGAGAGTAAAATGCCGGGCTACTGAAAATTTGGATCAAGGGCGAACATATATTTTTGAGATTGAGAGGGATGTAGAGGCGGGAGTAACAAGCCAGGGCTACAGAAAATTTGAATCAAGGGCGAGCAGATATTTTTTGAGATTGCGAGGGATGCACAGGCGGGAGTAACAAGCCGGGGCTACTAAAAATTTGAATAAAGGGAGAGCAGATATTTTTGAGATTGCGGGGGAGGCAGTGGCGGGAGTAAAATGCCGGGGTACTGAAAATTTGAATCAAGGGCTTGAAGTAGAGCGGGAGTAACAGACATCATACACGGTCACACATACTAAGCGTGGGCTATCAAACATAAAAACCTTCCAGGCGGTAGATATTTTCGAGATTGCGAGGTAGTAGATATTTTCGAGAGCGGGAGGCAAGCCTCATGGAGCCCAATCTACTATGCTGATGTGAGTGAAAGGGGCACGGGCGGGGTGGGTAGTCTGAGCGAACCGTGTCTGTTGTGTCCCCAATCGCAGACGGTTGCTGCATCCTACTCGTCAGTTGTTTATAAATTTGGCAAAAAAATAACATGGGAAAGGGTTAGAACACGAACACACTTGCATGTGGACTAAATATATGTATGAAAAGGGTGGTTTGATGTTCAAATACCCAATGCACAACTTTGATGTGGCACCTATCACACAAAGCGCACAGTATTGCTAGTCAGCCACCCCCTACGAACCCCACTTCGTGTCGGCGGTAAGGGAATCCTAGCTACGAACACATGCCCCCAAATAGCTAGGTCTGAAATCTCACCATGCCGTAACACAAAACCTATAGGAGTCCATCATGGTCAAGCTTGCCCTTTCGCCTCCGGACAAAGGTGGACCGTGTTGACCCACAAATGTGTGCTTTGTGGCGCAAGATGGGTGAGACCACATACGAACCACCTGCGGGTGGCCCTACTATATGTATGAAAAGGGTGTGGTGTGATATTTTAACTACATTCACAACTTTGATGTGGCACATGTGCCTCACAAATTAACTGGACTTCCCCGACCCCACGGAGGTTGAAGGTAGCATGAAGTAGCCCCCCCCCCACAAACACACACGTTGGGGGGGGGGGAGGGCATCTCACCAAGACGTATTGTAACATGGACCAAGCAGAGTCCAACTTGGTCGTATAACCTCTATCGCTCGTTGTTTTGTCAAAGTGATGGACGTCCACACGACCCCGCAAAATGGTCTAGCTTTTGTTGTCGATAACCTCGCGAGGGAGTGCCTGAAGACAAAACCCACTATATATGTGCATGCGGCCCAAACATATGTATATGGAAGTGGTGTGTGGTGTTTGAATACCCAATGCACAAATTTGATGTGGCACCATGCTTTGGAACTGTAAAATCCCCATAGTGAGTGAGGGTTCACGACGCATAACATGCGCTAAAACTGAATTAATTAATTAGGCATGGAATGATCAACCTACTATATGGTAACAAGAACCAAAGAAGAAGAATCCACCCTGGTAACCTTTCTCATCATCGATTGAAATGATGGACGTCGACATGGGCCCACGAATATATAGGCTTGCCGTCGATAACGAAGCGAGTGAGAGTGTCCAATGACATTGCATGCATGTGTCCTAAACATTGTGTTATGGAGGTGCGTGATGCATGCATATGAGTTGAACACCCAATGCACAACATTGATGTGGTGCATGCGTTGAAAATCGTACAATCCCCACACAGAGCAAGAGGTTCATGATGTGTCGTGTGCTCCCCTCCCCCCCACTTCGATCTAGCGGGATGGATTCATGTGCACACATGCGCTATTATGTAATCTCACATAACCTATACCATGAGACAAACAAAAAATTAACCCCTCCTATAAGTCAAATTAATTAACCTCTCTCGCTGTCGGTGAAAGTGATGGACCAAGCGGGCCCACAGATGGAAGCATCACCGATAACCGCGTGAATTAGTGCTAGAGGACAACCACCATCGCTTGCATGTGTACCAAAGATATGTATGGAGAGGTGTGTGTGGTTGTGATGTTTTGAATACCTAATGCACAACTTTGATGTGGCATCTGCCTCGAAATCCGTAAAGTCCCGACACATAGTGAGGTCGATGACACCTAGTATATGCTGGTATCATCCCCCCTTCGACACGTACTATATACTCCTACCGTAACACAGCCCTAAAAGAATTAATCCTCCTTGTTTTGTCAAACTATACCTCTCTCGTTGGGTCAAAGTGATGGGCGACAACCTCACGGGCCCACACAGGAGCGAAGCGTACATCGCACGCGAGTGAGCGTCCTATGTGGCACCTATACCTCGGAAACCGTAAAGTCCCCACAGAGAGCGAGGTTGATGATGCCTGGTATGTGCTACCCCCCCATTCGACGCGTGGTACATATATACTCCTACTGTAGCACAAACCAAAAAGAATCATTCCTTGATGGTCAAATTAACCTCTCTCTCGTTGGGTCAATGTGATGGAGGTCAACCTCATTGGCCCATAGATGGAAGCGCCACACGCGACTGAGTTCCTATAGGGCAACCACCGCCTGCATGGTGTTGCGTGATGTTTGAATACCAATGCACAACTTTGATGTCGCACCTACCTCGGGAACTGGAATGTCCCCACATGGAGCGAGGTTATGACATATATATAGTATACATGTTGCCCCCTCTTTGACATTTACTACATACTCCTACCGTGCATATACGTAACACAAACTAAAAAACAACCATCCTTGTTGGTCAAATTAACCTCTCACTCGGTGTAGGTTCAACTGATCGACGACGACCTCGTGGGACCATAGAGAGAGTCACACACGAGTAAGTGTCATAGGACAACCACCGCGTGCATGTGCCCAAAATAGGTGTGTTGTGTGATGTTTGAATACCCAATGCACAACTTTGATGTGGCACATGCTTCACAAACTGGAAAACGCACTACATAGAGGTTCACGACGCATAGCCCCCTCACTTCGAGCCAGTGGGAGAGGGACTCATGTGTATGCACGTGCCCGAACATTGATATGGAATCTCATCATGATCCAGACCGTACATAACACACATGCCAAGATGAATCCACCTTTGGTCAAATGCCTATCATTGTCGGTGGAAACTGAAAACCTTTGCGGGCTAACGAATGGGCACGTCGCGAGGGAGTGTCTGAGAGGACCACCAATTAACGAATGCATGTGTATGAAAGGGCTGTGTATGTTTTAAATAACCAATTCACGACTTTGATGTGGCATATATGACTCACAAAATGATCAATCCCACACGGAGGCTCACGACTCGTCGTGTACTGCCGGACCCCCCCCCTCCCCCGCCCACACACACACACACACATCCCGTACCACCACCGCCACTCTGAGGCATGTCAAACTTTTTCTGCATTGAACATACATGTGACCAAAGGAGTGTTGTGTTAAAATTCATAAAAAACAGAGATCATTCGATCATTTTTATACATTGATTGATTTCCTAGGGATTTAATGTGCAAAAATCAAATTTGAGCTACATCTGCACCAAAATGGATTGCAAAATCATATGTGTGTCCCTGGGTGCATGTTTCCCCTTCAAGAGATTTCAAAACATTGAGAAGATTGATTTTTGAAATTCAGTAAATCCAAAACTTAGTTGAAATTCATGAAACTTATCGTGGTGTCATATATATGGACACTAGTAGACTGTGATATTGTATTTTTTCGTCAATTTGAGACAAGGTTTGATATAATCTTATTTCAAACGAGAGTTCGTTAATAATTGGCAACCAATATCGCATACGGATTATTTATTCGGACCGTGTGCGTTACACCAACAATGTATACGTGCCATGCTTCGGTTAAGCAATAAAGCGGCATAATTAATCATCAAAAAAGAAAAACAATATACGTGCCGCCGTGCGCCTCGTGTGCCGTGCAAGCAGGCGTGAGTTGACGGGACGCATGCGAGTAGTCTGCCGCGCAGGCAGACAAGGAGGCGTGCATGTAGGTGTGTGAATTGACGGGAGGCGTTTTTGCTGCGCTGTGTCACCGGGAGGCATGCGAGTAGCTGTGTGAAATGATGGTAGGCATGCCAGAAGTCCGCCGCGCAGGCTCACCGGGAGGCGAGACAGCCTTTGACCACCACCCGCCTCGCTCCCACTGCTCCATATTAATGACGCGCCTGAGACGCTGGCCATAATAGGTGGCCGCACCCCCGGTCCATAGTGGTCACAGTCGTCTGGAGTGTATGAGGATGTCGCCGAAGCACACCATCGGAGGAAGTGGCGACGCCGGGGTTGGTGAAGCACCCGCGCAGCGCATGAAGCTGGGCACAGAGGTTGCCATCGCCGCTGACAAGGTCTTGCACGGGAAGTAGCATAACCTTGACTTCGTCAGCGACGTCGTGCCCCCCCCCCCCCCAGCTGGAGCCGGAGGTCCACAGCAACTCCGGCAACAACTGCGACTCTGACGGAAAATTGGTTGGTCATCTATACCCATTTGTGCGGCAAACATATCATGTGTTTTCTCTGGTTACCCCCACCCCCTCATTTTTTTTGGAATACAAATCCTATGGTTATGTTCTCTCAGTCCATGAAATCAGAATGATTAAGATCCGTTAGATGCATGTAGTGTATTGATTGTTTGAATGGTATCCGTATAGGGTTAGTGATTAATTGTTTGTTCTGTACAAATGATTTTTTATAATAATCCGACTAGGATTAGCGTGTGTGCTAACAATTCAAGGCCAGATCTTGAGAATTGATTTTGAATGTCCTACACATATGTTTGTGCATTTTTTTCTTCCAAGTCTTGAGAATTGATTTTGAATGTCCTACATATATGTTTGTGCCATTTTTTTCCCAGTTGGGTATGTACACAGATGAGGCTCCGGCCAGCGGCACCACCGGTTATAGATCCTGCACCCGGCATCGCGGCCAGAAGCGGCCAAGGCCCCTGGATCCGAGGAACCCCTAGAATTGCCGGCGGACCACATCAGCGATCTACCGGACGCCATCCTTGGGGAGATCATCTCCCTTCTCCCCACCAAGGATGGTTGCTGCACACAAGTCCTCGCATCTTGGCGGTGCACTCAGTGGCACGCCACGCTTCTTAATCTCAACTATCGTCCTCTATCTGTCGATGATGATTCTGAACTCCTCGGAGCCATCATCTCCTCCCACCAGGGCTCCGTTCAATGCATACGCATCCTGGCATGCTATCTGCTGGACATACCCTGCATGGTGGGCGCCTAGTTGACATCCCGTCAATTCAAAAAACTCAATTAGCTTGAGCTCTACCATTACCACAGCAATAGGTTACCACCAATCGCTGCATCTGTGCCCTCACCACTGATGTCCATCTCATGGTTTTCCTGCTCTCTCCACACCGCCACCTTCACTCGGTGCCATCTAGTAGACAATCTGGTAAAAATGCTTCAACTCCCACTACTGAAAAAACTTGTGCTTGTGTTGGTTCATCTGACGGAGACCTCACTGCGCATCATCAGCTGCCCTGCCCTGGAGTGTTTGGTGCATGTTTACGGAAATGGAATCCATATCCCTTGTCTCAAAATAAAGTTGCATCACCTTGTAAGCATTGTAATTCGTTTTGAACACTACAAAAAAAAGACACATCCGTGACATTTTGGGCCGAGTGAATTTTTTTCTGTCATACATATGACACTTCTATGATGATAATTATGACAAAACCCAGTATCATCATATATGTGGTGGGATCCTACTTCTATGACAAAAAATCATGACAGAAAATGGGCTTTTCGTCTTGGGCGGGCCGGAGACGTAGCTGCATGACATTCTTTGGGCCGTCCATGACAGAAAAAACCATGGTAGAAGCAAGGGGGAGGAAAATTTCGGGGAGTTCCCGGTTATGGTGGGAGATCGGGGGCCGAGCGATGCGCATTTCTCTCGACACGACGTGCTGCGTAAAAGTAGGCGTTGGCTCTAATCGAATCCGAACGATTGCCTTTGCAGCTACGCGTTCTCGAACCGGAGCGATCGATCGATGGCTGTTAATCGAACCCGATCGAGCGATTCTTCGCTATTGCCGCTAATCAAGCCGATCGATGCTGCCTGGATGAACAGTGGCGCTGCGGGGGGTTGATGAAGCGAGTGAGCGGTGGCGTTGCCTCTGGATGAACAGGACCCGTGGTGTGGTGGAGGGCTGGATGAGCAGAGATGGTGGAGGGGTGCCCGTGGAGGGGTGGTTGAACAGGAACCCGTGGTGTGGAGGGCTGGATGAACAGTAGACGGTGGAGGGGTGGTTGAACAGTAGCCTGTGGAGTAGCGCGCGGTGGAGGCTGGATGAACAGGAGCCCGTGGAGGCTGGAGGAGGTCGACGGTAGCCCGTGGAGGCTGGAGGAGGTCGACGGTGGATATGAACAGTATCCCGTGGAGTCCCGTTTTGTGGTACGCCACACCCCTCCCGATGAACAGGACCCCCGTTTCTATCGTAGCGCTCCAACACAAGTCCGTTTCGTCCGTTTTGCGGTACGCCACACCCCTCCACCCCCGTTTTGACCGTAGGAGGTCTGTTTCCTCTGTTTTGCGGTACGCCACACCCCTCCCGATCAACAGGACCCCCGTTTCGACCGTAGGAGGTCCGTTTCCTCCGTTTTGCGGTACGCCACACCCCTCCCGATCAACAGGACCCCGTTCCGAATGGAGGAGGTCCGTTTCCTCCGTTGTGCGGTACGCCAGGCCTCGTTTCCATCGCCTGTTCCGTCCAAGCCCTCCTGATGAACACGACCACGCATTCCGTTCCGACCCAGCTGGTTGCCTCCCACGCGTTATGTTCCCTCCCGATGAACACGACGCATTCTGTTGCCTCCCCATGAACACGACGCACTCTGTTGCCTCCCCATGAACACGACGACGACGCTGTTTCTTCGTTCCGACCCAACCATGTACACGAGCCCTGGCCGTACGTATGCGCGAGTAGGCGTTCGAGACCTCGCCCGTATGTACACATATGTGGCCGTATTTTCTTTCTTGCACCCTGGCCGCTGTACGTACGTGTACATGCTACGTGCGCGCCTCTACTACGACACGTGCATGCCTCTACAATGACCAGTATGTACGTACACGTTCGCGACCAGAATGACAACGCTACATACGCTTCGACCAGGAGGGTCCCGACTGTCAGGCACTTCCTTGCGTGCAAAGATGTAGCTGGTGGGTCCCAGCAGTCAGGGGGGCGAATCGTTTTTTTTTGCCCGGACGCACTTCCTTGCGTGCGAAGATGTAGCCGGTGGGTCCCAGCAGTCAGGGGGCGCATCATTTTTTTTTGCCCGGACGCACTTCCTTGCGTGCGAAGATGTAGTTGGTGGGTCCCAGCAGTCAGGGGGGGCGAATCGTTCGGGTATTTTTTTGCCCGGATGCACTTCCTTGCGTGCGAAGGTGTAGCTGCTGGGTCCCAGCAGTCGGGGGGCGAGTCGTTTTTTTGCCCGGACGCACTTCCTTGCGTGCGATGGTGTAGTAGGTGGGTCCAGCAGTCGGGGGGCGAATCGTTTTTTTTCCGGACGCACTTCCTTGCGTGCGAATATGTAGCTGGTTGCTCCCAGCAGTCAGGGGGGCGAATCGTTTTTTTCCTGGACACACTTCCTTGCGTGCGAAGATGTAGCTCGTGGGTCCTAGCAGTCAGGGGGCGAATCATTTTTTTCGCGAAATATGGTGGCCCGTCCGGTGGGTCCCCGCTGTCAGGTGGAGGAATAATTATTTTGCGTGTAATAAGGAGGCACTTCCTTGCGGCTGCCGTGGACCCAACTGTCAGCCTCTCCACGTACAATCCACATCTGATGGAAGTCGTTCCTTGACGACGTTGACCACGCCACGCCGAGAGCACCACGGCGGTGGACGACGGCGAGGCCTAGGAAGGGGACGACGCGGAGCCGGGGAAGACGCGGCAGTGGATGCACACGCGGAGAGGAGTACGAGGGTTCACTGGTTCGGCTACGCTGCCGTCGCCGCAGAATAACAGGGTGCGTGGGTGAGTGGAGGGATGGCCTGGCCAGCGGTGGGAGTAGTAGGGGGCGGTGAGGTTCGGCAAAGACAACCGCCACGGAGGCAGGAGCAGGCGGCATGACCGGCGCTGCTTTGGGCGGCTGGAGCAAGAAGACCAGAGGTTAAAGAAGCACAACGGCCGTTGGATGGACATCGTACGGTCACTTCAGCTAGAATCGTTTATATTGACTAAGTTGACAAATCCCTTGGTACGTCAACGTAGTAGGCCCACAGGTCAGCTTCCGAAACGGTGCGCCCCAGATGTCAGGGGGAGGAATCATTTTTTGGGCGGGTGAAGCTAGTATATCCGAGATTGAAGAAGAAGCACGACATCCGTTGGATGGCCCAACGGCCACTGCTGCTAGAACCGTGTGTTGACTATAAGTTGACAAAGCCTTGCATACGCGTCAACTCTGTTTTTTCTAGGGGACACATCAACTTAGTAAGGCCAGAAGTGTGTGGCAGCGAACTTATAGCCCATTTGAGATTTGTAAGAATGTGTAGCCCATTTTTGAATTCTAATGGAATTTACTACAGCCCATTTACAGTTTGTTAAAAGTACAGCCCATTTCAACCAACCGTTCAAAAGCGAATTCAATAAAATTTCCCACATTTTGATGGGATCCGAAATATTTTAATCCTGAAATTTCTAGTTAGATTAAATACAATTTCAATATAAATTTATATTACGTAAAAATCCAACAAAACATTGCGCTCGCAACAATTAATGAAATTAAAATTTTCAATATCCAAAAATAATAATTTATAAAGTAATCACGTGTTTGGTGCATTTTTTATAGTTACTGCCCAGTTTTACAATTACATCCCATTTATTATTTCTTAAAGCCCATTTTATTGTTAAGCCTAATGCATCCCTCCTAGGAAAGATTTGCAGCCCAGCGGGGCGGAGAATAAAAACTTGACCTTGCCTGGGTATTCCTAAAAAAAGTATAGCTAGGCTAGCCATTTTCAGCTTGAAAAAAATTAATATCTGGGCTGGATATCTGGCCTGGGCTAGACGGGCCACAGCCCGCCAAGTTAATACCTGCAGCGATGTTTTCGTTGTTGTTTAGAGGGAAAAATTATTATCTGGGCTAAACATCAAAAACTCTGCACAAATACTGCTCGAGCTGCTTGGTCCCACTGTCGGCGCTTCTTGTGCAATTCTCTCGTTTATTGACTACTCCGGAGGTTGACAATGGTGTGGGACCGTGATGTCGAGAAACCATGAGGAAGCAAAATAAATTATAGTATATATATATATATATATATATATATATATATATATATATATATATATATATATATATATATAAAATAAGGAGGCACTTGTGTACGTGAGGCTATGGACCTGGTGGGTCCCCATTGTCATCCTCTCCAAGTAAAGTCATCTCCTCGCCCGCGCGCGCTTTCCGCCTGAAACAGTCAGCGCCGCCCGCCCCGCTTCCCGGTGCAGGTGATTGCTCCGCCTTCAAACGACACAAGTGTCGTCCGTCCGTCCATCTGCCGCCCACATTAATGATACATGGTTGCCGAGGCGGCTACTCCGGCGCCACACGTCCGTCCCTCCGCCCGCCCACCATTGCTATATAAACTGTTGTGCCAGCCATAGCCACAGTCATCCGCATCTGTTCCCTTTCTCCTGTCCACACCACTACTGCCCACCATGGATTCCTCGCGCTCCACCGCTCTTCGGGGCGGGCGGACGACGGACCAGAAGGAGATGGCAGCCATTGTTGTCGACCGGCTGGCCGGCCGGCAGCCGGAGGACGACGACGTCCCAATGTAGAACATGGTAGTCGACGATCCAGCGCCAACCCCCTCCTCCGTGCCATCCTCGCCGGTGCATTGCATCACGACCATCGGCGAGGCCCGTGCCCAATATATTTACAGGGTGAGGCAGATGCGTGAGGAGCAGCTTCGGGAGGCGCAGGCCGACGCCGCCTACAACCACCATCTCCTCCAGGAGCACCTGCAGGCGGAGGAGCAGATCGCCGTGGAGCGGGCGGAGCAGGAGGCGCTGCTCGACTCGTACCACTCCACCCGCAAGGGCCGCCTCGAGCGCTGGTGGTACCGCATGCGGGTGGCGGAGGCTGCGGCCACCTACAAAGAGGCTAGCAAAGAGGGCGATGAAGTGGGCGAGGCACTGTTTGGCGAGACCGAGGACGAGGCAGAGGACGATGCCGGCTCCGACGAGTCCCCGCTCCGCTGGCGTCGACGAGGCAGAGGACATCGCCGGCTCAGCTGAGGTCCCACCCTACCGGCAACGTGCGAAAGGATTTCCACCACTCCGTTGAGGCGCCGCCCGCCGGCAACGAGACAGAGGACATTGCCAGCTCCGCCGAGGCCCTTCTCTGCTGCCAACGAGGCCGCGCCACATAGAAAACGAGGAAGAGTAGAACACGGTAGGTCACCGCCGCTCGGGTCCAAGTAAGGCCACCGCTGCTACCCTCCGGTTGAAGCCAAGCTAGGCGGGTTGACCATTGACGGCCGGTTAGCTTCTTGGCGGCGACGTGGAGTCGGAGAGCTGTCTTTGGAGAAGAACGATGCTTTACTTATCGCTGGTGCGGTTGGCTGACTGACACGTGGGCCCAACAGGCCACATGTCAGTTACGCAACTGCACCTGCAGTTAAGTCACTGAAGCTTCTGTCTGGCTCAGCGGGACACAGGTGGGTAGCAAAGGTTAATTAATTATACCTCCAGCGCACCCCTTTTTAGTTGAAGAATGTATGAAATATAATGAAATCCGGCATGTTTATATGAAATCCGACCGTGTATTAATGAATTTATTTCGATTAGTTCAATTCTGTATCACGGCATTGGATGAACATGCAAAACAATACGTACTAGCATTATTCCTGTGGTGATCACCTTGTTTGCAGTAGTTTCACATGTACTCCCTCCGGTCCTTTCTAGTCTGCATACAAGTTTTATCTGCAGTCAAAGTATCTCTACTTTGACCAATCTTATACAAAAAGTATGCACTTTCACAATGTGCTAAGTAAAAGGAATGTATGAGTACAAAGAGTTTGAGCAGCTTTTTAGCGTTTCAGACATTGCAATCAAACACACAGGCACGGCAATTCATAAAGAACATTCAAAACAATCGATGATTATGCATCTCAGCGACTCACATGTCAGAGGCAATATTTACTTCACAACTAAAGAATAAAGAAAAAATTGATCGACGCTGGTGACAGCAAAGGGCGTCCCATTCGAAAATATCAAACGCATGTCTTGCTAAAATCAATGAGCAAAATTTGACAAGGTTGTCCCATTCCAAAATATCAAATGCCTACGATTGTGGAATGGGCAGGGTTTGCCATCAGTTCGGACATTGACATGGCACCTCGTGCTAAATAAACCAGTTGTTCTTTTTGTGCAGTTCCACCAAAATCAACCAAATTCGCGTAGCTTGTATGATTTCGCCCTTATATGTTGCAACGCCTTGAACTTATCGGCACCTCCTTTCTTGTGGTGGAAATGAATGATTCGATGTATTCATGAACATTTTGTGCAGTTCCCATTGAAATCAAGCTGAGCACCCCTGTTCGCACAAATACAAAAAAGTGATTAGTATAAAGCAAACTGTACTATGATTTGACAGTTTCAATGGGCACATACATGGTCGATGTAGAGCACACTTTTAGAAAATGGAACTCACCAGAAAGAATCATAGAACAACATTGTACTCGCGCATCGCAGCAAAAAAATGTAGATTTGTCAGTCCTTCTGAGCTGAAGTTAGTTTGGTCTTGTGGGGAGTAATGTAACCATCCTTCAACTGCTCCTTCTGATGAGAATATAGACAGGGCTTCTTCATCCTGGCATAATCAGAACTAGTCACTTCACGTACTCCATATTCTTCTTCAGAGGAAGATGATCCTGTTGTGCAAAGACAAGAGGACTACTAAATGCTAGCATCCATGTTTGCTCGAAAAAAGGAAAGGAAATATTTAAAACAACACAGATGAAGCACTTCTCAAGGACAATACCACTTTTTCATGACAAGTATCTAAACAGTAGCACAACACCAATAGAGATGACAAAGCTCAATCATATGGATGAAATCAGTGGCGAGTACCAACCTTTGTCGGGAGGCTGATTGTGTAGAGCATACAGATGAAGCACTTCTCCGAACCATCTGTTGCTATCTACGGGGGTGGCCATGCTTACTATATACTCCTCGATTAGTTTAATGTTTCCAACATCTTCTTGTGCAGTTCCACTAAAATATATGGTATCTTCAAAGAAGATCCCTGTTTGCACAAGTAGAGATAATTACGTATGGCATCAAATCGGTGGCAAAACAATTGCTCGTTCCAGCCATAGCAATAAATTAAGATGCAAAACTATATCATTACTTGTGTCATCACAGTCCGAAGGCTTCATTACAGCACCGGAGTTGATTTTGTTTTCTTCCGCTTGTTCTTCCCTTCATCACTTGGTTCAATAACGGACAAGCTTCGCCTTCAATGTAAGATTTGGCATGTCAATTAGGGAGCACAAGTATAGTACTAAACTTAATTTTTCGATGAAAGTGGCAAAATACAGGCCAGCAGTTGTGAAATATCCTTATCTTACCTCAATGGGATATTACGGTGCACATACAGATTGGAAGTCTTGTCTCCATTTGTGCAGTTCACTAAAATCAAGCAACATTATCGTACAAGTAGCACAACATATGAAAGCACACTGCAGAATCCTGTGAAAGAAGGCTAGTACTGACCTCTCATGATGCGGAATTCAAACAACTCACAAGAAGATCAGAACCAAATTTGCCTTAACGGATAGGAAGTAAGATCTCCTCTTGTGCAGTTCCACTAAGATCAAGCAATCAAGCAACGTTGTCGGTGTGACATTTTGGTTGAACTGCACAAAACACTCTTAAAACAAAAGTGTTTTTTGCAGTGCAACAAAAGGTCACAATGGCAATGAGGTGAAGTAGATAAACCTGTTTACACAGAGGTGCAAAGGAAACAATTAGTGGTCAATAACGGTGGATGACACAGAAGCCAACAAAAAGAAGCATCTACCTTATCTAAATGGGAAAGAAAGCAAGACAGTAGCATTTCTCAAACAGGGGCATTGATTAATATTAACATAGAGATTATATTAACAATAAAATTCGTTAAACATGTAATTTGTTTTAACTGTGGCATTGCATCAATTTTCCAGCGGCATTATTAGAGGGTGTTTCTTTACAGGGACATTTTGGTGTAGGGACTAAAAAAACTCCGTGTCAGTCCCATCTAAACCAAACAGGAGGGACTTTTTGGGACTAAAAGTGGGCATTTAGGACTAAAGAAATAAGACCCAGAGGGAGTCTTTTTGGGACTTTTTCCAACAGTTTCCCCTGCCACGCATCACAACTTGTTTCTATTAGTTCATTACTAGGGGTAACATGGTTTTTTAGCATGTCATTTAATAACCTCTAGTCCATGTTTAGTCCCTGGAACCAAGAAGGTAGGGACTAGGGAGTTTTTAACCAAACAGGGCCTTAGATTAACAACAGCTAATGAGTTGCATGCGACAGTGGACGTACCAGAACCATGTGCATCTACCGATGTACTGTTGTCATGCACAGTCTGTTGCAACAAAGAACAAACAACCAAGGAGCATATTTGTGTTGGTCCCAATTTTGTTATCTTTAGACACCTGTCCCTATGTGAGCGCAGCAAATCTAGTCCTGCTCAAATTCTACAGCCTTGTCCCTTGCTTTCCTTTTTGAACTAGTACTTTCTCCCCTTCCTTTCCTCTTTGAACAACGTCCTAGATTTATGCGATACAACTTTCCCCACTACTTTCCCACATTCCTTTCCTCTTTGAACCAAGTCCTAGATTCATGCTATACAACTTTCCCCTTCATTTCCTCTTTGAACCACGTCCTAGATTCATGCTATATACTTCCTCCGTTCCTAAATATAAGTCTTTGTAAAGATTCCACTATGAACCACATACGGATGTATATAGATGCATTTTAGAGTGTAGATTCATTCATTTTGCTCCGTATGTAGTCCTAGTAAAATCTCTACAAAGACTTATATTTAGGAACGGAGGGAGTACAACTTTTCCCACTACTTTCCCCCACTCCTTTCCTCTTTGAACCACGTCCTAGATTCATGGTATACATGCAGCTAGAGCAATGCATGTGGAGTAAGTTAATTATACCTTAAGGTTCTTGGGGCGTGGTTCGGTGGACGACGGGACGATGGCGAATAAGAAGGGGTCAGAGGCCCTCCCGCGCTGCCGCTGGGTGGAAAGTGAATAGCTGCGCCGGTAGTGGATTCCCTCCCTCGCCGACGGCGACAGCATTAAGCCTCCTTCCCTTCCCGGCGGACGGATCCTGCCGTCTCTTTGAGCAGTAGTGAGGGGAGAGAGAGAGGCCAACGAAGTCTTGTTTAGATCTGGAGAGGACGAGAGAGTGTGAAGAGAGCAACTACAAGCGCTGAGGCTCCAGCGAGAGAGGGCGAGAGAGTGTGAAGAGAGCAACTACAAGCGCTGAGGCTCCAGCGTGTATATATATACTGGAGAGAGAGTGTGAAGCGTGCAAAACCTAGAAAACATTTTGACTAGTCAAAGAATCCTCCTGGCAAAAATTATGCTCAAGTGTAGTTATCGAACCCGAGACCTCACGTTTGATGAGCGAACAGGCTAACCAGCTACACAACCCTCCCGTTATGTTCAACGAGAGTAAAATAACCTTTTATACATTCCTGCATTTGTGTGACAAGCATGCCATGTTTTTTTTTGTGTGTGTGGGAGTCATTGGGATTTCAATCATAATCGTGTCATGTGGCTTTGGTGGTAAGACTATCCACAGTGGTGCAGAAATAATGCAGTCTTAGTCACCTTACCTCTCTCCACGTAGTACGTTGGGTCCCACCAGTCAGAGGGTGAAACAAACAAATTATTAAGAAAAATTAAAAGCACCAGCGGTGTATCTTACCTCACACATCTCGCTACTGCTCGGGAACACTATCCAATTGATCCCTCTATTCGCTCACGTACTATTTTAAGTGAATCCTTATTATAACATGCACACACATTTTGGGCACTTGTATTCGACTTAAGTCAATGTGCCACCGTATCTCGTATACTTACTACTCCCTCCGTCTAGGTGTAATAAGTCACGTTAGAAGGTGCAACGGGACCAAGGTGCGTGCGTGTGCGTGTGTGTGTTTAACGGCATGTGTGTGTTAGAGAGTGCGACAGATCGACCTACTCTTATAGAGATATGGTGTGTAGTGTATGATTTTAGCCGCGAGAGTCGGTGCATCCTCTCGTTTCCGGGCGTGTATGGTAGGGACATGCGGACAGCTGCCACGCCCGCTCCTGACCAGCCTGACCCACCCAAAGCCCCTCCATCGCCCGCGCGCGCTTCCCGCCCGAAACGGTCAGCGCCGCTCCAAAGAATCGGTGCCGCATTCATGCCCGGGAAGAGCGGACGCGACTTCTCACTGGCGCAAGAGTGATGGTTTCTTCGTCCGTCCAACTTCTCGCTGGGTCTATGTGATTTGACGGCTCATTGGTCTTTATTCTCGAGGTGGTAGGACTGCTGGATGTCCCACGCCGCGAAAGGAGGTACTACTACTACTAGATTACAATTTTCTCCATTCTTACAGCGGAGGAGTGCAAGAGCAGTGAAAACACGCAGGCTCAGTGATTACATGGCCCACCTCACACTATCACCGTGCGACACCTAACTCTTTACATAGTACTCCTCCGTTCCTAAATATTACTAGATGAGTCCCAGCGTTGCCATGAACATCAGATATATCTCTCTGCATAAAATTATCGATTTCATAGAACTAAAAAACTCTATAACTTCATGACAAATGTGGTAGCCAAACTAAATAAACTCCCATCATCATTTAGATCATCCCACGTAAGGAAAAAAGATCAGCCAACTCCTACTGCATAATGGGATTATATTTTCTTTTGACATGTTAATGGGACTTAAAAGCTCACTTACATGCATGCTACTTGGTGCATGCTTGCATGCGAACATGTTGATGTGATTTAAAACCCACTCACATGCATGTGCCACGGTATTTCTGCATGCTTGCATGTGGCTTAGTCTTGAGCCTCTCAACGCCTAAATCGACGGCTATTATGGACTGATTTACTTCATCTAATGGCTACATCAATTTTGATGATGTGGCTCAAGGAGAGGATAGAGAATTCCTAGTAGTGGGGGCTAGCTATTACTAGTAGATAAGTCTTTGTAGAGATTCCACTAGGTGAACTACATACGGAACAAAATGAATGAATCTACACTTAAAATGCATCTATATACATTCGCATGTGGTTCATGGTGAAATCTCTACAAAGACTTATATTTAGGAACGGAGGAAGTACTAGTATAGTACGTACTATAATTTATCAGCGAGATAAATTTGTACAATGCTATGAAGCTTCCAGCTTCTGTTACATGTATCTTGCGTCCAAGGTTGCCCGTTGCAACATTTCATCAAATACAAAGGAGACTAACATGCATGCTATTGCATCTCAATGATTGATGATCATAGCAATATGTACTCCTCCGTTCCAAAATAAGTGTCTCAACTTTGTGCAAACTTTAGTACAAAGTTGTACTACTACTAAAGTTGACACTTATTTTGGAACAGAGGCAGCTAAAGAAAAAAAGATCCATGCAGTCCCTAGCCCTTGAACCGTGAACCCTGACCAGCCTTCAATTTGCTGGCAACGTTCGAGCTTCCTAATAAATGAAGTTTGCAACCTTTTGACCATCGGATCATTTTGTGCAGTTTCACCAAAATCAAGATGAGCATCCCTGTGGCAAAGAAATTGAAGAAGCATGATTAGAATAAGATTACTTGGACTAGTTGATGAGACATAAACTCGTCACAAATACAGTACGTAGAAGCCAGTAGAGGTATGTGCGGGGCAAAGAAGTAGAGAAATATCCACAGGGAGTGATGTGGGCAGCTGGAGCAGTGGTGCAAGACGGCTGTAAAGGGAGTTGTACCTGAGGGATGTAGCTCAACCTTGAGGAGGGCGGCGGGAGGCGGCAATTGCCCACGTCGCGGCAGTGAGCAAGGGGCGAAGGCAACCTCACCGGCTTTGTGAGAGAGAATGGCGGGGACCCCTGATCGAGACGTGCCGACAGTGGGTTCTCGCCGTCGGCGACGGCCACCGCATCTACACTAAGCATCCACCCCTTCCCCAAGCGGACGTGATCCGCCGGGATGTTAGAGATGTGGCCACAATCGTTTTGTGCGAGAGAGTGTGAAGAGAGCAACCCCAGCAAGCAACCATGTAGGCTGGCCCGTCCTGACTATGTATATAGTGGAGCGGTTTCCTTTTCTCTCCATATGAACCTATCATATTGCGTACGTGCCACTGAAGAAAAAAAACTTTATTTATAAATGATGCGACACCTACTACTCGTTCTCCTTTAACCTTCCGCTTGGCATCTCCAAAATATTAACCTTGCGATTGGCTCTTCGCCTCTTCGGGAAGTCGAGCAATAATGGTAGTGCAGTATATATCATTCTGGCTATATGAGACCGAATGAATTGCTGCACGTCCACCACGTGGGCGAGGGTCAAGGGGCGAGGGAGAGTGCTACATACGGAGCAAAATGAGTGAATCTACACTCTAAAATACGTCTATATACATCAGTGTTTGGAGTATGTACTAGTAGTTCATATTGAAATCTGCTAAAGGACATATATATTCCAAACAATATGATATAATCTCTATAACCAAGGTAGTAGGGACGAGGAGTAAACAGAGGGAGTAGTAAATTTTTCTCCTCGTCCTGCGAGCCACCGTGCGCATGGGCGAGGGAGCGGGCGTAAGGCGGAGCAAGCTTCACCTCATCCTGCGATTCACCGCGCCCGTGGGCGGGGGAGACGGCATACTAAGCAAGCTTCTCCTCATTCTGCGAGTTGATGGGACACATCAAAAGTCTTGCCTCTAAGGTAGGCCCCACAAGGTTTGCCTATTTTTTTAACATAACACGTCAAGTCGCAATTTGTTTGTTCACCCGTGGTAGACGATCCTCCCTCCACCAAGTGGACAACCAGTACACGTGCCAAATTACGACATGGGCTGCCTTTTTCATACAGAATTGAGCTGCACCCTGTACCAGCGCGGGTGTGGTTGGGAAAGAGACGGGAGTACGTGCGTTGTGCATGCACCTCTTCTCTTCCTGCACGTCCCCCACCTACGTGGGTGTGTGTGAGAGATACAAACCGCGTTCGTGAGTGTTTTTTATTTTGGGGTGGGGGTGGGGGGTTGATTTCGTGAATTATTTGTGGGCATATGTGTCGATGACATCTCAAACAAAATTTTGCATGCAATGTGTGTGAAATGAAGGCCTATCCATATCATACATAGAGGGTCGGGCAATCCACGAGAAGAGAGGGAGGGGCCATAGCTGTCGATAGAGTCGAAGAGAGGATCAAGTGGGTAGGTGCGAGATCGATGAAGAGAGCCATCGAAATTGTGTGTGTGTGCAAGTCAAGGATATAGGGCGACTGGCCTACCGGAACGTTAGAGGGCACATGTCAAGTTTGTGTGTGGCAGGGAGACATGACTAGAGCGCTCGATGTATCGGCGTGTGTGTGGGGGGGAGGGGTAGGGAGAGGCCTAACTATAGAGGTAGAACAACTCGTATATGTGTTGAGAAGGAGAGACCCAGCTATGTCTTGAGGGAGATCGGTCGACATCCATACATAACTGAAGGACGGGAAATATGATGGGACAGAGAGAGAGAGAGAGAGGAGAGAGAGAGAGGGAGGGAGAGGGGTAGAGTGCTGGATGGGTGATGGAGTTGCTTCTCGGAGATGGTGGGAGAGGCCTACTAGAAAAACTGAGGGTGGAACTGCAATGTTATCAATAAGAGTGGGGATGTGTTTCTGTGTGTGCCTGTGCGTGATAGATCTGTCGGGGCGCATCCATGGATGATGAAGGGGAACCATGTGTTTGGTAAGCAAACCTAACTAGATCGGTAGATCAATTGTTGTTTGTCGGAGGAAGGGAGAGACACAACTAATGAGGTAGATCAATCGATGTGTGGGTAAAAACAAGTTATAAGGACCTCGCTAGCTATATGTATAGCGAGAGACCGGTCGGTGTACGTCCATTTGTTAGAGGCAAATAAGGCCCAGCGAGACGGATAGACAGAGAGAATCGAGCTAGGAGGTGGTGCGAGAGGCCCAACTACTAGCTAGATAGGGGGAGGAGTGTGCGGTTGTGAGATTGATGAAAAGAGGGGCGAGAGTTTACACGTGTGTCTGACCGTATGAGAGACACAAGGCAAGGACACATAAAGGAGGAGATTGAAGGTGTGTGTGTATGTTGTAGGCAGGCATCGTTGGACAGGTTTATCGTTCGGTGTGTGTCGGAAAGGATTTGTGGAGACTCTGGGAGAACGACCTAAATAAAAAAATGTATGTGCCCGGTGGATAGAATGCCGAGGGAGGGTGAGGGTGAGGAGGGCGTGTGCATGCATGAGAGAAAGTTAGTGGTAGCTACAAAGGTTAGAGGATTGTGTGGGTGTAAGAGACTAACAAAGATCATAATTTGATATGAAAGTGGATTCATATATTTGAACAAGAGATCATAGTGTTTTAAACATTGCATGCATGAATATAGCGGTGATAATGCATGGCGTTTGCAACTCACAACTAAATGCCGAACAATCTAAATCATACTATACATCAAACAATCTCATATTTTATTTGAATTTGTGATAATGTGTGGCGTTTGCAGCTTACAACTAAATATCGAACAATCTAAACAATACTATATATCGAACATTCTCACATTTTATTTGAATTTGTGGTAATGTGTGGTGTTTGCAACTCACATCGAAATACTTGTAGGCGTAGGGGGCGGGGCACCATACATAATGTGATAAACACATTATACATATGAGACATGGTTTAGATTATGAAGATCTAGCTAGAGCTAGAAATGTAATGTGATTTGAAACCAAAATAAAGTGGATTCAAAAAATCTAGTTCGAGTTCATATAGTACACATAGTTCATATGTAACTCAAGACTAATCATGTGGTGTGCTGTTAAGATAATACACAAATGATGGTTTAACTTGACAATAATGATGATTGTAGATCTTATTAAAACAGAGAAACGAATTCAAATGCTTTGACTTCACACCAATCATTACTGTAGATCTTATTCAAATAGAGAAACGAATTCAAATTTAGTTCATATTGAAGCGGTAGTATATACATTTGGAATGCACTAAAACGTTCATTTGAGTAGTAGGTTGCATGCATTATATACGTAGCGGAATATTTTAATTGAACATAACATGACTTCAAAGTTTTGAATGACATTTGTAGTGCGCATTGATTTGGTACAGTACACGTTAGGCTTGTCCGAAAATTTCAACCCGCGCCTTGTTAGCCTGAAATATTTAAGATATATCTTTGTCTTGTTGTGCTCCGACAACTCCCGCCATCTCAACCCGCGCCTTGCTATTCCGAAATTACAACGCACGCGAAAACTCCCACCTCCTGTGAAATCCCGACACGCGAAATGCCCGTGGTACCCCTGAACCAAAAGAACCGCTCAAATCGGTGGGGGGGGGGATACTTTCGTAACTTAGCCCACATTTCGGACAAGCGCGTCTCTAAGCCATGGTTCCCCACTGCCATCCCATCCGCCCACCCATTCGTACACCGAGGCCGCGAAAACCCGCGACGAAACCCCACACCCTGCTCCGTCCGCCACCCAGCCGGAGCCTCTTCCCCGACGACGTCGTCCACAGCAACACCTCGACGTCCCTCATCCACCGTACCGGATGAGGATCCGTCGTCGATCTCATCGTCCCGCCGGTTCAGCCACCCCGTCCTCGACCTCCAAGGAGCTGCCCCGACGTTTCCGTTGTCTCCGTTTCCTCGGATGAAGCTGCGGCCTGATCGGCGCCACCAAAGAGGTTGTACACTAATCGCCATATTTTCTTCTTGATTCGATCTCACGGTGCTGCCGGCGCTCGGTCCCGAGCCGACACGGCGTGGCTCCATCCAGGGCGCCGTCGCCGCCCACTTCCTCCATGGCGTCGCTCCCTCGGCGGCGACGTCCACATCAGTAGGAGCTGCTGCTGCTTTAGCTCTCGCTCGCGCTGCTGCTTTGCTCTTGCTCTCGGTCCCCTGCCTGGTCTGCTCTTGCTATTGCTCTTGCTCGCACTGCTGCTCACGCTCTTGCTCTTGCTTGCGATACTGCTCCGATTTAGCTACACTTCAGTCGACTGAATCGACCTTTAGGTCAGTCGATTTTCAGGGGGGGGGGCTCGCTGGGTGAAGGAAGAACCAGCCGCAGCGGGAGGGGGCTCACGGAGAGGTACCCCACTATCTATCTTAGGATTCAGGATGGGGGCGATGGTCGCTGGCGTTGGCGGGGCGTTGGCGGGGCGGTGGCGTGCGGATCGCCGGAGAAAAAGCTCGGCACGGGGGGGGGGGGGGGCTAGAGGGATGGCCGGGGTGGCGGCGAACCGGCGGTGGGAAGTGTTTTCGAGGCGGGAGGGGCGGCGCACCGCCGGCTGCGGGCGGCGGGGGGCTGCTGTTTGGCCGGTGGTGATTGGCGGCTCAGGGGGGTGGAGGTTGAAGATGAACCGTAGGCCCTTGATTTCGTATCCAACGGCTGCAAAATCGACTGACCAGAGATGAAAAAGTCAGTCGACCGACGTGTAGCCTCACCTTGCTAGTGCGTTCAGTTTTGACAGCAAAATTCAGTTTCGACAGTTAAGTTCAGTTTTGACAGTTAAGTTCAGTTTCAATAGTTAAGTTCAGTTTTGACAGTTAAGTTCAGAGATGAGCGGCTGATGTATTTTACATCTAGCACTTTGTGGTTATGTATTTTACATCATGTATTGGAGATGCTATTAGAATTCCACTCAGGTTAACGTTGTTTGTTGTCTCTCTTGTCCTAGCCTCGGTGTCGTACAACTCACCGGAGCTGCTCCAACGACGAAACCCTCCATCACAGCGGAGCAGTACCTCGGGCTCCATCTCTAGACGCCTAAGATCTTCTTCCCCTCCTCCGACAGCAAAGTCAGCCGGAGCATCCTCACCGGCCAATCCAATCACGCTGAGATCGACATGGCTTCGCCAAAGAGGTTGTACACTTGTTGCATCTCTTTTTTACTCTACATGTTATATATATTGTCCACTGAGCACACAGATTTGTTCCTTTAGTGTCTCCTTGAAAGAAAAAACGTAGGAATTTTAATTTTCACTTGTCCTCCTTTTCAAATTCCTATTCATGAAGAAGAAGACTAAGAGATAGTAGCATAATATAATTATAACCGTACATTTTCCTGTGGTTTGACTTAATCTCACCATGCTTCTTTGCATCCTGTGATCTTCCAATTGTTGTGAATCAAACACCCAGATTGGCAGAAATCCTGTATTTTTAAATTCTCTGTTTTGCACGGGCATTCCTATCCTATTCCTGTCTATTTCCTATCCCTGCATTGTTGGAATCCTCCAATTCAAACGAGCACTTACAGAATTACTTCTCTTACTGATAGTTGTCAAAGAAAACCTTGCATGGTTTGTCCCGCTCCTGCTGCGCCGTCGTCCACCCCAGCTCAGCTGCTCCAACGACAGAAGGGTCCATCACAACAGGATCCGCCTCCAGGTGTCTTTTCGCCGCCTCAGATCTTCTTCCCTGCCGGCAGCCATGAAAACTGCATTACCATCATCAACCGAGCAGATGACCTCGAGGACTACGGGTCCGCAAGAGAGGTCGCACTCTTTTGTGTCCGCTACGTTATGCATCGCTAATATTACATGCTACTTTATCATCCTGTTCACCGATTAGACTCGAGTCAGCTCCAAACTAATGGTCAAACTTGAGTTTTAAATGGTTGTGCGGTACATATCGGGCCGCTATGAATAGTATCTATCTACTATCTGGTTAATCTCGGTGTCTACTATGAGTTTCATGTTGGGTGGGAAACAAACAAGAAAGAAGCCATTATCTGTATTTTTAACTGAAGCCATTATCTGCGCTGCTATTATTGGTTTTGGGTCTATCCACAAGTTGCTACCATCACTCTGGATTTCTGCATGCACTCCTTACATAATCTCACTATGTTTTATTCCTATGCATGACAGTTATTGTAAACAATCGAACTGAACATGTAGAGCAAAAGAGATGAGCCTTGCGTGGCAATAAAATTTCATGCAGACGTCGCTCCATGGTAGGCGCAAAGGCAGCCCGCCCTCCACGCATTTCGGATTGTAATCGAGAGGAAGATATCTATTCTGAGGGGGATTCAGAAGGAGAAGACAACTCCTATTTACCCCCTGAGGTCTTCGCTCTAACTTGGCATGATGATGTTGGTTATATCATGCATATGGTGTCTTGCATTGCATACTTTATACATCAAATATGTCATCTGCTTAGTTTATACATCCTTTGTGTGAATGCCATCTGTTTAGTTTATTCATCGTTTATGTGAATTTTGCAACGCCATCTTGTTTAGCCAGGCATCATATATATGAATTTTGCAATGCCATCCTGCTTAGCCAGTCATCTTATATGTAAATTATATCAGGCCATCCTTTTTTTGCGTTAAATATTACATTTGTCAACAATGTTAGTACATTCAACTGCTCTTCGTGTCCATCAGCCATTTGACACGGTGATGGCAAATTCTGGAGTGAAAACAAGGTCTTCAGAGAAGACTATGCTATCTGACAAAGCGCATATCTCGCTGGTTATGGATAGCTCCTCAGAGGAGGATTCAGAGACAGATGACCAATCCTATCCCCCCGCCCCGAGGTGTATGCTCTAACTTGGCAAGGTTATGTTGCTCATATCGTGCGTATGGTGTCTCGCATTGCTATGTCATTTGATTAGTTTAGACATGCTTTGTGTGAATGCCACCTGTTCAGTGTCTAATTACCATATATGTGAATTATGCATTGCCATCTTGTTGCAAGACATTATATATGTGAATTATATAATGCTATCTTGTTGCAAAGGCATTATATATGTGAATTATGCAATGCCATGCTGTTTAGCCAATCATCATGTATGTGAATTATATCATGCTATCATTCTTTTGCATTATGTGTTCCATTTGTCGACAACGTTTGTATATTCAACTACTCTTCCTGTGCATCAGCTATTTAAAGCGGTGATGGAAGTATCTGGAGTGAAAACAAGGTATTCAGAGCAGAAAATGCTACCTACTGAAGCAGACATCTTGCTGGTTACAGAGAGCTCCTCAGAGGAGGATTCAGAGACTGATGACCAGTCCTATTTCCCCCCTGAGGTCTATTCTCAAACTTGGCAGGGTTATATTACCCATGTCATGCATGTTGTCTTGCATTGCTTAGTTTTTACATCATATATGGGTTGCCATCTGCTTACTTGCTTACTATATAAATCATATATTTGAATTATATCATGCCATCATGTTTACATAGTACATACACATCATCTATCTGAATTATGGCATGGCAACCCATTTAATAAAGATATCATATAGTTATATCATCTCATCCTGTTTAGTGTTTACAATCATCATATTTTGAATTATGGCATTCTATCCGTGAATGTATGTGAATTATGGCATGCCAACCTATTTAATAAACACATTATATAGTTATGTCATGTCATCCTGTTTACATAGTCTCATATTTTGAACTATGTCTTTCCATCTTTTTTAGTTAGCCATCATAATGTGAAATTGTGTCATGCTATCCTGTTTAGTTAGCCATCATATATGTGAAATTGTGTCATGCTATCCTGTTTGGTTAGACAACATAAATATGAATTATTTCATGCCCTCATTTATTCCCCACTATCCATTGCACCTGTCTATCATACAATGTCTATACTTTCAGTTACTTTTCTTGTTTATCAGGCATTTGAATTGGAGAGCGTGATGGCAGTATCTAAGGGAGTAACAACATGGTCTTCAGAAAAGATAGTGCTACCAGTTGATTCAGATAGAACCACGGTTGTACTTTCCCAAGGACTAGATCCACCACACATAACCCAGACTCTCGCAGATTGTACCCCTACCCAGTTGGACAGAGAACCAGCTACACCCCTTCTAACCCCAACCCCGACAGATAGTAACCCAGTTCCAGTTGACACAACACCGTCTCCACCACAGAGCACCCAAACACGAGCAGTTAGTAAGGGAACTGCAGTGCCCAAAGCACGAGGACCACCACTCCGAATCCCAACTCAACGCTTAAAGGAGAAGAAGATTTGTTCTCAGGTCAGGTTCTGTAGCTATGGTTCATACTCCTTTGCTTTTGCATTACTGTATTTACTCATACCAACTATTTTCAAATTTGAAGGATGGAATTGAAACTCCAATGGCGCAACATGTATGTTTTAAACCTATTTCTTTAACTGGTTTGCTGTTGTAACCTGCTCTATGTTGATTTCAGTTTCAAATGAATAAACAATTATGTTCTCATGTCATGCACATTACAAGTGTTGTTATTGCTCTATAGTTACCCACACTTATATTCTGTCTATTCTGCTTTGTCTTGAACAAATATTATTTGAACTGTGTCTCTATCTTGATTTGGCAACAAAAACTAGAATGATATAGACCATAAAGTGACCATGGTACATAGATATATGTTTGTTTTATGCTGCTATCCTGTCCACTTTACTACTGAACTCATTTACCAAAATGAGTTTCATATACAACATGGTAAACATGTGATGTGTCTGCTTGTTTCTCTTTTAGAATGCGGACAAAATATTGGAGAATAGTAACGCGTTATCCAATGGTAAAGTAAGTAATGCAGATAAGGTTCAAGATAGTGAGACATCCCTGTTGGTCTCCAAGAGAGCTGATAAAAACTATCTTGACGACAGTGAGGGAACCCAAAAGTCTTGTCTTGATGTAGTGTTCGAGTTACTCGCCACTACTGCTGGCACGAGCTCTTCGAACTCCCTGCCTAAATCAGTTCGTCTTCTTGAGTCTCAACTTCAAGTTGAAAGACATCGATCAGATGTGCTCTGACAGAAGTCAAGGACTGAGGAAGTCCCTGCAGAATTCAGATGCATATTTTTCGGTGCAATGACAATACTGGAGGATTTAAGCGCCAAACAAGAGAAAGTTAATAATCTTGCTAGCATTATGGGTACCCAGGATATTGTTTCTTGAGATCTTCTGAAGTGGTTTCAGTTCTGGATTTGTTTTGCTGCGGCGTTTATTTGCGCTGGTCGCCAAGTTTGACAACCAGTGTATATGATATGCTGCTTTGTTCCCTATATTTGCACTGGTGGAGGACTTTGATGCCCAGTGGATGTAATATGTGTAATAGCCGTGATAGCCTAGCGTTAGTTCCTTGCTTATTTATTTCCTTGTTGTCTTGTTTATTTGTTTGCTTGTAGTCATTTCAGTTCTTTTTTCGCGGTTTGCTAGTGGCTGCAATAACCTATTTTTTAAAACTAGGCCACAATAACCATGGGATGATATTTACTGTAGTGACACTGGGCCTCCTACTGGCCGTAGAAAAAGTGGGCCTTCTACGGGCCGTAGAAACAATGGGCCTTCTATGGGCCGTAGAAAAATTGGGCTTTCTGCGGGCCGTATCATCAATGGACCTTATACGGGCCGTATGATTGATTGGCCAAACATGGGCCAAACAGACCGCATTATGGCCGTAAACGGGCTAGAGTTGGAATCATCCGTTCATGGGCCGACCATAACGGGCCATCATTAATAGGCCATATTTGATGACGCTATGAAAACGGCCCAACGTATTAACGGACCACAAACGGGCCGACTGTAACCACGGGTTGAAATTGGCCCACAAGCAGAAAATGACAGTAACGGGCCGTAAGTAAATGAATGCTGGAAATGAGCCCAAGAATAAATGGGCTCTGAGAAGGCCGAAAGATAACATGGGCTGGAAACGGCCCAACGGAATAACAGGCCGTTAATAGGTATAAAGTGATACACTGTTCATTACGGGCCAGTTTCACCGCGGGCCGTTAATGGGTGTAAAGTGATACACTGTTCATTACAGGCCAGTTTCACCACGGGCCGTTAAGAGGACAAGAGTTACATAGGGCCTCATATGGGCCGAAAGACGTCATGGGCCATACATGCGCCAGAAGTGAAAACAGGCTTGAATCAATTGGATGGCCCAGATGATGCTACTGGGCCTAATTCGGATAGGGCGTAACGGGCCTTGGGTTAGCGGGCTGTAAATGGGCTATATGTGAATAGGCCATTAACAGGCTTTCCATGGGCCAGCCCGCCACCTTTTGACCAAGTCAAACGGGCCGGCCTTTTCACAGGAATGGGCCTCTGTTGGGCCGTGACACGTGTCGATGTATCATAGGTGCCTTACGTCCAATGAGTGGATGACATCTATCCCAACGATGAGCAGACACGTGTTTCCTCCAGCCAATGATAATTTTACACGTGGAAAATCCCCATTGGTCGGGGTTGTTAACGGGTTATCGGATCCAAAACCCGACCCGATAGCTTAACGGTGTTCCGTTACAGTGGATGCCACGTGTCGGTCACCCTTCACGAAAGCACTTCTGTGACGCGCGATTTATCGTCATGGAAGTGGACACTTCCGTGATGATAATTTTGGTAATGTCATGGAACACTTCTACGACATCACAGGTATGACTATCTTGATTCTGTCATAAAATCGTCATGGATGTACATGCATGACAGAAAACACGACCTACTGTGAGAAACACGTATCATCACAGAAGTGTATTTTTTTGTAGTGGAAGGACAGGAGCTCATCGTCGAAGATGCCCCTTCACTTCAAAGGTTGCTCCGTGATTCTTGTTATAAACCTTCACAAATAATTGTGGTCTCTGCCCTAAACTAGAGACCTCGGGTGCAATTCATGATCCGTTTAAACGTTACAAGATAGTGGTTGGCTGCACACTTATTCAGGTACTGTATATTATCCATGTCCACTTTTGTAATCTGCATTTTTCATTTGTGCGCATAAGTTAAATATCATCTTGGAGTACACTTTCGGTGCTAATATTATGTTATATGCTGAATGAAGAGCTTGTCCATGGATGGCCTATCAGGGGTGCTGGATTCTGTCAAGACCTTATATATTTATATAGGGTGTCTTGATCTGAATGCCACAGTTGGCTTGCTATGATGCTTTCCATGTCTGGAGAATTCGTATATAGAGGTGATGATTTCACACAAATTGAAAGCCCATATATAATGTACTAGAATTAACCGTTCAGCTATCGCTCCTTCGACATACTCTATTTTAGACATTACTTGTTTTCAATCTTCATGTCTACTCCCTCCGTTCCTAAATATTTGTCTTTCTAAAGATTTCAATAAGTGACTACATACGGAGCAAAATGAATGAATCTACACTCTAAAATATGTCTATATACATCCGTATGTGGTAGTCCATTTGAAATCTCTAAGAAGACCAATATTTAGGAACGGAGGGAGTATTTAGGTACTAGGACTTCGAGAAAAAGGTCTAACCAATCGATGGCAAAGGAAGCACAAGGGTTTTCTCAGCTCTCATGACATTCGTTTGAAGACAATAATGGTGGAAGGATATGCATCCGACCATGCAAACACTAGCTTTGTCACATTCTTCACGTTGAATGCGAGGGCACTATTGTCCATGAGGATTAAGTTTTTTGACAAGAAATTTCTCATGGATGGACATGTTGAACAACATAAAAAGAAGTTTCAGGTGGACAAAAGGGCTTCCGCACATGCTCGGCTTCTATTTACAACAACTTGTCGTCATCATGGAGCAGTAGATCTTTTGTATCGGGATCTTGATTTTATGGATCGGGCCGATCCATTTGATTGTGACTGCCGAAAAATTTGGTTGAGTTAGATGTTATTGCCCTATTTAATCTGGGTTTTGTCTAAACCTAATGAACAATTAATCCTCGTGCTTTTGTACCTTTTGTAAGCTGGAGTTAGATATTGTTGCCCTTTTCAACTCGGTTTTGACCCATATTTTCTTTCATACTGGGCCAATGGCTTGCCATTTCTTTAATTAAGACATAAATAATATAAGCAATCACAACATAGGGAAAGAACATCATTCTTGTGGGATCCTTGAGATCATTGTTCATTACAGAACCCGCATGTTTTTAGCGTCGGCCAGCACCCACAAACATATTTTCAGCTAGCACACTAATTGGGCTGTAATTCTTAATAAGAAAAGCTGCATAGTATTGATAGATTTGGATTCTGACATGCGGGACCCACGAGGAAAAAGCCTATTGAAGGCGTGCTACTTCTTGAGCTTGCGTTGGTTTTCCCTTGAAGAGGAAAGGGTGATGCAGCAAAGTAGAGATAAGTATTTCCCTCAGTTAGAGAACCGAGGTATCAATCCAGTAGGAGACAACGCACAAATCACCAATACCTGCACAAACAATCAAACAACTTGCACCCAACGCAATAAAGGGGTTGTCAATCCCTTCACGGTCACATGCAAAAGTGAGATCTAATAGAGATAGATGAAAGTAAACAAAAGATAAAGTAAATATATTTGGTATTTTTTGTTTATAGATCTGAAAGTAAAAGATTGCAAAATAGTAGATCGGAAACTAATATGATGGAAAATAGTAGATCGGAAACTTATATGATGGAAAAAAGACCCGGGGGCCATAGGTTCCACTAGTGGCTTCTCTCAATATAGCAAATAATATGGTGGGTGAACAAATTACTGCCGAGCAATTGATAGAAAAGTGCAAAGTTATGACGATATCTAAAGCAATGATTATGAAATATAGGCATCACGTCTGTTTCAAGTAGACCTACTCCTGCCTGCATCTACTACTATTACTCCACACATCGACCGACTCCTGCCTGCATCTAAATTATGAAGTTCTTGAAGAACGGAGTAACACATTAAGGAAGATGACATGATGTAGAGGAATAAACTCAAGCTAAATGATGTAAACCCCATCTTTTTATCCTTGATGGTAACAATACAATACGTGCCTTGCTGGCTTACTGCCCCTACTGTCACTGGGAAAGGACACCGCAAGATTGAACCCAAAGCTAAGCACTTCTCCCATTGCAAGAAAAACCAATCTAGTTAGCCAAACCAAATCAATAATTCAAAGAGAATTACAAAGATACCAAATCATGCATAAAATAATTCAGAGAAGATTCAAATAATATTCATAGATAAGCTGATCATAAATCCACAATTCTGTCGGCGTTCTGGGAACGGGGGTACCCAGACTTGCCTGCCTGCGGCCTGCGGCGTGGCTCAAGGGGTGGCCCAGCACGGCCCATCTTCATTAGCACAAGCTCAAGACCCTCGCGAGGGGCTAAGCCTCGCGGGGCGGACAACAGGAAGCTTAATCAGGCACGGCCTCGTTAGGCTGGCTCGCAAGGAGGCGGAGAGATCAAGGCGGGGTACCTCACGAGGTGCCCATGACGCAAGCCATGACGACCAAGGGCGCCAGGCGGGCGCCAGGCGGGCGCCAGCCCGCGCAGTGTTCTTATTTCCTCTTTGGTGCAAAGGGGGCAGGCGCAGGCAAGAGTATCAAGCAAAGGCATCCATTTCGGTGTAACAAGACCAAGACCATCACAACGGCAGGAAGGAAGTCATCGTGGAGCCCAAGCCGGCGTCACCACCAGAGCCTTTGATAGGCGAGGACCAACTTTAGTCAGGATAAGTGTACTAGATGTTCCCCTTCAAAATGGCCAATTTTTGGCGCCCTTCCCGCTCAATATTTGGGAAGAGGCCCAGGGCCTTTGCCTATAAATAGGACTAGCCACCCACAGGGCAGGAGGAGAGGATCCAGCACCTTGAATCAGTAGAGGAGAGGATCCAGCACCTTGAATCAGCAGAGAGAGAGCGACTGAACTCCCCCTAGCAGTTCATCGCACCAGCAAAGAACAGACCCCCGCGAGGCTGTTCTTCCTTGTATTGTTCAACATCAGCCCAAAAGGCAATCCACCACACCACACACTGGAGTATGGTGTTGAAGGAAATATGCCCTAGAGGCAATAATAAAGTTATTATTTATTTCCTTATATCATGATAAATGTTTATTATTCATGCTAGAATTGTATTAACCGGAAACATAATACATGTGTGAATATATAGACAAACAGTATGTCACTAGTATGCCTCTACTTGACTAGCTTGTTAATCAAAGATGGTTATGTTTCCTAACCATGAACAAGGAGTTGTTATTTGATTAACAAGGTCACATCATTAGTTGAATGATCTGATTGACATGACCCATTCAGTTAGCTTAAAACTTGATCGTTTAGTATGTTAATGCTTTCTTCATGACCCATACATGTTCCTATAACTATGAGATTATGCAACTCCGTTTACGGAGGAACACTTTGGTACTACCAAACGTCACAACGAATCGGGTGATTATAAAGGAGTACTACAGGTGTCTCCAAAGGTACTTGTTGGGTTGGCGTATTTGAGATTAGGTTTTGTCACTCCGATTGTCGGAGAGGTATCTCAGGCCTTCTCGATAATGCACATCACTTAAGCCTTGCAAGCATTACAACTAATGAGTTAGTTGTGAGATGATGTATTACGGAACGAGTAAAGAGACTTACCGTAACGAGATTGAACTAGGTATTGGATACCGACGATCGAATCTCGGGTAAGTAACATACCGATGACAAAGGAACAACGTATGTCGTTATGCGGTTTGACCGATAAAGATCTTCAGTAGAATATGTAGGAACCAATATGGGCATCCAGGTTCCGCTATTGGTTATTGACCGAGAATGGTTCTAGGTCATGTCTACATAGTTCTCGAACCCGTAGGGTCCGCACGCTTAACGTTTCGATGACAGTTCATTATGAGTTTATAAGTATTGATGCACCGAAGTTTGTTCGGAGTCCCGGATGTGATCACGGACATGAAGAGGTGTCTCGAAATGGTCGAGACATAAATATTGATATATTGGAAGCCTATGTTTGGACTTCGGAATGGTTCAGTGAAAACAGGATGTTACGGAACACCGGGGTTACGGAACCCCCGGGGTATATGGGCCTTCATGGGCCTCAAGGGAGAAGGAGAAGGGCCGGCCAGGTGGGCTGCGCGCCCCCTCCCCTCTAGTCCGAATAGGACAAGGAGAGAGGCGGCGCCTTCCTCTTTCCCCTCCCTATCCTACTCCAACTAGGAGGGGGAGTCCTACTCGGTGGGAGTAGGACTCCTCCTTGCGCGCCTCCCCTTGGGCCGCCACCTCCCCTTGTCTCCTTTATATCTGGGGCAGGGGCACCCATGACACACAAGTTGATCTACGGATCTTTCCTTAGCCGTGTGCGGTGCCCCTTCCACCATATTCCACTTTGGTCATATCGTCATGAGCTTAGCGAAGCCTCGCGCCGGAGAAGTCATATCGTCGCGGAGCTTAGGCGAAGCCCTGCGTCGGTGGAGCATCAACATCGTACCACGCCGTCGGTTGACGGAACTCATCCCGACACTTTGCTGGATCGGAGTCCGGGATCGTCATCGAGCTGAGCGTGTGCAGAACTCGGAGGTGCCGACGTTCGGTGCTTGGATCGGTCGGATCGTGAAGACGCACGACTACATCAACCGCGTTGTTATAACGCTTCCGCTTTCGGTCTCACGAGGGTGCGTGGGCGGACACTCTCCCTCTCGTTGCTATGCCATCACCATGGTCTTGCGTGATCGTAGGAATTTTTTGAAATTACTACGTTCCCCAACAATGGCATCCGAGCCTGGTTTTATGCGTTGATGTCATGTGCACGAGTAGAACACAAGTGAGTTGTGGGCGATACAAGTCATACTGCCTACCAGCATGTCATACTTTGGTTCAGCGGTATTGTGAGATGAAGCGGCCGGACCGACATTACGCAGACGCTTACGCGAGACTGGTTTCACCGCTCCGAGCACTCGTTGCTTAAAGGTGACCGGCGGGTGTCTGTCTCTCTCACTTTAGTTGAATCGAGTATGGCTCGCCCGTCCTTGAGAAGGTTAAACGGAGTCTATTTGACGAAATATCGTTGTGGTTTTGATGCGAGGTAAGAACGGTTCTTGCTCAGCCCGTAGCAGCCACGTAAAACTTGCAACAACAAAGTAGAGGACGTCTAACTTGTTTTTGCAGGGCATGTTGTGATGTGATATGGTCAAAACGTGATGCTATATTTTATTGTATGAGATGATCATGTTTTGTAACCGAGTTATCGGCAACGGCAGGAGCCATATGGTTGTCGCTTATTGTATGAAATGCAAGCGCCATGTAATTTCTTTACTTTATCACTAAGGAGTAGCGATAGTCGTAGAAGCAATAGTTGGCGAGACGACAACGATGCTACGATGGAGATCAAGGTGTCGCGCCGGTGGCGATGGTGATCATGACGGTGCTTGGCGATGGAGATCACAAGCACAAGATGATGATGACCATATCATATCACTTATATTGATTGCATGTGATGTTTATCCTTTATGCATCTTATCTTGCTTTGATTGACGGTAGCATTATAAGATGATCTCTCACTAAAATTATCAAGAAGTGTTCTCCCTGAGTATGCACCGTTGCGAAAGTTCTTCGTGCTGAGACACCACGTGATGATCGGGTGTGATAGGCTCTACGTTCAAATACAACGGTGCAAAACAGTTGCGCACGTGGAATACTCAAGTTAAACTTGACGAGCCTAGCATATAACAGATATGGCCTCGGAACACGAGACCGAAAGGTCGGCGTGAATCATATAGTAGATATGATCAACATAGTGATGTTCACCATTGAAACTACTCCATCTCACGTGATGATCGGACATGGTTTGGTTGATTTGGATCACGTAATCACTTAGATGACTAGAGAGATGTCTGTCTAAGTGGGAGTTTTTAATATGATTAATTAAACTTAAATTTATCATGAACTTAGTACCGATAGTATTTTGCTTGTCTATGTTTCTTGTAGATAGATGGCTCGTGCTGTTGTTCCGTTGAATTTTAATGCGTTCCTTGAGAAAGCAAAGTTGAAAGATGATGGTAGCAATTACACGGACTGGGTCCGAATTTGAGGATTATCCTCATTGCTGCACGTAAAAATTACGCCCTGGAAGCACCGCTGGGTGAGCGAGCCTGCTGCAGATGCTTGAGCGAAGTTGTGAGCGTCTGCAAAGCAGAGTTGATGACTACTCTATAGTTCAGTGTGCCATGCTTTACGGCTTAGAACCGGGTCTTCAACGACGTTTTGAGCGTCATGGAGCATATGAGATGTTCCAGGAGTTGAAGTTAATATTTCAAGCAAATGCCCGGATTGAGAGATATGAAGTCTCCAATAAGTTCTATAGCTGCAAGATGGAGGAGAATAGTTACATCGGTGAGCACATACTCAAAATGTCCAGGTATAACAATCACTTAATTCAGCTGGGAGTTAATCTTCCGGATGATAGTGTCATTGATGAATTCTCCAATCACTGCTACCAAGCTACAAGAGCTTCGTGATGAACTATAATATGCAAGGGATGACTAAGACAATTCCTGAGCTCTTCGCGAGGCTGAAAGCCGCGGAGGTAGAAATCAAGAAAGAGCATCAAGTGTTGATGGTCAGCAAGACCACTAGTTTCAAGAAAAAGGGCAAGGGAAACTTCAAAAAGAACAGCAAGAAAGTTGCTGATCAAGAGAAGAAACCCAAGTCTGGACCTAAGCCTGAAATCGAGTGTTTTACTGCAAGCGACTCGACATCGGAAGCGGAACTGCCCCAAGTATTTGGCGGATAAAAAGGATGGCAAGGTGAACAAAGGTATATGTGATATACATGTTATTGATGTGTACCTTACTAATACCGCAGTAGTACCAGGTATTTGATCTGGTTACATTGCTAATATTTGCAACTCAAAGCAGAACTACGGATTAGCGAAGATTGGCTAAGGACGAGGTGACGATGCGCGTTGGAAATGGTTCCAAAGTCGATGTGATCGCGGTCGGCACGCTACCTCTACATCTACCTTCGGGATTAGTTTTAGACCTAAATAATTGTTATTTGGTGCGGCGTTGAGCATGAACATTATATCTGGATCTTGTTTATTGCGAGACGGTTATTCATTTAAATCGAGAGAATAATGGTTGTTCTATTTATATGAGTAATATCTTTTATGGTCATGCACCCTTGAAGAATGGTCTATTCTTGTTGAATCTCGACAAGAGTGATACACATATTCAAAATGTTGAAGCCAAAAGATGCAGAGTTGATAATGATAGTGCAACTTATTTGTGGCACTCGCCGTTTAGGTCATATCGGTGTAAAACGCATGAAGAAACTCCATCTTGATGGGCTTCGGAATCACTTGATTATGAATCACTTGGTACTTGCGAACCGTGCCTCATGGGCAAGATGACCAAAACGCCGTTCTCGGAACTATGGAGCGAGCAACTGATTTGTTGGAAATCATACATCGATGTTTGTGGTCCAATGAATGTTGAGGCACGTGGCGGGTATCGTTATTTTCTCACCTTCACAGATGATTTGAGCAGATATGGGTATATCTACTTAATGAAACACAAATCTGAAACATTTGAAAAGTTCAAAGAATTTCAGAGTGAAGTGGAAAATCATCGTAACAAGAAAATAAAGTTTCTACGATCTGATCGTGGAGGAGAATATTTGAGTTACGAGTTTGGTTTACATTTGAAACAATGTGGAATAGTTTAGCAACTCACGCCACCCGAACACCACAGAGAAATGGTGTGTCCGAGCGTCGAATCGTACTTTACTAGATATGGTGCGATCTATGATGTCTATTTCCGATTTACCGCTATCGCTTTGGGGTTATGCTTTAGAGACGGCCGCATTCACGTTGAATAGGACACCGTCAAAATCCGTTGAGACGACGCCTTATGAACTGTGGTTTGGCAAGAAACCAAAGTTGTCGTTTCTTAAAGTTTGGGGCTGCGATGCTTATGTAAAGAAACTTCAACCAGATAAGCTCGAAACCAAATCGGAAAAATGTGTCTTCATAGGATACCCAAAGGAGACTGTTGGGTACACCTTCTATCACAGATCTGAAGGCAAGATTTTCGTTGCTAAATTCGGATCCTTTCTAGAGAAGGAGTTTCTCTCGAAAGAAGTGAGTGGGAGGAAAGTAGAACTTGATGAGATAATTGTATCTACTCCCTTATTGGAAAGTAGTTCATCACAAGAAATGGTTCCTGTGACAACTACACCAATTAGTGAAGAAACTAATGATGATGATCATGAAGCTTCAGATCAAATTACTCTTGAACCTCGAGGTCAACCAGAGTAAGATACGCACAGAGTGGTACGGTAATCCTATTACGGAAGTCATGTTACTTGACCATGGCGAACCTACGAACTATGAAGAAGCGATGGTGAGCCCAGATTCATAAAATGGCTAGAAGCCATGAAATCTGAGATGGGATCCATGTATGAGAACAAAGTATGGACTTTGGTTGACTTGCCCGATGATCGGCAAGCCATTGAAAATAAATGGATTTTAAGAAGAAGACCGACGCGATGGTAATGTAGCTGTCTACAAAGCTCGACTTGTTGCAAAAGGTTTTCGACAAGTTCAAGGGGTTGACTACGATGAGACTTTCTCACCCGAAGCGATGCTTAAGTCTGTCCGAATCATGTTAGCAATTGCGCATTTTATGATTATGAAATTTGGCAAATGGATGTAAAACCGCATTCTTGAATGGATTTCTAGAAGAAGAGTTGTATATGATGCAACCAGAAGGTTTTGTCGATCCAAAGGGTGCTAACAAAGTGTGCAAGCTCCAACGATCAATTTATGGTCAGTGCAAGCCTCTCGGAGTTGGAATAAACGCTTTGATAGTGTGATCAAAGCATATGGTTTGTACTGAGACTTTTGGAGAAGCCTGATTTACAAGAAAGTGAGTGGGAGCTCAGAGCATTTCGATATTATATGTGGACGACATATTATTGATTGGAAATGATATAGAATTTCTGGATAGCATAAAAGGATACTTGAATAAAAGTTTTTCAATGAAAGACCTCGGTGAAGCTGCTTACATATTGGGCATCAAGATCTATAGAGATAGATCAAGACGCTTAATTGGACTTTCACAAAGCACATACCTTGATAAAGTTTTGAAAAAGTTCAAAATGGATCGTGCAAAGAAAGGTTTTTACCTGTGTTGCAAGGTGTAAGATTGAGTCGACTCAATGCCCGACCACAAGCAGAAGATAGAGAGAAAATGAAAGATGTTCCTATGCTTCAGCCATAGGCTCTATCATGTATGCAATGCTGTGTACCAGACCTAACGATGCTTAGCTGTAAGCTTGGCAGGAAGGTACCAAAGTAATCCAGAGTGGATCATGGACAGCGGTCAAGAACATCTGAAATACGAAAAGGACTAAGGATATGTTTCTCGATATGGAGGTGACAAAGAGCTAGTCGTAAATGGTTACGCCGATGTAAGCTTTGACACCGATCCGGACGATTCTAAATCGCAAACCGGATACGTGTTTTTATTAAACGGTGGAGCTGTCGGTTGGTGCAGTTCTAAACAAAGCGTCGTGGCGGGATCTACATGTGAAGCGGAGTACATAGCTGCTTCGAAGCAGCGAATGAAGGAGTCTGGATGAAAGAGTTCATTTCCGATCTAGGTGTCATACCTAGTGCATCGGGACCGATGAAGATCTTACGTGACAATCTTGGTGCAATTGCCTTGGCAAAGGAATCCAGATTTCACAAGAGGACCAAGCACATCAAGAGACGCTTCAATTCCATTCGGGACCAAGTCCAAGTGGGAGACATAGAGATTTGCAAAATACATACGGATCTAAATGTTGCAGACCGTTGACTAAGCCTCTTCCACGAGCAAAACATGATCAACACCAAGACTCCATGGGTGTGAGGATCATTACTTTGTAATCTAGATTATTGACTCTAGTGCAAGTGGGAGATCAAGGAAATATGCCCTAGAGGCAATAATAAAGTTATTATTTATTTCCTTATATCATGATAAATGTTTATTATTCATGCTAGAATTGTATTAACCGGAAACATAATACATGTGTGAATATATAGACAAACAGTATGTCACTAGTATGCCTCTACTTGACTAGCTTGTTAATCAAAGATGGTTATGTTTCCTAACCATGAACAAGGAGTTGTTATTTGATTAACAAGGTCACATCATTAGTTGAATGATCTGATTGACATGACCCATTCCGTTAGCTTAACACTTGATCGTTTAGTATGTTAATGCTTTCTTCATGACCCATACATGTTCCTATAACTATGAGATTATGCAACTCCGTTTACGGAGGAACACTTTGGTACTACCAAACGTCACAACGTAATCGGGTGATTATAAAGGAGTACTACAGGTGTCTCCAAAGGTACTTGTTGGGTTGGCGTATTTGAGATTAGGTTTTGTCACTCCGATTGTCGGAGAGGTATCTCAGGCCTTCTCGATAATGCACATCACTTAAGCCTTGCAAGCATTACAACTAATGAGTTAGTTGTGAGATGATGTATTACGGAACGAGTAAAGAGACTTACCGTAACGAGATTGAACTAGGTATTGGATACCGACGATCGAATCTCGGGTAAGTAACATACCGATGACAAAGGGAACAACGATGTCGTTATGCGGTTTGACCGATAAAGATCTTCAGTAGAATATGTAGGAACCAATATGGGCATCCAGGTTCCGCTATTGGTTATTGACCGAGAATGGTTCTAGGTCATGTCTACATAGTTCTCGAACCCGTAGGGTCCGCACGCTTAACGCTTCGATGTGAGTTCATTATGAGTTTATAAGTATTGATGCACGAAGTTTGTTCGAGTCCCGGATGTGATCACGGACATGACGAGGAGTCTCGAAATGGTCGAGACATAAAGATTGATATATTGGAAGCCTATGTTTGGACTTGGAATGGTTCCGAGTGAAAGCAGGATGTTACCGAACACCGGGGTTACGGAACCCCGGGGGTATATGGTCCTTCATGGGCCTCAAGGAGAAGGAGAAGGGCCGGCCAGGTGGGCTGCCCCCTCCCCCTCTGGTCCAAATAGGACAAGGAGAGGGGGCGCGCCTTCCCTCTTCCCCTCCCCAATCCTACTCCAACTAGGAGAGGGGGAGTCCTACTCGGTGGGAGTAGGACTCCTCCTAGCGCGCCTCCCCTTGGGCCGCCACCTCCCCTTGTCTCCTTTATATCTGGGGCAGGGGCACCCCATGACACACAAGTTGATCTACGGATCTTTCCTTAGCCGTGTGCGGTGCCCCTTCCACCATATTCCACTTGGTCATATCGTCATGAGCTTAGGCGAAGCCCTGCGCCGGAGAAGTCATATCGTCGGAGCTTAGGCGAAGCCCTGCGTCGGTGGAGCATCAACATCGTCACCACCCGTCGTCTTGTGGAACTCATCCCGACACTTTGCTGGATCGAGTCCGGGATCGTCATCGAGCTGAGCGTGTGCAGAACTCGGAGGTGTCGACGCTCGGTGCTTGGATCGGTCGGATCGTGAAGACGACGACTACATCAACCGCGTTGTTATAGCGCTTCGCTTTCGGTCTCACGAGTGCGTGGACGGACACTCTCCCCTCTCGTTGCTATGCCATCACCATGGTCTTGCGTGATCGTAGGAAATTTTTTGAAATTACTACGTTCCCCAACAGGTGTTACACCACAATGGTGGCCCGAACCAGTATAAACCTTGTGTCTCTTGTGTTGTTCCTTTCATAGTTTAGATCCTAGCGAGGCGGCGAGGTGCAGGTAGGTAGAGGGCGAGATCTCCACGCGCACCCAAGTGTTCGAACCTAGAGGGTCTGCCGGAACCCGAAATCCGACATTTGGCGCGCCGGTAGAAGTGCGCCGAATAAATCTTCCGCCCTGTTCTTCGCCGACCACCGCATCCATGTCAGACGCTCGTCGGGCCCGCGCCGAGCGCCGAGCCGCTCTTGCTTCCCGCGTCACCCAGACGGCCCCCGTCGGTGGCCGTCCCCGCCGTTCCCCGTCGCCTGCCGTCAACGCCGCCACTGGCCCGGAGGGGAACGAGCAGCAAGCATCATCCCAGCATCCGTCCGTGAGGCGAGACGGCCGTACTGCTACTCCCTCACTCGCCCCCATTGGTTCTTCGCCCCGCGCGCTCCGCGCGCCCATGGTGGCTCGAGCTGCACTCATCGCGGCAAACGAGCTCCTACGCTACCGCCCTGTCGACGACGTCTACGAAGAGTGGCTCGACCACGTCGCCGAGCTCGTCCGCGTCGCAGGGGGCTCCCCCGCGTCGTCCTTCTCACTGCACCGCACCCCGCCCTGCGCAGGCAATGAAGCTCTGAGGGCGCCTCAGCCGCCTCCCCCTCAAGAAGGCGCCCTGGCCCCAAGGCGCGTGGCCTGGCGGAACCCACTGTCCGGCGCCCGGCAGCAGCAAGAGCAGAGCTGTCAAGAGGTCCCTCGCCCCCAAGAAGCTGCCCGAGTGCTCCCTGCACCGGCTCGTCACGACCACGCTCCTACTCCAGCACGCCAAGACCCCGTGCTGCTCCCAGCTGCAGCGCATGGGGACCCACAAGACCAGGATCTTCATCACCAAAGGCCTCACGTGGCCACAGCAGGCTGCCGCGCCTTCACCATCGAGCTGTGCAACGTCGCGTGGCCCGGCAAGTTCAAGCCAGACCTGCCTCCTCGCTACGATGACACGGCCGACCCTGCGGAGTTCCTCCAGCTTTACAAGCTGGGCATCGAATCCGCCAACGGGGACGAGAAGGTCATGGCGAACTGGTTTCCCATGGCACTCAAGGACGAAGCCCGCACCTGGCTCCTGAACCTGGCTCATGCCACGATCTCCTCCTGGGACGAGATGCGCACCCGCTTCATCGCTAACTTCCAAGGTACTCGCGACCGGCCTCCTGCCGTGAGCGACATGCGCCGCATCAAGCAGCAACCAGGGGAGACCCTGCAGAAGTACATCCAGCGCTTCAACAACGCACGCCTCAAGATTCCCAAGGTGACCGAGGAGGCCATCATCTCTACCTTCTCTGACGGTGTGCGTGACGTCAAGATGAAGGAGGAGCTGGCGATGCATGAAGATCTATGCACTTCCTTGGAGCTGTTCAACTTGGTGACCAAGTTTGCCAGGGCTGAGGAAGGGCGCCTTTCCCTCCTCGAGCTGCCAGCCGCAGACCCAGAAGAGAAAAAATCCAAGGCCAAGGACGTGAAGCGCAAGGGGGCTGCTGTGGTCGCGGCAGAACCAGACACCAAGTGGGGCAGAGATCAGCCCGAGTCTTCCAAAGGCAGCTGGTACTGTGTGTACCACGACCTCCACACCCACAACACCAACGAATGTCAAGAGCTCCGGGCCGTGCGAGAAGGGAGGATCGGCCGACGCCCTGACCGCAACGATCAAGGCTACGACCGAGGAGGAGGAAGGAACGCAGGACGCTGGGAACACCGTGGCCCTCGCCAAGGGTGGCGCGACCGACCTCACGAGGACCGCTGGCAGGATCAGCCTCGCGAGGGAGACTGGAGGGATCGGCCTCACGAGGATTGCCCGCAAGGAAACGCAGGCCTCCCTCCTCTGCCGCCGCAGCCAAGGAGAAACGAGGACCATCATCAGGACGAGTGGGCTGGGGCTTCGGGAGCAGCAGCGATCGCTTGCATCTGGGCGGAGCTCAAGCCCCAGCCTCTCAACGCATCTTCAAGCAGTTCGCTCATGAAGTGAATATGCAGTCCTCCCAAAGCTCGAAGCCACGCGCCTCTCGTGGTCGGCATGCGCCATCACGTTCAGCTCAGCGGATCAGCTCAAGTGCGCGGCCACAGCCGGAGTCCTCCCGATGCTTTCTTCCCCAATCATCAGCAACGTGCAAGTCACCAGGACCCTCATCGACGGTGGAGCAGGGCTCAACGTCCTATCCGTAGAGACATTCAACAATCTCCAAGTGCCTTACAATCAGCTTCAGCCAACCAAGCCTTTCTCCGGAGTCACCGATGGCTCCACGGTTCTGATCGGGCAGGTCCGCCTCCTTGTCACCTTCGGGGCGTGCGACAACTACCGCACCGAGCTCATCGACTTCGATGTCGCCCACATTCGCCTGCCATACAATGCCATCCTCGGGTACCCAGCTCTGGCCAAGTTCATGGCCGTGACTCATCACGGCTACAACATCCTCAAGATGCCGGGAAGTGGCGGAGTCATCATGGAGCCTTGTGAAGAGAGATACGCAGTGTGCTCCCTGGAGCGAGCCTTTCAAGCCGCATCACTTGAAGACCCAGATCGCAGGAGCGTGAGGCTCCCTGAGACCTCTCCCAAGAAGAAGAAGACATCGCCAGGCCCGACCCCTCGGGAGGCAGGCCCCTTAGGGTTCGCGCCTGCTCAGGGGGCACCTTCTTCTGTCGCATAGGAAGGCACGCCTGTCGCCCTCCTCAAGCAAGGCTCGGGGGCTCTCTCTTGGAGGGCCACCGACCTTGCTAAAGTCACGAGGGAGGCGCTTGGGCACCACTTGGAGGCGTGCTTCAAAGCACGTTTCCCTCAGGAAGGAGCAAGGCAAGGTGGGCCAAACCCTCCGGAGTTCGTCTGTCAGGTCACACAGGAGTTGTAGGAGCCAAGAGTCATGAGTGGCAGCCGCCGCTTACCTGCCGTAGCTCCCCATCCAGGCAAGGATGGTGGGTTGCACGTCTGCATCGACATCCCAGGGCTCAACCGAGCCGCCTCTCAGGAGCACTTCTGGCCCTCATGCGTAGGGCGCTGCGAAGGTCCACCCCACAACTACGGTCGCATGCCCTACGGCGTGCCGAACGCGGCCGCCACGTACCAGCGCCTCATGAGGAGCATCCTAGAAGCTCAAGAGGCCAGGCGTTCCGCAGTCCTGGCGAAGATGGAGATGGTCCACGAGGAGCCACCAGCGCCTCCGGAGCCTCCCGAGGCTCCTGGGCCTAGGGGCTCGTGAAGATCGGCTTCCGTAGCCCACGACGTCCGCTACTGCAACATCCCTTTGTCTTCAACATCATCAGGTGACATCCTTCAAGTTTCATTTCCAGCTGGGAGCGCCCACCAGGGCTGCATTATTCCCACGCCGCATGGGTCCGTCCCTGCAGCGTGTATCCCCTTTACTTCATGTGCCTAGCTTACTTTGTTGGGGGCGCCCCTCGGGCTGCATCATCCCCAAGTCGCTCGGGCCAGACCCAGCGATGTCTGCCTTCCCTGCATCTATCTAAATGAACTTGCTTCTTCGTGATTAATGTGCTTGACCAAGTTGCCCGCTCAACTGACACCAACTGATGGAGCTGCTCCCCAACGGCACGACGCTTGCGCATGGGTCCGTCCCTGCAACACCGACAAACCTGAATGGCTGAGCTCTGGCTGTGGCAGCCCCGCACAGCGCCACCTCGTCAGGCCTTCAGTGCCTCGTCACCCCTCCAAAGCGACCAACGGCTGACCATCGCTTGTCATAGCGGACTCTTGTTCTTCTTGTGGTGGGCCTGTAGGATCCCTTTAAGGAGCAGCGCCAGGCGATGCCCTCATGGCGTCTTCTTCACTCTCGTCTGCGCGAACCGCTTGCACGTTAAAGGGGGGGTACCTGAGCATCGCGACTCATGGGCTCCTACTAGCTCTCCAGCCCTCACCCTCTGGCCTTGTCCACGGCATCGCAACCTGGCATACCAGCGACGGCTGAGACCTGCTCGAGGGCCGGGACCCGAGGACGTAGAGCAGAAAGGGGAGCAAAGGCGTCAGGGAAGAGGCACGCGGGGACCTAGCGTCGCACCAGGAAGCAGTTCCTGACTCTCGAGATAAGTCACCCTCCGGAAACACTAGCTATCGCAGCACCGTCCCCGCACCCAATGCAATCCCGTGTTAGCAACGTCGCGCTCCTTTCTCACTGAATGATGGCTGCTTGAGCGCTAAAGGGGACCTCCTGAGCATAGCGACTCAGGGGCTCTTACTGGACCCCGGGCCGTTCACCTCCTGGCCTTGATAACAGCATCGCGACCTGGCATACCAGCAACGGCTGAAGCCTACCTTGGGACCGGGACCTGTCAGCGCAGAGCACCAAGCCCTCGTGAGGTTCGAAAGGAAGAACTAAGCTAAGACGGAATGAGCATCTCACACTACTTCATGGCAAGGACTATATTAACCAACAGAACCACATGCACCTTACAAGACCCCAGGGGCGCGCTTTTCAATTCCTCACAGGGAACAGAGGGAACAGATCCTAGAGAGCGCTAACTACGCATGCCTCCTCAAGAGATGCCATCATCAACAGTGGGCCGTCAAGCGCCGGCGCCAACCTCATCCAGATCAGAGGCGGCGGCGGCCTGACGAGCCCGTCCTGCTCCGAGAGCGGCGCAGGCTCGGGGGCTCGTAGCTGTCGTCGCTCGTCTGCGGAGTCGTGAAGAGCTTGGCGGAGTCGCTGGATCCTCCGCCGCCCCCGCCGCCCGAGGAGCTGCTGAGGGAGCGGTCAGCGAGCCTGGTCCTCGCTGCGGCAGGACCCCGACCACCCCTCTCAGGGCAGCACTCTAGTCGTCGTCCGTCCGCGTCGAAGACCTTGAAGAGCATCATGGAAGCGCCGTCGTACTCCAGGTGGATCGCCAGGGCGCCCCTCGTCCTGCAGACCCGGGTGATCTCGCCCCAGCCTCGAGTCATGAAGACCTTGCCCGGGGTGACGACCGCGGTCTCCGCTTCGGTCGCGAGGGTGTTGCAGCCGGTGTGCTGCAACCAGAGCTCCAAGTATCCCCCCTGCGGCATCATGAAGGCGAAGGAGGAAGGAAGGCGAATCCAAGACTGAGGAGGCATGGCGGTGTGGAGCACAAACTCTCGGGAGGAGCCCTCGGCATGGACTCCGAGGAGGGACGACGCGCACTGCCGTGACCCGCCGGCGCCGACGGCGGCGTCGTCCATGGCGCTCGGCATCAACTCCTGCAGGGCCCTCTAGGTGAGCGCACAAGGGCAGCGGGAACCCTGGCGGCGGCCACTCGCACCAAGGCCTCGACACCTCCTGCCGGGCGCCCTCATCTCGATAGCATAGGGCTAGCCGTTTCTTCGGCGGAAGCGGGTCGGGACCCTCTCGGGGAGCCTTTCCCTTCTCTTCTGTGGAGAACTGGCGGATCGGAGCCATTGCGGCAAGGTGGAGCAAGGACGGAGAAGAAGGAGAAGCAAGAAGAGATGGACTAGAAGGGCACGCGTCATTCCGTACTTATAGCCGGGGAAGGCCAACCGTCGACCTCCACGATCGCAGGTAATCATGACCCGCTTTGCATGCAGGGACTTGTCAATTCGCGCAGTCGCCAAGGCACCCTGGGGAAGCAGGGCCGCCCACGTCCAACCAACAGCCCGCGGCACCCAAAGCCGCAGGCTGTTAGGGCCCGCGGCGCTTCGCACTTGCCCCTTCGCTTCTCTGCTCAGCCAAGTCCGGGCGCGCCTTGGGCCCGGCGGCTACTGTCGGCGTTCTGGGAATGGGGTACCCAGACTTGCTCGCCATGCCTGCGGCGTGGCTCAAGGGGTGGCCCAAGACGCCCATCTTCATTAGCATTAAGCTCAAGACCTCGCGAGGGGCTAAGCCTCATGGGCGGACAACAGGAAGCTTAATCAGGCACGGCCTCGTTAGGCTGGCTCGCGAGGAGGCGGAGAGATCAAGGCGGGGTACCTCACGAGGTGCCCATGACGCAAGCCATGACGACCAAGGGCGCCAGGCGGGCGCCAGGCGGGCGCCAGCCCGCGCAGTGTTCTTATTTCCTCTTTGGTGCAAAGGGGGCAGGCGCAGGCAAGAGTATCAAGCAAAGGCATCCATTTCGGTGCAACAAGACCAAGACCATCACAACGGCAGGAAGGAAGTCATCGTGGAGCCCAAGCCGGCGTCACTACCAGAGCCTTTGACAGGCGAGGACCAACTTTAGTCAGGATAAGTGTACTAGACGTTCCCCTTCAAAATGGCCAATTGTTGGCGCCCTTCCCGCTCAATATTTAGGAAGAGGCCCAGGGCCTTTGCCTATAAATAGGACTAGCCACCCACAGGGTAGGAGGAGAGGATCCAGCACCTTGAATCAGTAGAGGAGAGGATCCAGCACCTTGAATCAACAGAGAGAGAGCGACTGAACTCCCCCTAGCAGTTCATCGCACCAGCCAAGAACAGACCCTCGCGAGGCTGTTCTTCCTTGTATTGTTCATCATCAGCCCAAGAGGCAATCCACCACACCACACACTGGAGTAGGGTGTTACACCACAATGGTGGCCCGAACCAGTATAAACCTTGTGTCTCTTGTGTCGTTCCTTTCATAGTTTAGATCCTAGCGAGGCGGAGAGGTGCAGGTAGGTAGAGGGTGAGATCTCCGCGCGCACCCCAGTGTTCGAACCTAGAGGGTCTGCCGGAACCCGAAATCCGACAAATTCATCGGATCTTGACAAACATACCACAAAAGAAGATTACATCGGATAGATCTCCAAGAACATCGAGGAGAAGATGGTATTGTGAATCAAAGAGAGAGAAGAAGCCGTCTAGCTACTAGCTATGGACCCGTAGGTCTGAAGTAAACTACTCACGCTTCATCAGAAGGGCAATAGAGTTGATGTAGAAGCCCTCCGTGATCGAATCCCCCTCTGGCAGGATGCCGAAAATGGCCCCAAGATGGGATCTCACGGGAACAGAAGGTTGCGGTGGTGGAAAAGTGTTTTCGTGGATGCTTCTGGTGGTTTGGGAATATGTGAATATATAGGAGGAAGGTCTAGGTCAGGGGTCACCAAGGGGCCCACAAGGTAGGGGGTGCGCCCTACCCCCATGGGCGCGCCCTCCACCCTTGTGGCCGCCTCGTCTCTTCTGACTTGCACTCCAAGTCTCCTGGGTGTCTTTTGGTCCAAGAAAAATATTCGCGAAGGTTCTATTTCGTTTGGACTCCGTTTGGTATTCCTTTTCTGCGAAAATCAAAAACAAGGGAAAAACATAAACTGGCACTGGGCTCTAGGTTAATAGGTTAGTCCCAAAAATAATATAAATAGCATATTAATGCATATAAAACATCCAAAGCAGATAATATAATAGCATGGAACAATAAAAAATTATAGATAAGTTGGAGATGTATCAAGCATCCCCAAGCTTAATTCATGCTTGTCCTCGAGTAGGTAAATGACAAAAACATAATTTTTGATGTGGAATGCTACCTAACATATTTATCCATGTAATTTTTCTTTACTGTGGCATGAATGTTCAGATCCATAAGTTTCAAAACAAAAGTTTAATATTGACATAAATACAGTAATACATCAAGCATACTAACAAGGCAATTATGTATTCTCAAAATAACATCGCCAAAGAAAGCTTGTCCCTACAAAATCATATAGTTTGGCTATGCTCCATCTTCATCACACAAAGTATTCAAATCATGCCCAACCCCGTTTTATCCAAGCAATTGTTTCATACTTTAGTATTCTCAAACCTTTTCAACTTTCACACAATACATGAGCATGAGCCATGGACATAGCACTATAGGTGGAATAGAATATCGTGGTTGTGGAGAAGACAAAAAGAAGGAGATAGTCTCACATCAACTAGGCGTTTCAACGGGCTATGGAGATGCCCATCAATAGATATCAATGTGAGTGAGTAGGGATTGCCATGCAACGGATACACTAGAGCTATAAGTTTATGAAAGCTCAAAAATAAACTAAGTGGGTGTGCATCCAACTCGCTTGCTCACGAAGACCTAGGGCAATTTGAGGAAGCCCATCATTGGAATATACAAGCCAAGTTCTATAATGAAAAATTCCCACTGGTATATGAAAGTGACAACATAGGAGACTCTCTATCATGAAGATCATGGTGCTACTTTGAAGCACAAGTGTGGTAAAAGAATAGTAACATTGCCACTTCTCTCTTTTCTCTCATTATTTTTTTATTTTGGGCCTTCTCTCTCTTTTTTTGGCCTCTTTTTTTTTCGTCTGGAGTCTCATCCCGACTTGTGGCGGAATCATAGTCTCCATCATCCTTTCCTCACATGGGACAATGCTCTAATGATGAAGATCATCACACTTCTATTTACTTACAACTCAAGAATTACAACTCGATACTAAGAACAAAATATGACTCTATATGAATGCCTCCGGCGATGTAACAGGATGTGCAATGAATCAAGAGTGACATGTACGATGTCGACTACATGATCATGCAAAGCAATACGACAATGATGAAGCATGTTCATAATAAACGGAATGGTCGAAAGTTGCATGTCAATATATCTCGGAATGGCTATGGAAATGCCATAATAGGTAGAGTCATGCTAGTGAGTAATTGTGATTTTGAGAAATACTTGTGTTAAGGTTTGTGATTCTCGTAGCATGCACGTATGGTGAACCATTATGTAATGAAGTCGGAGCATGATTTATTTATTGATTACCATCCTTTGTGTGGAGGTCGGGATAGCGCGATGGTTAACTCCTACCAACCCTTCCACTAGGAGCATTCCCGTAGTACTTTGTTTCGATGACTAATAGATTTTTGCAATAAGTATGTGAGTTCTTTATGACTAATGTTGAGTCCATGGGTTATACGCACTCTCACCCTTCCACCATTTCTAGCATCTCTAGTACCTCGCAAGTTTCGCTGGTACCATACACCCACCATATACCTTCCTCAAAACAGCCACCATACCTAATATCATGATCTTTATATCTCAAAACAATCATAAAGAATCAAACTTCTCATAGTATTCAATGCACTTTATATGAATTTTTTTATTATATCCCTCTTGGATGCATATCATATTAGGACTAAATTCATAACCAAAGAAAACTACCACACTGTTTGGAGAGACTCTCAAAATAATATAAGTGAATCATGAGAGCTCAATAATCTCTACAAAATAAAGCCACCGCCGTGCTCTAAAAGGATATAAGTGAAGCACTAGAGCAAAATTGCCTAGCTCAAAAGATATAAGTGAAGCACGTAGAGTATTCTAATAAATCACGATTCATGCGTGTCCCTCTCAACAGGTGTATACAGCAAGGATGATTGTAGAAAACAAAAAAGCAAAGACTCATATCATACAAGATACTCCAAGCAAAACACATATCATGGGGTGAAAAAAAATATAGCCTCAAGTAAAGTTACCGATAGACGAAGATGAAAGAGGGGATGCCTTCCGAGCCATCCCCAAGCTTAGGCTCTTGGTTGTCCTTTAATATTACCTTGGGATGCCTTGGGCATCCCCAAGCTTAGGCTCTTGCCACTCCTTATTCCATAGTCCATCAAATCCTTACCCAAAACTTGAAAACTTCACAACACAAAAACTCAACAAAAAATCTCATAAGCTCCGTTAGTATAAGAAAATAAATCACCACTTTTGGTACTGTTGTGAACTCATTCTTTGTTTATATTTGTGTAATATATACTGTATTCCAACTTTTCCATGGTTCATACCCCCCGATACTACCCATAGATTCATCAAAATAAGCAAACAACACAAAGAAAATAGAATCTGTCAAAAACAGAATTGTGTGTCGTAATGAGAGAACTTTGTATAGTTCTGTAACTCCCAAAAATTCGAAAACCCGGGAAATTTGTGTACCAATATTTTGCAAAAAGAATCAGATCAAAATCACGCTTCTGTAAAAAACAAAAATTATTTTCCTGGGCGCAAAAGTTTCTATTTTTCAGCAAGATCAAAACAACTATCACCGTAAGCTATCCCAAAGGTCTTACTTGGCACAAACACTAATTAAAACACAAAAACACATCTAGCCAGAGGCTATATGAATTATTTATTCAAAAACAGCAAGGATAAATATTGGGTTGTCTCCCAACAAGCGCTTTTCTTTAAAGCCTTTTAGCTAGGCATTGAGATTTCAATGATCCTCACATGAAAGACAAGAGTTGAAGCACAAAGGGAGCATCACAAAACACGTGACAAACACATCTAAGTATAACATAATTCCTATGCATAGGAATTTTATAAGCAAACAAATTGTCAAGGCAAGCGAAAACTAGCATATGCATGGAAGAAAACTTTAAGAATCTAAGCATCAAGAGAGGTAATTTAGTAAAATAAAGATTTCTACATTCCTCTCTCATAATAATGACATGTAGGATCATAAGGAAATTCAACAATATAGCTATCACATAACATATTCTCAACACCATCCACATGCATGCGAAGTTGACACTCTTCCAAAATAGTGGAATTAACATTAACTAAAGCCATGACCTTTCCAAACCCACTTTTATCAAAAAGTTCATAAGATCGAACATTCTCCAAATATGTGGGATCTAAAGTTGAAAATCTTCCAAACCCACTTTCAATATTATTGCAAAAATTATTATCAATCTCATATTCATCATGGGGCTTGAATAAATTTTCAAGATCATAAGAAGAATCACCCCAATCATGACCATTGCAACAAGTAGTAAACATAGCAAAATTAGCATCCCCAAGCTTAGGCTTTTGCATATCATTAACACAATTGACATTAGCATAATTTATAATAACACCATTGCAATCATGCTTTTTATTCAAAGATCTATCATGAATCACTTCATAATGCACTTCATCACAATTTTTAGATTCACGGATTTCAAGTAAAACATCATAAAGATAATCTAGTGCACTCAACTCACTAGCAATTGGTTCATCATGGTTGGATCTTTTCAAAATATTAGCAAGTGGATGAGGATCCATAAACTCTTTGCTTTTGATTTTCAATAAACACACAATTATGCCAAGCAAACAAACCAAGTAAGACATAAAGGCAAACAGAAAGAACGGCAAAAAAGGCAAATCTTTTCGAAAATTGTTTTAGAAGTGGGGAGAGGAAAATGAGAGGCAAATGGCAAATAATGTAATGCAAGAGATGAGAGTTTATGATGGGTACTTGGTATGTTTTGACTTGGCGTAGATCTCCCCGGCAACGGCGTCAGAAATTCTTCCTGCTACTTCGCGAGCTTGCGTTGGTTTTTCCCCTGAAGAGGAAAGGGTGATGCAGTGAAGTAGAGAAAAGTATTTCCTTCAGTTAGAGAACCAAGGTATCAACCCAGTAGGAGACAATGCACAAATCACCAATACCAACACAAACAATCAAACAATTTGCACCCAACGCGATAAAGGGGTTGTCAATCCCTTCATGGTCACTTGCAAAAGTGAGATCTAATAGAGATAGATGAAACTAAACAAACGATAAAGTAAATATTTTTGGTATTTTTTGGTTTATAGATCGGAAAGTACAAGATTGCAAAATAGTAGACCGGAAACTAATATGATGGAAAATAGTAGATCGGAAACTTATATGATGAAAATAGACCCGGGGGCCATAGGTTTCACTAGTGGCTTCTCTTAAGATAGAAAATAAAACGGTTGGTGAAAAAATTACTGTCGAGCAATTGATAGAAAAGCGCAATGTTATGATGATATCTAAGGCAATTATTATGAAATATAGGCATCACGTCCGTGTCAAGTAGACCGACTCCTGCCTTCATCTACTACTATTACTCCACAATCGACCGACTCTTGCCTGCATCTAGAGTATTAATTTCATGAAGAACGGAGTAGCGCATTAAGTAAGATGACATGATGTAGAGGAATAAACTCAAGCAATATGATGTAAACCCCATCTTTTTATCCTCGATGGCAACAATACAATACGTGCCTTGCTGCCCCTACTATCACTGGGAAAGGACACCGCAAGATTGAACCCAAAGCTAAGCACTTCTCCCATTGCAAGAAAAACCAATCTAGTTGGCCAAACCAAATTGATAATTCGAAGAGAATTACAAAGATACCAAATCATGCATAAAAGAATTAAGAGAAGATTCAAATAATATTCATAGATAGGTTGGTCATAAGTCCACAATTCATATAATCTCAACAAACACACCACAAAAGAAGATTATATCGGATAGATCTCCAAGAATATCAAGGAGAACATGGTATTGAGAATCAAAGAGAGAGAACAAGCCATCTAGCTACTAGGTATGGACCCGTAGGTCTGAGGTAAACTACCCACGCTTCATCGGAAGGGCAATAGAGTTGATGTAGAAGCCCTCTGGCCGGGATCGAAAAAACCTCAGGCAGGATTGCGGAAAAGGCTCCAAGATGGGATCTCACAGGAACAGAAGGTTGCGGCGCTGGAAAAGTGTTTTCGTGGATGCTTCTGGTGGTTTGGGAATATATGTGAATATATAGGAGGAAGATCTAGGTCAGGGGGTCACCGAGGGGCCCACAAGGTAGGGGGCGCGCCCACCACCCTTGTGGCCGCCTCGTGGCTCCCCTGACTTGCACTCCAAGTCTCCTGGGTGTCTTCTGGTCCAAGAAAAATCATCGCGAAGGTTTTATTCCGTTTGGACTCCGTTCGGTATTCCTTTTTTGCGAAACTCAAAAACAAGGAAAAAACAGAAAGTGGCACTGTGCTCTAGGTTAATAGGTTAGTCCAAAAAATGATATAAAATAGCATATTAGTGCATATAAAACATCCAAAACAGATAATATAATTGCATGGAACAATACAAAATTATAAATACGTTGGAGACGTATCAAGGCGGTGTCGATTCGACAGTAAACATTGAGAAACCTGGTTTTAAAATCATTTTAAATCCAAAACTCGCCTGAAAATCATGAAACTTGGCATGGTATTATGACATGGCACCAACATGCTGTTGTAAAAAAATAGTCCAATTTGGGACAAGTTTTGGTATAAACTTCTTACAAACCGGAGCTTCTCTCAAAAAGCCTCATGGTTCATAGAGGGAACTTGTCATCTATGTGTGCGAAACGACATACGCTTTCTCTTCCCGCCTTGATTTATTTTATAGAGGTAACATGCAACTATAGGAGCGTCGTCCTAAAAATATGAAATTATTCAGGGTTTGTTTTGCCCTTTTATACATTATTTGAGTTTTCTAGGCATTTTGGAACATACTTTGGTGTGTGCAAAGGTCATGTGTGTACTAGCCACCTATGTAATTGGATGTTCAATTTGTTTATGGAATCAAATCCTTATAAGTTATAACTACATATGTTGTTGTTTTGTATGCAATGACATCGCACACGAACCATAGTAGGGAAGCCGTCGGTGATGATTTCATCAATCACCGACAATTGTATACCAACAAGCGTTTGCCCACAACACACATGGCTTATTAGCAGAAATTGTCTGTGTTATTATGGGTCTTCGCACACAATTATGATTATGAACCCGTTTGCCACGTATCACAAACATCTTGTTAAGTTGAACCGTTTCTATTGTGTTGCCTAATCAAAAACAGTTCATCCGAGTGAACTGTATGCCGTATATCACACACACATAGAACTGGGTGACTATTTCTGTTCCGTTCCCTAATCGCAAATAGTTCATCCGAGTGAACTGTATGTCATACATCGCACACACCTTAATCCGACTGCCTGTTTCTGTTGTTCTGCCTCATCACAAACAGTTAGTTGGACTGAACTGTATGCCACACATCGCACACACAACTCTAATCTGAATCGTGTTTGATGTATCCACCCTCGCAAACGTTTTGCATATTTTTGTATGGTTTTTTACATCACTGTTTGCGATTAATGCATCACACATAGTTTCCTTGAAGGGTATCTGATTGTAGTGTCGCATTAGCAACACCCTGCAGTAGTGTGTGCAAGGACGGTAGCAGCGTTCCCGGCAAGGGGCTTTAGTGGGGACGGATACTAAAACCAGAGAAGCTGCTCTTCATGAGATCAAGGAGAGCATCAAGAAGACCAAGCTTTAGAACAATCTACAAAAGTTACAACAGAAGCAACCAACTCCGGCAGGAACGAGACGGCAAGATAAGTCCCGCAAGCTCCTCGAGCATGGGCTTCCCGCCAAAACGCTAGCGATCCGCCTCTCCGACTAGTTGGCCGCTAATCAGCGAGGTCGAGTCTGCAGGTGGTTAGGTGGATGCAACCCGTGCGTGTCGGCTTGCTAGGGAGGTAAATCGCCTTTATTGACACCGTCCTGATGGCGTGTCATGGTAATACGAGGTGGTTGGTTAAGCCGGGTGGCAACCTTGCCGGGATTCAACCTCCACATGACACCTAGCAGCGCAATTAATGCGTTTTGTCTTAACTGGTAGAGTTAGGTATGATAGCTCAGTATCAGTCTAATCACCCAAATAATGACGTTTTTCCCACTGTGGTAACCCCTTGAGTTATAAAAGGAGGACCAGCGCAACATTAGTAGGGGTTCGAATCTTGGCAACTCTCACTGTCGGTGTTCTGGGAACGGGGGTCCCCAGACTTGCCTTCCTGCGGCCCACGGTGTGGCTAAGCCAGCAGGCCGTACGACCCATCTTCATCAACAAGGCATCCAATACCCTCGCGAGGCGGACGATGCAAGACCTCCTCTGGAGTGGCCTAGGCAGGCAGGCTCACGAGGAGCGGAGATATCAAGGCAGGGCAAACCTCACGAGGCTCTCGTGACGTGAGCCATGACGAACCACACCAGGCGGGCGTCAGCGCGTGCAGCGTCCTTATTTCCTCTTTGGTGCGAAGGAGGCCAGCGCAGGAGAAGAGTACCGAGGCATCAGGTAAAGGTTGCTATATTGGTGCAACGAGACCGAGACCAGGAGGATGGCAAGACGAAGGTCATCGTGGAGCCAAAGACGGCGTCACCACCAGAGTTTTTCGCAGGCGAAGACCGCTTTTGTCAGGATAGCTTGTACTAGCTGTCCCCCTTCAAATTTGCCCGCCGTTGTTGGCTCACTTCCCGCTCGATATTTGGAAGAGGACCGGGGCCTATATAAGTAGAGCTAGCCACCATAGTAGAGGCATCTCATCTTGCTTGATCCAACCCGATCGAGAGCCTACCCTAGCCACAAGAACACCTCAACCTCAGGAGGTTGTTCTTCCCTTGTATTTTTCATCATCAGCCCTAGAGGCAATCCACCATGACCACACTAGATTAGGGTATTACACCACAACGGTGGCCCGAACCAGTATAAACCTCGTGTCTTTCTGTGTTGCGAGTTCGTCTGCGAGATCTTAGCGATCTAGGGCGTAGATCGGTAGGAGGGAAAGACTTCGCGCGCACCCCAGTGTTCGTACCTTAAGGGTTTGGCGGAACCCCACATCTGACATTTGGCGCGCCAGGTAGGGGTGCGCCTGAGCTCCTCTCCACCAACCTGCACCCCGCGCCGCCGCACTTCGCTCCCATGGCGGATGCCACGCCATCCACCTCTGCGACCGATGTCGGCAACGGGGCATCTGGGTACCGAGCCCTGGCCCCTGCCCTGCGCCGAGTGCGGTAGCCGACCAAGTTCAAGCCAGAGATGCCGCCGCGTTACGACGGCGCGGCAGACCCGACGCCGTTCCTGCTGGCGTACGAGGAGGCTGTCCTCAAAGCCGGAGGCAACGACAAGATCATGGCCAACTGGTTCCCCATGGCCCTTGTCGATGAGCCGCGCGCCTGGCTGCTCAACCTCCCGAGATCCACAGTGGCTTCCTAGGGGGAGCTCCGTGACCTCTTCACCGATCGCTACGCGGTGCCAGCGCACCATGCGGTCGCGGCCTTGCTGGGCGGCTCTCAAGCACCACCTTCAGATCGCAACGTCAAACCGTTCCTCCGTCAGATCGGGGCCGCCTCCTAGCGCCCGGGGGCTCCGCCAGGTTGGGCTGCCCCAGAGGCCAACCTCACCTTCGGCTCAGAAGACCACCTCGGCTCCACCGCTGGCTCCGGCATGCTCCCAATGCTCTTCATGCCCACCATCTGCAACATGGCCGTCTCCAAGACCCTCATCGATGGCGGTGCCGGCCTCAACTTGCTCTCCTAGAAGCCTTCAGCCTTCTTCACGTGCCGCTCGAGCGGCTCAACCTCGGCAAGCCCTTTTCGGGAGTGGGTGGTGGAGCTGCCCACTCTCTAGGGAAGATCCGCCTCCCTGTCACCTTCGGCACACGTGACAACTACCGCACCGAGCTGGTGGACTTTGACATCGCCCGCATTGGTCTCCCATACAACGCCATCCTTGGGTACCCAACTCTCGCTCAATTCATGGCCTACAACCTCATGAAGATGCCAGGAAGCAACGACGTCCTCACCATCAAGGGGGACACTAAGGAGGCCGTGACGGCGCTCAGGCTTGCCTTCAAGACCACGGCAGCAGCACAGCCGGCCGGCGCCGGTACCCACTAGGCCAAGGAGGCCGCGCCTACCAAGAAGAAGCAGCTGTTCACCCAAGACAAGGCGGAAACCAAGCAGGTGCCGGTCAACAAGGACGGGTCTTCGGGTGCGACCTTCACCATAGGAGTCCGCCTTGACCCGGGACAAGAAGAAGCCTTGGTGAAGTTCTTGCGCGCGAACAAGGAGATATTCGCGTGGGAGCCCAATCAGCTGGTAGGGGTCCCGAGAGAGATGATCCAGCATCATCTAAGGGTATGCCCCAACATACGCCCCGTGAAATAGCGAGCCAGATGGCAGTCCACTGAAAAGCAGGCCTTCATCATCCAAGAGACACGCAAGCTGGAGGCGGCAGGTGCCATCCAGGAAGTTCGATATCCCGAATGGCTGGCAAACCCTGTCGTAGTTCCAAAGAAAGGCGGGAAGGAGCGGATGTGCGTCGACTTCACCAACATTAACAAAGCCTGCCCCCAGGATCTGTTCCCTCTCCCACACATCGACCAGATAGTCGACTCCACCGCCGAGTGCGACTTGCTATGCTTCCTGGATGCATTCTCAGGGTATCATCAGATCAAGATGGTGGTGGAGGATGTGGAGAAGACAGCTTTCCTAACACCATGTGGGGTGTACTGCTACACCTGCATGCCCTTCAAAGGCAAGAACACAGCGCCACCTTCCGCAAGTTGATGCACATCACCCTGGGGCGACAGCTCGGGAGGAACACAGAGGCCTACATCGACGACATAGTGGTAAAGTCTCGCGAGGCGAGGACATTGATTCAAGATTTGGAGGAAACCTTCAAGAGCCTGCGTCGGGTGAACTTGAGGCTTAACCCGGAGAAGTGCGTGTTCGGTGTCCCCTCTGGCAAGCTGCTGGGATTCCTTGTGTCCCATAAAGGGATCGAGGCGAACCCGGAGAAGATCAAGGCCATCGAGGACATGAGCCCGCCACAGACCCTCAAAGAGATGCAAAAGCTAGCGGAGCGGGTGACCGCATTAGAGCGTTTCATCTCCAAGCTGGGAGAGCGCGCCTTACCCTTCTTCAAGCTCATGAAGAAGAAAGGCCCGTTCGAGTGGACCGCGGAGGCCGATCAGGCCTTCCAAGAACTCAAGAAATACCTTACCAGCCCCCCGGTGATGGTGGCACCACGGCCTATCGAACCTCTGGTACTCTACCTTGCCGCCACCCCGTACTGCGCCAGCGCGGCGTTGGTGGCGGTCGGGGAGGAACGCCAAGCCAAGGGCGTGCCACGCCAAGCCGGAGCTGAAGTGGCGCAGGGTCAGGAGGATGCAGCAAAGGCATCAGCTTGGGAAGACACAGCTCGGCAGGACAATGTCGCGGAAGCTCCCGAGGACAGCCGAGTCTCTGGAAACCCTCTACCTCGGGAGATGCACCAATCTCCGCAGGACCCCAGCCTCGATAGTGCATCAACCCTCATCGAACACCCAGTGTACTTCGTCAGCACCGTAATGAGAGACGCGAGGGCACGCTACCCCATGCCTCAGAAGCTCCTGCTCGCACTCTTGGTGGCCTCACACAAGCTGCGACACTACTTCCAGGGGCACCTGATCAAGGTCGTCTCAGCTTACCCATTGGAGAGGGTACTCAGGAGCCCAAATTCAGCTGGAAGGGTCGCTGAGTGAAATATCGAGCTGCAAGCATTCCAGTTAGAGTTCAGCACTACCATGGTCATCAAGGGGGCTGCGCTCGCTGACTTTGTGGCAGAATGGACGGATGCCCCGACACTGACCGGTCCACCTCCCCAGGGAGCGAGGCTCCAGACGGCTGGGTCATGTATTTCGATGGTGCTTTCGCGCACCAGGGCGCGGGAGCTGGAGCAGTGCTCATCTCGCCCACCCAGGACAAGCTCTACTACGCCGTGCAACTCTGCTTTCAGCACGGTGAGAAGGTCTCCAACAATATCGCAGAATACGAAGGCCTCATAGCTGGTCTAAAGGTTGCGGCAGCTCTAGGGGTGAAGCGCCTTACCGTCAGAGGTGACTCGCAACTCCTCGTCAACTTCTCCAACAAGGTGTATGAGCCGAAGGACGAGCACATGGAGGCCTACCTCGCGGAGGTGCGAAGATGGAAAAGCAGTTCTCAGGTCTCGAGCTGCAGCACGTGCCACGGGGCACCAACAAAGAAGCCGACGACATCGCCAGGAGAGCATCCAAGTGGCAACCACAAGAGTCGGGTGTCTTTGAGGAGCGGCTCTTCAAGCCATCAGCTATGCCACCTCTTTCAAGCACTACTCAGCCTCGGGAGGAGCTCCCACAGCCTCCGATCATGGGAGCCTCGGCCTGTGGCCCGACGTCAGGAGCTCGGCTGCTCTTGGCGCTCGAGCCCCAGGAGGAATGCTGGACCAAGTAATTCAAGGAGTACCTGACACACGGGGCGCTACCGGAGAAGGAAGAGGACGCGGAGCGCGTGGCCCGGCAAGCCACGACATACTGCATCCAAGACGGCGAGTTATACAAGAAGAGGCAGAACGATGTCACGCTGCACTGCATCTCCAGCGATCAAGGAAGGGAGCTGCTGATTGACATACACGGCGGGGACTGCGGTCACCACTCGTCGTCACGGACCCTCGTCAGCAAGGTGTTCTGCAGCGGATTCTACTGGCCTACAGCACTCAACGACGCAGCCAAGCTGGTGAAGTCTTGCAAAGCTTGCCAATTCTACGCCAAGCAAATCCATCAGCCTGCTCAGGGCCTCCAAACCATCCCTCTCACATGGCCGTTCGCGGTCTGGGGGCTGGACATCTTAGGCCCGTTCCCACGGGCGCCAGGGGGCTATCGCTATCTCTACGTCGCCATCGACAAGTTCACCAAGTGGGCAGAAGTGGAAGCCGTCCGTACCATCCCGGCCGGCTCTGCCGTCAAGTTCATCAAGGGCCTCGTGAGCCGCTTCGGGGTCCCCAACCGCATCATCACAGATAACGGCTCGCAGTTTACTAGTAACATCTTCAAAACCTAGTGTGCTAACCTTGGAATGGAAATCTGCTACACTTCAGTGGCCCACCCCAAGAGCAATGGTCAGGCTGAGGGCGCCAATACAGAAGTCCTGAGGGGCCTCAAGACCAGGACCTTCAAGAAGAAGCTGGAGGCCTGCAGCAGTGGCTGGCACGACGAGCTCCAGTCCATGCTATGGTCTATCCCCACCACCTCTACAAAGCCAACGGGCGAGACTCCATTCTTCCTCGTCTACGGAGCCGAAGCAGTCCCTCCTCACGAGGTCAAGCATCGCTCCACATGAATCCTGGCATTCGATGAAACGCAGCAGGACGCCACGCGGGGGATGGATCTCGTGCTGGGGGAGGAACGTCGTTGCGAAGCTGCATTAAGAGCGGCAAGGTACCAGCAAGCGCTGCGGCGATACCACTGCCGCAACGTTCGCTCCAGGACGCTCGAGACAGGTGACCTGGTCCTGGGGCGGGTCGTCTCCATGGAAGGGTTGCATAAGCTTTCACCCATGTGGGAGGGCCCGTTCAGGGTCGTCCACATCTCCAAGCCTGGCACCGTGCGCCTGGAGACACAAGAAGGGTACACGCACCGGAGTCTCAGGAGCGCCAGCCTCAGGCCCTGGGGCTCCCGCCCACCCCTAGTGGCAGCACTTAGCTCCACGCCGGTGAGAATACTTGAAGAATAGATTAGGTGTCGGACGCGGCTTTTCATTTGCTTTCCGTAGTTGGCTCGCTTTTACTTAATCGAAGTTGCTCTTGGTGTTCATTAATTATTTGACTCTCTAGCCTCTTACCGCATTTTTCGGCCCTGGTTTGCTCGTGTTCTCTCTCTCGCATACCTCGCGAGGGGGCTAGGCAGGTGCCCTCGCGAGCATTTTTCTTCTCTCTGCCTTCTCACGAGCCACCCTCGTTCGAGCCTGAAAGCCGGCGCATCTCTCCTAATCCGTGCCCCTCAGGTACCGCGATACAAAGCGCCAAATCGAGGCTTGGGTGGACGGCAAATCCTCTAGCGCACCCCCTAACGAATTTTTGCAGTTTCCGAGCAAGCACAGACCACCAGGTTAAGATGGACGCGAGGAAACAAACGCCTCGTGAGGAAGAGGACGTCCTGGACGCACCAGGTCAAGTTTTCTTTGCGCAAAATAACAACAAGGCATGGGAATAACACGCGCAGCACAGTAACCAAAGAACCACAGTTCAATACACACCCCTCTGGGCCCATGCTGGTTTCATCTTTGATGCAGGAAAAAAGAACTAAAACAAAGCAACGTTGCAGCAGTCCGCGGAGGCAGGCCCTCAGCGACGCCCCAAGCCTAGCCAGACCCTTCTTCGCGCTTCTCGGAGGCGCGCGACGAGATGACCCGCTGCCTCCTTCGAAGCGGGCGCGGTGGCGCGACGGCTGGTCATAGCCACCGCTGCTGGAGCTGTCGAGAAGGAAGAGCCGCCGAAGCTGGAAGAGACACGATCGTCGCCGAGGGCAGGCTCGCGTTCATCTTCGTCGTGACCGTCACCAAGGCCGAGCACCTCCTCATCGTCGTTCGTCTCGGGGCAGCACCCGGCGCAGCGACCATCTTCCCCAAACACCCTCACATAGAGGATCAATCCACCGTCATACCTGAAGTGGAGCATGCACCGCCTGCCCAGACCGCGCGCGGGTGAAAGTTTGCCAGCCGCAGGCCAGGGCTATGTTGCCCGCGACGGAAGTCTCGACCGCGACCCAAGAGGCCTTGCTGCAGCAACCATCCGCCTGCAACCAGAGCCCGCCTGGACCAGGGGCCGGCAGTTCGTCGACGAAGAAGCGCGGAAGCTGGAGCCAGTTTCCGGCCAGGTTCTCCGACCAGACGACGAACTCCGGCGACACTTCCGCTGAATGGAAGCGCGGACGGGGAGACCGCGCCACCATTGCATGCCTCCCCTCGTTAGCAGGACCACCATGGTTGGGATGACCCCCTCCGCGTGCCGCGGCGCCGCTTTGATGGTGGGCCACGGCGGGAGTCGCAGCGTGCTTGCGCGGGCGGTCGCGACCGTGCTTGGGTGCCGGGGAGCCGGGTCCCTCACGGGGAGCCTTTCCTTTCTCTTCGGCAGAAAACCTTCTGATCGACGCCATTGTTGTCAGCATTGGAGCGGGAAGGAAGAAGCGAGCAAGCAAGGAAGAGATGGGCGACGGGGGCTCCGCCCCCTCCCCATTTATAGCAAGAGAAGGCCAACCGGTGTCTCCCACGATCGCAGGTAATGATGGTTTTCCTTGCATGTCGCAGGGACTTGTTAAGTCGTGAAGTTGCCGAGGCAGCGTGGGGAAGAGGAGACACCCACGTCCAATCGACCGCCATGCGTCAACCGAGGCCGAAGGATTTCGGGGCCCGCGGTGCTCCGAACTTGACCCTTGGCTTCGCCGCGAAGCCAAGCCCGAGTGCACCTTGGGCCCGGGGGCTACCGTCGGCGTTCTGGAAACGGGGGTCCCCAGACATGCCTGCCTGCGGCCCATGGCGTGGCTAGGCCAGCAGGCCGTACGACCCATCTTCATCAACAAGGCATCCAAGACCCTCGCGAGGGTCCAAGCCTTGTGAGGCGGACGATGCAAGACCTCCTCTGGAGTGGCCTAGGCAGACAGGCTCACGAGGAGCGGAGATATCAAGGCGGGGCAAACCTCACGAGGCTCTCGTGACATGAGCCATGACGAATGACACCAGGCAGGCGCCAGCGCGCGCAGCGTCCTTATTTCCTCTTTGGTGCTAAGGAGGCCAGCGCAGGTGAAGAGTACCGAGGCATCAGGCAAAGGTTGCTATATTGGTGCAATGAGACCGAGACCAAGAGGACGGCAAGACGGGGGTCATCGTGGAGCCCAAGACGGCGTCACCACCAGAGCTTTTCGTAGGCGAAGACCGCTTTTGTCAGGATAGCTTGTACTAGCTGTCCCCCTTCAAATTTGCCCGCCTTTGTTGGCTCCCTTCTCGCTCGATATTTGGGAAGAGGACCGGGGCCTATATAAGTAGAGCTAGCCACCATAGTAGAGGCATCTCATCTTAGCTTGATCCAACCCGATCGAGAGCCTACCCTAGCCACAAGAACACCTCAACCTCGGGAGGCTGTTCTTCCCTTGTACTGTTCATCATCAGCCCTAGAGGCAATCCACCACCACCACACTGGAGTAGGGTATTACACCACAATGGTGGCCCGAACCAGTATAAACCTCGTGTCTTTCTGTGTTGCGAGTTCCTCGAGTTCATCCGCGAGATCTTACCGAGCTAGGGCGTAGATCGGTAGGAGGGAAAGACTTTGCGCACACCCCAGTGTTCGAACCTTAAGGGTTTGCCGGAACCCCACATCTGACATTCACGCATAAGTATTTGTGTAGCTGCTCTCTCGCCACCACTTTCTGGGGGAGAGGGCTTCATGTATTTGGGCCCAACACCACCTAATACACCAAAGGCAGGAGTAGGGTTTTACGCTCCCGAGCGACCTGAACCTGGGTAAAAATCGTGCGCACCTCATTACCCTTTCTCTTTGCATTGATTGCCCCCCCTTCCCGAACCAGCAAAGGGGCTGCATTGCCCCATAGATCGCCGGCTCCACGCCGACATCTTTGGCATGCCAGATAGGGGAAGCTGCATTGGCGTAAATCAAAGCAGTGAGTAGCGCGTCAGCTGCAAGAAGTTCAACATCTTCTTCATCATGCATGGTGCCCAAGAAGGAGGGCTCCATGACGACGAAAACATCCTCATCCAAGCTCCCGCCCCACTCGCTTGCGGATGGTGCAGGCGGCGCCACCACGGCGGGCTGTGCGGAGGCCACAAGGGGAGCGGCCAGCACAGGAGGTGTCATCATTGTGCTCGCCACGGCGGGAGCAGAGTTTAGGAACGCTGGAGCTGGTCAGCTCCTATGACCCTCCGGCGACAACCAAAACAATGGTGCGGGTTGTGCGGACGTGCAACTCCCGCTTCCCCCATGCCACGGCGAGCGCAGACACCGAAGCAAAATCGCCAGCCGAGCACGGACATCCTTGTGTTGCACCGATCCCGGCAGCAAGGCATGCGCAGACGATCTGATTGTCGACTAAACCGCGCCCGGAAACACGGGCGGCCACCTAGCTAGGTTGGGCGCTCGGTGAGGCCGTGGCCTGCGGCAAGTCCATTGGGTTTCCGCTTGGCCCTTCAAGGTGTAGTTATTGCGAGGGGACCGCGGCAAGGCAAGCATTCATCCTTTTTCCAGCAAGATTCTCAACGTGTCGAGGCACTCTGCACACATGCAGTGCATGGGATGAGAAGTGTCCTCCGCGTGTGAGATTTCTGCGGGAAAGGGTGAGGGAGTCCTGGACTAGGGGGTCCTCGGGTGTCCGGGCTATTTGTTATGGGTCGGACTGATGGGCCGTGAAGTTACAAGCAGAAGAGCTTTCCCCCGTGTCCGGGTAGGACTCCTGTATGCGTGGGCAGCAAGGTTGATGTCCGAATATGTTATTTCCTTCCTTTGCAAACCGACTCTATACAACCCTAGGTCCCTCCAGTGTGTATATAAATCAGAGGGTTTTGTCCGTAGAGGCTATCAGAATTCCCATAGGCTAGACTACTAGGGTTTAGCCATTAGGATCTCATGGGAGATCAACTCTTGTAACCCCAATACTCATCAAATACAATCAAGCAGGACGTAGGGTTTTACCTCCATTATGAGGGACCGAACCTGGGTAAACATTGTGTCCCACTCGTCACTTTTTACCATCAATCCTCGGATGCACAGTTCGGGACCCCCTACCAGAGATCTGCCGGTTTTGACACTGGCATTGGTGCTTTCATTGAGAGTCCCATTGTGTCATCGATAGAAGGATCGACGGCTCGCCTTGTCATCAACAGTGATATCACCTCTGGAAGGAACCTAACTTCAGGACAGGTCCTCCAGCTCGGCGGTTTCACCATGGGCGCTCGCACTTTCGTTAAGCCAATGCCTGCCACCGCAATCGCCAAACATCATCTTCACATCAGTCTCGAATTGTCACAGCCCTAGATTTTTCTTGTAAATAGTTGCATCAGAGTGCATCATGCATCATGCATCATGTCTAATTTCAAGAAATTTGGAATTGAGGGAATTTTCAAAGCCTCAAATTAAATATAAGGGCTAAGAACCCAAAAAAATATCATTCTTTGTTTCCAAAAATTCCTTCATTGATGTTTGACAGTTTTGGCAAGGGTTTTGGCCCAAACCAAAATTACTGGACATTTTTAAGGATTTACTTTTGGGACTTTGAATTTAAATTAATAGCTATTTGAATTTGAATTATATTCATACAATTAGAATATAACTTCAAATGCCACTGAAATGTTTTATGTGCTTTGGAAAAGTCCATTTAGCAACATAAAAATGTTTCACAGGAGTTGGCACTAGTTTTGAATCTTGTTTGAATTTAAAACAGTGGCCACATAAATAAAATGGAAACAAACAGAACAAAACAAAAGAACTAACTTGGGCTAGCTTACCTATAGCAGCAGCCCACCTGGAGGCCCAGCCCACCAAGGGCAGGCTCGTCTTCTACCTCTTGCCAGTAGGCAGAGGAGAAGCTGGCCACGGCTCGCGTGCGCAAGCAACACGCCGCACCTGCCTGGCTGCTTCCCCGGCCAGCGCGACGAGTGGGATGCGATCCCCTCTGCCGTTTGATCCCTCCGCCCCCTCGCTCACTCTCCCTCTCTCTCCCTTGCTCTCCCACACGATGGCCGAAGTGGTCGCCGCAGCGCCGTCTTGAACCACCGCGGCCACAGCCATCGCCTCGCCGAACCAACCCGACCTCGAGCTCCATATCCTCGCGCCGAACCTCTCCGTCGAGTCACGCCTCACCGGACGCGCTACAATGCCGAGTACTCCGTTGTCCTCGTCCTCTGCATCCGGTCACCACCGTCGTTGATTCGTCACCGACAGGACGTCCTCGAGCCCACTGAACATCCCAGCAGACTCGCGGTAATCCCCCGAGTCGTTTCCCCTTCTCCCCTGGTCGCTTTCGACCCCTAGGCCATAGCCCCGCCTTGGCCGAGAGCTCCATGCCGCTACCGCGTTGCTTGCCGACGCTTGAGCTAGCATCCGTCACGTCCGAGCACGTATTAGTGCTCCTCGCATCGTCAGGAGTCTGCTGAGACCCTCCGCTAGTTTCCCCGTGCACCGGAGCACCGTTCCCGTTGAGGTCCGAACTACGGCCACCGCGGTTGTCGTCATCGCCGTCGTTTCCGGCCTCCCCGCAGCCAACCGCCTGCACCACTGGATGCAGCACACATCCAGCTCGCCGTAGAACCAAGCCGCATGCCCAAACGACACCCGCAGCGCAATTCTGGAGCGCCTCCGCCGCGCTGGATGGTCGCCGCCGGCTAAACGTCGGCGAGCTGACGTGGCTGTCTCATTAGCTGCCAATGACCTCTCTAAACACCCACTTGAGCCACTTCCACATGGTCCCTGAGCCTAATTAGGTTAATCTAGTTTTTCTGTTAGATTAGTGCTAATGACGTGGACCCCACGTGTCAGCTCTGACCTTGGCCTAGTCAGCGTTGACCGGGCACACCTGCCATCTACCCAAACCAGCCCTGAGACACTGACGTGTGGGTCCCAGCCATCAGGTTTGACATGGACTGGCGTTCTTGACCTGCTGGCATCATGCAGTCGTCATGCTGATGCAGTAATGCATTTTCTGGTTTTAGTCTAATTTAAAATAACCAGGAAATTCCAGAAGATGTTATAAAATTCTAAAATTCATAGAAATTCAACCATAACCCCAAATGGAATAAGTTATATATGAAAAATTATCAGAAAAATCCAATCTATCCATTTAAGCTGTTTTCATGCATGAGAAAGCAACTTAACCTTGATGTATAGATCAAAACATGATAATGCACCTCATAGATTCATAACTTGAGTTTGAATTTGAACCCTTGGTTCAAATTAGCTCAAACCCTTCTGGTTTTAGTTGCATTAGCTCAAATCACATCATATTTCCATGTCATATTCATGCATCATATTGTTGCATTACATTGATTGTGTTTCTTCTCTGTTGTCGGTAGTTGTTCCCCCTCAATAGACATGGTTCCGACGATGAGATCGATGACACCGATGAAGAGCTATATTATCTTCAGGAGTACCAGGCGAGCAAAACCCCCTTGTTCATTCTGATACAATCCCACTCTCTCTCGCTTCTGCTCTCTTTTACAGCATTAGGACAACATCGATTCAATTGTTACATGCCGCGGTAGTTGAACCCCTTTCGTTTGCATGACCTGTCATTGCCACAGTAAATAGATGAAACCCACTAGCATGAGTAGGAGTTGTTTGAGCCCTGATGTGCCTACTCATTCATGCTTGTTTGTCATGCACTGCCATCGCTTAGAGTTGAGTCGGTCTGATTCCACGAGGATGAATTGGAAAGTTGTGAACATGTCCTACTGTTGAGAGCTAAGTGTGTGAACACGATTTGGTAAAGGTAGCGGTGAGAGGCCATGTAGGAGTACATGGTGGGTTGTCTCATTGAAACCGTCCACAGGAACTGAGTTTTGTGTTTGTGATCCATGAACAGTTACTACCACACATTGGATTCGGGTAACTCGACCTCTCTCGGCTTATTAACCAATGTCGATCTCTGTCTAGGAGTTGCAAATAGTTTCTGGTGTTTGTAGGTAGTGTTTGTAGTCTACCAAGTGGCACCTGATACAGGTGGGCTTGGGAAAGGCTAGGCACAGTGGCACGGTGTACCAAGTGGCACCCGGATGGTGGGCTTGGGAATCCTGCTCACATCGTTTGGGGCCGTGAGCGACATCCCGGCAGGATCTCCTTGCGGATGGAACCTGAATAGGGGATAAACCTGGACTAGAGACTTGTGTGGTTAGTCAGGTCGTGGCCGACTCCCTCGCCAGGCTTCCGCTTGAAGGTTGCCGAGATACACGACGTGTACAAGGTGGTAAGTGGCGAGAGCGTGTGTGAAGAAGTACACCCCTGCAAGGTTAAGATCATCTATTCGAATAGCCGTGTCCGCGGAAAAGGACTTCTGGGTTGCCTGTACAGTTCATAGACAAGTGAAAGTTGATACTATAAAATGCGCAAGATAAGCGTGAGTGATATGGATGGAGTTCTCGTAGGGAGACGGGAGCGGATCCATAGTGGTGTATTAATATGGTGAATACGTGGACTCGTGTGTGCCACCTCAAAAGAGTTACTTGCAGTCGTAGTACAGGATAGCCACTGAGTCAAAGCTGGCTTGCTGCAGTTAAACTCCACCACCCCTTTGTTGATACTGATGCATATGTAGTTAGTTCTGATGTAAGTCTTGCTAGGTACATTTGTACTCACGTTTGCTTAATTTATGTTTTTGCAGAGAGACTTCAGTCTGCGCGGACTTCGACATTTAGCTTGTTACCTCAGCTACGATCTTGTACCCTTGGGAGGTTCTTGTAGATATTCAGGCTTCTCAGCCTTTTTCATTTGTAGTTTTCTGTACTCAGACATGTTTATGCTTCCGCTTGTTGCTTGTATGCTCTGTATGTTGGGTCATGAGACCCATGTTTGTAATACTTGGCTCCTCGAAGCCTAATGAATAAATACTTTGAGTAGAGTTTTGTTGTGATGCCATGTTGTATTTGCACATATCGAGCATATTGTGTGTATGATTTGAAATGCTTGGTATGTGTGGGATCCGACAACCTAGTTGTCTATCCTTGGTAGCCTCTCTTATGGGGAAATGTAGTCTAGTGCTTCCACCGAGCCATGGTAGTCTGCTAAAGCCTGGTTTACCAAAGTCCTATTAGCCCAGTTGCTACTGCTCCGGAACACTTAGACTGGCCGGCATGTGTCCCTCTTCGATCATGTGTCTGTCCCTTCGGGGAAATGTCATGCGGTGTCTTTCGAAGTCCTGTTAGCCTGCTACAGCTCGGAATCTCGGAGTCCTGCTAGCCCAGTTGCTACAGCCTGAATTCACTCGCTGATGACCGACACGTTCGTTGCTGGGTCATGTATGCCTTCCCGTGTAAGTTAGTGCCACTTTGGGTTTACGACTAGTCATGTTGGCCTGGGTTCTCTGTCATATGGATGCTAGCGACACTATCATATACGTGAGACAAAAGGCGCAAACGGTCCCGGGCCAGGTAAGGTGGCACCCGTGGGAATACCGTGCGTGAGGCCGCAAAGCGATATGATGTGTTACATGCTAGATCGATGTGGCTTAGGATTGGGGTCCTGACAGCTTTGGTATCAGAGCCTGACTGCCTGTAGGGTTACCAAGCCAAACTGGTCGAAGTCGAGTCTAGAAATGCTTTAGTTATATAAGGGAATTGATTGTGGAAGGGAACATAAGGCTCTTTTTACTCCTTTACCTTATGCCCTTCTGATCTGTGTCAACCTCTTCTATTCTACGGGGATTAAGAACTAGGCCTTCTCATTATCAATCAGGATGACGTGTTACTAATCCATAGACTTATAGGAATGATGGATTCAAGTCTCAGTTCAGCTCCTACTACTTCCGTGTGTTCACAATTGGTCTTGGATTCTTTATATTGTGATGTTGAGTGGTTATGCCACCATTTTTCAGGATGTCTCAAATCTTTTTGACCATTTACATCCGTTATGCTGTCCGAGTCATCCCAGGTTTCTAAATAGTCTGATGCATTTGCAATCCCTTCTTTCCATTCCCGATGTCCCTTTGGGCCAGTTCAACCACACTAATCGGTGAGTTGAGGTACTTCATTGCCTCAACACAATTGTTGGAGCTATTATTATGACCCTAGGTGTCTTAGAGAACCACCCAGTAATCTAGCTTTGATTTGTATTCCCAGTGTGATGATTCTGGCAATCATTCTTGAAAGCATCCCGTGATGCCATCTAGCTAGTAGGCATTCTGCTGCTGGGTTTTTGAACCCAAGATTCACTCTACTCACTCATGTTGATAGTGTTTGCTCGTTCCTTAGGATATTAGCAACCTTTGTGATAGTCTTTGTGGTCCATGGTATCTCATTCTTCCAATACCATGAACCAGCCAAGGCAGACGTTTTCTGAATGAAAAGATCACAACTAGAGTGCTCTTGATGAGTTCTCGATTCTATGTTGTGACTCTACCAGTTCTACCTTTCTGCATGGGTTATCCAGAAGAAATATGTTGAACTCGTTCGACATGCTAATCTATGCACCCACAACTCCGAAAATCGTATGTTCCTTTGAGTTGTACCTCTTTAGTTGTTTTCTGACCTTCGTCTATCAATTGATAGTCAAGAGTAGGCGTGCATTCGTTCATCGATGCCTATTATTCTTGTGTTCCGTCAAGCCTTTCTATCTCGGAATGACTTGGAGAAACAAACTCTAGTACCTTATCCATCTCCAGGATTGGGTCAAAGCAGTTGGAATCCACAAATCAAATGCCAACCCAGCTTTTGATTCTGTTCTACCCTGAAGTATTACCATCTTATGTCAAGAATGTCATGAGAATTGCACCACCTCTTATGAATTCTTGACGTAGTGATACTTGTTGCCATCATTGTACATTCCTCGGTTCCTGTGTTATTGTAACCAGAATGCCGACAAGTGAATCGTGATGTGTGAAATCAATACCCCTAGCAACTGTGTTGCTTGGTACTTAATGGACAATACTCTCATTCTTAGCATGCTGGTTATTGAATCATCATTCTAAGATCGACCGTGTTACCTAGTCCATTTCCCTGGTGCACTCTTCGATCAATGAGTTTGGATTATGTTTATTCCTTGCTCTTTCGATCATATCCTCTTGCCCTGAAAAGCAAGATCGTAATTTTTCGGCTATCTGCTCGGAAGTATTACCAGATTAATCCCTAGCCGTTATGTTGAGTTCGTGATCAAGTTGGTTTCTTGTAAACAACCCCTTCTCCAAGAATCCGTGTTGGATATCCCTGAGCTAGTTGGTTAAGCTAAACAACAACTTGGAGAGTTGGAAGATAAAAGTTTTATCTGACTTAGTTCATCACTAAGGGATATCTTTTTGTGTGTTTGTTGAAGAAAGGTGATATCTTCATCGATTGATCCTCGTGATCAATTGTTGGATCTATTGTCTTGTCCAAAATTTGATTTGAGTGTGGGCTATCCTCAAATCAAATCAGAACCAACGATGTTCGTAATGTTGTCTTACTCGTGGTTGATCCCTCGAGCATACACCATTACATCTTTTGGTCTGACCAATGCTATCACCGTGTTCACTTAATTGTGGAATTCCATCTATATGGAAGCCTCGATGAATTTTTGTCGAGCCCATCGGCAACATGTTTATCCTCTTCATGATTCATGTTGAACATTAAAGCTAGCATTGGAAACTTTTGTAAGCATCATCTTTGTGTTAGCTCATGAAGTAGATGTTTTGATGTAAGAAGTGACTTCCTCTAGTTCATGTGGATTTGATGCGAGTTGTTGCAGTGAATTTGGGAAAGCTTGTTCTCGCTTCCTCTGGAATCATCCAAAGTCAGCAATGCATGTGCAAAGTATTCTGTGGTCTGTTAGACTGATCATCTTTGTTCCATATGAATTCCGTAGCACACCAAGCCACTGATTGATTTGTTCAAGGAGAATAAGTTCCTACATAAGAGCTAATCATATGACTTATGTAAGGACTTCGTTATCCGCAATGATGGTTCCCAGCCAGAACTCGGTAGTGTTTCGTTGTAAGACTACTATGTGGTCATGCTTGTCTCGGACAGCGTGCTCACATGTGTGTAGTAGAACCAGCTTATGTTTTGGAGCTTGCTATCGTAGTTCATTTCCAGAGAATCTCGCAACGTCATCTCGTCGATTTGTGTTGCTACCTTTCTTTTTCCAGACATGAAGTCTAAAATATCCCGTTACCAACCAGATCTGAATCTCAGGCAGATATGATGGTTGGAACATTCCCAACATTTGCATTTCGTCCCCAGCTTGCACCCACCATTGTGCCATTTTACTATGATCCGCTTTCTCAGTAATTGATGTTCAGGATCATCTTCAAAAGTGGTCCTACCATGGGTCCCATCCATTTCCTGATGATAAGCAAAAATCATCCATTGCGTTCTTCAAAAAGGTAGTCCACATCATCCATTCTAGTCTGAGTATGCCATTCCTTCGAACTCTTTGAAACGATCAATTGTGATTTTACTTAAGCTGGTATAGAGAGTTTCAATTATCTCTGTATAAAAAGTAATTCTTTTTGCCACTTAAGGGAATAATTCTACATGTCACCTTCCCTGAGGTGTCCCGTTATGGAATCATGGCAATTATCTCCTCACTACCTTGAAAACCATGCACCATCCTACTCGAGCGTGGAATTGTTGCTTACCAAACTGAATCTTCGTCATCTGTTGTTGTTCCATCCCTCTAATGTGTGTTTTGAGTCTCAACTCAAGGGGTGTTCTTTTGTCTCACTCCATGAGTTGATCTTGAGTGCTCGAACTTTGAGCAGATCGATTCCTGTAGAGTTTCTCTCTGTCGTCATCATGTTGGATGAAGATCTCGAAAACAAGACGTCAAGATCAACTGGAGCAATGGATCAACATCTTCGAGGAGGGCAATTGGTTCATGAAGATCGTGTTAGCCTTGTGTCCCCTCTGTCTTCTTACCTCACGTCTTGAATCTCGGGACGAGATTCTTGTTTAGTAGGGGTGAGTTGTCATAGCCCTAGATTTTGCTTGTAAATAGTTGCAGCAGAGTGCATCATGCATCATGTCTAATTTCAAGAAATTTGGAATTGAGGGAATTTTCAAAGCCTCAAACTAAATATAAGGGCTAAGAACCCAAAAAAATCTCATTCATTGTTTCCAAAAATTTCTTCATTGATGTTCGACAATTTTGGCAAGGGTTTTGGCCCAAACCAAAATTACTGGACATTTTTTTATTTTTGGGACTTTGAATTTAAATTAATAGCTATTTGAATTTGAATTATATTCATATAATTAGAATACAACTTCAAATGCCACTGAAATGTTTTATGTGCTTTGTAAAAGTCCATCTAGCAACATAAAAACGTTTCAGAGTTGTTGGCACTGGTTTTGAATCTTGTTTGAATTTAAAACAATGGCCAAATAAATAAAAAGAAATCAAACAGAAAATAAAACAGAACAGAACAGAATAACTAACTTGGGCTAGCTTACCAGTAGCAGCAGCCCACCTGGAGGCCCAGCCCACCAGGGGCATCCTCGTCTTCTACCTCTTGCCAGTAGGCAGAGGACAAGCTGGCCACGGCGCGCGTGCGCAGGCGGCATGCCGCACCTGCCTGGCTGCTTCCCCGGCCAGCGCGACGAGTGGAATGCGATCCCCTCTGCCGTTTGCTCCGCCCCCTTGCTCTCTCCCTCTCTCTCCCATGCTCTCCCACGTGATGGCCAAAGTGGTCGCCGCAGCGCCGTCTTGAACCACCGCGGCCACAGCCACCGCCTCGCCTACCCAACCCGACCTCGAGCTCTGTATCCTCGTGCTGAACCTCTCCGTCGAGTCACGCCTCACCGTACGCGCTGGAACATTGACTACACCGTCGTCCTCTGCATCCGGTCACCGCCGTCGTCGATTTGCCGCCGACAGGACGTCCTCGAGCCCACTGAACATCCCAACGGACTCGTGGTGAGCCCCCGAATCGTTTCCTCCTTCTCCCGTGGTCGTTTTCGACCCCTAGGCCATAGCCCCACCTTGGCCGAGAGCTCCATGCCGCTGCCGCGTAGCTCGCCGACGCTTGAGCTAGCATCCGTCACGTTCGAGCACGTATTCGTGCTTCTCGCATAGTCAGGAGTCTACTGAGACCCTCCGCTAGTTTCCCCGTGCACTGGAGCACCGTTCCCGTTGAGGTCCGAACTCCGGCCGCCGCGGTTGTCGTCGTCGCTGTCGTTTCCGGCCTCCCCGCACCCAACCGCCTGCACCACTGGATGCGGCACACATGCAGCTCACCGTAGAACCAAGCCGCATGCCCAGACGACACCCGCAGCGCAATTCTGGAGCGCCTCCGCCGCGCTGGATGGTCGCCGCCGGCTAAACATCGGCGAGCTGATGTGGCAGTCTCATTAGCTACTAATGACAACTCTAAACACCCCCTTGAGCCACTGCCATGTGGGCCCTGAGCCTAATTAGGTTAGTCTAGTATTTCTGTTAGATTAGTGCTAATGCCATGGACCCCACGTGTCAGCTCTGACCTTGGCCTAGTCAGCGTTGACCGGGCCCATCCGCCATCCACCCAAACCAGCCCTGAGACACTGACATGTGGGTCCCAGCCGTCAGGTTTGACCTGGACTGGCATTGTTGACCTGCTGACGTCATGCAGTCGTCATGCTGATGCAGTAATGCATTTCTGGTTTTAGTCTAATTTAAAATAACTAGGAAATTCCATAAAATGTTATAAAATTCTAAAATTCAAAGAAATTCAACCGTAACCCCAAATGGAATAAGTTATATATGAAAAATTATCAAAAAAATCCAATCTATCAATTTATGCTGTTTTCATGCATGACAAAGCAACTAAACCTTGCTGTATAGATCAAAACATGATAATGCACATCATAAATTCATAACTTGAGTTTGGATTTGAACCCTTGGTTCAAATTAGCTCAAACCCTTCTGGTTTTAGTTGCATTAGCTCAAATCACATCATATTGCCATGTCATGTTCATGCATCATATTGTTGCATTGCATTGATTGTGTTTCTTCTCTGTTGTCGGTAGTTGTTCCCCCTCAGTAGACGTGGTTCCAACGATGAGATCGATGACACCGATGAAGAGCTATATTATCTTCAAGAGTTCCAGGAAAGCAAAACCCCCTGGTTCATTCCGATTCAATCCCACTCTCTCACTTCTGCTCTCTTTTACTACATTAGGACAACAGCGATTCAATTGTTACATGCCGCGGTAGTTGAAGCCCTTTCCTCTGCTTGACCTGTCATTGCCACAGTAAATAGATGAAACCCACTAGCATGAGTAGGAGTTGTTTGAGCCTTGTTGTGCCTCCTCATTCATGTTTTTTGTCATGCTTGCTACTTCTTAGAGTTGAGTCAGGTCTGATTCACCGGGGATGAATTGGAAAGTTGTGAACATATCCTATTGTTGAGAGCTAAGTGTGTGAACACGATTTGGTAAAGGTAGCGGTGAGAGGCCATGTAGGAGTACATGGTGGGTTGTCTCATTGAAACCGTCCTCAGGAACTGAGTTCTGTGTTTGTGATCCATGAACAATTACTACCACAAATTGGGCTCCGGTAACTCGACCCCTCTCGGCTTATTAACCAACTCGATCTCTGTCCAGGAGTTGCAACTAGTTTCTGGTGTTTGTAGGTAATGTTAGTAGTCTACCAAGTGGCACCCGGTACAGGTGGGCTTGGGACAGACTAGGCACAATGGCACAGTGTACCAAGTGGCACCCGGATGGTGGGATTGGGAACCCTGCTCACATCATCTGGGGCCGTGAGCGACACCCCGGCAGGATCTCCTTGCGGATGGAACCCAAATAGGTGATAAACCTAGACTAGAGACTTGTGTGGTTAGTCAGGTCGTGGCCGACTCCCTTGCCAGGCTTCCGCTTGAAGGTTGCCGAGATACACGACGTGTACATGGTGGTAAGTGGCGAGAGCGTGTGTGAAGAAGTACACCCCTGCAGGGTTAACATCATCTATTCGAATAGCCGTGTCCACGGAAAAGGACTTCTGGGTTGCCTGTATAGTTCATAGACAAGTGAAAGTTGATACTCTAAAATGCGCAAGATAAGCGTGAGTGCTATGGATGGCGTTCTCGTAGAGAGACGGGAGCGGATCCATAGTGGTTTATTGATATGGTGAATATGTGGACTTGTGTGCGCCACCTCAAAAGAGTTACTTGCAGTCATTGTACAGGATAGCCACTAAGTCAAAGCTGACTTGCTGCAGATAAACTCCACCACCACTTTGTTGATACTGATGCATATGTAGTTAGTTCTGATGTAAGTCTTGCTAGGTACATTTGTACTCACGTTTTCTTAATTTATGGTTTTGCAGAGAGACTTCAGTCTCACTAGTAGTTCCGCATGGACTTCACGTTTAGCTTGTTACCTCACCTCCGATCTTGTACCCTTGGGAAAGTCTTGTAGATAGTCAGGCTTCCCAGCCTTCTTCATTTGTAGTTGTCTGTACTCAGACATGTTTATGCTTCCGCTTGTTGCTTGTATGCTCTGTATGTTGGGTCATGAGACCCATGTTTGTAATACTTGGCTCCTCGGAGCCTAATGAATAAATACTTTGAGTTGTAGAGTTTTGTTGTGATGCCATGTTTTATTTGCACATATCGAGCATATTGTGTGTATGATTTGAAATGCTTGGTATGTATGGGATCCGACAACCTAGTTGTCTATCCTTGGTAGCCTCTCTTATGGGGAAATGTAGTCTAGTGCTTCCACCGAGCCATGGTAGATGCTACTGCCCGGTTTACGAGTCTGTTAGCCAGTTTCTCTTGCTCCGGAACACTTAGATCGGCCGACATGTGTCCTTCTTCGATCCTGTGTCTATCCCTTCGGGGAAATGTCACGCGGCGTCTTTCGTAGTCCTGTTAGCCTGCTATAGCCCGGAATCCCGGAGTCCTGCTAGCCTAGTTGCTACAGCCCAAATTCACTCGTTGATGACCGACACGTTCGTTGATGGGTCATATATGCATGTCCCTGTAAGTTAGTGCCACTTTGGGTTTACGACTAGTCATGTCGGCCCGGGTTCTCTGTCATATGGATGCTAGCGACACTATGATATACGTGAGCCAAAAGGCGCAAACGGTCCCTTGCCAGGTAAGGTGGCACCCGTGGGAATACCGTGGGTGAAGTCGCAAAGCGATATGATGTGTTACATGCTAGATCGATGTGGCTTAGGATCGGGGTCCTGACACGAATACTCCGAAAAGATGGATCCGGCAGATGTCTCATCCTTGAACGAGATGCTAGATCGCATCGCTGCCCTGGGGCTTGCAACAGACCATGATCGGATCGGGCTCAAACCCGACCAGAGGGAAACCAAGTCCCCGCCGATCACCCATCTGGTAGCGGTCGTCGAGGAACGAGCTGAAAACACTTCTTCCCCTAAGTTAAAGACCAGCTATGTCCAGATCTCCGAGTCCCACGGGCCATCACCCTCCTTCAGGATGAGGCTTCACGCCCTCCAAACTCAGGGCCGAACATAGAGCCCGGGAGCAGTTGGATCTTCCTGGGCCCAAACTGATGTCCTCGGAGATTTCTCAAGCTCCAGATTTAATCTTGGGCCAGGATTCGGGTTTTAACCCACCCACCCACCACAATCAATACTCTCCAAGTAATTCAGGCCCTCCAGACATATGCGACCTAATGTATGTATGGCAGCAATCTCAGGAAATGGTCCATCACTTCTGGGCTAGATTCCTCCTTGTTAAAAATAAGATCAAAGATTGTCGCGACGACGAAGCAGTTTTGGTTTTTTATTGTAACTATACGGACGAGGGAATTCTGAACGCCCTCAACCGCCACCGCATACAGACCTTGACGGAATTATCACACTTAGTATAGAAGTACTGTGCAGTGGAAAGCACATGGAAGGCCTAGAAAACCCGGTTGGAACCCACCGCCTTTAAGCGGTCCACCACACAGGCAAAACGGATACAGCCCTACGAGGCATCCGATCATAAGCCCATTGGCAAGAAAAACAAACCCCTCACGAGACAAAGAACAATTCTTGATGAACTCCTCGACAAACCCTGTCAGATACATGCGACGCCGAGTACTGGACCAACTCACAGCCTGCGGGCATGTTGGGTACTCCGGCAAGTGGCTAAAAGCGGTGAGGACATCCTCACCACATATACTCCATAGAAGCATTCTTTGCAGGATAACGATCTTAACGTCTTTATGGTCTTTGAGACCTTCTCCTCAAATAATCGGCGCAAAAGGGCGCTCCGCGACCTCGCCGAAGTCAACACGGTAACCACAATGAGCCCTCGGAATGACGCGGCCATAACTTTCACCGCGGACGATGAACCAAGGGCTCGATCAGTCCGAGCACCAGCCGCCTTGGCCCTAAACCCAATTGTGGATGGCTTTCGACTCACCAAAGTGCTCATGGATGGCGGCAGCTGACTCAATCTCATCTATGAGGACACACTCAGCAAAATGCAAATTGACAAGACCCGCATCCAGCAAAGTAGTACCACCTTTCGAGGCATCATCCCTAGTCGAGAAGCATGATGTCGGGAAAAATCAAACTCGACATAGTATTCGTCATGCCTGAGAATTACAGGTCTGAAGAGTTTCTCTTCCACGTGGCCGCCTTCAACAGTGGATACCACGCCCTTTTGGGCCGGGACGCTTTCTCACGCTTCCAAGCCATACCCCATTACGGGTACATGAAGCTTAAAATGCCAGGGCCCAACGGAGTAATCACTATCATCAATGATCCAGATATAGCACTCCGCGCCGAATACAAAACCACATCTTTAGCCCTTGAGACACTATCCGAAGCCCTCGCGACCAAAGAACTAACCACCTTGAGATCCACGGTGGATAAACACGATGTGATCCTCGGTAAGAGGCCCAAATCTACCTCTTTTAAACCAGCAGATGGAATAGTTAAATTCCAAGTGCACCCAATGGATCCCAACAAAACAATGCCCATTGGAGCACAACTGGATCCAATGGTCGATGCCGCTTTACGAGCATTCCTGCGTGAAAATTGGGACATCTTTGCCTGGCACCCTTCAGACATGCCCGAGATCCCATGCAGACTAGCTGAACATAGCCTCAACATAATCAAGGGGTTCAAACTGGTCAAGCAAACGCTACAGCGATTTTCCGAATCCAAACGACAAGCTATGGGGGAGGAGCTAGCTAAATTGCTCGAGGCTGGGTTCATCAGAGAAATCAAACATCCGGATTGGCTAGCCAACTTGGTCATGGTGCCAAAGAAGGATAAATCCTGGCGCCTTTGTGTCGTTTTAAAAGACCTCAATAAGGCATGCCCTAAGGACCCTTTTCCATTGCCCCGCATTAACCAGATCATCGAAGCAACCGCTGGACATGATTCATTGTGTTTCCTCAATGCTTACTCCGGATACCATCAGATTAAGATGAAGGAGTCCGACCAGGCCGCAACAACGTTCGTCACCCCGTATGGGCCTTCTTCTTCAACACTATGCCTTTTGGGCTCAAAAACGTTGGTGACACTTACCAACGCATGATTCAAACATGTTTGGAAAAGCAAATCGGCAAGACGGCGGATGTCGGCGTTCTGGGAACGGGGGTCCCCAGACTTGCCTGCCTGCGGCCTGCGGCGTGGCTCAAAGGAGGCCCGTGACAGCCCATCTTCATCAACACAAGCTCAAGACCCTCGCGAGGGGCCAAGCCTCGCGGGGCGGACGACCAAGAGCTTCCTCAGGCACGGCCTCGTCAGGCTGGCCCATGAGGAGGCGGAGAGTTCAAGGCAGGGTACCTCGCGAGGTGCCCATGACGTAAGCCATGACGACCAAGGGCGCCAGTCGGGTGCCAGCCCGTGCAGCATCCTCCTTTCCTCTTTGGTGCAAAGGGAGCAAGTGCAGGCGAGAGCATCAAGCAAAGGCATCCGTTTCGGTGCAACAAGACCAAGACTAGCCCCAGGCTGGAATGCAGTCATCATGGAGCCCAAGCAGGCATCATCACCAGAGCCTTTGGCAGGCGAGGACCAACTTTAGTCAGGATAAGTGTACCCGTTGTTCCCCTTCAAAATGGCCAATTGTTGGCGCCCTTCCCGCTCAATATTTGGGAAGAGGCCCAGGGCCTTCGTCTATATAAGTAGAGCTAGCCACCATAAGAGAGAAGGAGGACGGAGGATCCGCCATTCGGAATCCAGAGAGAGAGAGAGAGATAGAGACCCGATCCTCAAGCCAGAGCGACGGGACACCACTCAACAGTTCATCACACCCACCAAGAACAGACCCTCACGAGGCTGTTCTTCCCTGTACTGTTCTTCATCAGCCTAGAGGCAATCCACCACACCACACACTGGAGTAGGGTATTACACCATGATGGTGGCCTGAACCAGTATAAATCTTGTGTCTCTTGTGCTGTTCTTCTTAGTAGTTTAGGTCCCTACGATTCGATGAGGTACAATACAGTGGAGGGTTGGATCTCCGCGCGCACCCCAGAGTTCGAACCTTAAGCGTCGGCCGGAACCCGAAATCCGACATTTGGCGCGCCAGGTTGGGGTGCGCCGGAATCCTCCTTCTGCCACCTAGTTGTCACGCCCAATATGCGACCCTATCCAAAAGGAACTCGAAGGTCCCACCAAGGATAGACCCGCATATTGAAACGCTTTTGCAAGGTGGATATCATTACATCAACATTACATAATAGATGGGGGTACATCCAATACATACAATGTCACATGAATACAACAATACAACATACAAGATCAACATCCGACTACGGATGAATCATAAAAGAAACTCAAACAATATCCACCCTGCTAGCCCAGGCTGCCGACCTGGAACCTATCCCCTGATCGAAGAAGCAGAAGAAGAACTCCAAAACAAGTAAACATCGCTCTCGCGTCATGATCATCGCATAACCTGTACCTGCAACTGTTGGTGTAGTAATTTGTGAGCCACGAGGACTCAGCAATCCCATTACCATGGGTATCAAGACTAGCAAAGCTTAATGGGTAAGGAAGGGGTAAAGTGGTGAGGTTGCAGCAGCGACTAAGCATGTGTGGTGGCTAACTTACGCAAATAAGAGCGAGGAGAGAAGCAAAGCAAGCGGTCGTCAACTAGGAATGATCAAGAAGTGATCCTGAACTCCTGCCTACGTCAAACATAACCCAGAAACCGTGTTCTCCTCTCGATCAACCCCGAAAAGAGACACTCACGGTTATGCACACGGTTGGTGTATTTTAGAAGAGTTTGCTTTAAGTTTACTACAACCGGATATTAACAAATTCCCATCTGCCACATAACCGCGGGCACGGCTTTCGAAAGTTCAAACCCTGCAGGGTGTCCCAACAAGCCCATGATAAGCTCTCGCGATCAGCGAAGGATATTCCTTCTCCCCGGGAAGACCCGATCAGTCTCGGAATCCCGGCTACAAGACATTTCGACAGTAATAAAACAAGACCAGCAAAGCCGCCCGGATGTGCCGACAAATCCCAATAGGATCTGCACATATCTCATTCTCAGGGCACACTGGATGAGCCAGACATCGGGTTGGCATAGACCCTAGTTGCCGAGGGGGCGCCGGACATCGCTCGGTTTGGACCAGCACTCGAAGGAGAGCTGGCCCGGGGGGGCTAAAATAAAGATGATCCTCAGGCTCCGGAAACCCAAGGGAAAAAAAGGGCATAGGTGAGGCAAATGGTAAAACCAATGTTGGGCCTTGCTGGAAGAGTCTTATTCAAAGCGAACTGTCAAGGGGGTCCCATAAATCACCCAACCGCGTTAGGGACGCAAAATCCGGGAACATAATACCGATATGACGGAAACTAGGGCGGCAAGAGTGGAACAAAACACCAGGCATAAGGCAAGTCTTCCACCCTTTACCAAGTATATAGATGCATTAATAATATAAGAGATATAGTGATATCCCAACATAAACATAATCCAACATGAAGCAATCTTCATCTTCACCTGCAACTAGCAACGCTATAAGAGGGGCTGAGCAAAAGCGGTAACATAGCCAAACAACGGTTTGCTAGGAAGGGTGACAAAGGTGAGAGGTTCATGGCAATTTGGGAGGCTTGATAAGCAAGTGGTAGGTAACGCAGCATAGCGATAGAACGAAGCAACTAGCATAGCAATGATAGTAATGAGATCCAAGGTGACGGTCATCTTGCCTGAAATCCCGCTAGGAAGAAGAACGAGTCCATGAAGAAGATGAACGGGAGTAGTCGAACGAATCCTCACAACTCCGGAATGAAACCGATGCTAACGAGAGAAGCAACCCGGAAAGAAACAAACAACATGATAAATGCACAAGCATAAACATGGCATGATGCACAATCAAGTATGATGCATGCCCATATTAAATGTTGTTAACATGGCAAGAGGTGAAGCATAATAAAACTACCTATCTAGGCAATTTTAAATGAGGCCGGAACAACAAATAACAATTCCGGAAAATCCCCACATGCATTTAGCATTTTAATGTAAACACAATTTTAAACATTTTAAATGTTGTTATCATTATGCGAATGACATATGCAAGTTTTAAGCAATTTTATGAAAATGTTGACATGAGCATGATACGAGGCATTTGTCGCTATGGCAGAAAGGAAAAGGGTGCCACGGTGACGAATCCGAAAATGATGCCACGGCAACATATCGGTTCCGGTAGCTCATGGAGATACCGGTGCAAAAGGAAGCATGTGGATGTGCGGAACATGCTAGAGATGGTGGGGTGCTCCTGACTACCGGGTTCACATGGGTTAGTGGCATGGAAAACGAGTGACAATTCGAACACGGTGCAAATGTCGAGGGAAGTAGTCGTTCTCGCGGCGGTAGTGGAAGTAGTGGTACACATCTTGGAGAGGGACTTGACGAATCCGAGTTCTTCGGGGCAAACGGGTACCCGTTCGTGTTGTAGTCTTGCATGGTTCGTAGATGTTCAGTGCGCCCGTAGAGGTACTTGGCACATCGTTACAAAGGTCGTACACAGATCCAGAAGAGGGACTTGGCGTTTCGTTCGGCACTCGTTCGAGCATCCGTGTGGTCTTGCCGGTGGTGTACTTGGCGAATCCAGAGGCATTGGTAGTGGTACTTGGCGAATCCCACGCTCGGTGGTCCTTGGACTTGGCGTCAACAGCAACGGGGCGCGATGCAGGGACTTGGCGCGATGCAGGGGCGACGGTCGCGGGACTTGGCGCGTGGATGCAGCGGCTTAGCATAGCGAGGGCACCACAGCTCTGAAACATGGCGGGTGGCGAGCCGGGGAAGCCGAGATCCACTGGATCTGGCGGTAAAGCACGCCGACGGCAACGCGTCGTTCGTGGAGAAGCATGGAGCGGCCACGGCGATGGTGGCGCAGGAAGGCGAGGCTGGCACAGGAGCTTCAGTAGCGGGTGCCATGGCGCTGGCGATGAGCTGCTGCTGCTCGATGCAGAATAGAGGCAGCAGGGGCGGAGTTGGAGGGACTGCGCTCCGCGGTTGTAGACGAACAGCGATGGCGCGACACTCTAGGAGGCAGCAGGCGCGGGGGCGGCAGGGGGCGAGCGGTGGTGGAGGTCGCTAGCTTCTCTGATCGGGATGAGGATGGAGGGCTCGTCCTGTGAATGGCGGCGCGGGGAGAGAGTGGAGGAGAGATCGAGAGGAGGGGGTTGCGAGGGATCGGCTTAGGGTTAAGGGCGCCGGAGTTGGGCCGTGGGCCAACTGGTCCTGATGGATGCAAGTGGCGGCTAGGCTTCTCTCTCTCACCCACTCTAAAGAAAATAAAAAAAAAACAGAGATAAGAAAGAAAAGAAAGAGAGGTTAGGGGAAAAAATTGGACACACGGATAGTTTTCGCGGACTCACAAAAATGTGCACGGTCCATGAAAAATAGTAGTGGCAAGATTGCAGGAATTAAATTCAAACTCATTTGAATTTAATTCAAATGGTTTGAACTAGGACAAGGTTTAGGAGTGGCCAAAATGTTGAGATTTTTGGTAGAGCTCCGGAAAGTGACGAAAGAATATAGGGCAAAGTTTGGAGACCAAACTTGAAGCAGAAAAGACACGGAACTATTTTGCAAGTGTGTTATGGTTAATTCCAAAGTTAATGGAATATTTTAATATAGCTCCCTAATATTGGGAGGATATGTTATAAGGAGAAATCACCATGTGAATTCCCTCAATTTAAATGGATCGAAGATCCACATGATTTATTTATTTGAGTTTTTAAAAAGGGGATGCATGATGACATGATGCAATGCAAATGATGCAACGATGAATGCAACAAACAAAACAAATCACACGACGAAAGTCGGAAAACATGAAGGCATCTGGAGCGCCGGTCTTGGGGCGTTACACTCGTGTCCCGTCGCATCGTCATCGCCATGACCGGCGACCAAGCGGGCAACCCCGACCCTTGGGCGGCGTGGCCCGACCATGCGAGACCGCTTCGCCTCGGGCGACCCGTGCCCAGTGCAGCTCGCGGTCTGCAGGGGCGCTGCGCAGCGAGCGGCGACGCGGACAGGCCTCGGCAGCTCTCACGCCGCGACAGCGTGATCGGCAGCAAGAGCCTCCAACCACGCCGTGACCACATCACCGTACACCCGCCGGGAGCAAGCGAACTTCGAGGGCGCTCACGGTGGCCGAGAGCTGCTGCAAGATGCAGGCTCTTTGGAAGCGGCCGCGACGTCTTCTTTGGAGCGAGTGGCGGAGCTCTGGCTTCGCTGCCTCGGGGCTCACCCTTCGCACCCAACTCCCACCTTAGGCGAGGGCGGCCCGCAGGGGCTCGCGTGCGCCGTGGGCTCGGCTACTCCAGCACTGGCGAAGCTGTCAGCGCCGGGCCAGCGGCGGGGTTGCCCCCGCCCCCGGCCGGCGGAGAAGAAGGACCCGACGCAACTCACGGCCCTGGTGGACCACCGCGTCACCACCCCACGGCGGGCGCATCAAGCGAGCAGTGAGGCACGCTCAGCACTCTGGCGTGGCCGGGATGACGGCGCGGAAGAATCGTGCCCACATGTAGGACCAAGGGCACCCGCATGAGGGAGAACAAGACTCGCTCCTCAGCCCAATCTAGGGGATGGCGCCAAAGCAGCGCTCTTCAGGAGTCTCGAGACAGTCCCACTGGTCACGCCCGGGCGGCGATTATCGGTACCGCTACTTCCTCAAGAGAAAACATCGCTAACCATAGGTCGCAGGAGGTGCAGGTCGCCCGACGGCGGCTGCCCGCTCCAGATCTCCTACCCCTCGGGAGGCGCGAGGCTGCGGAGAGGGGCGAGATCCACAATCACCACCGCGTCGTTGAGCAAAGCGTTGTCGGGAGGAGGCCCTCTGCTGGGAGGTGCCTCGGGGCCTGCCTGGCGGAGGACACTGTGGTCGTCGGGGAACTGGCTGGCGACCGCTCTACCCCACCGGCGTCACGGTTTCGGTCGTCGTTGGTGGCACTAGAGTGCGGCGCAAGGCTGGGCCCTCGTCTGGCGATATGAAGCAAGGCGAGTACACATGAAGAAGGCCCGGTGCTCGTGAAGCTCGCCGCCCGTGACACTCTCACGTAATAATGAGTGGGGCTGTACCGCCTCGGAGTCTCGGGGTGCGGCCTCGGCCCTGGGGCTCCCTCCCTCGCCCGATGGCAGCACTTAGCTCAGCTTTGGTGAGAAGGCGTCCAAGACTAGACTAGGTGCGAGCGGCCTTTTACGCTTTCATTTGGTTTTCCCTCTGGCTGTCGTTTTCCCCTATTGTATTTAAGTTGAATTTGAACTTGAAGATTTGCGTGTATTCGGGAAGGGGTGCTTACTCGTTGAGCAAATCTCTCACGTTTGAGTTACAACTCCGCCTCAGCTGCCTCCCCTCATGAGCAGGCCAGGCCAAGCTTCGCGCACAGCCCAACCTATCGCCCGCGTCCTCTCCGGAGGTTTTGCTGCAGGTCCTCTGAATTCAATCGATAGACACTCAGATCGCCGCCGCCTCCCAGGCTATCTCGAGGCTCGTACGAAACAAAGGTAAACCATCCAACTAGCACGCCGCTTAGCCAACCAATTGGCACGGGCGTATGGGCGATGTAACACCAGCTAATACGAAGAACACAAGTCTTACATGAGGGGCTCCCCCTCCCAAAATGCTCTCACCTCTATCAGGCCAAAACCTGAGTTCTATTCATGCAGGGTAATGGAACAAGGACAATATATGATCAGTCGGACAAATCCCCCAATGCATCCTCAGGAGCACCTCCCGAGCCGTTGCTGGCGTCGCTGGCCTCGCCGTCGCTGTCTGCGTGATCATCGGTGGCGTCTGGGCCGTTCACCACGGCGCCCTCATCGGCGGCCACGACCACGCCGTCGTCATCCGAAGCGAAGGCCCGGACGAGGGCATCCACGTTGTCTTCCACCCGGTCGCCAGTCGCCCCGGGCGGCACAGGAACTGGGCGATAACTGCGTCAAAATCGAAATGAGGGTCCATGTCCCGGAGATGGCTGAAGACACGAGAGAAGGCACGCCCGAGCAGCGCGTGGCTCTTCTCCTCCACCAGCCTGTCGGCCCTGACCGACCGCGCCTCCAGCCGCGCCACCATGTCAGTGAAGAACTGAAGGTTGCCGGCGTAGTTGACCGCGTGTGGCTGGCCTACTGCCGCCTCACAGATATTATCCAAGGCTACGTTAGCTCTTTCCCGGAGCGTGGCGAGCATGGGACGGTGCTCGTGCTCCAAGATTCGCCGCTGAAGCATCTCGTCCGCATTCTGGCGCGCAACAGCCTCGGCCTCCTCCACCCGCTGGCGAGAGCGCCTCGGCCTGAGAGGTGGTGGACTCCCTCTGCGCCACTTCGAGGGCGGCCCGAAGAGCATCGGCCCGCCGCGTTGCCTCCTCCAGTTTGGCCCTCAAGGCAGCAGTCCTGCCCTCAGCCTCGGCCTTGATCACCCCCAACCGCTCCTCAAACTCGCGCTCGAGGTTCGAGCGCGCCGCCGCCACTCGGCGTCCGACCTCCTCCATGATGCGGGCTTCCCGTGCTGCAACCTCATCCTCTGCCCGCGTCGCCAAGTGCTCCCTCGTCTCCAGCGCTCGATTGCTCGCGCGCGTTAGCGACTTCAGCGTCGGCGCCTCTTCGCGCTCGGAGCTCCGCCGAGTCGCCAAAGGCCACCTTCATCTACGCAAGGGCTGCCTCGCGCAGCTCCGCTTGCTCCTCCAACGAGTGGCACCGGGCCAGGGCTTCCCGTGCCCGCTCCTCCGCCGCCTCTCGCCGCCTGTTAGCTGCCCGGGCCTCCTCGACGGCCCGAGAACAGGCCTCCCGAGAGGCTGCCAGCGACGCCTTGGCCTCTTCATCATCAAGCTCACGCTGGCGACGAGCAAGGGCGGTAGCGCCCTCCAGCTCACGCCTCTCTGCGGCCAGGCGCAGGCCCTCAGCCTCAAGGAGCGCGTCTTCGTCAGCAAGCTCTTCACCAAGAGGGCTCACCGCGTCGGCCGCCCTTGAAGAAATCCTTGGCGGCGCGGCGGCTCCCAGGCGGCGCTCGCGCCGTCCTCCCACCATCGACCGCCCTAGGCAGGCGCCGGGAGCCAGCGAATCAACACTCCCCCTCCGGGCGAGGCTGGGGGCTGGCACCTCGCGGCCGGGGCGCGCCAGCGCCAAGCCCGACACAGGAGCAGACCATCCCCAAGCGAGGCGCAGGGGCGCCTCAGCCAATCGCCGTCCACGACCAGGCGAGAAGCCCACGGCAGGCTAGCTATGCCTCTGGAAGGCTCGCGAGGAAGGATCGCAAGGCGCGTGGGGCCACGGCGCGCCTCGGGACGGCTCACCTCCCAAATCGCCCTCACCACAAGAGCTCCACTGCTTGGAGCACTCGAGGGCAGTGGAGGGGACACAGTCGTGGGGGACGGCCCCTCACCCGTCTCCGTGAGCTCGGCAGGAAGGGGCCTGCAGGGCAAGGATCAGTACGAGCAGCAGAAGAATCAGGAGCTGGAGAAGGAGAATTCTTACTCATCGATGGCAGTACTTCCCTACGCTTCAGTGAGCGACAAGGGTAATCATCGCCCGGGCCTCCCTTCTCTTGGAGGGCCTCGAAGTTCCGTGAAGCGACCCAAGATTTGGCGCGAGGATCAGCCTGGCGAGGGAGAAGCATCAAAGGCGGCTTGGGGTGGGCGTCGGACGCCTTGCTGCTAGTCGCCTCACCAAGAGAAGCAGCGGGGCCTCGAGGGCTCTAGCAGGCGCTGCGGGCGGCTGCTGCCGCCCTCGGCCCGCGGCATGAGCCTCGAGAGCTGCCCTTCCACGAGCATCGCCAGCGCTATCACCCGGCGGGGTCCTTCGACCTCTGGCGGCTCGTGCCTCCTGCTCCGCCACTTGAGGAGGAGCCGCCTTGGCCGACTTGAAGGCTGTCACCACCACGGATTCTCGCGAGGCCCCTGGAGACTAGCGGGGTGCAGCCCCCATTCATCGAGATAGGCATCTAGTTCACCAAATCACCCCTGTTCCGCAGAGGTACAGTGAGGGCCCCTTCGTGCGGATGCCACGGGGTTAGGATCGTGATCGGGATCAGGAGCACTTTCCTTAGCGCTTGAGCGTCGGGTCTTCTTCCTGGAGCCTCATACGATCACCAGGCCCACCGAAGGCCCACATCCGGTGGGAATGGCATTGAAGAGGAGCAATCGGCGCATCAGAACTCCTTCACCACCTTGGGCGCCGTCACGCAAGCGACCTCGAGAGCAGCAGCGGCGCCGGACAAAGACGAGCCGAGGGCTCAAAAGCGTCTCCTGGCCCCAGCCTGAATTGGGGAGAGCAGGCGAGGTCGGCTCAGATAGCAGGGGGCTGGGCACCCCCACATCCACGTACAACCACCTCTCGCAGAACTCAGCCGCGGGCGGAGGCAGACTGAAGTCAATCCCTGAGGCCTCTGTCTCTTGCGCGGTGATGAATCTCACGCATGCCGAGCATTGAGTGGGGTCGACAAGGCGCGAGAGAGAAGAAGTGGCGCAGCAAGGCAACCGAGGAAGGATGCCCATCATTGCCTCACAAGCGAAAGGCGAGACCGAGAGGAGAGTAATGGACTCGGGACCCGGATGCATCATGTGGATCGATAATGGGAGAGCACGGCATTGAAGAAATCGAGAAGGGGGAACCAGTCCGCCCGCAGGCGTCGGAAATACCGGACCTCAGTGACTATCCTGTCGATGGCGAAGTGGGACGCGGGCCAGGCCGTCGTCCTCCCACATTCATTGAAGGAGGTGGCCAGAGCCGAACTGACCTTGCCCAAGCCCTCCAGATTGAGTATGATCGACGGGTCGACAGCGGAGGCCGCCGGCGGTGGCGAGCAAGGCGAAGGCGCAGGTTTCTTCCCTTTCCCCTTCTTCGTCGGAGCCATGGCGAAAGAAAGGGGGAAGGGGGGATTTGAGATTGGATTGGAAATGGAAGCTGGAGTTCGAGAGAGGGAAGGACTGGAGCGCACAAGCAGCAGAGAGGGGAACAGATGTGTGCAGCGGCATGTCCGCCCTAGCAAGGCCACGAAATAAGGAGGCATGGGGAACAGTGCCATACGTCCAATCAACCGCCACGCGTCGCTGAGCCGCAGAGCTATTAGGTCCCATGACGCCTTGACTTGCCCTTCGCCTCTCTGCTCGGCCAAGTTCGGGCGCGCCGTGGGCCCGGGGGCTGCTGTCGGTGTTCTGGGAACGGGGGTCCCCAGACTTGCCTGCCTGCGGCCTGCGGCGTCCATCTTCATCAACACAAGCTCAAGACCCTCGCGAGGGGCCAAGCCTCGCGGGGCGGACGACCAAGAGCTTCCTCGGGCACGGCCTCGTCAGGCTGGCTCATGAGGAGGCGGAGAGTTCAAGGCAGGGTACCTCGCGAGGTGCCCATGACGTAAGCCATGACAACCAAGGGTGCCAGTCGGGCGCCAGCCCGCGCAGCGTCCTCCTTTCCTCTTTGGTGCAAAGGGAGCAAGCGCAGGCGAGAGCATCAAGAAAAGGCATCGGTTTCGGTGCAACAAGACCAAGACCAGCCCCAACGGCTGGAAGGGAGTCATCGTGGAGCCCAAGCAGGCGTCATCACCAGAGCCTTTGGCAGGCGAGGACCAACTTTAGTCAGGATAAGTGTACCCGCTGTTCCCCTTCAAAATGGCCAATTGTTGGCGCCCTTCCCGCTCAATATTTGGGAAGAGGCCCAGGGCCTTCGTCTATATAAGTAGATCTAGCCACCATAAAGAGAAGGAGGGCGGAGGATCCGCCATTCGGAATCAGAGAGAGAGAGAGAGATAGAGACCGATCCTCAAGCGAGGCGGCGGGACACCACTCAACAGTTCATCACACCCACCAAGCAGACCCTCGCGAGGCTGTTCTTCCTATCTTATTCTTCATCAGCCCCAGAGGCAATCCACCACACCACACACTGGAGTAGGTTATTACACCACGATGGTGGCCTGAACCAGTATAAATCTTGTGTCTCTTGTGATGTTCTTCTTAGTAGTTTAGGTCCCTGCGATTCGCTGAGGTACGAGACGGTGGAGGGTTGGATCTCCGCGCGCACCCCAGAGTTCGAACCTTAAGGGTCTGCCGGAACCCGAAATCCGACAGCGGAAGCATATGTGGACGACGTAGTCATCAAGACTAAACACGTTGAATCATTGATAGACGATCTACGTCTCACATTTGACAACCTCCGGACATATGACATACGGCTCAACCCAGAAAAATGCGTTTTCGGTGTTCCAGCCAGCAAACTGCTCAGGTTCATTGTTTCCAATAGAGGAATCCAAGCAAACCCAGCCAAAATCCGAGCCCTCTCAAAATTGGCCATGCCAACAGACTTAAAACATGTCCAAAAACTAGCTGGTTGCGTGGCAGCCTTAAGCCACTTGATCTCCTATTGGGAGAAAAGGCATTACCACTTTATCGACTACTCCGACGCACTGATCACTTCAACTGGATGGATGCGGCTACAATCGGTCTAGAAGAAATAAAAACCTTGTTAGCGGGTGATACGTCTCCAACGTATCTATAATTTTTGATTGCTCCATGCTACTTTATCTACTGTTTTAGGCCTTATTGGGCTTTATTTTCCACTTTTATATCATTTTTAGGACTAACCTATTAACCGGAGGCCCAGCCCAGAATTGCTGTTTTTTGCCTATTTCAGTATTTCGAAGAAAAGGAATATCAATCGGAGTCCAAACGAATGAAACCTTCGAGAACGTGATTTTCTCGCCGAACGTGATCCAGAGAACTTGGATTGCAAGTCAAGAAGCAACCGGAGCCTCCACGAGATAGGAGGGCGCCCCCTATAGGGCGCGCCCCCCCTGTCTTGTGGGCCCCTTGGGCGGCCACTGACATACTTCTTCTTCCTATATATAACTACGTACCCCGAAAACATCCCGGGGCACCACGAAACACAATTTCCACCACCGTAACCTTACGTATCCATGAGATCCCATCTTGGAGCCTTCATGAGACTTTCTGCGGGAGGAATCAAGCATGGGGGCCTCTACATCAACATCCTTGCCCCTCCGATGAGTTGTGAGTAGTTTACCACAGACCTACGGGTCCAAAGTTATTAGCTAGATGGCTTCTTCTATCTTTTTGGATCTCAATACAATGTTCTCCCCCTCTCTTGTGGAGATCTATTCGATGTAATCTCTTTTTGCGGTCTGTTTGTCGAGATCTGATGAATTGTGGGTTTATGATTAAGTTTATCTATGAATAATATTTGAATCTTCTCTAAATTCTTTTATGTATGATTGAGTTATCTTTGCAAGTCTCTTCGAATTATCGGTTTAGTTTGGCCTACTAGATTGATCTTTCTTGCCATGGGAGAAGTGCTTAGCTTTGGGTTCAATCTTGCGGTGTCCTTACCCAGTGATATAAGGGGTTGCAAGGCACGTATTGTGTTGTTGCCATCGAGGATAACAAGATGGGGTTTATATCATATTGCATGAGTTTATCCCTCTACATCATGTGTAACGCCCCGGATTCGATGCGCCAGGTGTCCGTCAGTTATTCGCCATCGTTGCCATGTCATGTGCTTGCGTGTTGCACTTTTCCATGTCATCATCTTCTTTTCATATCATGTCGTCATGTGCATCGCATTTGCATACATGTTTGTCTCATGCATTCGAGCATTTTCCCCGTTGTCCGTTTTCCAATCCGGCACTCCTATGTCACCCGGCGCCCCCTCTTGTCTCTTTTTGTGTGCGGGTGTTAAATGGTCTCGGAATGGACCGAGGTTTGTCAAGCGGCCTTGGTATAACACCGTGAACCGCTGTCAAGTTTCGGGTCATTTGGAGGTCGTTTGATACCCCATCGGTTAACCGGGTAACCGCGAAAGCCTCCTTCTCTTTGCAGCCCAACACCCCTCCAAAGTGGCCCAAAACCCAGCAAACTCCCCTCCATACTCTCGGTCGTTCGATCACGATCGCGTGGCCAAAAACCGCTCCTCATTTGGACTCTCCTAGCTCCCAGAATCTATTTATATGCCCCTCCCCCCGAAATTCGCGGATCAAATCCACCCTAACCCTAGCAGTCTTCCTCCTCGCGCCGCCGGACACGTCCGCCCGTGCCGGACATGTCCGCTGGATACCTCACCCCGACCAATCCCACTGCGGCACGTCAGCAGCGCCACCGCCTCGCCCAATCCCACCGCGCCACGTCGTTGCCGCGGCCCCCCTCTCTCCTCCGCCGCCAGAACCCGCGGCCAGATCCGGCCAGCGGGGCCAGCGCCGCCGCCCGCCGCCGCCCGTCCGGACCATGAGCCCAGCGCCGCGCGCGCGCCAGCGCTGAGTCGCCGCCTCCGCCGGCCTCGCCCGCCGCCGTCCCACCGCCGGATCCCCGCCGCCTCGCCTTCCCGCCTCGCTGCTCGCCCGCTGCAGGCTTCGCGCCGTCCGGACCGCTTGCCGCGCCCGCATCTCCCTCGACCCGCCGCCATCTCGCCTCCCGCGGCACCGCGCACCACTCGAGCGGCCGCCCAGCGCCGCCTCGTGCCGATCCGGAGGGCATCGGCCGGATCCGGCCGCCGGCGCCTCCCTCCGTCCGAACCCGAGTCCGCCTCGGCTTCCGTGCCTCGCCGGAGGTCCGGGGCATCGCCCTGCCGTCGGTCGTCGTCGGCCCCGTGCCGGGATGGCCTTGTCCAGATCCAGCCCTGACCCGCCAAGCAAACACACCGGCACGCCCGTCTCGTACCCCTCCGTCCACTTTTCCCTGAGGTGAGATTTTGCCAAGTCCCCGATATTTTGACATTATCATGCCATGTTCATCGCATCATATCTCCATGCATACTACTCCATTTCGTGCGTGTAACATGTAAAATTGTTCGCCTCGACGAGTACTTTATTTCATTCCATTGCATCATGTTCATTTGAGTCCATCTTGATGCCTGAATCATCGTTGCAAGAGTGCTATGTGATGTTAATCTGCTGAAACTGTTATAACTTGGTGATTTGTCATTTTTGCCATGTTTGATGTGTGCATCCTATGAGCATGAGCTCTACATGTGTTTTGAACTACATCATGCCATATTTACAGGGGTGCTATCCATGTATTTTTGTGATTCCTGTAGTGAGTGCATCAAGCTTGTTAAGTAGGGTACTTGCTGTTGCTGTTTTGCATGTCTGAATCTGCTATATCATGATGCTATGTTAACCTGCTTCTACAAGTCATTCTATGCATAATCTGGAGAAGTTCACTAAGGGTGTTTTGTTCTACATGTCATGCTCTATCCATCCATGCCCCTGGTTGCATTTATAGTCTGCTGTAACTTTTTGTAATCTTGCTCTCAAATTGCTAAATAATGTTGTTGTCAGCCTATTAACATTAAGTTCAATGTTGCCATGATTTTTGTTAGTGATCCATGCATCCTATGAACGTGCTCTTGCCATTCTTAGCTTCATAAACATGTCTCCTTACTGTTGGGTGCCTTGCCATGCCATGTATTGCTTTGTGGTGATTGGTTCAAGCTCACCAACATGCCTACTTATTGTTGTTCCTGCCATGTATGAATCTGTCATATAACTTGCCATGTTTACATGGGTGCCATCATATCTTCTGATCCTTTTTGGCTCATAGTCACTAAAGGACTTTTGTTCTATGCAATCAGTAGATTCATTCCATACCTTTGTTTGCCTTGATAAGTTCCTGTAGCATGTTGTTTGATAGCTCTAAACATTGCAACCTGATGTTATTTCTGCTGAAGTCTGAAACTGTTAGTATTTGCAATCTTGCCATGTGTGTTTGCGCATGTTCTAGTGATTTCTGGAGATAGCTCAGTGTTCATGTTTTCTAATGCTTTACCTGTAAATAATGCCCATGCCTTTTGTTCTCATGTTAAGATGATGTAGCTTGTTGTTTAGGTGATTGCATTATGCCTAGTTGCTGTTTTGGACATCTTGTCCTTTAAACTTGTATAGAGTGTATGTGTTGAACCGTTGCTCCGTTTTGAGTGTGCTCTATATGAAACTTGTTTGATTTTGCATGTAGTTTCATATTACCATGTTGCATCCTTGTTTTGAGGTGTTTGCTTGATGTTTGTATGCATTTTGCATCAATGCCATGCTTAACTTGTTTTGCTCATATCTTCTAGGCCGTAGCTCCGAATTAAATGAACTTTATATGTAACTTGACTAGAATTTCGTGTAGATCATCGTGGTGCATCTTAACTTGCTGTTTAAAAACTTGAACATAAATTTATTCAGATCTGGACCAATTTCGAAATTTGCATATGAGGACTTACCGGAATTGTTATATGTTGTTTCCGGCCTCATTTAAACTTGCTTTGATGTGTTGGTCTTGTATGCATCATCTTTTGCCATGAGTAGCTTCATGTAGCCTTGTCATGCATCATGTTTGGTTGTGCATCATGCCTTGTTCATGTGTGGTGTGTTTACCATGTTGTGTGCTTCTCTCGATAGTTCCCGTTTCGTTGCGATCGTGAGGATTCGTTCATCTACGCTTGGTTCGTCTTCGTGGCTTCATCTTCTTCATGGACTCTTTCTTCTTCCTTGCGGGATTTCAGGCAAGATGACCGCTACCCTGGATCTCACTACTATCATTGCTATGCTAGTTGCTTCGTTCTTTCGCTATGCTGCGCTACCTATCACTTGCTGCTCAAGCCTCCCAAATTGCCATGAACCTATAACGTTTGTCACCCTTACTAGCAAACCATTGCTTGGCTATGTTACCGCTTTGCTCAGCCCTCTTATAGCGTTGCTAGTTGCAGGTGAAGATGAAGATTGCTCCATGTTGGATTATGTTTATGTTGGGATATCACAATATCTCTTATATTATTAATGCATCTATATACTTGGTAAAGGGTGGAAGGCTCGGCCTTATGCCTGGTGTTTTGTTCCACTCTTGCCGCCCTAGTTTCCATCATATCGGTATTATGTTCCCGGATTTTGCGTCCCTAAGCGGTTGGGTGGTTTATGGGACCCCTTGACAGTTCGCTTTGAATAAGACTCCTCCAAGCAAGGCCCAACCTTGGTTTTACCATTTGCCTCACCACCACCTACTTTTCCCTTGGAGTCGCTCTCTCGAGGGTCATCTTTATTTAGCCCCCGGGCGGTGCTTCTCTAAGTGCTGGTCGAACCAGAAACTCATGGGCCACCTTGAGGCAACTTTGAGGGCTGGTTTTACTTGTAGCTAGTCTCATCCGGTGTTGCCACGAGAACGAGATATGTGCAGCTCCTATCGGGATTGTCGGCGCATCAGGCGGTCTTGCTGGTCTTGTTTTATTCTGTCGAAATGTCTTGTGGCCGGATTCGAGACTGATCGGTCTTCCGGGAGAAGAATATCCTTCGTTGATCGCGAGAGCTTATCATGGGCTAAGTTGGGACACCCTGCAGGGTATAAACTTTCGAGAGCCGTGCCCGCGGTTATGTGGCAGATGGGAATTTGTTAATGTCGGTTGTAGTAAACTTGAAGCAAACTCTTCTAAAATACACCAACCGTGTGCGTAACCGTGAGTGTCTCTTTTCGGGGTTGATCGAGAGGAGAACACGGTTCTTGGGTTATGTCGGCGTAAGTAGGAGTTCAGGATCACTTCTTGATCATTACTAGTTGACGACCGTTCCTTTGTTTCTCTTCTCGCTCTCATTTGCATATGTTAGCCACCATATATGCTTAGTCGCTGCTGCAACCTCACCACTTTACCCCTTCCTTTCCCATTAAGCTTTGCTAGTCTTGATACCCATGGTAATGGGATTGCTGAGTCCTCGTGGCTCACAGATTACTACAACAACAGTTGCAGGTACAGATTATGCGATGATCATGACGCGAGAGCGATGTTTGCTCGTGTTGGAGTTCTTCTTCTTCTTCGTCGATCAGGGGATAGGTTCCAGGTCGGCAGCCTGGGCTAGCAGGGTGGGTATTGTTTGAGTTTCTGTTTATGATTCATCCGTAGTCGGATGTTGATCTTGTATATGATGCTGATGTATTCTTGTGGCATTTGTGCCTTATGTATGTATCCCCATCTATTATGTAATGTTGATGTAATGATATCCACCTCGCAAAAGCGTCTTCAAGATGCGCTTCTATCCTTGGTGGTACCTTCAAGTTCCTTTTGGATAGGGTCGCATCTTGGGCGTGACATCATGTCATCTTGTTTAAAGCGTTACTCTGTTCTTATGAACTTAATACCCTAGATGCATGCTGGATAGCGGTCGATGTGTGGAGTAATAGTAGTAGATGCAGGCAGGAGTCGGTCTACTTGTTATGGACCTGATGCCTATATACATGATCGTTCCTAGATAATCTCATAACTATGCGCTTTTCTATCAATTGCTCGACAGTAATTTGTTCACCCACCGTAATACTTATGCTATCTCGAGAGAAGCCTCTAGTGAAACCTATGGCCCCCGGGTCTATCTCTTATGATATTTGCTTTCAATTTACTTTTATTTGCATCTTTACTTTTTGCATCTATACCAAAAATACCAAAAATATTATTTACTATCTTTATTAGATCTCACTTTCGCAAGTGGCCGTGAAGGGATTGACAACCCCTTTATTGCGATGGTTGCGAGTTCTCAGTTTGTTTGTGTAGGTGTGTGGGACTTTTGAGGAGCCTCCTACTGGATTGATACCTTGGTTCTCAAAACTGAAGGAAATACTTACGCTACACTTTGCTGCATCACCCTCTCCTCTTCGAGGAAAACCAACGCAAGCTCAAGACATAGCATGAAGGATTTCTGGCGCCATTGCCGGGGAGGTCTTCGCTCAAGTCAAGACATACCAAGTACCCATCACAAACCTATCTCCCTCGCATTTACATTACTTGCCATTTGCCTCTCGTTTTCCTCTCCCCCACTTCACCCTTGCCGTTTTATTCGCCCTCTCTTTCCCAATCTCCTCCTCTTTTTCCCGTTGCCTTTTCCTCGTCCGTTTGTTTGCTTGTGTGTTGGATTACTTGTTGCCATGACGCAAGATAATACCAAGTTGTGTGACTTCTCGAATACGAATAATAATGATTTCCTTAGTACTCCGATTGCTCCTCTTAATAATGATGAGTCTTGTGAAATCAATACCGCTTTGCTGAATCTTGGTATGAAAGATCAATTCGCCAGCCTTCCTAGTGAAGATGTCGCTACTCACCTAAACAACTTTGTTGATTTGTGTGATATGCAGAAAGATACGGATAACAATGTTGTCAAATTGAAGTTATTTCCGTTTTCACTTAGAGATCGTGCTAAACTTTGGTTTTCATCTTTGCCTAAAAATAGTATTGATTCTTGGAACAAGTGCAAAGATTCTTTTATTTCTAAGTATTTTCCTCCCACTAAGATCATCACTCTTAAGAACGATATTATGAATTTTAAACAACTTGATCATGAGCATGTTGCCCAATCTTGGGAAAGAATGAAATTGATGCTTCACAATTGCCCTACTCATGGTTTGAATTTATGGATGATCATACAAAAAATTTATGCCGGTTTGAACTTTGCTTCTAGAAATCTCTTAGATTCGGCTGCAGGAGGCACCTTTATGGAGGTCACGTTAGGAGATGCTACAAAATTACTTCATAATATCATGGCTAATTATTCTCAATGGAACACCGAAAGATCTTCTAGTAAAAGAGTGCATGCTATAGAAGAAATCAATGTTTTGAGTGGAAAGATGGATGAACTTATGAAGATGTTTGCTACTAAAAATACTCCTCTTGATCCTAATGATATGCCTTTGTCTTCCTTCATTGAGAATAATAATGAATCTATGTATGTGAATTTTGTTTGTAGGAATAGTTTTGGAAACAATGCTTATAGAGGAAATTTTAATGCTAGACCGTTCCCTAGTAATCCCTCTAATAATTATGGAAATTCCTACAATTATTCTTATGGTAATTTTAATAAGATGCCCTCTGATTTTGAGAATAGTGTGAAAGAATTTATGATCTCTCAAAATAATTTTAATGCTATGCTTGAGCAAAAATTGCTCAAAGTTGATGATTTGGCTAGGAACGTTGATAGACATTCGCTTGATGTTAATTCTCTTAAACTTGGATCTTCTTCTCCTAATCATGATATCAATGAGTCTCTCAAAGTAATGAGAATTTCCATTGACGAGTGCAAGGAAAGAACCGCTAGATTGCGTGCTAAGAAAGAAAGCTTTATAAAAGCGTGTTCCTCTAGTTTCCATGAAAATAATGATGAGGATCTTAAAGTTCTTGATGCATCTCTGATTAGATCTATGTTTTGCAATATGAACTTTGATGATTATGGGACTGATGATGAATCAACTTTGCCTAGAAGGCGTCCCAAGAATTCGGAATCTTTAGATCTTAATGATAAATTTGGTAAAAGTGAGATTGGAGTATCCTCAACTTCTAATAATGTTGAACCCACTATCTCGGACTTCATGGAATTTAATTATGATAATTGCTCTTTAAAAGGTTGTATTTCCTTGTTGCAAGCCGTTATTAATTCTCCTCATGCTTATAGTCAAAATAAAGCTTTCACTAAGCATATTGTTGATGCCTTGATGCAATCTTATGATGAAAAACTTAATTTGGAAGTTTCTATACCTAGAAAACTTAATGATGAGTGGGAACCTACTATAAAGATTAGAATTAAAGATTATGAGTGTTTTGCTTTGTGTGATTTGGGTGCTAGTGTTTCCACGATTCCGAAAACTTTATGTGATATTCTAGGTTTCCATGATCTTGATGATTGTTCGTTAAATTTGCACCTTGCGGATTCCACCATTAAAAAGCCTATGGGAAGGATCAATGATGTTCTTATCGTTGCAAACAGAAATTTGGTGCCCGTAGATTTTGTCGTTCTTGATATAGATTGCAATCTTTCATGTCCTATTATTCTTGGTAGACCTTTCCTTAGAACGATTGGTGCGATTATTGATATGAAGGAAGGGAATATTAGATTCCAGTTTCCCTTAAAGAAAGGCATGGAGCACTTTCCAAGAAAGAAAGTTAAATTACCTTATGATTCTATCATGCGTGCTACTTATGAGTTTAGTGCCAAAGACGGCACCCGTTAGATCTATCCTCGCTTTTATGCCTAGCTACGGGCGTTAAACGATAGCGCTAGTTGGGAGGCAACCCAATTTTATTTTTGTGTTTTTTGTTTTTGTTTATGTTTAGGAATAAATAATCCATCTACCCTCTGTTTAGATGTGGTTTTATCTTTTAATTAGTGTTTGTGCCAAGTTAAACCTATTGGATCTTCTTGGATGATAGTTATTTGATCTTGCTGTAATTTCCTGAAACTTTGCGCTTAGTGCCCGAATTGTTAAAAATCACCAGAACGTGATAAAATAGTGATTCCAATTGCTGCTGATCAATAAACAAATTTTATAGGTCTTCTAATTTTGGTAGATTTTTTGGGGTTCCATAAGTTTGCGTTAGTTACAGATTACTACAGACTGTTTTGTTTTTGACAGATTCTGTTTTTCGTGTGTTGCTTGCTTATTTTGATGAATCTATGGCCAATAAATTAGTTTATAATCCATAGAAAAGTTGGAATACAGTAGGTTTAACACCAATATAAATAAAGAATGAGTTCATTACAGTACCTTAAAGTAGTCTTTTGTTTTCTTTCTCTAACGGAGCTCACGAGATTTCTATTGAGTTTTGTGTTGTGAAGTTTTCAAGTTTTGGGTGAAGTTTTTATGGACTATGGAATAAAGGGTGGCAAGAGCCTAAGCTTGGGGATGCCCATGGCACCCCAATATATTCAGGAATAGCCAAAAGCCTAAGCTTGGGGATGCCCCGGGAAGGCATCCCCTCTTTCGTCTTCGTTCATTGGTAACTTTACTTGGGGCTATATTTTTATTCACCACATGATAAGTGTTTTGCTTGGAGCGTCTTGTATTATTTGTGTCGGGTTTCGGGTTCCGGCAGACCCTCTAGGTTCAAACTCTGGGGTGCGCGCGGAGATCTCACCTCCTGCCTACCTGCACCTCGTCGCCTCGCTAGGATCTAAACTACCAAAAGAACAACACGAGAGACACAAGGTTTATACTGGTTCGGGCCACCATTGTGGTGTAACACCCTACTCCAGTGTGTGGTGTGGTGGATTGCCTCTGGGGCTGATGAAGAACAATACAAGGAAGAACAGCCTCGCGAGGGTCTGTTCTTGGCCGGTGCGATGAACTGCTAGGGGGAGTTCAGTCGCTCTCTCTCTCTCTGTGTGCCGATTCAAGATGCCTTTACCCTGTGGGTGGCTAGTCCTATTTATAGGCAAAGGCCCTGGGCCTCTTCCCAAATATTGAGCGGGAAGGGCGCCAACAATTGGCCAATTTGAAGGGGAACATCTAGTACACTTATCCTGACTAAAGTTGGTCCTCGCCTGTCAAAGGCTCTCGTGGTGACGCCGGCTTGGGCTCCACGATGACTTCCTTCCTGCCGTTGCGACGGTCTTGGTCTTGTTGCACCGAAACGGATGCCTTTGCTTGATACTCTTGCCCGCGCTTGCCCCCTTTGCACCAAAGAGGAAATGAGGACACTGCGCGGCTGGCGCCCGCCTGGCGCCCTTGGTCGTCATGGCTTGCGTCATGGGCACCTCGTGAGGTACCCGCCTTGATCTCTCCGCCTCCTCGCGAGCCAGCTGACGAAGCCGTGCAGGGAAGCTTCACGTCGTCGCCCAGCAATGAGGCCCCTCGCGAGGTCTTGAGCTTCGTCTTGATGAAGATGGGCGTCTGGGCCACCCTTGAGCCACGCCGCAGGCCGTGGCAGGCAAGTCAGGTACCCCGTTCCCGAACACCGACAGTAGCCCGGGCCCAAAGGCGTGCCTGGACTTGTCTGAGCAGACAAGCGAAGGGGCAAGTTCGAAGCGCCGCAGGCCCTAAAAGCCTGCGGCCTCGGGCGCCGCGTGGCGGTTGATTGGACGTGGGCGGCCCTGTTTCCCCACGCCTCCTTATTTTGCTCCCAGCTAGGCGGACCCGTGATTGCACACAGTCGTTCCTCTTTTCGCTGCTCGACCGTCCGCTGCTCTTCCTCCTCTCGAGCTCCAGTATCTGCTTCCAATCCAATCTCGAATCCTCCCTCCTTCCATTGCCATGGCTCCGACAAAGAAGGGAAAAGGGAAGAAACCTCTGCCTCCGCCTCGCTCGTCGTCGTCGACGGCTCCTGCCGTCGATCGGTCGATCATACTCAACCGAGAAGGCTTGGACAAGGTCAGCTCTGATCTGGCCACTATCTTCAATGAGTGCGGGAGGACGACGGACTGGCCTGCGTCTCACTTCTCCATCGACAGAATAGTCACCGAGGTCCGGTACTTCGCCGACGCCCTGTGGGTGGGACTGGTTCCCCCCTTTTCCAATTTCTTCAATGCTGTGCTTTCCCGTTACCAGATCCATATGATGCATTTGGGTCCTGAATCCATTACTCTTCTTGCCGTTTTTGCCTTTGTCTGTGAGGCGATGGTGGGCATCCCTCCTTCAGTTGCCTTGCTGCGTCACTTCTTTTCTTTGCGCCTCGTCGACCCCACCCAATGCTCGGGGTACGTGAGCTTCATTGCCGCACCTGAAACAGCGGCTTCAGGGATTGATTTCAGTCTTCCCCCGCTCGCGTCTGGGTTCCGCGAGCGGTGGCTGTACGTGGATGTCGGGGTGCCCAGCCCCCTACTTTCGGAGCCAACATCGCTTGCAGTCCCCAATTCAGGCTGGGGCCAGGATGTCGGCGTTCTGGGAACGGGGGTCCCCAGACTTGCCTGCCTGCGGCCTGCGGTGTGGCTCAAAGGAGGCCTAGGACAGCCCATCTTCATCAACGCAAGCTCAAGGCCCTCGCGAGGGGCCAAGCCTCGCGGGGCGGACGGCAATGAGCTTCCTTAGGCACGGCCTCGTCAGGCTGGCTCATGAGGAGGCGGAGAGTTCACGGCAGGGTACCTTGCGAGGTGCCCATGATGCAAGCCATGACGACCAAGGCGCCCGGTCGAGGCGCCAACCCAGCATGGCGTCCTCCTTTCCTCTTTGGTGCAAAGGAGCAAGCGCGGCGAGAGCATCAAGCAAAGGCATCTGTTTGGTGCAACAAGAGCAAGACCAGCCCCAGCGGCTGGGAGGAGTCATCGTGGAGCCCAAGCAGGCGTCATCACGAGCCTTTGGCGGCGAGGACCAACTTTAGTCGGGATAAGTGTACCCGCTGTTCCCCTTCAAAATGGCCAATTGTTGGCGCCCTTCTCGCTCAATATTTGGGAAGAGGCCCAGGGCCTTCGCCTATAAATAGGAGTAGCCACACTCAGAGGACGGGCATCTAGAGAGAGACGAAGAGGCATCTAGAGAGAGACGAAGAGGCATCTAGAGAGAGAAGAAGAGGCATCTAGAGAGAGACGAAGAGGCATCTAGAGAGAGACAAAGAGGCAATCTGGAATCAGGGAGAGAGAGAAGGCGACTGAACTCCTCCTAGCAGTTCATCGCCCCGGCCAAGAACAGACCCTCGCGAGGTTGTTCTTCCTTGTATTGTTCATCACCATCAGCCCAAGAGGCAGTCCACCACACCACACACTGGAGTAGGGTATTACACCACAATGGTGGCCTGAACCAGTATAAATCTCGTGTCTCTTGTGCTGTTCCGTTTAGTAGTTTAGGTCCCAGCGATTCGGCGAGGTGCGAGACGGTGAAGAGTTGGATCTCCGCGCACCCAGTGTTGAACCTCAAGGGTCTGCGGAACCGAAATCCGACATTTAGCGCGCCCGGTAGAGTGCGCGGAATCTGCCTTCGTCGCCTCGTTCTTCCCGACCACCGCAACCATGTCGGCGCCCGTCGAACCAGCGCCCGCGCCGAGCCGCCCTCTCCTCCCATGTCGCCCAGACAGCTCCGTCGTGGCGCCCTCGTCGTTCCCGTCACCTGCCGTCAAAGCCGCCACCGGCCCGGCGGGGAACGAGCAGCAAGCATCATCCCAGCACCCGTCCATGAGGCGGGACGGCCGCAACGCCACACCTTCGCTCACCCCCGCTGGTTCTTCGTCACGCGCACCCCGCGCGGCCATGGAGGCCCGGGCTGCACTCATCGCGGCGAACGAGCTCCTGCGCTACCGCCCCATCGACGACGTCTACGAAGAATGGCTCGACCAAGTCGCCGAGCTCGTCCGCGCTGCAGGAGGCGCCCCCGTGCCGTCCGTCTCGCTGCACCGCACCCCGCCAAGCGCGGGCGATGAAGCTCCCGCGACGCCTCAACCGCCTCCTCCTGAAGAAGGCCCCCTGGCCCCAAAAGCGCGGCCACAGGCGGAACCCGTTCCGCCAGTGCCGCGCTGCAACAGCAGAAGCTGTCAAGAAGTTCCTCGCCCACAAGAAGCTGCCCGGCGCTCCCGCTCCGGGACATCAAGACCCTGCGCTGCCCCCAGCCGCGGCGCAGGGAGGCCCGCAAGACCAAGCTCTCTGCCGTCCGAGGCCCCCCGCGGCCACGGCGGGCTGCCGCGCGTTCACCTTCGAGCTGCGCAGCGTTGCGTGGCCCGCTAAGTTCAAGCCAAACCTGCCTCCTCGCTATGACGGCACAGCTGACCCTACAGAGTTCCTCCAGCTCTACGAGCTGGGCAACGAGGCTGCCAATGGGGATGAAAAGGTCATGGCGAACTGGTTTCCCATAGCGCTCAAGGACGGAGCCTGCACCTGGCTCCTGAATCTTGCCCCAGGCACGATCTCTTCCTGGGCCGAGATGCGCACCCGCTTCATCGCCAACTTCGAGGGTAACGGAGGAGGCCATCATCTCTGCCTTCTCCGACGGCGTGCGCGACGTCAAGATGAAGGAGGAGCTGGCGATGCATGAAGATCTGTGCACCTCCTTGGAGCTGTTCAACTTGGCGACCAAGTGCGCCACGGCTGAGGAGGGGCGCCTCTCCCTCCTCGAGCTGCCTGCCGCGGATCTCGAAGAAAAGAAGTCCAAGGCCAAGGACGTGAAGCGCAAGGGGGCTGCCGTACTCGCGGCCGAACCAGACACCAAGCGAGGCAGAGATCAGCCCGAGTCTTCCAAGGGCAGCCGATACTGCGTGTACCACGACCTCCACACCCACAACACCAATGAATGCCAAGAGCTCTGGGCCGTACGCGAAGGAAGGGTCGGCAGACGCCCGGCGCAGCGACGGGGCTCGGCCGAGAGGAGGAAGGAATGCGGGGCCTTTGGGAAGACCCGCGGCCAGCGCCAAGGGTGGCGCGACCAACCTCGCGAGGACCGTTAGCAAGACCCGCCGAGGGAGGCTGGAGGATCAGCCTCGCGAGATCGCCCAGAGGGGCAGAGCCTCCCTCCGCTGCCGCCGCCGCCAAGGAGAATCGAAGACCGTCATCGGGGCGAGGGGCTGGGGCTTCCGGAAGCGCGTGCGATCGCTTTGCATCTGGGCGAGCTCAAGCCCCAGCCTCTCGGCGCATCTTCAAGCGTTTCGCTTGAAGTGAATGCAGTCCTCCCAAGCTCGAGGCCACGCGCCCTCTCGGGTGGTCGGCGTGCGCCATCACGTTCAACTCAGCGGATCAGCTCAAGTGGGCAGCCACAGCCGGAGTTCTCCCGATGCTTTGTTCCCCAATCATCAGCAACGTGCAGGTCACCAAGACCCTCATCGACGGCGGGGCAGGACTCAACGTCTGTCCGTGGAAGCGTTCAACAATCTTCAAGTGCCTTACTGATCGGCTTCAGCCAACCAAGCCTTTCTCCGGAGTCACCGGCGGCTCCACGGTCCCGATCGGGCAGGTCCGCCTTCCTGTCACCTTGAACTCGCGACAACTACCGCACCGAGCTCGCCGACTTGGCGTCGCCCACATTACGCTGCCGATAGCGCCATCCTCGGGTACCGCGTTAGCCAAATTCATGGCGTAACCCACCACGGCTAACGTCCTCAAGATGCCGAGAAGCGGCGGGGTCATCACGGTGCCCTGTGAAGAGAGAGACGCGATGTGCTCCACAGGCGAGCCTTTCAGGCCGCATCGCTAGAAGACCCAGACCACAGCAGCAGGAGGCCTCCCGAGGCCGCACCCAAGAAGAAGAAGACATCGACCGACCCGGCTCCTCAAGAGACAGGCCCCTCAGGGCCCGTGCCGGGCCAGGGGGAGCCTCCTTCCATCGCATAGGAAAGCGCGCCCGGCGCCCTCCTCAGGCAGGGCTCGGGGGCTCTCACCTGGAGGGCCGCCGACCTCGCCAGGGTCACGAGGGAGGCGTTTGGGCACCACGTGGAGGCATGTTTCAAAGCATGTTTCCCGCAAGCAGGAGCAAGGCAAGGAGGGCCGAACCCTCAGGAGTTCGTCAGCAAGGCCATTCAGGAGCTACAGGAGTCAAGGGTCATGAGGGGCAGCCGCCGCCTGCCCGCTGTGGCCCCCCATCCAGGCGAGGATGGTGGGCTGCGCGTCTACATCGACATACCAGGGCTCAACCGAGCCGCGTCTCAAGAGCGCCTCTGGCCCTCGCGAGTGGGACGGTGCGAGGGTCTGCCCCACAGCTACGTGTGCATGCCTTATGGCCTGCCAAACGCGGCAGCTGCGCACCAGCATCTCATGAGGGCCATCTTGGAGGCTCAAGAGGTCAGGCACGCCGCAGCCCTGGCGGAGATGGAGATGGCCCGCGAGGAGCCGCCAGCCCCTTCGGATCCTCCCAAGGCCCCCGGGCCTGGGGGCTCGTGAGATCGGCTCCCGCAGCCCACCGAGTCTGCTACATCAACACCCCTTCGTCCCCAACATCACCAGGTGACATCTTTAAGTTTCGTTTCAGGCTGGGAGCGCCTTCAGGGCCGCATTATTCCCAGGCCGCGTGGGTCCGTCCCTGCGGCATGTATTCCTTTTATTTCATGTCATTAGCTTATCCTCTTGGGGGCGCCCCTCGGGCTGCAACATCCCCAAGCCGCTCGGGCCTATCCCAGCGGCATGTATCCTTCCTACGTTTTCCTTAGGATTATGCTCTCGCTCCACCATGCTTGTTATTTGGTGCCTTTTCTGGGTGACGGAATCTTGCACGTTAAAGGGGGTGCACGAGCATCGCGACTCAGGGGCTCCTACGGCCTCGGCCCTCACCCTCGATCTTGTCCATGGCATCGCTACGGCTTGCCGGCCGACGGGTGAGACCAGCCGAGAGCGGGACCCGGGCGTGGAGTTTCAGTCATCTAACCCAGCTTGCAGCGTTAAAGGGGGTGCACGAGCATCGCGACTCGTGGCTCCTACCAGCTCTCCAGCCCTCACCCTCTGGTCTTGTCCATGGCATCGCGACTGGCTTGCCAATGACGGTGAGACCAGCCGAGAGCTGGGACCGAGGCGTGAAACACCGCATCTGGCCAAATTTGCAGGAACACACTCGAAGATAAGGCCCGAGCCAGGCGCCTTCGCCTTGAGGTAGGGCCCCGTGAGTCCCGCGCTGGCTCACGGGTGCCCAGATACACCTCGTCCAGCCCCCGAGAGACGGTGGATTTCGGGTTGGCTCCATGCGCTTGGAGACTCAAGAGGGAGTACCTATACAGAACACGTGGAACATCCAGCACCTCGGAGGTTTCACCCTAAAGGGCCCAGAGCACGTGAAGAAGGCGAATGCTGTGAAGCTCATCTTTTGGAAAAGGCCCGAGCACATGAAGAAGGCAAATGCTGTGAAGCTCATCTTTTGGAAAAGGCCCGAGCACGTGAAGAAGGCGAATGCTGTGAAGCTCATCTTTTGGAAAAGGCCCGAGCACGTGAAGAAGGCGAATGCTGTGAAGCTCATCTTTTGGAAAAGGCCAGAGCACTGTGAAGAAGGCGAATGCCTATGAAGCTCATTCTTTTGGAAAAGGCCCGAGCACATGAAGAAGGCGAATGCTGTGAAGCTCGTTCTTTTTGGAAAAGGCCCAGAGCCTATGAAGAAGGCGAACGCCTGTGAAGCTATCGCGTTCGGAAAGGGCCGGAGCACTGTGAAGAGGGCAAGCCTTCGTGGCTCGCTTCCCAAAAGAAAGGCCCGAGCACTGTGAAGAGGGCCAACGCTGTGAAGCTCGCCGCCCGTGACACTCTCACGTAATAATGAGTTGGGGCTGTACACGCCCGAGTCTCGAGAGTGCCGGCCTCGGGACACAGGGGCTCCCTCCCACGCCCGATGGCAGCACTTAGCTCCGCTGGTGAGAAGATGTCGAAGACTAGACTAGGTGCCGGACGCGGCTTTTTCATTTGCTTTCTGCAGTTGACTAGTTATACCCATTTGGAGTTTTTATCGAAACTATCGCCTTCTTTTGGTCCGTGGTTCTTCGATCTTTTTCGCTCTCCTGCCTCGATTTCTCTTGCGTGGGGACTCGCGAGGCAGAGGCCACGGGAGCCCCCGCGAGCGTTCCTGCCCCTATCGCTCAAGTTTTCACGGCCCAGGTCACTGGTGGAGCACCCTCCTGACCATGCCTCACGGGCAGCACAACGCGAACACGGGGCCTGGATCGGTCGCCCCCGCGGCCACGGCTGGAGTTCACTTGCGAATGGGCGTACAACAGAAAGGAACAGTATCAGGATAACAAAAGCAGTACAATAATTAACGGCGTTAACCTAAACACGCCCCCACGGGGCCACACATTGTTGCCTTTTTGCGCAGGAGAAAAGAAAGAAAAAGGACAAAAGCAGGTGATGCACGCCCCGTGCCGGCCCTCTTGGAAGGCTCGAGCCGTCTCCGGAGCTCAGGCGGACTCCCTCTCGCGCTTCACCGGGGCGCGGCGGCAAGCGGACCCGCTGCCACCCCCAAGCGGTAGCGGCGTGGGGGCTGGCGCATGACGCTCTGGAAGAATCACCACTGAAGAAGAGCTGGTGAAGCGTGAGGAGTCACGAGCATCGCCCGGCCGCCCGTCTCGCTGCCCACCCCATCCACGCGGGGCTGATTCTTGTCGTGATCGTCGTCTTCGTGGCAGCACCCAGCGGCGACCGTCTTCCCGAACACCCTCACGAGAGGGTGGCGTCGCCATCGTGCTTGAAGTGCAGGGAACACTGTGGCGAAGACCACGCGACGCGAGTGAGCGTCTCGCCACCAAGGGTGGGAACAGGTTCCCGAGAGCGAGACCTCAGAGAAGCCCACGAAGCCCGGCTGCAGCAGCCATCCGCTCGAGCCAGAGGCCGCTCAGGGCGCCATCTGGGAGCTCACCCAGGAGGAAGCGCGGGAGCTGAAGCCAGATGTCGGACGCCTCCTCCGCCCTCACCATGAACTCCGGCAGCGCTTCAGCAGCATGGAGGCGCGGCCTCAGGGGACGCGCGGCCGGGGCATGCCCTCCGACCGTGGCCAGCCGCTCGCCGCCACGTTGAGAGCCTCCCTCACGGCCGCGGGGGACCGCCGTGGAGGCCACGGGATGCTTGCGAGGGCGACCTCGACCACGCTTAGGCGGGGGAGAGGAAGACTCGACCTGACGGCCCTTCCCCTTCTCTGCAGCCGAGAACTTCCTTGGTGGAGCCATGGAGAAGACGGAGAGACAAGAAAGGATAGACTGGAAGGGAGCGCGCCGTCCCGTACTTATAGCCGGCGAAGGCCAACCGTCGGCCTCCACGATCACCGGTAATCATGACCGACTCTGCATGCAGGGACTTGTCAAATCCGGGTGGTTACCGAGGCATCGTGGGGAAGCAGGGCACACGCGTCCAATCAACCGCCACGCGTCGCCCAAGACCGCAGGCTGTTAGGGCCCGCGACGCTTCGCACTTGCCCTTTCGCCTCTCTGCTCGGCCAAGTTCGGGCGCGCCGTGGGCCAGGGGCTATTGTCGGCGTTCAGGGCAGGGGTCCCCAGACTTGCTGCCTGCGGCCTGCGGCGTGGCTCAAAGGAGGCCCAGGACAGCCCATCTTCATCAACGCAAGCTCAAGGCCCTCGCGAGGGGCCAAGCCTCGCGGGGCGGACGGCAAGGAGCTTCCTCAGGCATGGCTTCGTCAGGCTGGCTCATGAGGAGGCGGAGAGTTCAAGGCAGGGTACCTCGCAAGGTGCCCATGACGCAAGCCATGACGACCAAGGGCGCCAGTTGGGCGCCAGCCCGCGCAGCGTCCTCCTTTCCTCTTTGGTGCAAAGGGAGCAAGCGCAGGCGAGAGCATCAAGCAAAGGCATCCGTTTCGGTGCAACAAGACCAAGACCAGCCCCAACGGCTTGGAGGGAGTCATCGTGGAGCCCAAGCAGGCGTCATCACCAGAGCCTTTGGTAGGCGAGGACCAACTTTAGTCAGGATAAGTGTACCCGCTGTTCCCCTTCAAAATGGCCAATTGTTGGCACCCTTCCCGCTCAATATTTGGGAAAAGGCCCAGGGCCTTCGCCTATAAATAGGAGTAGCCACACTCAGAGGAGGGGCATCTAGAGAGAGACGAAGAAGTATCTAGAGAGAGACGAAGAGGCATCTAGAGAGAGACAAAGAGGCAATCTGGAATCAGAGAGAGAGAGAGAGAAGGCGACTGAACTCCTCCTAGCAGTTCATCGCCCCGGCCAAGAACAAACCCTCGCGAGGCTGTTCTTCCTTGTATTGTTCATCACCATCAGCCCAAGAGGCAATCCACCACACCACACACTGGAGTAGGGTATTACACCATAATGGTGGCCTGAACCAGTATAAATCTCGTGTCTCTTATGCTGTTCCGTTTAGTTGTTTAGGTCCCAGCGATTCGGTGAGGTGCGAGACGGTGGAGGGTTGGATCTCCGCGCGCACCCCAGTGTTCGAACCTCAAGGGTCTGCCGGAACCCGAAATCCGACACAGGAGACACTCACGAGCCCCCGGCTCGTGTTCATCTGGCGTCGCTTCAAGTTTCTGAGGGCGCTCGGCGTGACGGCGACCAAGGTGGTGAAGGAGTTCCTGTTATGCCGCATTGCCCCTCTCTGGCGCCATTCCCGCCGGATGTGGGCCTTCAGCGGGCGTGAAGACCGCATGAGGCTCCAGGAGGAGGACCTGACGCCCGAAGCGCTGAGGAAGGTGCTCTTGGTCTTGACTGGGGACCCCTCCCCCGGCAGGATCCGGCAAGGGGGGGGGGGGCTTTGCTGTACTTTTGCTCGAACAGGGGCGACTTTGTGAATCAGATGCCTGGCTTCGACAAATGGGGGATGCGCCCCGCTGGCCTCATGGGGCTTCGCGAGAACCCAATGGTGGTGACTGCCCCTTCCAGTCGCCCACGGCGGTCCTTCCTCGAGTGGTGGAGCAGGGAGGCATGGGCCACCGAAGGCCGAGGGGGCCTCCACCGGGATGACGACGCCAGGCGGCGCTCCTGAGGTGGCAGCTCTTGAGGTCTGCACTGCTGCGGCTGAAGGCGTTGGGCCGCGGCCCGCGGCGCCCGTGGTTGAGGCCCCTGAGGCCCCAGCTACCCTTCTTGGTGAGGCGACCGGCGGCGTGCGTCAGGACGACGCCCCTGACGCTGGTCACCTTGATGCTTCTTCCTCGTCGCAGGCTGATCCCTGCGCTCAACTCCTGGGCAGCTTCCGCATGGACTTCGAGGCTCTCCGGAAGATAAGGGAGGCCTTGGGTGAGGACTACCCTTGCCGCATGTTGAAGCGTAGGAAGTATTTCGCCATTGATGAGTAAGCCTTCCCCTTTCCTAGCTCCTGATCTTCCCGTTGCTTTGGCTGATCCTTGCTCTGCAGGGCCCTTCCTGCCGAGCTCACGGAGATGGCTGAGGAGCCATCCCCCCAGGCTTCGCCCTCTCCACCGTCTTCGAGCACTCCGATCTCAAGCAGAGCCCTTGTGGTGAGGCTAGCCGGAGAGGTGAGCCATCTTGTGGCGCATCGCGGCTCTGCGCGCCTTGCGACCCTCCTTTGCGAGCCTTCTCGGGGCATTGCCAGCCTGCCTTGGGCTTCTCGTCTGGTCGTGGATGGCGATTGGCTGAGGTCAGCCCTGCGCTCTGCATTTGGGGATGGGCTGGCTCTAGGCCGGGCTTCTGGCGAGGCGTGCCCAACCATCGCGAGGGCGCCAGCCCCAGCCCCTTCCCGGAGGAGTGCTGATCATGCGGCCCCCGCACTTTTGGGGCAGAGGATGACGTGGAAGACGCGCTCGAGCGCGCCCGGGAGCGCCGCGTTCTTCGCCAAGGGTTTCTCCAGAGGGAGGCTGCTGCGGTGAGCCAGCTTGGTGAAGATCTCGCTGACGAATACGCGCGCGTTGAGGCTGAGGGCCTACGCCTGGCTAAAGAGAGGCGCAAGCTGAAGGTGGCTGTTTCCCATGCGCGCCTCCAGCATGACCTCGACAATGAGAAAGCCGAGGCGTCGCTGGGGGCCTCTCGGGAGGCCCGCTACCGGGTCGTCGAGGAGGCCCGAGAGGCTGACCGGCGGCGTGAGGCGGCGGAGGAGTGGGCGCGGGAACTCCAGGCCTGGTGCCATTCACTGGAGCAGCAGGTAGAGTTGCGTGAGACGGCCCTTGCGTCGATGAAGGGGGCTTCGGTCGACCAGGCAGAGGTCCTGAGACGCGAGGAGGCGCTGACGTTGGAAGCTGCCGAGCACGCCCACGATCTTGAGCATCTGGAGACGAGGGAACGCTTGGTGACGCAGGCGGAGGATGACGTCGCTGCGCGTGAGGCCCGAGTCATGGAAGAGGTTGAACGCCGGGTGGCGACGGCCCGCTTGAACCTTGAGTGCGAGTTCGAGGAGAGGATGGGGTTGATCAGGGTCGAGGCTGAAGGCAGGACCACCGCCCTGAGGACCAAGTTGGATGAAGTGACGCGGCGGGCCGACGCTTCTCGGGCCGCCCTCGGCGTGGCGCAGGAGGATCTGACTACCTCAGGCACCGAGGCGCTTCTTCTCCGTCAATGGGTGGACGAGGCTGAAGCCGTTGCGCATCAGAACGAGGACGAGATACGCCAGCGGCGGATCTTGGAGCACGAGCATGGCCCTATGCTCTCCACGCTCTGGGAGAGAGCTAACACGGGCTTGGGTAACATCTACGAGGCGGCCGTTAGCGAGCCTCACGCAGTCAACTATGCTGGCAACCTTCAGTTCTTCACCGACGTGGTGACGCAGCTGGAGGTGCGGTCGGTCAGAGCCAACAGGTTGGTGGAGGAGAGGAGTTGCGCCCTGCTTGGGCGCGCCTTTTCTCGCGTCTTCAGCCATCTTCGGAACATGGATCCCAACTTCGACTTTGATGCCGCCATCGCCCCGGTACCCCAGGCCATCCGGGGCAACCTGGCGCATTGGGTGGAAGACAACGTGGATGCCCTCGTCAGGGCCTTCGCTTCTGATAACGACGGCGTGGTCGTGGCTGCTGATGAAGGCGGCATGGCGAACGGCCCTGACGCCGCTGACGGCAACGCGGAGAGCGATGGTGAGGCCAGCGACGATTCAGGAGGTGCCCTTGAGGATGCATTGGGGGATTTATCCGACTGACCGCGTGTTGTTCCTGCTTCCTTACCCTGCGCAGGTAGAGTTCGGGCTTTGCCCTGAAGGTTGTAAGAGCATTTTGGGAGGGGGAGCCCCTCATGTAAAAACTTGCATTCAGCGTATTAGTAGATGCGATATCACCCATACGCCTGTGCCAAGTGGCTGGCTTTGCGACGAGCTGGCTGGTTTGTTTACCTTCGACCCGCGTGGGCCCCGAGATAGCCTGCGGAGGGCTGCGGTGTCCCGAGGGTCTCCTGAATGAGCCCATTGAACCTGTAATGAAGACCTCCTGAGAGGGCGCGGCGACGACAGTTCAGGCTGCACGCAAGCTAGGCCTAGCCCGGCTCGCGAGGGGAGGCAGCTGAGGCAAAGTGGTAACCAGAACGCGAGAGATTGCTCAAACGAGACTAAACACCCCTTCCCCGAACACACGCAAATCTCAAGCTCAAATCCAACTTAAATCCAACGGGGGAAAACGAGAGCCAAGGGGAAAAGCAAGGAAAGCAGAAAAAGGCCGCATCCGGCACCTAGTCTAGTCTTGGACGTCTTCTCAATAGCGTGGAGCTAAGTGCTGCCACTGGGCGTGGGAGGGAGCCCCAGGGCCTGAGGCCGGCACCCCTGAGACTCCAGGGCGTGTACAGCCCCACTCATTATTACATGAGAGTGTCACGGGGCGGCGAGCTTCACAGGCACTGGGCCTTCTTCACAGGTACCGACCTTGCTTCATATCGCCAGACGAGGGCCCCGCCTTGCGCCACACTCTAGTGCCACCGGCAGCGACCGGAAACCAAGGGCGCCGCCCGATGGGGTAGAGCGGTCGCCAGCCAGTTCCCCGGCGACCACGGGTCCTCTGCCAGGGGCAGGCCCTGAGGCACCTCCCCCGCAGAGGGCCTAACTCCTGAGGACGCCTTGCTCCGAACGCCGCGGTGGTGATGCCGGATCTCGGCCCCTCTCCTGCAGCCCCCGGCGCCCTCCTCCTGAGGGGTAGGAAACTGCGGGAGCAGGGTAGCCGTCCGCTGCAGCGACCTGTACCTCCTGCGATCCATGGTTAGCGCATGCCTGCTCCTGAGGAATTAGCGGTACCCGATAATCATTGCTTCCAGCGTGGCCGACGGAGATTTCCCGGGGCTCCTGGAAGAGCTCAGCTTCTGGTGCCTCGTCCCCCCAGCTTGGGCCGAGGAGCGAGCCATTTTCGTCCTCCTGTGTGTGCCCTTGATCCAACATGTGGGGCACGTACTCTTCCGGGGCCGCCACCCCGAATGCTGCGCCGTAGTGCTCCGTGTGCCATGCAGTTCTGCTTGAAACGCCCACCTCGGGGTGGTAGCGCGGTGGCCCACTGGGGCCGTGGGTCGTGGCAAGTCCTTCTTCGCTGGCTGGGGGCGGTGGCAGCGCCGCTGGTGGCCCGGTGCTGACGAGCTGGCTGGCGTTGGGGCGGCTTTGGATTCCGCCTGGAGCTGCGCGGGCCTGCGCGGAGCCTCCACGCGGGCCACCCTGGACCTGAGGTGGGAGTTGGGTGCAGAAGGGGTGAGCCCCCGATGCGGCGAAGCCCAGGAGCTCTGCCACCCGGTCCAACAGCATGTCGCGTCCGCCTTCCAGCAGCCTGCATTGCAGTAGCTCTCGGGCCACCGTGGCTTGCCCTTGAGTTCGCTTTGCTCTGTCGGGTGTGCGGCGTCGTGGCATGGCGTGGTTGGAGGCCCTAGACACCGACCGCGCCTGCCGCGGCGTGAAGCTGTCGTTGCTGACAGCGTCGCCCTGCCCGCAGCGCCCTGCGGACCGCGAGCTGCCTGGGCATCGGGTCGCCTGGGCGGCGGTTACGAATGGGCGGGCCAGGCCGTCCAGGGATCAGGGTTGCCCGCCTGGTCACCGGACATGGTGATGATGATGCGACGGGACGCGAAGCGGCAGAAGGTGGATTCCGGCGCACCACTACCTGTTGCGCCAAATGTCGGGTTTCGGGTTCCGGTAGACCCTCTAGGTTCGAACTCTGGGGTGCGCGCGGAGATCTCGCCACCTTCCTACCTGCACCTCGTCGCCTCGCTAGGATCTAAACTACCAAAATAACAACACGAGAGGCACAAGGTTTATACTGGTTCGGGCCTACAGAGAGGCACATTGTGGTGTAACACCCTACTCCAGTGTGTGGTGTGGTGGATTGCCTCTGGGGCTGATGAAGAACAATACAAGGAAGAACAGCCTCGCGAGGGTCTGTTCTTGGCCGGTGCGATGAACTGCTAGGGGGAGTTCAGTCGCTCTCTCTCTCTCTCTCTCTCTCTCTCTGCCGATTCAAAATGCCTCTACCCTGTGGGTGGCTAGTCCTATTTATAGGCAAAGGCCCTGGGCCTCTTCCCAAATATTGAGCGGGAAGGGCGCCAACAATTAGCCATTTGAAGGGAACATCTAGTACACTTATCTGACTAAAGTTGGTCCTACTTTGTCAAAGGCTACGGTGGTGTCGCCGGCTTGGGCTCCACGATGACTTCCTTCCTGCTGTTGCGAGGGTCTTGGTCTTGTTGCACCGAAATGGATGCCTTTGCTTGATACTCTTGCCTGCGCTTTCCCCCTTTGCACCAAAGAGGAAATGAGGACACTGCGTGGCTGGTGCCCTTTGGCGCCCTTGGTCGCGTCATGGCTTGCGTCATGGGCACCTCGTGAGGTACCCGCCTTGATCTCTCCGCCTCGCATGAGCCAGCCTGACGAGGCCGTGCTGAGAAGCTTCTGTCGTCCGCCTGCGAGACTTGGCCCCTCGCGAGGGTCTTGAGCTCATGCTGATGAAGATGGGCCGTGCTGGGCCACCCCTTGAGCCACGCCGCAGGCCGTAGGCAGGCAAGTCTGGGTACCCCCGTTCCCAGAACGCCGACAATTTGTGTCTTTGCTTGTTAGTTTACCACAATCATTCTTGCTGTACACACCTTTTGAGAAAGCTATACATGAATTGGAATTTGATAGAATACTCTATGTGCTTCACTTATATCTTTTGATCTTTATAGTTTTGCTCATAGTGCTTCACTTATATCTTTTGAGCGTGATAATCTTTGCTCTAGTGCTTCACTTAGATCTTTTAGAGCGCGGTGGTATATTTGTTTTAAAGAAACTTTTGATCTCTCATGCTTCACTTAGATTATTTTGAGAGACGTTAATAGCATGGTAATTTGCTTAAAGTTAATATGCTTGGTATTCAAGATATGTGAAACTTTCTTTTGAGTGAGTTGAATACTAAGAAATGTTTGATGCTTGATAATTGTTTTGAGATATGAAGATGGTGATATTAGAGTCATGCTAGTTGAGTAGTTCTGAATTTAAAGAGTACTTGTGTTGAAGTTTGTGATTCCCGTAGCATGCACGTATGGTGAACCGTTATGTGATGAACTCGGAGCATGATTTATTTATTGATTGTCTTCCTTATGAGTGGCGGTCGGGGACGAGCGATGGTATTTTCCTACCAATCTACCCCCCTAGGAGCATGCGCATAATACTTTGCTTTGATAACTTCTAGATTTTTGCAATAAGTATATGAGTTCTTTATGACTAATGTTGAGTCCATGGATTATACGCACTTTTTCCCATCCTTCCACCATTGCTAGCCTCTCTAATACCGCACACTTTTCGCCGGTATCATACACCCACCATATATCTTCCTCAAAACAGCCACCATACCTACCTATTATGGCATTTCCATAGGCATTCCAAGATATATTGCCATGCAACTTTCCACCATTCCGTTTATTATGACACGCTCCATCATTGTCATATTGCTAGCATGATCATGTAGTTGACATCGTATTTTTGGCAAAGCCACCGTTCATAATTCTTTCATACATGTCACTCATATTTCATGGCATATCCCAGTACACCACCGGAGGCATTCATATAGAGTCATATTTTTGTTCTAAGTATTGAGTTGTAATTGTTGAGTTGTAAGTAAATAAAAGTGTGATGATCACTACAGGAATCAGCTACTTTGCCGTCCGCCATGGCGGACGGCAAAGGCATGAATGGCGGACGGCAAAATCCTTTGCCGTCAGCCACGGACGCAACAACGAGCTCCGCAGCGTAGGCTACGATGAACAGCTACTTTGCCGTCCGCTTCACGGTGGTGACGGCAAAGGCCCTTTGCCGTCCGCGACGGACGGCAAAAGAGAGCGGACGGCAATAATTGCGCCGTCGATCCGTTAAGTGTCTAACGGCAGGCCTTTGCCGTCCGCCGCTAACGGCAAAATTTCTAGTGTCTTTGCCGTGCGCCGCGATGGCAAAGTGCAGGTTCTTTGCCGTGCACATCTTTGATGGCAAAGTGACCAAATGGGTCGCTTCCGGGAAGCACAGCTAGATGCCACGTGTCTTCTTTGCCGTCGCGGAAGGCGGCAAAGAGTGAGTTACCGTCGGTGGCGGACGGCAAAGAGCCACATATTGGCTCTTTTATCTGTTTTTATTAAATCCAACAATTTTCATCACAAATATATATGACATATATAGATATATTTCAAAAGGCCATTCTGAGCAAACATATAAGATATCCAACACATAACTTCATCATCCAAACATATATATTACATGCATAGTTCCATCATACATAACAAGTTCAACATAGAGGCATCCAACCATATATATTACAATAGTTTCATCCAACGATACATGCATAGTTCAACGATACAAAAGAAAGCAGAGAAAGGGATAAGGAGCACTCCATCTATGCAAGCTTTAGTCAAGTGAAAGAAATCTGCAAAATGAAAATAAGAAAGTTAGAACAAGAAGAGTAGAACAAGAAGAAGACTAGAACAAGAAGAGTAGAACAAGAAGAAGACTAGAACAAGAAGAGTATGCCATTTATGAGCTAACTTACGTGAAATGGATCATATATGAGCTAACTAAGTTGAATTGGGTCGTTTATGAGCTAGCTAAGGTGAAATGGATCATTTATGAGCTAACTAAGTTGAAATGGGTCGTTTATGAGCTAGCTAAGGTGAAATGGATCATTTATGAGCTAACTTAGTTGAAATGGATCATTTATGAGCTAATTTAGTTGAAATGGATCTTTTATGAGCTAACTTAGTTGAAATGGATCGTTTTGAGCTAACTTAGGTGAAATGGATCATTTATGAGCTAATTTAGTTGAAATGGATCTTTTTGAGCTAACTTAGGTGAAATGGATCATTTAAGAGCTAATTTAGGTGAAATGGATCATTTTGTAGCTAACTTGGTGAAATGGATCATTTAAGAGCTAATTTAGGTGAAATGGGTCATTTTGAGCTAACTTGGATGAGCTGGATCATTTATAAGCTAACCTAGGTAAAATGGGTCATTTTAGAGCTAACTTAGGTAAAATGGATCGTCTATGAGCTAACTAAGCTAATTATGCAATTTTGACATAAGTAAGCTAAATACAGATCGTTTTAGAGCTAACTTAGGTAAAATGGATGGTTTTGGAGGTCGAAGAAGCTTATTAAGTCATTTTGGAGGAGAAGAAGCTAAGTCTAGGTCATTATGGTAAGCATTGGAGGAAATAAAGCTAAGTCTAGGTCTTTATGCATGTGTTAAGCAAAACACTAGATAAACTTACCAAGATCCGGAGGTGTAGAAGCGGGGTGGCTCGTGTCGGTGGTGGAGAAGGATCGTGCGATGCTTATGCGGAGTTACGCTGCACCAAAGATCATTTCAATGTCTTGTTAGCATGATGACACTCAAATGTTAAGACTAGCAAGTAATGTCCATTCAAATAAAACTCACCGTGGTCCTGGGAGCAATCATGGCATCATGGGCGGTCGACTGTCTTCTCGCACACGATTGCACATTTGGTTTTGACGACTCAGTCATACTAGTTAGTAATGAGACAAACACTACATGAATGTTTTGGCTAATCTGCAGAAGAAACTTACCACAAGGAGCTCGTACATGGCCCTTGCACGCATGTCATTCGTGCCCTCTCCTCCTCCATCATCTTTGTCGTCCTCTCCTCCAACTCCGCTGCCTCTCCGCCGCCTCCCGCGAAGTTTCTCCGTTCTATCTCTCTCACTCTGTATAGCAGCCTGCAACACCACTCACATGACCATTTGTAATCATTGATGGAAGCGCACACAATGTAATAGAGAAAGATAACTGAGTATGTATCACTAACCTTGATGGCGAGTTGCCTTTGGCCGTTCACGAGGCCTTATCTCGGGGCGGAGCTCATTGGCGCGCCTTGATCTCCGAGAGAGTGCTAGGACAACGGATAAGTCCATCTCCAATGGCTATGGAGCCATGGGACCTCCGCCACCAGATATCATCAACAGCTCTGGATCAATGGGACCACAGCTCGGGTTAAAGTCCTCCCTTTCCTCGCCTTCCCTCATCTCTATATCTCACGAGCTTGTTGTGGGAGGAGATGTTGGTGAAGTTGTTTGCATCATCGAGGTCAGACTGAGAGAAAGCCTTGACTTTCTTGAAAGAGGCAGTGTGGGCCATGGCATACAGGTCGTACACCTCTGGCACCTTATCCACCTTATTTGTGAGATGACATCCAACTGACAAAGCTCAGTGTGCTCGTGGAGCGGACGTTTCGAAGACTCCAACATTTCATTGAAGGCCTTTGCAGATTCCTCCATCTCCTCGTCCGAATCCCGAGCATCATCATAGCCTTGCACCATGTTTTCCATCCCGGTACCATGCTCGTCGGTGCGACGACGATCCACCTCAGCTCGGTCATGTTGGGCAGACTCACCATGAAATGTCCACACCATATAATCGGGCGTAAAACCACTCTTCTGCAGGTGTTTGCCCATTTCAGCCTCTGTCTTCTTTTCCCAATTGCCGCACCGGAAACAGGGGCACCAGGTTTTCTTTTGGCCATTTGCAAATGCGGCTTGCACAAACCCCTTAGTTTTGTGAACCATTCAGCGCTCCATTTGTTACGACCAGTGTGACGGTATACATCCAAGCACGGTCACTCATCTTGACTTTCAGAGCTACTGGACACACAACAATTATATATGTAATTCACCATGTATATATTCATCAGTTGATCTACTTTGTCAATTTTATTACGTCCATGCAACCTACACTCTAATAGGTAATGATAGGTCCTAATCCCACCCGTGTATGTGTAGATTGGGTTCATTTTCCCATGCTATGCTCCGGATCCGGCGCATAAAATTTGGCAGCACCTCCCGCCGTTCTCCGATACACGTCTCGCAATAAGCAGAGAGGATGTGTAACCGGAGAACAACAGGGAGAAACAGCGGCGAAATATATGCGTCGGATCGAGCAAAGCATATGGGAAAACGAACCCAATCTACACATACTGGCTGTCCATGGATAGCGTTGGACAATTGAAGAATCAAGGTTATAAATATGCAAATGCATGCATATTTATAACTATGACGCTTTCGAGCGGGAGACACATATTGGTTACATATACGATGATTCAAGACACATATATAGCTAGCTATCAAGTTTCATCGGAATAGATCAAATAATTAATGGGGAGGAGGAGTTGTCATTTGTGCTCACCCACGAGCGAAGGGCAGAGCTCGTCAAACACACGGCGAGGTCGTCGAACACCAAACCTCATAGCGATGAAACAACTGCACAATTAAAACTACGATCAACACAATTATATATGATGTTTTTCATAGCAAAATCGAAAAATATATGACCTAACTAATAATTCACAAATATATATATGACCCGTCGGCCTCGGAAGGCCAAGAACACCTTTTCGGAGGTGTCGGTGGTCGGGGTGTCTGTCGGTGTCGGGGTGCCGTGTCGGGTCGGGTGCTGTTTCTGTGGTCGGGGTGGGGTGTCGTGTTGATGTCGGGGTAGTGTCGTGTCGGTGTCGGGGTGTTGTTTCGGGTCGGGTGTGGTGTCGGCTGTGGTGTCAGTGGGGCTCGGGGTCGGGTGTTGGGTCGGGCTCGGGGTCGGGTGTCGGGGTCGGGGTGTCGGGTCAGCCTTGGGGGTCGGGGTGTCGGGGTCGGGGTCGGGGTGTCGGGGTAGGGGTGTCGGGGTCGGGTCGGGTCGGGTCGGGGTGTCGGGTCGGGTCTCGAGGTCGGGTCGGGGTCTCGGGGTGAGGGGTGTCGGTAAAGGTGCAGGTCGGGTCAGGTACCGTGTCGGGTCGGGTCGGGGTCGGGGTGTCGGGGTCGGGCCGGGTCGGGTGTCGGGGTCGGGTCGGGGTGTCGGGCCGGGTGTCGGGTCGGGTCGGGTCGGGTGGGGTGTCGGGGTCGGGGTCTCGGGTCGGGTCGGGGTCTCGAGGTCGGGTGTCGTGTCGGGTGCGGGTCGGGTCTGCAGGTACCGTGTCGGGTCGGGGTCGGGCCGGGGGTGTCGGGGGTCGGGTCGGGGTGTCGGGTCGGGTCGGGGGTCGGGGTGTCGGGGTCGGGGTCGGGGTCGGGGTCGGGGTCTCGGGGTCGGGGTGTCTTCTTCTTCTTCTTCCTTTTCCTTTTCTTCCTTTTTTTCCTTTTCTTCTTCTTCCTCCTTTTCCTTTTCTTCCTTTTTTCCTTCTTCTTCTTCTTCTTCTTCTTCTTCTTCTTCTTCTTCTTCTTCTTCTTCTTCCTCCTTTCCTTTTTCCTCTTCTTCTTCTCCTCCTCTCCTCTCTTTTCTTCTTCTTATACTAAACTAAATCTAAACCTAATACTAAACTAAAACTAAACCTATAAACCTAATACTAAACTAAAACTAAACCTATAAACCTAAAACTAAACATAAACCTAAAACTAAAAAACAGAAAAAAAAAAAAAGAAGAAGAAGAAACTCACAGGCAGCGTGGGGGGGCGGGGGTGGCGGCGAGGTGGAGGAGGGGTGCGGCCTGGGCGGCGGAGGAGGGGGCGGGCGGGCGGCGAGGGGCGGGGCTTGCCGGGGCGGGGGCTGGAGGTGCTGGGCGCAGGAGGTGGCGGGCGCCAGACGGGGCGGGGCAGGGCAGGCGGGGGGCGGGTGGTGGCGGGTGGTGGGGCGGACGGGGCGCCTGGGGTGGCGGGCGGGTGGTGCGAAGGGCGCGAGAGGGGGAGAAAGAGAGAGAGGGGGGTGGGGCGCCGTTAACGTTACGTGGGGCCCTCCTCTTTGCCGTCCGCCACCCTTTGCCGTCGCCTAGCCGTGCTCTTTGCCGTCCGCTAGCGGACGGCAAAGAACCCGATTAGGTTTTTTTTTTTGCAACTCGTCGGTGGGGCCCCCTCCCTCTTTGCCGTCCGCTAGCAGACGGACAGCGAATCTTTTTGCGTCATGGCGGACGGCAAAGAAATGGCTGATGGTAACCTTGGTCTTTGCCATCAGCCAGTTCTTTGCCGTCCGCTTTTTGTGTAGCTGATGGCAAAGAGCTTATTTGCCGTCCGCTAGCAGACGGCAAAGATCTGGCAGATGGCAAAGTAGCTGATTCCAGTAGTGGATGATCATTATTAGAGCATTGTCCCAGTGAGGAAATGATGATGGAGACTATGGTTCCCCCACAAGTCGGGATGAGACTCCGGTTGAAAAAAAAAGAGGCCATAAAAAAGAAGAGAAAAGGACCAAAGAAAAGAAAAAATGAGAGAAAAGAGAGAAGGGGAAATACTACTATCCTTTTACCACACTTGTGCTTCAAAGTAGCACCAAGATCTTCATGATAGAGTCTCTCACTTTGTCACTTTCATATACTAGTGGGAATTTTTCATTATAGAACTTGGCTTGTATATTCCAATGATGGGCTTCCTCAAATGCCCTAGGTCTTCGTGGGCAAGCGAGTTGGATGCACACCCACTTAGTTTCTTTTGGTGAGCTTTCATATACTTATAGATCTAGTGCATCCGTTGCATGGCAATCCCTACTCACTCACATTGATATCTATTGATGGGCATCTTCATAGCCCGTTGATACGCCTAGTTGATGTGAGACTATCTTCTCCCTTTTTGTCTTCTCCACAACCACCATTCTATTCCACATATAGTGCTATATCCATGGCTCACGCTCATGTATTGCGTGAAGATTGAAAAAGTTTTGAAAATGTTAAAGTATGAAACAATTGCTTGGCTTGTCATCGGGGTTGTGCATGATTTAAATATTTTGTGTGGGGAAGATGGAGCATAGCCAGACTATATGATTTTGTAGGGATAACTTTCTTTGGCCATGTTATTTTGAGAAGACATGATTGCTTAGTTAGTATGCTTGAAGTATTATTATTTTTATGTCAATATGAACTTTTGTCTTGAATCTTTCGGATCTGAATATTCATACCACAATTAAGAAGATTTACATTGAAATTATGCTAAAGTATCACTCCGCATCAAAAATTCTCCTTTTATCATTTACCTACTCGAGGACGAGCAGGAATTAAGCTTGGGGATGCCTGATACATCTCCAACGTATCTATAATTTTTGATTGCTCCATGCTACTTTATCTACTGTTTTAGGCTTTATTGGGCTTTAGTTTCCACTTTTATATTATTTTTGGGACTAACCTATTAACTGGAGGCCCAGCCCAGAATTGTTGTTTTTTGCCTATATCAGTATTTTGAAGAAAAGGAATATCAAACGGAGTCCAAACGGGATGAAACCTTCGGGAACGTGATTTTCTGGCCGAACGTGATCCAGAGAACTCGGAGTGCAAGTCAAGAAGCAACCGGAGCTTCCACGAGATAGGAGGGCGCCCCCCTTATAGGGCACGCCCCCCTGTCTCGTGGGCCCCTCGGGAGGCCACCGACGTACTTCTTCTTCCTATATATACCTATGTACCCCGAAAACATCCCGGGCACCACGAAACACAATTTCCACCGTAACATACAGATCCATAAGATCCCATCTTGGAGCCTTCCTTGCACTGCCGGAGGGGGAATCAAGCACGGGGGGCCTCTACATCAACATCCTTGCCCCTTGATGAGTTGTGAGTAGTTTACCACAGACCTACGGGTCCATAGTTATTAGCTAGATGGCTTCTTCTCTCTTTTTGCATCTCAATACAATGTTCTCCCCCTCTCTTGTGGAGATCTATTCGATGTAATCTCTTTTTGCGGTGTGTTTGTCGAGATCTGATGAATTGTAGGTTTATGATTAAGTTTATCTATGAATAATATTTGAATCTTCTCTGAATTCTTTTATGTATGATTGAGTTATCATTGCAAGTCTCTTCGAATTATCGGTTTAGTTTGGCCTACTAGATTTATCTTTCTTGCCATGGGAGAAGTGCTTAGCTTTGGGTTCAATCTTGTGGTGTCCTTACCCAGTGACAGAAGGGGTTGCAAGGCATGTCTTGTGTTGTTGCCATCGAGGATAACAAGATGGGGTTTATATCATATTGCATGAGTTTATCCCTCTACATCATGCCACCTTGCTTAAGGCGTTACTCTGTTTTTATTAACTTAATACTCCAGATGCATGCTAGATAGCGGTCGATGAGTGGAGTAATAGTAGTAGATGCAGGAAGGAGTCGGTCTACTTGTTATGGATGTGATGCCTATATACATGATCATGCCTAGATAATCTCATAACTATGTGATTTTCTATCAATTGCTCGACAGTAATTTGTTCACCCACCGTAATACTTATGCTATCTCGAGAGAAGCCTCTAGTGAAACCTATGGCCCCCGTTCTATCTCTTATCATATTTGCTTTCAATCTACTTTTATTTGCATCTTTACTTTTTTGCATCTATACCAAAAATACCAAAAATATTATTTACTATCTTTATTAGATCTCACTTTATGAAGTGGCCATGAAGGATTGACAACCCCTTTATTGCGTTAAGTGAGTTCTCGCTTGTTTGTGTAGGTGCGTGGGACTTTTGAGGAGCCTCCTACTGGATTAATACCTTGTTTCTCAAAACTGAGGGAAATACTTACGCTACACTTTGCTGCATCACCCTCTCCTCTTCGAGGAAAACCAACGCAAGCTCAAGACGTAGCAGCGGGCAACCCAATTCTAGCCGCCCCAGGTGTTGGCAAGCCTATGTTGCTCTATATATCCGCGACTCACCAGGTTTTGAGCGATGTACTCGTCGTCGAGCGAGAGGAAGAGGGACACAAATTCCCCATCCAGAAACCAGTATACTACGTATCGATGGTCCTTACACCATGCAAATCCCGATACCCTCACTATCAGAAGATAGCTTATGCGGTCTTTATGGCATCTCGAAAGCTGCAGCACTATTTTCAAGAGTGTTCGCTCACAGTGGCATCCAAAGTACTACTCAACGACATCATAAACAATCAGGACACCACCAGCCGCATAGCCAAATGGGCCACCGAGCTCTTACCATTCGAAATAACATACAAGCCGCGCCGAGCCATTAAATCTCAGGTGTTGGCCGACTACGTCGCCGAATGGACGAGAGTCGAGCTCCCGAAAGAATACAGTACGTACTCCAATTGAATCATGTACTTTGACGGCTCTAAAATGCTAGCCAGACTGGGGGCCGGCGTCATTTTGACATCCCCTACGGGGGACACAGTCCGTTACGTGCTGCAAATCATGTATATGGACTGTAATAACGCAGCCGAATACATGGCTCTTTTACACGGCCTCTGAATGGCTATCTCCATGGGCATACAATCTCTAGAGGTGCGCAGGGATTCAAACCTCGTGATATCCCAAATAAATGGAGAGTTTGACGCAAAAGACCCAAAAATGGCGGCATATAGAAATGTCGTGCTCAAAATATCGGCCCGGCTCGAGGGGCTCGAGTTCCATCATATTGCTCGAGATAGTAATCAGGCAGCGGACATCCTCGCTCGAATGGGCGCCAAACACAATCCCGTCCTGCCTAACACCTTTGTGGAAAGGCTCTTTAAGCCATCCGTGGTATGGCAAGACGAGAGTGGAAATACTAGTCCGGACCTGATCATACCCCCAGGAACCAAAGACAATACAGACATCATCAGGGGTTCGGCCGCTGAGATAACACCTTCTGCCCATGTAATCATGGCCATTATTGCTCCATGGACCGAAACCCTCTTTGCCTATCTTAATAGGCAAGAGCTTCTTGATGGTCAAAATGAGACCCGTCTCATAGTTTGACGTTCTGAAGCCTATAAAGTTCACGAAGGTGAACTATACAAGAAAAGTACTACTGGAGTCCTTCAAAGGTGCATCTCCGAAGAGGAAGAACGACAGCTCTTGGTTGAAATACATGCTGGTCTAGGTGGCCATCACGCTGCAGTTCAGGCCCTTATAAGCAAGGCCTTCTGGACAGGTTTTTTCTGGCCAACGGCCCGAGCAGACGCACAAGCCCTTGTGCAACATTGCGTAGGATGTCAGCTTTTCGCCAATCAAAGTCACATGCCTCTCACTGCCTTACGAAAAATCCCAATTACTTGGCCTTTCGCAGTCTGGGGGATAGACATGGTCGGACCCCTTAAAGGGGGAAGCCACAAAAAGAAATATTTGCTGGTCATGGTGGATAAGTTCACTAAATGGATAGAGGCGAAACCACTAAAAACGGCTGAAGCAGGGCCAGTGATTGACTTTATATCCGATGTGGTACACTGTTATGGCGTACCGCACATCATCATCACTGACAAGGCTCCAATTTCACAGCCGATGAGGTGAAAACTGGTGCGCCAACTTGGGCATTAAGCTCGATTATGCATCTGTATACCACCGTCAAACAAACGGACAGGTTGAACGGTCTAATGGCCTCATAATGAGCGGCATTAAACCCAGACTGGTGCCCTCCCTACGGGAGTCAGATAAGCACTGGGTTGAGGAACTCGATTCCGTGCTCTGGGGGCTGCGAACTACGCGTAATCGCATGACCGGATACACACCTTTTTGTATGGTGTACGGCGCAGAAGCTGTCTTGCCCTGTGACATTGTCCATGACTCGCCTTGAGTGTGCATGTATGAAGAGAAAGAAGTCGAGCTCAATCGGAAGGACGACTTGGACGGCCTTGAAGAGGAGTGCAATGTTGCATGAGCACATTCCACATTTTATCAATAACAGGCCAGGAGATACCAAAGCAGAGAAGTGTGGGCCAAGACTTACAATGTCGGAGAACTTGTTCTGCGCCTCCCTGAGAGGAATAAGGATAAGCTCAAACCAAAATGGGAGGGCCCCTTCATCATAGACGAAGTTCTCATAGGAGTATCCTATCGCCGTCGTAATGCATCAGATAATCGCCTCGAGCCAAACCCTTGGAACGCTGCTCGGCTCTGAAGATTCTACGCATAGTTTGGCCACATCCTTTTCCTCGTCCTTTTGTTTTCTTTCTCTTTTCATCCTTTTTCCTTTTTTCTATCCTTCCCAGTGTATGTTTGGATATGCCGAATTATTAGGGGTACACATCTTTAAATGTATACACCCCACGATGACTGGGGGCTTCTTTGACGAAGCTTACTGTTAAAAGCTTGGAGCTTACGTTAAATATGTCGTTTGTTCTATACACCTTTTTGCCATTATATGCACCTCTATGACTTAAGTTTTTGCCAAGCTGGGTTGCCTCGCTCCTGTGTTTATACCCTACGTTCCCGATTGTTTTCGTCTAGGGTGTACAGGGAGCACCTCTGCGATTGTTACAACCGGGTAATTCGGACCTGTACCTCAGACGGGTGAAGCCGAAAGCTAGCGTTCTTAAGGAATAATTGGTCGGCAAGAAACGATAGAACGTATACGTCTCTATACATCTTCTCGGAAGGTAAAATATATGGGGTTGGCCCCCCGTAGTTCGAATCAAAGCCTAGGCACGCATAATTAAGCATGCCAATCCAAGGAAAGGAACCCTTAATGGAACTATTCTCCTTGGAAGATGTTTCTTACATATGTAATATAACATACCTCCCAAACTAATTTTTTGTCTGTTCGAGCACAATGACTAGGTTGCCTAGTTTCCGGACATAATGAATGTTCCTTAGATTCCACAATCGTATCCGAAAACACTCCATCCATCTTGGTTTGGAGGTTAGAGCCGAAGGCCTGCGATAACAATTTTTCCACATGTTCGGCTGGAGATACAGGATGATCATAAAGTACATTGTTACATTGAATCAAATACCTACCCCTTATCTATTCCATCTATAAGACTGTCCAAACTACAGTATTCTTGCGAATATCTCGCGGCTATCATTACTTGGTCACACACCAAGTTCAATGGAATTTCTTTCTCGTCTGGTCCCTGCGGTCCCACTCGGGCCATATGCTTCGGATCTAACTTGGTAAAGCGTGTCTTCACCATTGCCTAGGCTTCTCATGCTCCTTCACGGCAGGCGGACGTCTTCCATAGCTCAAAGCGTTGTCAGGCACCTTTGAACAGGCTCACCAAACCCTCCATACTTTGTGGACGGGTATCGAATGGCCATAAAGCCTTGGCCATATTCTTCATGGCTTTCCGGGCCCGCTCATGCACCACGTACAGCTCCTTAAGCACGTCACCTCGAAACCCGAATACTTCTTTTTCCGGCCGACCAGTTAATAGACATGTAGCAACAGAGTTATGACATTCCGAATTGTGGACTAATATGACTCTCTCTAATGGTTTTAAAATTCATATCGAACATGCTGCCTTTCATCTTCTCATTCTCTTTTCGAGCGGTCGATAACTGAGCCTTTAAGCTCTCTATCTCTTCGAATTGTTTGTCTTTTCCCTCTTTGTGTTTCTTCTTCTCGGAAGTGGTCATTGCGGCCTTTTTCATTTCCGCAAGTTCGGGGGTGACGGCATTAAGCTGTGTCTGGTTTGTTTTTAGCTCTTGGGATAGCGCACTCTCCTTGAGAACCTGCAGGTCATATCGATCCTTAAATCAGTTGGCCTCACCGCTTCAATTCTCGGCGGCTACTGGCATATGCCTATTAAATTTGCACCAGCTCTTACCTGTATATCCTTTGAGAACAATTGAGTAACTCCGGCAAGTACGTCTCGAGCAGCTCGGATATATGCATCCATCGAGCTGAGTGTGGTAAATTCCCGCTCAGAAAAGGCTGGAGCGCGCATGGCCTCTTTCAGTCAACGGTCATTCATTATGCTCTCCGCCTCGGAATTCATGACAGATACATCATCCGAATCCTCATGAGGGGGCGGAACTGGCATTGCATCGGCCCTCGTCCTTGTCGATGGGTCCAGCGCCGGATTGGCTGACATTCGGCTAGCAGTGCATTATCCCACTGTCTGCCGTGTGCTCCTCCTGAAACAAAGGTAGAAGAGAAATTTAACAATCCAAACTCATGCTTAGGCACATATCAACGGGCATACCTCCTTGAGGATGGAGGGGGATCTACAGCACTCCCGGTGTCCTTTCGTTTTGATTGATTACCATGTGTGGAGGCCGCCCTTGAGGTAGTATGGCTTGTCGAGCGCCGGTCCTATGAAGTACAGTGTAGCACAAAGATAAGGTGCGAGTATGGGTTTATTTTCTAAGAAGCTTTTTGAATAGTTACGATGGAGAAGTTATAAGGCCGGGAGTAGTCGGCCGTGATAGCCACTTTCGAGCCATCAAGGCTCGCCTGATGAAATACTCCATCATCGAACTCTATGTATATATCCAGATCCTCGCAGAAGCCAGGGTCTTCGTTGCGATTGTGATTCTCTGGCTGTGTGGCAGGACAGTAAATGTCCTCGACCATCTTCCTCCATGACTGTTTTAAAGAGAAATTTGATTAGTGTGCCATGATAGCAGTAAAGAAGCATTAATAATCAAAGTCTTAACCATTCAAATGGGTTGTACAAGGAATAGCCTTCTCGGCAGTTAAAGCGGAGGAAGACTTCCTTTTCCCCCTTATATAGATCGGCCAGGATCATGCTAGTTCGGCCGGGGTATCTGGACCCTTGCATCAATAACGAGATGCATCGTCTTCTCCGTTGTAACAGCATAAAGGATTTACTCTGGATTGAAGGGGCTGAACACATCGCTTTATTGCAATTATCCATGACCTCAATTATCGAGAGCTCGGTGTGACCTAGTAATCTGACCTTCCTGACCAAACTTTTTATTTCCGCACTGTCTTCCTCCTTGGGACTCCAGGGACGCCAGTTAAGGCGTTTCTTTGAAGGAGCACTAGAGAATTTGGGGAGGTCATGCCGAACTAGGTCCTGGAGTGGGATGTCATCAATGTAAAACCACTCCGAGGACCATTCTTGGGAAACGTCTTTGGGAATTCTGATTGGGTAGCCTGATCCAGCTATACGCAATACTTCGGCGCCGCCCACTTCGAATATGGAGCCCCCTCGATGGCGAGGGATGAGGCAAAAGCACTTTCTCCATAGCTCAAAATGAGCCTCGCAGCCCAGAAATAGTTCACAGAGTGCGACAAAGCCTGAGCTGTGTAGAATCGAACCTGGGGTGAGGTTATGCAGCTGGATCCCGTAAAACTCCAGCAGACCCCTGAGAAAAGTATGGATCGGAAATCCTAAGCCCCGCAATATAAATGGAACGAAGCACACTCTCTCCTCCTTGTTGAGGGTAGGGAAATTCTCTGCTAATGCGTCGTTACCAATCGAAGCCAACCCCGCTCGCACAGAGACTAGATCTGCGAGTTGGAGATATCCCTGCGCCAGGAGATGGCTCAGCTGAAGATGAGATATTGAGCAGCTCTGCCAATCACCCTCTTGAGGGCCATGAGGGCGCGAAAAAGAGCCAGGGGCGCTATCCATGTTTTGGAGTTTTTGTGTCTGGTTCTGATGCGACGCGAAATGCATTTGGGGATCTAGCCTCTTTATATAGGCCCTGCCCTGGTATGGTCAGGGGTGTATTTGTAAAAAAATATTGTGGACCATTCGCATTCGCTCGGTGCATGGAAATCGAGGCAACGATGGGGAAGGAGTCATAAAGGCAAAATATGAAGGTCAAAGACGGACTGTCGTCCATCCGAAGTATGATGAATAACACGCCTTGCAAAGCCGAAGACACAGAGCCGGATACTACATTGTCATTGAAGGAAAGTTCGGGGGCTACTGAGGGAGTCCTGGACTAGGGGGCGCGTGGTACTAAGACTGACAGTAGAATGGGGGTAGGTATGAGGAGGCAAGATCCCAGCTATGGTGAAGTTGTACACACAAGATTTACGAGTTCAGGCCCTTCACGATGGAAGTAATAGCCCTACGTCTCGGTGCCCGGAGGCGGTCGACTGGATTATATGTGTATTGAGTTACAGGGGGTGCGAACCATTGTCCCTGAGGAGGGGGTGGCTTATGTAGAGTTTGCCAGACCCCTCCGGCCCTCAGTTACACAGGGTTTAAGGTACATAAAGATGGGGCATTTCTGGTAACGCCAGTAATAAAGTGACATAAATGACCATTAAGTCTGCGGGAAAACTTTGTTTTTGCCAACTTTGCTTATGCCACTCTAGAATTTGACATCTCACTTTTGCCACTGTTAGCTTTTGATAATACATCACAAATGCCATTCCGTGGCAAAAAAGATAATTTTTCATTTCACTTTTGCCACTCTTAGCATTTGACATGTATCACAATTGCCACTTGGAAAATTTTGTTTTTGCCACGGAGGGGCAAAAGGGATATATTGTTAAAAGCTAAGAGTGGCAAAAGTGAAATGTCAAATTCTAGAGTGGCATAAGCAAAGTGGGCAAAAACTAGAGTGGCAAAACAAAGTTTTCCCTAAGTCTGCAGAGTAAACGTCCGACTGTTGCTATACAAAGTGGCTTTAGGTCTTCTGGTCGTCGAGTGACAATTGCTACGGTCGAGTGATTTCGAGTCTTCCGAGTGGAATGCTTCTGGTGGAGTGGATGATGGTATCCCTTGAATATTTATGTCTTTAGGGTGATGTCCTAGGGGAGGGTGTCTAGGTCAGGCCTATGACCCTACCCTAGGTACATAGCTTCAACATTAGCCCCCGAATGGTTCAGGGTTCGAGTGGAGAAGGAGTTGAAAATACCTCCCACTCAATTCTTGCGCTTCAGAAGCATCTTAATGGGATCAAATGAACAATCACAATGACTTCAACTTATTTTTCAGTCACCTTGATCCATTCTTAGTTTGCCGAGTGAACATTTACTGAAAGCTTCGAGTGTTGATATGGAAAAAATCTTCCGTCTGACAGGTTGCTCTGCTACTTGTGGATCCTGCAGGATTTGAATTTCGGGAAGCGCGTGGGGCGGAGGAGGCTGCGGTAATCGGAGAATATTAGGTAGGGGCGCCTTGATTCCCGTGCCACCTTTTTTGCCACCTACTGCGCGTGCGACTGTTGCGAGATTTGACGGGATTGCTTGGACCAACAAGTCAGCCACTTGGGAGAAGACCTCATATAAGACGACGTGGCTGGGGTTTTCTGCACAGTGCGCCTCATTCTCCTCCTTTCTCCTATGTTTCTCCACCAGATAAACTTATGCTCTCGGGCTCCGTCCGCTGCAATGGGGAAGGAGAAGACGGCAGCCTTGGAGCGCGCAAAGAAAGTGACTGCGAAGGCGAAGGGGAAGAAGACCAGCTGGGGCGGATCTTCGTCGATATCCGGCCTGCCGCGCGGCTGGATCTAGGGCGATTGGATTCTAGTCGAGGGGGGACTGATTCCCCACGGGCCAGGGCGGCTGAGTGTGTGCTCCTCACCACCCATGTAGACCGTGGGTTTTTTTGCCTCCCCACCCTTTCTTCTGAGGTTTCTTGAATGTCACGACCGGTTTTTCAATAAAAATATTTATTGAACAACCGACCTATGAAGTCCAATATGAGGAAAATCCTTCATACCGGTTGACAAAACTTTGATACAATAAGCCAGTAGCATTACAACATTACAGGGGGTCGGACTGAAGATGCCCAACCAATTATTACAAACATGCCGATAATTATACATAGTGGTGGATATGACTCAAAGGTGTGGGGTGGAAATACTACTGACTCGAGATATGAGGGTTGGTGGAATAACACAATGGGTGGTTAATAAGTCTCTGCCTTTGGCGGCTCATCGGCGTTGAGGTGAGGCTCGATGAATTTATTTGGGTAGCGAAGCGGATATATCACAATGACTAATCCAGGGTCGACGAGACTGATTGGGATTCCTCTAGGCGTCGGACTCTCTATCGAACTCTTCATCCATGAGATCGCCTTCACAAGATCGGCCAAATCAACAAGCGGTGAGCACTATGAAAGTACTCGCAAGACAGTTCGGACCAGAGATATAAAAATGAATGTATGATGCGACATGGTTAATCTTAACAATGCTCAATTAAAACAGTATAGCAAAATAATTAAGAAGGGAATCGGCGGTAGTCCGCTCAAAACCCAAAGAAGATAAACTCAAAACCGATCGAATTATGCAAGCGGCGCCTCGAAGGGTGAATAAATAAGAAAAACGTGCCACGATCGAGGCGTCGGCGACACCTCATAAAGGGCTTATATTGAAATAAAAATACATGCGTGCATGATCGGACATCGAGCGACATCACGTAAAGGGCTTATAATGAAAGTAATAGCAATGCCGCGATCGGACGTCTGGCGACATCACGAAAGGGCTTATAATGAAAGTAATAGCAATGCCGCGATCGGACGTCGGCGACATCACGTAAAGGGCTTATAATGAAAGTAATAGCAATGCCGCGATCGGACGTCGAGCGACATCACGTAAAGGGCTTATAATGAAAGTAAGAACAATGCCGCGATCGGACGTCGGCGACATCACGAAAGGGCTTATAATGAAAGTAAGAACAATGCCGCGATCGGACGTCTCGGCGACATGACAGAAAGGGCTTATAATACATTATTCACAACCGACATGATATAGTGCTCACGGAAAATATTCATCACAAGACAATAAGCGGGTTAGTCTATTCACGGGAAAATAAACATTTGATACTCAAATGGTTCTCGGGAGTTCTGTCACCGAGGCGGCACTTTCGACAAGATGAGATGAACACGGTACTTGGATATGAATAAGATGAATTCAAGAATTTTGACTCTGCAGAGTTTGTACCAAAAATTGTCCACAGCCAACGGATTTCCATAGTCACGAAGGACTAGTTCCGTTTACGGTATTTCAGAGGAAACACAACTAGCTAGTACACTCCCATCATACCTCACGTTGCCAGGAATCACCCTAGACAGTGTTTAAGAAAAACTTTTAGACGGGGAGATCACAATCTCGAATAGCATGGGATCAAATTTATTTACGCGCGCTCTAAGGGGTGCCCCTCTCGGTCCCAACGGAAACACCCATGCCCTCGACCGGATGAAAGGCTTTAATCCAGGGCCATGGAACCTTCATCCCGCCTCTCAATTTGGTGTGTACCAGAAGTGGTTTGCAACCTACTAAGCCGTATCCCTTGCGGGAAACAGGTGGTAATACGGAAGGGAGGACGGACGGAATCGACCGACTTATGTTGACACGGGTCAGCGATATGGCATAAGCCCGGCATGCTACAACACTGCCATCTTACCCATACTCATGCCAACTCATGGCCATGCAACAGGTTTCCAACAACTCATGGATTTACCGAGCCCATTTGCCACGATGCTCACGAGATAAACTATCATCGAAATGCTCGTGAACGAGCCATGATACAAAAAATAATGCAAACATACTCAGACACTCATCATATCAAAAGTTCAAACTTTGCTTGCCTGGTTCAGAGTAGTCGGGGTCTAGCTCGGCGAAGTTCGCGGTTCCGTCACCTCCTTCGGTATCTATGGTAAACAAAAATACACGCGCTAACGTAAACACCGTGGAGTACAGAAAGTTGGTCCAAATATTTTTCAAATAAATCTGACAAAAAACTAGACAAAATTTCAAAGAGGACAGAAAAGGAATCAATCAAAAATACTCTTCTTTTTAAAAGTTATTAGTGTTTTAGTCGAGGGACCTTTCTATAATGAAACAGAAAAGTTCCAGGGGTTTAACTGAGAAAACAGAAAACGGTTCGAATAGAAACGCGCAAGTCCACAGGAAAAACGTATTCTGCCCGAAGGCGCCAACGGAAAACGGTTCGCGGGGAAAGAAAGAGAGGCTGACATGGGGGTCCACATGTCAGGTTTGAAAGACCTCGCCGGCGCCCGAAGGCTGCGGTGGTCGTCGGCGTCGAACCACGGCGAGTCAGGGAGATCGGAGTGTACCAAGAGTATCAGCGTGTCCTTCCACGTCGGTGGGTGGTGGACTTGGGTGTCGGGGAGCACCACGTCGACGGCGACACTTTCTCCGGCGGACGGCGGCTCGGGCGATGGTGGGGAACTCTGGTGGTGTGCTGCAAACTTCGAATTGAAGCGCGGGTCAGAAGGAGGGATGTACTAGAGAGCTACTGGCAAGAGATGGGAGGTAGAGGCGCACGCACGGGAGCAAATCGAGCTGGATCCCGTGGCGGGTCGCGGCTGCCGGAGTCGAGGAAGGAGACTCCCTCGGGGCTCTTCCAGTGGCTAGGAAGGGTCTTGGTGAAGTGCAGAGGTGGTGTGTGCACGAGAGCGAGCTCGGGGCTCCTTTTTATAGGCGATCCGAGGCGGTGGCCGTGAACGGACTTCTCCGGCGAGGGTTACAGCGGCGCAGAGCTTGGTTGGGGAGGTTTAGGGAGTGGGGCGTCAGCGTGGAGTTCCACTGGTTCCGTTTTGACGCTAAACAAGCTTGGATTAGGAGCCACAGGTGGATTCAATGGAGCAGGCGGCGAGGCCCGTCGGCGGCAGAGGGTGCGCCTGTGCTTGCAGGCCACGGCAGACGGTGCTCTTGGGGTCTTGTTGGCAAGCATGAGGCCACGCGGAGGGCTAGGGCGCAATGGGCGCCACCGACGCCTGCGTCCGTCCAGACGTGCGTGCGGTGCTCTGGCCAGGGGGAAGAGGTCGTGCGCAAAGCGCCAGGGTGCACGGGCGATCAGTGCCAACACTCTGACGAAAACGACACTACAACTCTGAATTTTCTGAAAGTGCATAGGAACAGTGCCGGCCAAGTGTTCGACGAAATGATTTTGGCATTTGGGAAATTTTTCTTGAGCTGATCTTTGGTGTGGTGGTCTCTCATTGCATCTGAGGGCTGCCTGAATTTTGGTTGAATTTTTGGAGAAGTGTAGATATGAATTTCACCAAATTTGGCAAATCTGGTCCAAACTTGCAGTGAGTGAAATTTGAAATATTTGAAAAGGAGAAGAGTGGATCAAGATGGTTCTGGGTTGTGGGTACCAAGGACTATCCAAGGGAGTTGGTTTGAGGTCAAAAATCAAGAGCATTAGGGTACTTGCTTTGCAAATCACTTAGGCTCAAAAGAAAAGACAGAATTATTTTGGGAGAAGAAATAATTGGAATAAAGTCCAAAAATGGATTTTACTAGTTTGGACAGAATGTTTGAGTTGTACCAAAGTGGAAGGAGAGATTTTGGGAGAAATTTATCACAAGAGGCATGGTAAAACCAAGGATGGATCAAAACCAAAGAATAGCCCAAAACCAAAAAGGTTTCTTTTTAGAAGGAAATAGATCCAAGAAATGCTTTTGAGAAGAAAACTCAGAAGAGAGGTTTTTAAGAAGGGTTTAAATGACCTTCTTCAAACCAAGCAAGGCTTTTGCTGAAAACAAAAACAACAAAAAAATTGGAGTGTCACAGCACCTACCCCCTTAGGAAAAATCTCGTCCCCGAGATTCCAGTTGATTTTCAAATAATTGTGGGTGCTCTGTTCGAAGGAAATCCTCTCTTTCCCAAGTGGCTTCACTTTCGTGTGGTTGCTCCTTGAACTTTGAAGAACTTGGTGGTTTTCGTCGGGTTCTCCTTTTCGACTCTTCCAAGATTTTTATCGGATGCTCCCGATATGTAAGATCTGGTTGCGTCAATGCTTTTATGGGGTACTTGTTTCTCTGGGTTGCTTACGCACTTCCTCAATTGGGAGGCGTGGAATACGTCGTGGATGTCGGATAATTCTTGAGCAAGTCTAGCTGGTAGGCCACCGTGCCTCTTCGTGCTACTATGCGAAAGGCCGATGAATCTCGGTGCTAGTTTTCCTTTAATCTTGAATCGGTGCAGGCCTCTCATGGGTGATACTCGTGAGGTACACAAATTCACGGGTTCAAAATGGACTCCATGATGCTTCTGATCGTAATAACTCTTTTGTCGACTTTGGGCTGTCTTGAGCCGGTCCTTAATTACCTTGACCTTATCCTCAGCCTCCTTGAGCAGGTCTGGGCCGAAGATATGACTGTCTCCGGTTTCCGACCAATTTAGCGGGGTACGACATCTTCGTCCGTACAGAGCTTCAAATGGTGCCATTGCAGGCTGGAGTGATAGCTGTTGTTATATGCGAATTCTGCGTATGGTAAGCTCTCCTCCCAACTGGTCCCATAGGTGAGGACACAAGCTCTCAACATATCTTCTAGAATTTGATTTACTCGCTCAGTATGCCCATCTGTCTGGGGATGGTATGCGGTACTGAATGCCATCTGAGTTCCCAGAGCTTGTTGTAAGTGATCCCAAAACCGGGAGACGAATTGAGTGCCTCTGTCCGAGATTATTTTCTTTGGGACTCCATGTAGGCAAACGATACGGGAGAGGTAGAGCCTAGCAAGTTTCTGAGTGGTGTGTGTTGTCTTCACGGGGATGAAGTGAGCTACTTTAGTCAGTCTATCGGTGATTACCCATATGGCATCATGTCCGTGTCGTGACCGAGGTAGTCCAACAATAAAATCCATTTCGATTTCGTCCCATTTCCACTCGGGTATCTTATTTGGTTGCAATAGTCCGGCCGGTTTCTGGTGCTCGGCCTTGATGCGTTGACAAGAGTCACAACATGTAATAAACGTGGCTATGTCTCTTTTTATACCATGCCACCAAAATGTTTCCTGAAGATCTTTGTACATTTTTGTTCCTCCAGGATGGATTGAATATGGAGCGGTGTGGCTTTCAGCCAGGATTTGCTGTTTAAGGTCATGGATATTTGGTATGCAGAGCCTAATCCCGTACCACAATATTCCTTGCTCATCAATACTGAATTCTGAGGCCTTGCCCAATTTCATCTTATGCGTTATGCCTTCAATGCTGGGGTGTCCACGTTGAGCCTCTTTAATCTTCTCTATCAAGGTAGGCTGTACTTCTAAGTTTGACACACTGCCTTCGGTGACCACCATCAGGTTGAGCCTTGCGAATTCCTGCTGGAATTCAGGTCTTAAGTATGGCATGCTGCCGTTGTCTGGACTGGGGTTCCACTCGGGCGTCTGCTACAACATTTGCTTTGCCGGGTGGTAGTGGATCCCAACATCATAATCCTTTACTAATTCCAACCAGCGTCGCTGCCGTAAATTTAGTTCTGGTTGTGTGAAAATATACTTGAGGCTTTTGTGGTCCGTGTATATTTCACAACGATTACCAAGTAGAAAGTGTCTCCATTCCTTGAGTGCATGTATCACCGCTTTGCTAATTCCAGGTCATGGGTAGGGTAATTTTCCTCATGCTTGCGGCTGTCTGGAAACATATCGACAACCTTGCCTTCTTGCATTATCGCACCCGAGGCCCTTTCGAGATCGTCACAAAATACTACAAAATTCTTGTGTATATCTGGCACAATTAGTCTTGGTCTTTGTCGTCGGTTTCCTCTTTAGTTCTTGGAAACTTTTCTCGCAGGCTTCCGTCCATTCAAACTTCCTTTCTTTCTTGAGTAGTTGCGTCATTGGCTTTGCTATGGTGGAGAATCCTTCAATAAATCTTCGGTAGTATCCTGCCATTCCCAAGAAACTTCATACATCCGTCACACTGGCTGGTGGCTTCCAGCCAAGTACGGCCTTGACTTTTTCTGGGTCTACGGCGATACCTTCTTGAGTTAGTACGTGGCCCAGAAAACCTACTTGCTTTAGCCAAAATTCACACTTGCTGAATTTGGTGTACAATTGATGTTTCCTGAGTTCTCCTAGTACAATCCGGAGATGTTCAGCGTGTTCTTCTAGTGTTTTGGAGTATACCAGAATATCATCGATAAATACCACAACAAACTTATCCATAAACTTCATGAATATTTTGTTCATGAGGTGAGCAAAATATGCCGGGGCGTTTGTTAGTACGAATGGCATCACGGTGAACTCGTACAATCCGTATCTGGAGGTGAAGGCGGTCTTGGGAATATCCTCAGTTCGTACTTTCAGTTGATGATATCCCGATCTCAAATCAATCTTTGAGAACACCTTGGCCTTAGCGAGTTGATCGAATAAATCATTTATTCGCGGCATCGGATATTTGTTCTTGATTGTGACCATGTTTAGCGCTCGATAGTCTATGCACAATCTCAGTGTTCCATCCTTCTTTTTGGCGAATAAAATTGGTGAACCCCAAGGTGAGGAACTGGCTCGTATGTACCCTTTTTCCAATAGTTCCTTTATTTGCTTCTTCAGTTCCACCAATTCAGAAGGTGCCATTCAGTATGGTTTCTTGTATATGGGAGCGGTTCCGGGTGCTAGCTCAATGCTGAATTCTATCTCTCGATCTAGTGGCATGCCTGGTAGTTCTTCGGGGAATACATCTGGAAATTCACACACTACTGGAACTTTGCTCAATTCAGAAATATCCACCTTGTTCAATCTCGGTTGCCTGGATATTTTTCTTTCCTTGGCTGAAACCTTTATGGTCTCCCCGTGGTGATGGGTGAGAATTACGGTCCTGTTGAAGCAGTCAATAAAACCTTTGTTGGTGGTTAACCAATCCATCCCTAAGATGACATCCAGTCCTTTATTTTCCAATACGATAAGATTTGCGTGAAACTTCAACCCTTCAAACTCGATAACCACACCACGGCAATAGTTCGGGTAACTTGCTTAATTCGGGGACTTGACGATCATAGATTTTCCCAAGGGAAGCATCGAAAAATTTATTTTGCAAAGCAAAACTTTTCAAACGAGCGAGTGAGAAGCTCGAATCAAACAAAACCATGGCAGGTATTGTGTTGATGTGAAACGTGCGAGTCACGATATCGGGGCATTTTGTGCTTCCTCTTTGGTCACGTGGTTCAGATGACCCTTCCTGTGGTTGTTATTTGGGTTGAAATTGTTGCGCTTTGGTGCCGAATTATTGCTTCCGTTGTTCGGCTTTGGGGTCGAGTTCGTTGGCTTGGGGCACTGCTTGGCATACTGCCCTTCTTCTCCACAAGCGTAACAGGTAATGCCTGGGCGGTATGTGAACTCCTTGTCCCTTGCGTGGAAATTCTTGATTGGGCGTGAGACGCTTGTCGTGGGTTTGGGTGTCCAGTTCTTCTGAACATCTGTCTTGCTGCGGTGGTTGCGGGTGTGTTTAGTCTGGTCCCTCTTCCGTTTGCGGAAATCTTCTAAGCTGCGTCTCTCATTTTCCAAGTGTTGGGGAACGTAGTAATTTCAAAAATTTTCCTACGATCACGCAAGACCATGGTGATGGCATAGCAACGAGAGGGAAGAGTGTCCGTCCACGTACCCTCGTAGACCGAAAGCGGAAGCGTTATAACAACGCGGTTGATGTAGTCGTACGTCTTCACGACCCGACCGATCCAAGCACCGAACGTACGGCACCTCCGAGTTCTGCACACGTTCAGCTCGATGACGATCCCCGGACTCCGATCCAGCAAAGTGTCGAGGATGAGTTCCGTCAACCGACGGCGTGGTAGCGATGATGATGCTCCACCGACGCAGGGCTTCGCCTAAGCTCCGCGACGATATGACTTCTCCCGCGCAGGGCTTCACCTAAGCTCCGCGACGATATGACCGAGGTGGAATATGGTGGAAGGGGGCACCGCACACGGCTAAGGAAAGATCCGTAGATCAACTTGTGTGTCATGGGGTGCCCTCTGCCCCTGTATATAAAGGAGGGAAGGGGAGGGGCTGGCCGGCCACCTATGGCTGCGCCTGGGAGTCCTACTCCCACCGGGAGTAGGATTCCCCCAATCCTAGTCCAACTAGGGTTTGACCAAGGGGAGAGGGAGAGAGGCGCCACCCCCTTCTCCTAATCCTAATAGGACTAGGGAAGGGGAAGGCTGCGCCAGCATATGGCCCCTTTCTCTTTCCCCTTAAGGCCCATCAAGGCCCATTGACTCCCGGGAGGTTCCGTAACCCCGGTACTCGGTAAAATTCCCAATTTCACCGGAGTGATTCCGAGTCAAACATAGGCTTCAATATATCAATTTTATGTCTCGACCATTTGAGACTCCTCGTCATGTCCGTGATCTCATCCGGGACTCGAACAACCTTGGTACATCAATATCATATAAACTCATAATAAGCATCATCGAAGCGTTAAGCGTGCGGACCCTACGGGTTCGAGAACTATGTAGACATGACCGAGACACCTCTCGGTCAATAACCAATAGCGGGACCTGGATGCCCATATTGGTTCCTACATATTCTACGAAGATCTTTATCGGTCGAGACCGCATAACAACATCGTTGTTCCCTTTGTCATCGGTATGTTACTTGCCCGAGATTCGATCGTCGGTATCCAATACCTAGTTCAATCTAGTTCTTGGCAAGTCTCTTTTCTCGTCCGTAATACATCATCTCACAACTAACACATTTAGTTGCAATGCTTGCAAGGCTTATGTGATGTGCATTACCGAGAGGGCCTAGAGATACCTCTCCGACAATCGGAGTGACAAATCCTAATCTCAAATATGCCAACCCAACATGTACCTTGGAGACACACTGTAATGCACCTTTATAATCACCCGATTACGTTGTGACGTTTGGTAGCACCCAAAGTGTTCCTCGGCAAGCGGGAGTTGCATAATCTCATAGTCATAGGAACATGTATAAGTCATGAAGAAAAGCACTAGCAACAAACTATACGATCAGGTGCTATGCTAATGGAATGGATCATGTCAATCAGATCATTCAACCAATGATGTGATCCCGTTAATCAAATAACAACTCCTTGTTCATGGTTAGGAAACATAACCATCTTTGATTAACGAGCTAGTCAAGTAGAGGCATACTAGTGACACTCTGTAGGTTTATGTATTCACACATGTATTATGTTTCCGGTTAATACAATTCTAGCATGAATAATAAACATTTATCATGATATAAGGAAATAAATAATAACATTATTATTGCCTCTAGGGCATATTTCCTTCAGTCTCCCACTTGCACTAGAGTCAATAATCTAGTTCACATCGCCATGTGATTCAACATCAATAGTTCACATCTATATGTGGTTAACACCCATAGTTCACATCGACATGTGACCAACACCCAAAGGGTTTACTAGAGTCGATAATCTAGTTCACATCGCCATGTGATTAACACCCAAAGAGTACTAAGGTGTGATCATGTTTTGCTTGTGAGATAATTTTAGTCAGCGGTCATCACATTCAGAGCCGTAAGTATTTTGCAAATCTCTATGTCTACAATGCTCGCACGGAGCTACTCTAGCTAATTGCTCCCACTTTCAATATGTATCTAGATCGTGACTTAGAGTCATCCAGATCGGTGTCAAAACTTGCATCGGCGTAACCCTTTACGGCGAACCTTTTGTCACTTCCATAATCGAGAAACATATCCTTATTCTACTAAGGATAATTTTGACCGCTGTCCATTGATCTACTCCTAGATCACTATTGCACTCCCTTGCCAAGCATAGTGGTAGGGTATGCAATAGATCTGGTACACAGCATGACATACTTTATAGAACCTATGGCTGATGCATAGGGAATGACTTTCATTCTCTTTCTATCTTCTGCCGTGGTCGGATTTTGAGTCTTACTCAATCTCACACCTTGTAACACAGGCAAGAACTCTTTCTTTGGCTGTTCCATTTTGAACTACTTCAAAATCTTGACAAGGTATGTACTTATTGAAAAACTTATCAAGCGTCTTGATCTATCTCTATAGATCTTGATGCTCAATATGTAAGCAGCTTCACTGAGGTCCTTCTTTGAAAACTCCTTTCAAATACTCCTTTATGCTTTGCATAATAATTCTACATTATTTCCGATTAACAATATGTCATTCACATATACTTATCGAAATGTTGTAGTGCTCCCACTCACTTTCTTGTAAATACAGGCTTCTCCAAAAGTCAGTATAAAACCATATGCTTTGATCACACTATCAAAGCGTTTATTCCAACTCGAGATGCTTGCACCAGTCCATAGATGGATTTGGAGCTTGCACATTTTGTTAGCTCCTTTAGGATTGACAAAACCTTCGGATTGCATCATATACAACTCTTCTTTAATAAATCCATTAAAGAACGTAGTTTTGACATCCATTTGCCGATTTCATAAAATGTGGCAATTGCTAACATGATTCGGACAGACTTAAGCATCGCTACAGTTGAGAAAATCTCATTTGTAGTCAACTCCTTGAACTTGTCGAAAACCTTTTTGTGACAAGTCGAGCTTTGTAGATAGTAACACTACTATCAGTGTCCGTCTTCCTCTTGAAGATCCATTTATTTAACATGGCTAGCTGATCATCGAGCAAGTCAATCAAAGTCCATACTTTGTTCTCATACATGGATCCTATCTCAGATTTCATGGTCTCAAACCATTTCGCGGAATCTGGGCTCATCATCGCTTCCTCATAGTTCGTAGGTTCATCATGGTCTAGTAACATGACTTCTAGAATAGGATTACCGTACCACACAGTGCGGATCTTACTCTGGAAGACCTACGAGGTTTGGTAACAACTTGATCTGAAGCTTCATGATCATCATCATTAACTTCCTCACTAATTGGTGTAGGAATCATGGAACTGATTCTGTGATGAACAACTTTCCAATAAGGGAGAAGGTACAATTACCTCATCAAGTTCTACTTTCCTCCCACTCACTTCTTTCGAGAGAAACTTCTTCTCTAGAAAGGATCCATCTTAACAACAAATATCTTGCTTTCGGATCTGTGATAGAAGGTGTACCCAATAGTTATCATTGGGTATTCTATGAAGACGCATTTCTCGATTTGGGTTCGAGCTTATCGGTGAAAACTTTTCACATAAGCATCACAACTCAAACTTTAAGAAACGACAGCTTAGGTTTCTTGCTAAACCATAGTTCATACGGTGTCATCTCAGCGGATTTAGATGGTGCCCTATTAAGCGTGAATGCAGCTGTCTCTAATGCATAACCCCAAAGCGATAGTGGTAAATCGGTAAGATACATCATAAATCGCACCATATCCAATAAAGTGTGGTTACGACGTTCGGACACACCATTATCTTTGTGGTGTTCGGTGGCGTGAGTAGTGAAACTATTTCACATTGTTTTAATGAAGGCCAAACTCGTAACTCAAATATTTTTCCTCTGCGATCATATCGTAGAAACTTTTATTTTCTGTTACGATGATTCTTCACTTCACTCTGAAATTCTTTGAACTTTTCAAATGTTTCAGACTTGTGTTTCATCAAGTAGATATACCCATATCTGCTCAAATCATCTGTGAAGGTCGAGAAAATAATGATACTTGCCGTGAGCTTTAACACTCATCGGACCGCATACATCGGTATGTATTATTTCCAATAAGTCATTTGCTCGCTCCATTGTTCGGAGAAGCGAGTCTTTTGTCATCTTGCCCATAAGGCATGGTTCGCAAGCATCAAGTGATTCATAATCAAGTGATTCCAAAATCCCATCAGCATGGAGTTTCTTCATCGCTTTACACCAATATGACCTAAGCGGCAGTGCCACAAATAAGTTGCACTATCATTATTAACTTTGCATCTTTTGGCATCAATATTATGTGTATCACTACGATCGAGATCCAACGAACCATTTTCATTGGGTGTGTAACCATATAAGGTTTTATTCATGTAAGCAGAACAACAATTTATTCTCTTACTTACATGAATAACCGTATTGCAATAAACATGATCAAATCATATTCATACTCAGCATAAACGCCAAATAACATTTATTTAGGTTTAACACTAATCGAAAGTATAGGGAGTGTGCGATGATGATCATATCAATCTTGGAACTACTTCCAACGCTCATCGTCACTTCCCTTTCAACTAGTTTCATTCATTACGCAACTCCTGTTTCAAGTTACTACTCTTATGGCGAACCAGTATCAAATACCGAGGGTTGCTACGAACACTAGTAAAATACACATCAATAATCTGTATATCAAATATACCTTTGTTCACTTTGCCAACCTTCTTATCCGCCAAATACTTGGGGTAGTTCCGCTTCCAGTGACCAGTTCTATTGTAGCAAAAGCACTTAGTCTCAGGCTTAGATCCAGACTTGGGCTTCTTCACTCGAGCAGCAACTTTGCTTGCCGTTCTTCTTGAAGTTCCCCTTCTTCCCTTTGCCCTTTTCCTTGAGATTAGTGGTTTTGTCAACCATCAACACTTGATGTTTTTCTTGATTTCTACCTTCGCCGATTTTAGCATCGCGAAGAGCTTGGGAATTGTTTTCGTCATCCCTTGCATATTATAGTTCATCACGAAGTTCTAGTAACTTTAGTGATGGTGACTAGAGAATTCTGTCAATCACTATCTTATCTGGAAGATTAACTCCCACTTGATTCAAGCGATTGAAGTACTCAGACAATCTGAGCACATGCTCACTAGTTGAGCGATTCTCCTCCATCTTTTAGCTATAGAACTTGTTGGAGACTTCATATCTCTCAACTCGGGTATTTGCTTGAAATATTAACTTCAATTCTGGAACATCTCATATGGTCCATGACGTTCAAAACGTCTTTGAAGTCCCGATTCTAAGCCGTTAAGCATGGTGCACTAAACTATCAAGTAGTCATCATATTGAGCTAGCCAAAGCGTTCATAACGCCGCATCTGCTCCTGCAATAGGTCTGTCACCTAGCGGTGCATCAAGGACATAATTCTTACGTGCAGCAATGAGGATAAACCTCAGATCACGGATCCAATCCGCAATATTGCTACTAACATTTTTCAATACAATTTTCTCTAGGAACACATATAAAAACACAGGGAAGCAACAACGCGAGCTATTGATCTACAACATAATCTGCAAAATACTACCGGGACTAAGTTCATGATAAATTAAAGTTCAATTAATCATATTACTTAAGAACTCCCACTTAGATAGACATCTCTCTAGTCATCTAAGTGATTACGTGATCCAAATCAACTAAACCATGTCCGATCATCACGTGAGATGGAGTAGTTTCAATGGTGAACATCACTATGTTGATCATATCTACTATATGATTCACGCTCGACCTTTCGGTCTCCGTGTTCGAGGTCATATCTTATATGCATAGCTCGTCAAGTATAACCTGAGTATTCGCGTGTGCAACTGTTTTGCACCCGTTGTATTTGAGCGTAGAGCCTATCACACCCGATCATCACGTGGTGTCTCAAAGACGAAGAACTTTCATAGCGGTGCATACTCGGGAGAACACTTCTTGATAATTTTAGTGAGAGATCATCTTATAATGCTACCGTCAATCAAAGCAAAATAAGATGCATAAAGGATTAACATCACATGCAATCAATATAAGTGATATGATATGGCCATCATCATCTTGTGCTTGTGATCTCCATCTCCAAGCACCGTCATGATCACCATCGTCACCGGTAGCGACACCTTGATCTCCATCGCAGCATCGTTGTCGTCTCGCCAACTATTGCTTCTCGACTATCGCTACTGCTTAGTGATAAAGTAAAGCAATTACATGGCGTTGCATTTCATACAATAAGCGACAACCATATGGCTCCTGCCGATTGCCGATAACTTCGGTTACAAAACATGATCATCTCATACAATAAAATATAGCATCACGTCTTGACCATATCACATCACAACATGCCCTGCAAAAACAAGTTAGGCGTCCTCTACTTTGTTGTTGCAAGTTTTACGTGGCTGCTACGGGCTGAGCAAGAACCGTTCTTACCACGCATCAAAACCACAGCGATACTTCGTCAAATAGACTCCGTTTAACCTTCTCAAGGACCGGCGTAGCCACACTCGATTCAACTAAAGTGAGAGAGCAGACACCCGCCATCACCTTTAAGCAGCGAGTGCTCACAGCGGTGAAACCAGTCTCGCGTAAGCGTCTGGCGTAATGTCGGTCCGGGCGCTTCATCTCACAATACCGCTGAACCAAAGTATGACATGCTGGTAGGTAGTATGACTTGTATCGCCCACAACTCACTTGTGTTCTACTCGTGCATATGACATCAACGCATAAAACCAGGCTCGATACCACTGTTGGGGAGCGTAGTAATTTCAAAAATTTTCCTACGATCACGCAAGACCATGGTGATGGCATAGCAACGAGAGGGAAGAGTGTCCGTCCACGTACCCTCGAGACCGAAAGCGAAGCGTTATAACAACGCTGTTGATGTAGTCGTGCGTCTTCACGACCCGACCGATCCAAGCACCGAGCGACGGCACCTCCGAGTTCTGCACACGTTCAGCTCGATGGCGATCCCGGACTCCGATCCAGCAAAGTGTCGGGATGAGTTCCGTCAAGACGACGGCGGCAGGCGATGATGATGCTCCACCGACGCAGGGCTTCGCCTAAGCTCGCGACGATATGACTTCTCCGCGCAGGGCTTCACCTAAGCTCATGACGATATGACCGAGGTGGAATATGGTGGAAGGGGCACCGACACGGCTAAGGAAAGATCCGTAGATCAACTTGTGTGTCATGGGGTGCCCTCTGCCCTGTATATAAAGGAGGGAAGGGAGGGGCTGGCCGGCCACCTATGGCTGCGCTGGGAGTCCTACTCCCACCGGAGTAGGATTCCCCAATCCTAGTCCAACTAGGGTTTGACCAAGGGAGAGGGAGAGAGGCGCCACCCTTCTCCTAATCCTAATAGGACTAGGGAAGGGGGAAGGCTGCCAGCATATGGCCCCTTTTCTCTTTCCCTTAAGGCCCATCAAGGCCCATTGACTCCCGGGAGGTTCCGGTAACCCCGGTACTCAGTAAAATTCCCAATTTCACCCGGAGTGATTCCGAGTCAAACATAGGCTTCAATATATCAATTTTATGTCTCGACCATTTCGAGACTCCTCGTCATGTCCGTGATCTCATCCGGGACTCGAACAACCTTCGTACATCAATATCATATAAACTCATAATAAGCATCATCGAAGCGTTAAGCGTGCGGACCCTACGGGTTCGAGAACTATGTAGACATGACCGAGACACCTCTCGGTCAATAACCAATAGCGGGACCTGGATGCCCATATTGGTTCCTACATATTCTACGAAGATCTTTATCGGTCGACCGCATAACAACATCGTTGTTCCCTTTGTCATCGGTATGTTACTTGCCCGAGATTCGATCGTCGGTATCCAATACCTAGTTCAATCTCGTTCTTGGCAAGTCTCTTTTCTCGTTCCGTAATACATCATCTCACAACTAACACATTTAGTTGCAATGCTTGCAAGGCTTATGTGATGTGCATTACCGAGAGGGCCCAGAGATACCTCTCCGACAATCGGAGTGACAAATCCTAATCTCAAATATGCCAACCCAACATGTACCTTCGGAGACACCTGTAATGCACCTTTATAATCACCCGATTACGTTGTGACGTTTGGTAGCACCCAAAGTGTTCCTCGGGCAAGCGGAGTTGCATAATCTCATAGTCATAGGAACATGTATAAGTCATGAAGAAAAGCACTAGCAACAAACTATACGATCAGGTGCTATGCTAATGGAATGGGTCATGTCAATCAGATCATTCAACCAATGATGTGATCCCGTTAATCAAATAACAACTCCTTGTTCATGGTTAGGAAACATAACCATCTTTGATTAACGAGCTAGTCAAGTAGAGGCATACTAGTGACACTCTGTAGGTTTATGTATTCACACATGTATTATGTTTCCGGTTAATACAATTCTAGCATGAATAATAAACATTTATCATGATATAAGGAAATAAATAATAACATTATTATTGCCTCTAGGGCATATTTCCTTCACCAAGGTGATGGCCTTAGCCACCAGCGTCTTAAAATCTGGAAATGTGTGTACGACCAATTGACATTTAAGCGCGGGTGTCAGACCGTCTAGGAATTTCTCCATCTTTTTGTTTTCTCACATACGCTCCTCGTTGGCGTAGCGAGACAGCAGGGTAAACTGACTGTTGTATTCTGACACTGTCATTGTCCTTTGCTTGAGGTCATCAAATTCTCTCTTTTTGATTTTCATAAGACTCTTAGGAATATGTGCCCCACGAAAACCTTCTTTCAATTCCTCCCATGATATATTATTTTCGTTGGGGCGCATGTGCAAGAAATTTTCCCACCACGATGCGGCTGCTCCAGTGAGATAGTGCGGAGCATAAAGTACTTTCTCAAGGTCTGAACACTGGGCGATAATTAATTTTCTCTCCATGTCTCAAGCCAGTCCTCGGCTTCGAGAGGTTTGTCCGTGTGAGAAAATGTTTGGGGACGCGTCTTCTGTAGCTCGAGATAACTTGGATTGCTGCTGATATGGTCGCGGTGATTTCCCATATTGATGACTTGGTTCAGTATTTCCTGATGTTGCTGCTGACTTTGTTCATAAAGACGACACATTTGGGAAAGTGCCGTTTCAACATCCTGCTGACTTGTCTGTCCTGTGTGAAATTGTTGCACGGGGTGTGCCATAATTTTTCTCTGTCGGAGTTGGCATGGAGCGCGTCCAAGGACGAGACATAGTTCACTCTGGGGATATATTTTGAAACACTCATAAGAAAAGGAATTGAGTCGCAAAAATCAATAAATTCAAGAAGATGCAAAAAGTTGCAAATGCCCCAAGATTTTTCAAGAGAAAAATACGTTTGCGCACGGAGAAGGACTATTCATTACATATCTTACACGCAAGCAGTAATTATACAATACATCACTCAGGATATGCATACATAAATCCTGACATGTTATTTACTCTAGTGCACTTCTCCAGATCCTACAGGATGCGCAAACAAACTACTTCTCATAGCCTATTTACATATAAACATATCGCACAAGTCGGTACATCGCATGGCGGCTAAGCGCACTTAGTCGGAGATGGTAAGGATTTCCCTTGGCCTGCCAAGGGTGAGGCGTAGAGAGGCTGGGGACTCAACCTCCTCCTCAGAGATAGGCTCCAGACGAGAGGTGCTGCGCGAGTTGGTGGAGCAGGTGCCCTATGCGGGACAACTCGAATCTGAGCAGGCACGAGGGGTGGTGCAGAACGAACCGGAGTAGGTGCAATGACGTGGTTGAATTCCTCCGTGGTAGGCAGGCGACGAGTAGCGGTGCGAGCAGTAGGAGCGAACGATGATGATGACGAGACGAAAGTCAGTGGTGGTGCAGCACGCAGGAGCTCCCTCCTGTTGGTGGTACAGCCATGGACTGAGTCCATGCGGGCAGCTACAAAGTCGTCCACCAGGTTGTCGAAGGCTGCCTCCAAAGCCCGAAGATACTAGATGAGCATCTCAAAAGCTTCATCCCGTTCTCCTCTGGGGCAAGAGAACGTGTAGTGGCAGGTGTATGGCACGTGACATGGCAGGTAGCGGTAGCGACGAGTCTTCATCGAAGGCAGGATATCCCTGAGACGGGCTATCGCGTCACGGGCTGCCATCTGTAGCGCGTGCTTCTCTGTGGGCATGTCTCTCCCCACGAACCGGTAACGCTCAACTCATCCTCTCTTGAATTCCACCGCGGCTTGGTGCATGGTTAGACGGTCATTGACCTTGTGCTGGGAGAGAGAGAAGATTGGGCGCACATCTGGCCCCATCGCGACTTGGACGATGAAGGAGAGAAGCTTGACAAACCCATCGGGCATGTTGGCGAACATTTGCGACTCGCAATTGTTGTTGGCCATCTACAAAAGTAGGCAAAAATCCTGAGAAGTCAAATCATAAATTTATGCTGACTATCAGAAATTGACTACATTTGTAAAAATAATAAATAGCTCTACTATGCTAATAACCGATTAGCGATCGCACCTAGTGGCTTCCTCTGATCAGCTGGCTCTGGTACCAAGCTTGTCACGACCGGTTTTCAATAAAATATGTATTGAACAACCGACCTATGAAGTCCAATATGAGGAAAATCCTTCATACCGGTTGACAAAACTTTGATACAATAAGCCGGTAGCATTACAACATTCTGGGGTCGGATGAAGATGCCCAACCAATTATTACAAACATGCCGATAATTATACATAGTGGCGGATATGACTCAAAGGTGTGGGGTGGAAATACTCTTGACTCGAGATATGAGTGGTTGGTGGAATAACACAGCGGGTGGTTAATAAGTCTATCAGATCGACGGCTCATCGGCGTCGAGGTGAGGCTCGATGAATTTATTTGGGTAGCGAGCGGATATATCACAATGACTAATCCAGCGGTCGCACGAGACTGACTGGGATTCCTCTAGGCGTCGGACTCGCTATCGAACTCTTCATCCATGAGATCGCCTTCGTCAGCATCTGGCCAAATCAACAAGGCAGGTGAGCACTATGAAAGTACTCGCAAGACAGTTCGGACCAGAGATATAACAAATGAATGTATGACTGCGACATGGTTAATCTTAACAATGCTCAATTAAAATAGTATAGCAAAATAATTAAGAAGGGAATCGGCGGTAGTCCGCTCAAAAACCCAAAGAAGATAAACTCAAAACTGATCGGTGTGCAAGCGGCGCCTCGAAGGGTGAATAAATAAGCAAAACATGCCACGATCGAGGCGTCGGCGACACCTCATAAAGGGCTTATATTGAAATAAAAATACATGCGTGCATGATGGACGTCTGGCGACATCACGTAAAGGGCTTATAATGAAAGTAATAGCAATGCCGCGATCGGACGTCGGCGACATCACGTAAAGGGCTTATAATGAAAGTAATAGCAATGCCGCGATCGGACGTCTGGCGACCTCACGAAAGGGCTTATAATGAAAGTAAGAACAATGCAGCGATCGGACGTCGGCGACATCACGTAAAGGGCTTATAATGAAAGTAAGAACAATGCCACGATCGGACGTCGGCGACATCACAAAAAGGGCTTATAATACATTATTCTGGCTGACATGATATAGTGCTCACGGAAAATATTCATCACAAGACAATAAGCGGGTTAGTCTATTCACGGGAAAATAAACATTTGATACTCAAATGATTCTCGGAGTTCTGCCACCGAGACCGACACTCGACAAGATGAGATGAACACAGTACTTGGATATGAATAAGATGAATTCAAGAATTTTGACTCTGCAGAGTTTGTACCAAAAATTGTCCACAGCCAACGGATTTCCGTAGTCATGAAGGGCTAGTTCCGTTTACGGTATTTCAGAGGAAACACAACTAGCTAGTACACACCCATCATACCTCACGTTGCCAGGAATCACCCTAGACAGCGTTTAAGAAAAACTTTGAGATGGGGAGATCACAATCTCGAATAGCATGGGATCAAATTTATTTATGCGCGCTCTAAGGGGTGCCCCCCTCTCGGTCCCAACCGGAAACACCCATGCCCCCTGACCGGATGAAAGGCTTTAATCCAGGGCCATGGAACCTTCATCCCGGCCTCTATATTTGGTGTGTACCAGGAAGTGGTTTGCAACCTACTAAGTCGTATCCCTTGCGGGAAACAGGTGGTAGTACGGAAGGGAGGACGGACGGGAATCTGACTGACTTATGTTGACACCGGGTCAATGATATGGCATAAGCCTGGCATGCTACAACACTGCCATCTTACCCATAATCATGCCAACTCATGGCCATGCAACAGGTTTCCAACAACTCATGGATTTACCGAGCCCATTTGCCACGATTCTCACGAGATAAACTATCATCGAAATGCTCGTGAACGAGCCATGATACAAAAAATAATGCAAACATACTCAGACACTCATCATATCAAAAGTTCAAACTTTGCTTGCCTGGTTCGAGTAGTCGGGTCTAGCTCGCGAAGTTAGCGGTTCCGTCACCTCCTTGGTATCTCACGGTAAACAAAAATACACGCGCTAACGTAAATACCGTGGAGTACAGAAAGTTGGTCCAAATATTTTTCAAATAAATCTGATAAAAAACTAGACAAAATTTCAAAGAGGACAGAAAAGGAATCAATCAAAAATACTCTTCTGTTTAAAAGTTATTAGTGTTTTAGTCCAGGGACCTTTCTGTAATGAAACAGAAAAGTTCCAGGGGTTTAACTAAGAAAACAGAAAACGGTTCGAATAGAAACGCGCAAGCCCACAGGAAAAACGTATTCCGCCCGAAGGCGCCAACGGAAAACGGTTCGCGGGGAAAGAAGAGAGGTGACATGGGGTCCACATGTCGTTTGAAAGACTCGCATGCGCCCGAAGGCTGCGGTGGTCGTCGGCGTCGAACCACGGCGAGTCGAGGAGATCGGAGAGTACCAAGAGTATCAGCGTGTCCTTCCGCGTCGGTGGGTGGTGGACTTGGGCGTCGGGGAGCACCACGTCGTGGCGACACTTTCTCCGCGGACGGCGGCTCGGGCGATGGTGGGGAACTACGGTGGTGTCTGCAAACTTGAATTGAAGCGCTGGTCGAAGGAGGATGTACTAGAGAGCTACCGGCAAGAGATGGGAGGCGAGGCGCACGACGGGAGCGAATCGAGCTGGATCCCATGGCGGGTCGTGGCTGCGGAGTCGAGGAAGGAGACTCCTCGGGGCTCTTCCGGTGGCTAGGCGGGGTCTTGGTGAAGTCAGAGGTGGTGTGTGCACGAGAGCGAGCTCGGGGCTCCTTTTATAAGCGATCCGAGGCGGTGGCCGAAGCGGACTTCTCCGGCGAGGATTCTGGCCTGAGCTTGGTCGGGAGGTTTAGGGAGTGGGCGTCGGCGTGGACTTCCTTGGTTCCGTTTGACGCTAAACAAGCTTGGATTAGGAGCCCTGGGTGGATTCGACGGAGCAGGCGGCGCGGGCCCGTCGGCGGCAGAGGGTGCGCCTGTGCTTGCCGGGACCCTGAGAGCGGTGCTGCGGAAGTGCGCTGGCATGCATGAGGCCACGCGGAGGGCTAGGGCGCAATGGGCGGCCTGAGCGGCGTTGCGAGCCGGGAGCAGGCTCCGTTCGGCCGCCACGGGTGGCCTGCAACCGCAGAGGCTGCGGCGTTGAAGATGCTCACCGCCACCGATGCTGCGTCCGTCCAGCGTGCGTGCGGTGCTCTGGCCAGGGGAAGAGGTCGTGCGCAAAGCGCCCAGGTGCCACGGCGATCGGTGCCAACACTCGGATTTAAAAACGACACTACAACTCTGAACTTTCTGAAAGTGCACAGGAACAGTGCCGGTCAAGTGTTCGACGAAATGATTTTCGCATGTGGGAAATTTTTCTTGAGCTGATCTTTGGTGTGGTGGTCTCTCATTGCATCTGAGGGCTGCCTGAATTTTGGTAGAATTTTTGGAGAAGTGTAGATATGAATTTCACCAAATTTGGCAAATCTGGTCCAAACTTGCAGTGAGTGAAATTTGAAATATTTGAAAAGGAGAAGAGTGGATCAAGATGGTTCTGGGTTGTGGGTACCAAGGACTATCCAAGGGAGTTGGTTTGAGGTCAAAAATCAAGAGCATTAGGGTACTTGCTTTGCAAATCACTTAGGCTCAAAAGAAAAGACAGAATTATTTTGGGAGAAGAAATAATTGGAATAAAGTCCAAAAATGGATTTTACTAGTTTGGACAGAATGTTTGAGTTGTACCAAAGTGGAAGGAGAGATTTTGGGAGAAATTTACCACAAGAGGCATGGTAAAACCAAGGATGGATCAAAACCAAAGAATAGCCCAAAACCAAAAAGGTTTCTTTTTAGAAGGAAATAGATCCAAGAAATGCTTTTGAGAAGAAAACTCAGAAGAGAGGTTTTTAAGAAGGGTTTAAATGACCTTCTTCAAACCAAGCAAGGCTTTTGCTGAAAACAAAAACAACAAAAAAAAATTTGGAGTGTCACATTGAACTTCTTCGGAGCACAACTTCATCACTTTTCCCCCAATACCATCGTGTACCTCGCTGCATTCGTGTCCATATGCGAGAATTTCCTGGGTTGTCGACCACACTTGGGCCTCTTCAAACACATTTTCACCTGTTGTTCTCAGTCCGTAAAAAAGGCCAATCCGAGTGATGAGAGGACACATGTGATCCAGATGCGTGGGGGTCTTGGGGTCCAAATGAGAGGTAAGAGTACTTTCCCAGCCATGATTCTCCCCGAGTCAGTCACACGGTGGCAGTCGACCTGGTTCTACTGCAAAGACCAGCCGACTGGGCTTCCCCCGTTTTCCATGGCTCGAGTCGAGAAGCCCTCTGCCTTGAAAGTGACTCCAGCGGAGAAAGCGGAGGTGAAGGTGCTGGTCGAGCGAGTGGTCCATCTCGTTCGTGATGGCGTTACTGGTATGGATCTGCTAGAGGTCTTCCTCAGACGATGCATTCAGCCACTTCAAGCTCGCGACCATCTGATGTGGATGTATTCGGGCATCGATGATACCACTCGGATCCACCCAAAGGAAGTCGACGAGGATGCGGTGGAGCAGTGGTTGAGTGGTGTCACTGGCAACAAGGATAACCCCAGGGGGTCCAGGAGAATCCCTCCACTCGACAACTCATATGAACCAGACAAGGTCCAACTCTAAACTTCCGAGTGTTTTCTTGATCTATCATGTAATTGCTTTTTGCCAATCGACTGACATTTGTTCCTCTTGTTGTCTTTCAGGCCCTTACTGAGATGTACTCGATGCCCAACGAAGAGCAGGAGTAGGACCCGAAAGGGGAGAAGAGCGGAGGCGAGAGTGGCGAGTGGCATTCTGACGGAGGAGAAGACGACGAAAGCGGCGAATCTAGCGACGACGAGGAAGTCGACTCGCCTCCTCGCACCGAAAGGCGATCCAAGCACTCCCATGATCCGGCGAGTATCCGTGGCAAAGCGACTGCGCTGACTGGACAGACCTCGAAGCGCCCTCTGACGTCTTCTCCGGCGCTGACTGAGAAGGCCCCGAAGCAGTCCAAAGTTGTAGCATCAAAGTATCGGAAGACCCTGCCCAGAATCAAAATCGATATCCCCGTTGCTTCTGCATGAGTGTTTTGTCTTCATTTTTTACCCGAGGTTCTGTGCTGTCTACTATTTTCTTGGTTTGACCGAATGAATCTTGAAACCAGCAGTGCCGCTACCTCTGGGACTTCTGCTTACAAAAACAAGGATGAGGACATGGAAGATGCGGTTACTTCTAACCCAGGTATGACCTTCGTAATCTTGTCTTTGTTTTGTCGATTGAACTGTGGTCGACTGAATTCTGGCAACTGAGCTTTTTGCAGCTCCTCCCAATGTCATTGATCTTCCAGACGATGACGAGGATGTGCCACTGAGGCCCTTGGGAAGAAGAAACAGGAAGACGTCGACTGGTAAGACGCCTCAGTCGACGCCGTTGATGGAACCGGTAATCTAGGAGGCCGGCGATGCCAATCGGACTTCTGTCACCTTTGCCATGCCAGTGTCGAGTGCTCAGCCTTCAGCGTCAACCGCACAGACTCCAGCCGATCCACCTTCACTTTTTGCTACACATCACGTCCCAGAGGACCAGGTGGGTGCTGCCAAGGAGGCTATGCGTTAGGCGGGTATTATGATGGAGCAGTTGAATATGGTCCGGGAGGCCAACCAAGCTGCTTATGACGCCAGCTCAGCTCTCCAGAGCAACGTCAAGGTTAGTTGATTACTGACTGAATCTTTAGCTTGTCGCTAGTTCTGTTAGGATATGCTACCTGAAAACTTTCTTTAAAGGATCTTTCCATCAGTCTGCATTTTGCATTGGTACACCCACTGGGTGTTTTGACATGCCGTTTGTCGGATTACGGGTTCCGGCAAAACCCTTAAGGTTCGAACACTGGGGTGCGCGCGAAGTTCTCCCCCTACCGATCCACGTCCTAGCTTACTAAGATCTCAAGAACGAACTCGACGAACTCACAACACAAGGGACACAAGATTTATACTGGTCCGGGCCACCGTTGTGGTGTAATACCCTACTCCAGTATGGTGGTGGTGCATTGCCTCTTAGCCTGATGATGAACAGTACAAGGGGAAGAACAGCCTCCTAAGGTTGAGGTGTTCTTGTGCTCGGTGTGTGGCTAAGGATTGGCTTAAGATCATATGCCTCTTACTGTGGTGGCTAGTCCTATTTATAGAGGCCCTGGTCCTCTCCCCAAATATTGAGCGGGAAGGGAGCCAACAACAGGCAATTTGAAAGGGGACAACTAGTACAGCTTATCCTGACAAAAGTAGTCTTCGCCTGCAAAAGGCTGTGGTGGTGACGCTGCCTCGGGCTCCATCGTGACCTCCATCTTGCCGTCCTGCTGGTCTTGGTCTCGTTGCACCGATAGAAACCACTGCTTGATGCCTCGGTACTCCGCACCTGCGCTTGCCTCCTTTAGCACCAAAGAGGAAACAAGGACGTTGCACGCGCTGGCGCCCGCCTGGTCTCGATCGTCATGGCTCACGTCACGAGAACCTCGCGAGGTTTGTCTTGCCTTGATCTCTCCGCCCCTCGCGAGCCTACCTGGCAAGGACGCTCCTGAGGAGGTCTTGCGTCGTCCGCCTCGCTAGGCTTGGCCCCTCGCGAGGGTCTTGAATGCCTTGTTGATGAAGATGGGTCGTACAGGCCTGCTAGCACAGCCACGCCATGGGCCGCGGGCAGGCTAGTCTGGGGACTCCCATTCCCAGGACGCCGACAGTAGCCCCCGGGCCCAAGGCGTGCTCGGCCTTGGCTTCGAGGTGAAGCCTAAGGTCAAGTACGGAGTGCTGTGGGCCCCAATAGCCTGCGGCCTTAGTCGACGCGTGGCGGTTGATTGGACGTGGGCGTCTCCGCTTCCCCACACTGCCTCGGCAACTGCCCGACTTGACAAGTCCCTGCGACATGCAAGGAAAACCATCATTACCTATGATCGTGGGGGCGCTGGTTGGCCTTCTCCTGCTATAAATGAGGAGGGGGGCAGAGCCCCGTCGCCCATTTCTTCCCATTCCGCTTGCTTCTTCTTCTGCTCCACCACCGACTTTAATGGCGCCGTCAAAGAGGTTCTCCACAGCAGAGAAGGGAAAGGCCCCTCGCGAGGGGCCCGGCTCCTCGGCGCCCAAGCGTCGACGCAGCCATCCCCGTAAGCACACCGCGACCCCCGCCACGGGCCCCCGCTCCTGGGGTGGCGCTGCTGCGTGTGGCAGGTGTCGCTCCGGTCGCGGCAGCCCCCACTACAAAAAAATACACTTCCGTGATGATACGTGTTTGTCACAGTAGGTCACGTTTTTTTTCATGCATGTACATCCATGACGATTTTATGACAGTAATCAAGATAGTCATACTGTCTTTGTCGAGAAGTGTTCCATGACATTACCAAAATTATCATCACGGAAGTGTCCACTTCCTTAACGATAAATCGCGCGTCACAGAAGTGCTTTCGTCAAGGGTGACCGACACGTGGAATCTCTGTTGGAAAAGGTAGTGCCTAGGAGGCGCTTAGGCACGCCTAGGCGCTAGGCAATGGCCAAACGCCTCGCCTAGGGCATAAATGGAGGTCTAGGCAGGGCAAGCAAGGAATTGCCTACTGAAACAAGAAATCATGCCACATACTGCACTGATATGCCAAACGGGTTATATTCCAATGGTAGTAGACGGTAATTAACTTATTTATATGCCCTAAACTAATTTCAACACCCATATAATAATCACAAATACACTACAAGTAAAAACTACATTACCGCCTAGGCCGCGCCTAGGGCGCCTAGGCACCGCCTAGGCACTAGGCGAAGTCCAACCGCCTCGCTTACGCCTACCTATTTTTCCAACCTTGCGTGGAATCCACCGTAACGGAACACTGTTAAGCTATCGGGTCGGGTTTTGGATCCGATAACCCGTTAACAGCCCCGACCAATGGGGATTTTCCATGTGTAAAATCATCATTGGCTGGAGGAAACACGTGTCAGCTCACCGTTGGGACAGATGGCATCCACTCATTGGACGTAAGGCGCCTATGATACGTCGACACGTGGCACGGCCCAACAGAGGCCCATTCTTGTGAAAAGGCCGGCCCGTTTGACTTGGTCAAAGGGTGGCGGGACGGCCCATGGAAAGCGTGTTAACGGCATGTTTGCATATAGCACATTTACAGCCCGCTAACCCAAGGCCCGTTATGACCTATCCGAATTAGTCCCAGTAGCGTCATCTGGGCCATCCAATATGATTCCAGCCCATTTTCACTTCTGGCGCATGTATGGCGCATGACTTCTTTCAGCCCATATGAGGCCCTATGTAACTCTTGGCCTATTAACGACCCGTGGTGAAACTGGCCCGTAATGAACAGTGTATCACTTTACACCCATTAATGGCCCGTGTTGAAACTGGCCTGTAATGAACAGTGTATCACTTTATACCCATTAACGGCCCGTTATTCAGTTGCGCCGTTTCCAGCCCATGTTATCTTTCGGCCTTCTCACAGCCCATTTTTTCTTGGGCTCATTTCCAACATTCATTTACTTACGGCCCATTACTGTCATTTTCTGCTTGTGGGCCAAATTCAGCCCGTGTTTACAGTCGGCCCGTTTGTGGTCCGTTAATACGTTGGGCCATTTTCATAGCGTCATCAAATATGGCCTATTAACGATGGCCCGTTATGGTCAGCCCATGAACGGACGATTCCAACTCTAGCCGTTTACGGCCATAATGCGATCTGTTTGGCCCATGTTTGGCCAATCGATCATACGGCCCGTATAAGGCCCATTGATGATACGACCCGTAGAAAGCCCGTTGTTTCTACGGCCTGTAGAATGCCCATTGTTTCTACGGCCCGTAGAAGGCCCACTATTTCTACGGCCAGTAGGAGGCCCAGTGTCACTACAGTAAATATTAGCCCATGGTTATTGTGGCCTAGTTTTAAAAAATAGGTTATTGCAGCCACTAGGAAACCGAGGAAAAAGAACTGCAATGACTACAAGCAAACAAATAAACAAGACAACAAGGAAATAAATAAGCAAGCAACTAATGCTAGGCTATCACGGCTATTACACATATTACATCCATTGGGCATCAAAGTTCGCCACCAGTGCAAATATAGGGAACAAAGCAGCATATCATATACACTGGTTGTCAAAGTTGGCGACCAGCGCAAATAAACGCCAAGAGAAAACAAATCAGAACTGAAACCACTTGTAAGATCTCAAGAAACAATATCCGGTAGGCATAATGTTGGCAAGATGCTTAGCAAGCTTATTAACTTTCTCTTGTTTGGTGCTTAAATCCTCCAAACTTTGTTGTTGCACCGAAAATATGCATCTGAATTCTGCAGGACTTCCTCGGTCCTTGACTTCTGTCGCAAAGACATCCGATCGATGTCTTTCAACTTGAAGTAGAGACTCAAGAAGACGAACTGATTCAGGCAGCGAGTTCAAGAGCTTGTGCCAGCAGAGTGGCGAGAATCGAACACTACATCAAGACAGGACTTTCGGGTTCCCTCACTGTCGTCGAGATAGTTTTTATCAGCTTTCTTGGAGACCAACAGGGATGTCTCACTATCTTGAACCTTATCTGCATTACTTCCTTTACCATTGGATAACGCGGTACTGTTCTCCTATATTTTGTCCGCATTCTAAAAGAGAAACAAGCAGACACATCACATGTTTACCATGTTGTATATGAAACTCATTTTGGTAAATGAGTTCAGTAGTAAAGTGGACAGGATAACAACATGAAACAAACATATATCTATGTACCATGGTCACTTTATGGTCTATATCATTCTAGTTTTTGTTGCCAAATCAAGATAGAGACACAGTTCAAATAATATTTGTTCAAGACAAAGCATAATAGATAGAATATAAGTGTGGGTAACTATAGAGCAATAACAACACTTGTAATGTGCATGACATGAGAACATAACTGTTTATTCAATTGATACTGAAATCAACATAGAGCAGGTTACAACAGCAAACCAGTTAAAGAAACAGGTTTAAAACATACCTGTTGCACCATTGGAGTTTCAATTCCATCCTTCAAATTTTAAAATAGGTTGTATGACTAAATACAGTAATGCAAGAGCAAAGGAGTATGAACCATAGATACAGAACCTGACCTGAGAACAAATCTTCTTCTCCTTTAAGCGTTGAGTTGGGATTCGGAGTGGTGGTCCTCGTGCTTTCGGCACTGCAGTTCCCTTACTAACTGCTCGTGTTTGGGTGCTTTGTGGTGGAGACGGTGCTGTGTCAACTGGAACTGGGTTACTATCTGCCGGGGTTGGGGTTAGAAGGGGTGTAGCTGGTTCTCTGTCCAACTGGGTAGGGGTACAATCTGCGAGAGTTTGGGTTATGTGTGGTGGATATGGTCCTTGGGCAAGTACAACCGTTGTTCTATCTGGATCAACTGGTAGCACTATCTTTTCTGAAGACCGTGTTCTTACTCCCTTAGATACTGCCATCACGCTCTGAAGACCTTGTTTTCACTCCAGAATTTGCCCTTAGATACTACTATCTTTTCTGAAGACTATGATTTATATAGTAAGCAAGTAAGCAGATGGCAATCCATATATGATGTAAAAACTAAGCAATGCAAGACAACATGCATGACATGGATAATATAACCCTGCCGAAGTTTGAGCATAGACCTCGGGGAATAGGACTGGTCATCGTCTCTCAATCCTCCTCGAGGAGCTCTCAGTAACCAGCAAGATGTCTGCTTCAGCAGTAGCATTGTCTCTCTCAATACCTTGTTTTCACTCAGATACTTCCATCATCGCTTCAAATGGCTGATGCAGGAAGAGTAGTTGAATATACAAACATTGTCGACAAATGGAACACGTAATACAAAAAAAATGATAGCATGATATAATTCACATACATGATGATTGGCTAAACAGCATGGCATTGCATAATTCACATATATAATGCCTTTGCAACAAGATAGCATTGCATAATTCACATATATAATGTCTTGCAACAAGATGGCAATGCATAATTCACATATATGGCGATTAGACACTGAACAGGTGGTATTCACACAAAGCATGTCTAAACTAATCAAATGACATAGCAACGCGAGACACCATACGCACGATATGAGCAACATAACCCTGCCCAGTTAGAGCATACACCTCGGGGGGGAATAGGACTGTTCATCTGTCTCTGAATCCTCCTCTGAGGAGCTATCCGTAACCAGCGAGATATGCACTTTGTTAGATAGCGTAGTGTGCTCTGAAGACCTTGTTTTCACTCCAGAATTTGCCATCACCGTGTCAAATGGCTGATGACATGAAGAGCAGTTGAATGTGCTAACATTGTTGACAAATGTAATATGTAACGCAAAAAAAGGATGGCCTGATATAATTTACACATAAGATGACTGGCTAAGCAGGATGGCATTGCAAAATTCACATATATGATTCCTGGCTAAACAAGATGGCGTTGCATAATTCATATAAATGATGAATAAACTAAACAGATGGAATTCGCACAAATGATGTCTAAACTAAGCAGATGACATATTTGATGTATAAAGTAAGCAATGCAAGACACCATATGCATGATATAACCAACATCAGCATGCCAAGTTAGAGCGAAGACCTCAGGGGGTAAATAGGAGTTGTCTTCTCCTTCTGAATCCCCCTCAGAACAGATATCTTCCTCTCGATTACAATCTGAAATGCGTGGAAGGGGGCTGCCTTTGCGCCTACCATGGAGCGACGTCTGCATGAAATTTTATTTCCACGCAAGGCTCGTCTCTTTTGCTCTACATGTTCAGTTCCATTGTTTACAATAACTGTCATGCATAGGAATAAAACATAGTGAGATTATGTAAGGAGTGCATGCAGAAATCCATGATGGTAGAAACCTGTGCATAGACCCAAAACCAATAATAGCAGGCAGATAATGGCTTCTGTTAAAAAATACAGATAATGGCATCTTTACTGTTTGTTTCCCACCCAACATGAAACTCATAGTAGACACCGGAGATTAACCAGATAGTAGATAGATACTATTGATAGCAGCCCCGATATGTACCGCACAACCATTTAAAACTCAAGTTTGACCATTAGTTTGGAGTGACTCGAGTCTAATCGGTGAACAGGACGATAAAGTAGCATGTAATATTAGCGATGCATAACGAAGCGGACACGAAAGAGTGCGACCTCTCTTGCGGACCGTGTAGTCCTCGAGGTCATCTGCTCGGTTGATGATGGTAATGCAGTTTTCATGGCTGCTGCCAAGGGAAGAAGATCTCGAGGCGGCGAAACACAGTCTGGAGGCCGGATCCCTGCTGTGCTGGACCCTTCTGTCATTGGAGCAGCTGAGCTGGGGTGGACGACGGCGCAGCAGGAGCGGGACAAACCACGCAAGGTTTTCTTTGACGTCTATCTGTAAGAGAAGTAATTCTGTAAGGGCTCATTTGAATTGGAGGATTCCAACAATGCAGGGATAGGAAATAGACAGGAATAGAATAGGAATGCACGTGCAAAATAGAGAATTTAAAAACACAGGATTTCTACCAATCTGGGTGTTTGATTCACAACAATTGGAAGATCACAGGATGCAAAGAAGAATGGTGAGATTTAAGTCAAACCACAAGAAAATGTACGGTTATAATGCTATTATTTTACTATCTCTTAGTCATGTGCTTCATGAATAGGAATTTGAAAAGGAGGACAAGTGAAAATTAAATTCCTATGTTTTTTCTTTCAAGGAGACACTAAAGGAACAAATCGGTGTGCTCAGTGGACAATATATATAACATGTAGAGTAAAAAAGAGATGGAACAAGTGTACAACCTCTTTGGCGAAGCCATGTCGATCTCAGCGTGATTGGGTTGGCCGGTGAGGATGCCCCGGCTGACTTTGCTGTCAGAGGAGGGGAAGAAGATCTTAGGCGTCTGGAGATGGAGCCCCGAGGTACTGCTCCGCTGTGATGGAGGGTTTCGTCGTTGGAGCAGCTCCGTGAGTTGTACGACGCCGAGGCTGAAGCAGGACAAGAGAGACAACGAACAACGTTAACCTGAGTGGAATTCTAGATGTAAAATACATAACCACAAAGTGCTAGATGTAAAATACATAACCACAAAGTGCCAGATGTAAAATACATCAGCCGCTCATCTCTGAACTTAACTGTCGAAACTGAACTTAACTGTTGAAACTGAATTTTGCTGTCGAAACTGAACGCACTAGCAAGGTGAGGCTACACGTCATCTGACTTTTTCATCTCTGGTCAGTCGATTTTGCAGCCGTTAGATACGAATCAAGGGTCTGCGGTTCATCTTCAACCTCCACCCCCCTGAGCCGCCAGCCACCACCGGCCAAACAGCTGCCCCCGCCGCCCATGGCGGTGGTGCCGCCCGACCGCCCGAAAACACTCCCCACCGCGGTCCGCCGCCCTGCCATCCCTCTAGGCCCCCGTGCCGAGCTTTTCTCCGGTGATCCCCACGCCACCGCCCGCTAACGCCACCGCCACCGCCGGCACCACCGCCCCATCCTGAACCCTAAGATAGATAGTGGGTACCTCTCCGTGAGCCCCCCCCTGCTGCTGGCTGGTTCTTCCTTCACCCCGCGAGCCCCCCAACCCCTGAAAATCAACTAACCCAAAAGTCAATTCAGTCGACAGAAGTGTAGCTAAATTGGAGCAGCATCGCAAGCAAGAGCAAGAGCGAAAGTAGCAGCGTGAGCAAGAGCAATAGCAAGAGCAGACCAGGCAGGGGACCGTGAGCAAGAGCAGAGTAGCAGCGCGAGCGAGAGCTAAAGTAGTAGCAGCTCCTACTGATGTAGACGTCGCCGCCGAGGGAGCGACGCCGTGAAGGAAGTGGCCGGTGACACCGCCCTGGATGGAGCCGCGCCGTGTCGGCTCGGGACCGTGCGCCGGCAGCACCGTGAGATCGAATCAAGAAGAAAATACGGTGATTAGTGTACAACCTCTTTGGTGGCACCGATCAGGCCGCAGCTTCATCCGAGGAAACGGTGATGATGATGCTCTTCCGGTGGTGCAGGTGAAGACGACGGTGTGGGAATGGAGGTGGCGTGAAAGACGAGGGAAACGTCGGGGCAGCTCCTTGGAGGTCGAGGACGGGGTGGCTGAACCGGCAGGACGATGAGATCGACGACGGATCCTCATCCGGTACGGTGGATGAGGGACATCGAGGTGTTGCTGTGGACGACGTCGTCGGGGAAGAGGCTCCGACGAGGTGGCGGATGGAGCAGGGTGTGGGGTTTCGTCGCGGGTTTTCACGGCCTCGGTGTACGAATGGGTGGGCTGATGGGATGACAGTGGGGAACCATGGCTTAGAGACGCGCTTGTCCGAAATGTGGGGTAAGTTACGAAAGTACCCCCACCGATTTGAGCCGGTTCTTTCGGTTCAGGGGTACCACGGGCATTTCGCGTGTCGGGATTTCACAGGAGGTGGGAGTTTTCGCGCGCGTTGTAATTTCGGAATAGCAAGGCGCGGGTTGAGATGGAGGGAGTTGTCGGAGCACAACGAGACAAAGAAATATCTTAAATATTTCGGGCTAACAAGGCGTGGGTTGAAATTTCTGGACAAGCCTAACGTGTATTGTACCAAATCAATGCGCACTACAAATGTCATTCAAAACATTGAATTCATGTTATGTTCAATTAAAATATTTCTCTACGTGTATAATGCATGCAACCTACTACTCAAATGAACATTTTAGTGCATTCCAAACGTATATAATACCGCTTCAATATGAACTAAATTTGAATTCGTTTCTCTATTTGAATAAGATCTATAGTAATGATTGTTGTGAAGTCAAAGCATTTGAATTCATTTCTCTGTTTTAATAAGATCTGCAATCATCATTATTGTCAAGTTAAACCATCGTTTGTGTATTTTCTTCACAGCACACCACATGATTAGTCTCGAGTTACATATGAACTATGTGTACTATATGAACTCGAACTAGGTTTTTTGAATCCACTTTATTTTGATTTCAAATCACATTACATTTCTATCTCTAGCTAGATCTTCATAATCTAAACCATGTCTCATATATGTATAATGTGTTTATCACATTATGTATGGTGCCCCGCCCCCTACGCCCACAAGTATTTAGATGTGAGTTGCAAACACCACACAATACCACAAATTCAAATAAAATGTGAGAATGTTCGATATATAGTATTGTTTAGATTGTTCGGTATTTAGTTGTAAGCTGCAAATGCCACACATTATCACAAATTCAAATAAAATGTGAGATCGTTTGATATATAGTATGGTTTAGATTGTTCGGCATTTAGCTGTGAGTTGCAAACGCCATGCATTACCACATTATGGTATAACATGTGCACAGCATGTGTATCACCACTATATTCATGCATGCAATGTTTAAAACACTATGATCTCCTATTCAACTATATGAATCCGCTTTCATATCAAATTATGATCTTTGTTAGTCTCTTACACCCACACAATCCTCTAACCTTTGTAGCTACCACTAACTTTCTCTCGTGCATGCACACGCCCTCCTCGCCCTCCCCCTCCCTCGGCATTCTATCCACCAGGCACATTCATTTTTTTTCTTTAGGTCGTTCTCCTAGAGTCTCCACAACTCATTTCCGACACACACCGATCGATAAACCTCTCCGGCGATGCCTGCCTACAACACACACACACACCTTCAATCTCCTCCTTTATATGTCCTTGCCTCATGTCTCTCATATGGTCAGACACACGTGTAAACTCTCGCCCCTCTTTTCATCGATCTCACAACCGCACACTCCTCCCCCTATCTAGCTAGTAGTTGGGCCTCTCGCACCACCTCTTAGCTCCATTCTCTCTGTCTATACGTCTCGCTGGGCCTTATTTGCCTCTAACAAATGGACGTACACCGACCGATCTCTCGTTATACATATAGCTAGCTAGGTCCTTATAACTCGTTTTTACCCACACGTCGATTGATCTACCTCATTAGTTGTGTTTCTCCCTTCCTCCGACAAACAACAATTGATCTACCGATCTAGTTAGGTTTGCTTACCAAACACATGGTTCCCCTTCATCATCCATGGATGCGTCCCGACAGATCTATCACGCACAGGCACACACAGAAACAAATCCCACTCTTATTGATAAAATTGCAGTTCCACCCTCAGTTTGTCTAGTAGGCCTCTCCCACCATCTCCGAGTAGCAACTCCATCACCCATCCAGCACTCTACCCCTCTCCCTCCCTCTCTCTCTCCTCTCTCTCTCTGTCCCATCATATTTCCTGTCCTTCAGTTATGTATGGATGTCGACCGATCTCCCTCAAGACATAGCTGGGTCTCTCCTTCTCAACACATATACGAGTCGTTCTACCTCTATAGTTAGGCCTCTGCCTACCCCTCCCCCCACCCCTCCTCCCCACACACACTGATACATCGAGCGCTCTAGTCATGTCTCCCTACCACACACAAACATGACATGTGCCCTCTAACGTTCCGGTAGGCCAGCCGCCCTATATCTTTGACTTGCACACACACACAATTTCGATGGCTCTCTTCGTCGATCTCGCACCCACCCACTTGATCCTCTCTTTGACTCTATCGATAGCTATGACCCCTCCCTCTCTTCTCGGGGATTGCCTGACCCTCTATGTATGATATGGATAGGCCTCCATTTCACACACATTGCATGCAAAATTTTGTTTGAGATGTCATCGACACATATTCCCACAAGTAATTCATGAATTCAACCCCACCCCACCCCCACCCCAAAACAAAAAACACTCACGAACGCGGTCTGTATCTTTCACACACACCCATGTAGGTGGGGGACGTGCAGGAAGAGAAGAGGTGCATGCACGGCGCACGTACTCCCGTCTCTTTCCCAACCACACCCGCGCGGGTACACGGTGGAGCTCATTTCTGTACGAAAAAGGCAGCCCATGTGGTAATTTGGCACGTGTACTGATTGTCCACTTGGTGGAGGGAGGATCATCTACCACGGGTGAACAAACAAATTGCGACTTGACGTGTTATGTTAAAAAAAGAGGCAAACCATGTGGGGCCTACCTTAGAGGCAAGGCTCTATACACTAGAGTACTTTTGATGTGTCCCGTCAACTCGCATAATGAGGAGAAGCTTGCTTAGTACGCCGTCTCCCCCGCCCACGGGCGCGGTGGCTCGCAGGATGAGGTGAAGCTTGCTCTGCCTTACGCCCCCTCCCTCGCCCATGCGCGCGGTGGCTCGCAGGACGAGGAGAAAAATTTACTACTCCCTCCATTTACTCCTCGTCCCTACTACCTTGGTTATAGAGATTATATCATATTGTTTGGAATATATATGTCCTTTATTAGATTTCAATATGAACTACTAGTACATACTCCAAACACTGATGTATATAGACGTATTCTAGAGTGTAGATTCACTCATTTTGCTCCGTATGTAGCACTCTCCCTCGCCCCTCCACCCTCGCCCACGTGGTGGACGTGCAGCAATTCATTCGGTCTCATATAGCCAGAACGATATATACTGCACTACCATTATTGCTCAACTTCCCAAAGAGGCGAAGAGCCAATCGCAAGGTTAATATTTTGGAGATGCCAAGCGCAAGGTTAAAGGAGAACGAGTAGTAGGTGCCGCATCATTTATAAATAAAGTTTTTTTTCTTCAGTGGCACGTATGCAATATGATAGGTTCATATGGAGAGAAAAGGAAACCGCTCCACTATATACATCGTCAGGACGGGCCAGCCTACACGGTTGCTTGCTGGGGTTGCTCTCTTCACACTCTCTTGCACAAAACGACTGTGGCCACATCTCTAACATCCCGACGGATCACGTCCACTTGGGGAAGGGGTGGATGCTTAGTGTAGATGCGGTGGCTGTCTCGATGGTGAAAACCCACTGTCGGCACGTCCCGATCATGGGTCCCTGCCGTTCTCTCTCACAAAGCTGGTGAGGTTGCTTTCATCCCTTGCTCACAGCCGTGACGTAGGCAGTTGCCGCCTCCCGCCGCCCTCCTCAAGGTTGAGCTACATCCCTCAGGTACAACTCCATTTACAGCCGGCTTGCACCACTGCTCCAGCTGCCCACATCACTCCCTGTGGATATTTCTCTACTTCTTTGCCCCGCACATGCCTCTACTGGCTTCTACATACTGTATTTGTGATGAGTTTATGTCTCATCAACTAGTCCCAGTAATCTTATTCTAATCACGCTTCTTCAATTTCTTTGCCACAGGGATGCTCATCTCGATTTTGGTGAAACTGCACAAAATGATCCGATGGTCAAAAGGTTGCAAACTTCATTAATTAGGAAGCTCGAACGTTGCCAGCAAATTGAAGCCTGGTCAGGTTTCACGGTTCAAGGGCTAGGGACTGCATGGATCGTTTTTTTCTTTAGCTGCCTCTGTTCCAAAATAAGTGCCAACTTTAGTAGTAGTACAACTTTTTACTAAAGTTTGCACAAAGTTGAGACACTTATTTTGGAATGGAGGGAGTACATATTTGCTATGATTTGTAAATCATTGAGATGCAATAGCATGCATGTTAGTCTCCTTTCTATTTGATGAAATGTTGCAACGGGCAACCTTGGACGCAAGATACAAGTAAGAGAAGCTGGAAGCTTCATAGCATTGTACAAATTTATCTCGCTAATAAATTACAGTACGTACTATACTAGTACTTCCTCCGTTCCTAAATATAAGTCTTTGTAGAGATTTCACCATTAACCACATGCGGTTGTATATAGATGCATTTTAAGTGTAGATTCATTCATTTTGTTCCGTATGTAGTTCACCTAGTGGAATGTCTAAAAAAGACTTATCTACTAGTAATAGCTAGCCCCCACTACTAGGAATTCTCTATCCTCTCCTTGAGCCACATCATCAAAATTGATGTAGTCGTTAGATGAAGTAAATCAGTCCATAATAGCCGTCTGATCTAGACGTTAAGAGGCTCCGCACTAAGCCTCATGCAAGCATGCAGAAATACCGTGGCACATGCATGTGAGTGGGTTTTAAATCACATCAACATGTCTGCATGCAAGCATGCACCGGTAGCATGCATGTAAGTGAGCTTTTAATTCCCATTAACATGTCAAAAAGAAAAATATAATCCCATTATCCAATAGGAGTTGGATGATCTTTTTTCCTTACGTGGGATGATCTAAATGATGATGGGAGTTTATTTAGTTTGGCTACCACATTTTTCATGCGGTTATAGAGTTTTTTTAGTTCTATGAAATCGATAAATTTGCGCAGAGAGATATAGCGTTGTTCCGCGGCAACGCGCGGGGACTCATTAGTAATATTTAGGAATGGAGGGAGTACTATGTAAAGAGTTAGGTGTTGCACGGTGATAGTGTGAGGTGGGCCATGTAATCATTGAGCCTGCGTGTTTTCAGTGCTCTTGCACGCCTCCGTTGTAAGAATGGAGAAAATTGTAATCTAGTAGTAGTACCTCCTTTCACTGAAAGTGCGCGACATCCAGCAGTCCTACCACCTCAGTAATAAAGACCAATGAGCTGTCAAATCACATACACCCAGTATTAACTTGGACGGACGAAGCAACCATCACTCTTGCGCCAGTGAGAGGTCCCATCCACTCTGCCCGGGCATGAATGCGGCACCGATTCTTTTGGAGCGGCGCTGACCGTTTTGGGCGAGAAGCGCGCGCGGGCGATGGAGGGGCTTTGGGTGGGTCAGGCTAGTCAGGAGCGGGCGTGGCAGCTGTCCACATGTCCCTACGGGACATGCCCGGAAACAAGAGGATGCACCGACTCTCGCGGCTAAAATCGTACACTACACACCATCTCTCTGTAGGAGTAGGTCGATATGTCGCACTCTCTAACACACACATGCTGTTAAACACGCACACACGCACCTTGGTCTGGTTGCACCTTCTAACGTGACTTATTACACCTAGACGGAGGGAGTAGTAAGTATACGAGATACAGTGGCACACTGACTTAAGTCGAATACAAGTGCCCAAAATTTTTGTGCATGTTATAATAAGGATTCACTTAAAATAGTACGTGAGCGAACAGAGGGATCAATTGGACAGTGTTCCCGAGCAGTAGCGAGATGTGTGAGGTAAGATACACCGCTGGCGCTTTTAATTTTTCTTATTAATTTGTTTGTTTCACCCTCTGACTGGTGGGACCCAACGTACTACGTGCAGAGAGGTAAGGTGACTAAGGCTGCATTATTTCTGCACCACTGTGGATAGTCTTACCACCAAAGCCACATGACATGATTATGATTGAAATCCCAATGACTCCCACACACACACAAAAAACACGGCATGCTTGTCACACGAATGCAGGAATGTATAAAAGGTTATTTTCCTCTCGTTGAACATAACGGGAGGGTTGTGTAGCTGGTTAGCCTGTTCGCTCATCAAACTTGAGGTCTTGGGTTCGATAACTACACTTGAGCATAATTTTTGCCAGGAGGATTATTTGACTGGTCAAAATGTTTTCTAGGTTTTGCACGCTTCACACTCTCTCTCTAGTATATATATACACGCTGGAGCCTCAGCGCTTGTAGTTGCTCTCTTCACACTCTCTCGCCCTCTCCAGATCTAAACAAGACTTCGTTGGCCTCTCTCTCCCCTCACTGCTGCTCAAAGAGCCGGCAGGATCCGTCCGCCGCGAATGGAAGGTGGCTTAACGCTGTCGCCATCGGCGAGGGAGGGAATCCACTACCAGCGCAGTTGTTCACTTTCCACCCAGTGGCGGCGCGGGAGGGCCTCCGACCCCTTCTTCTTCGCCGCCGTCTCGTCGCCCACCGAACCACGCCCCAAGAACCTTAAGGTACAATTTACTGACTCCACATGCATTGCTCTAGCTGCATGTATACCATGAATCTAGGACGTGGTTCAAAGAGGAAAGGAGTGGGGGAAAGTAGTGGGAAAAGTTGTATATAGCATGAATCTAGGACGTGGTTCAAAGAGGAAATGAAGGGGGAAAGTTGTATGGCATGAATCTAGGACGTGGTTCGAAGAGGAAAGGAATGGGGGAAAGTAGTGGGGAAAGTTGTATCGCATAAATCTAGGACGTGTGTAACATCCCAAAATTCTAAATTTTGGAATGTTATAAACAAATAGATAGATTTGATTGATTGTTTGATTGATTGACTGAAAGTGAGTGAATTCGAAACTTTTGAAAGTTAAATGAGAGGGAATAAAAGGACTTTCCCAAACTTTCATTTTTCTTTTATGATCTTCGAATTCAAATTCTTTTCATCACAAAACCCCGAGAGAAGATGACATGACTTCTTCCATTTATTTAAATGACAAGGGTGTTGAAAATATTTGAATTTCATTTGGAAAATATTTCCAATTCTGAAACTTTATGCAACTCAATGATTTTCACGAGAGAAGATAAAATGACTTCTTCAAAACATATGAAATATGAGTTGGGAGTTTCAAAGAATTAAATTCAAAGTTCCTTTGAATTATTTTTCAATTTGGAGTTATTTGAGTTTTATTCAAATTATTTTCTCCAAAAATAAAATATATGGAAATAGGGTAACATGATTCCCTACATCAGAAAATTGGAGAGAAATTAATTTGAAATCATTTTGGTATTTTTAAAATGATTTTCAGTGGATTTTATTAGGGCAGTAGCACTGTTTGTTTTATTTGAATTTTTATGTATTTTATTTGAATCTAGAATAATGTTCATCATGTAGGAAATCTTTTTCTGAAAATTTTGATATATTATATGCCTATATAATATTTTTTTTATTTGATTTTATTATTTTTTTGTCTCTGTTTTAATAAAAATGTTAAAAAAAAAACTGCAGCGCCTCCAAGCCGCTAGCTGCCGGCCGGCCAAGGCCACAAGGCCATCGCGCGCGCACGCACCAAAGGGAGCAAGGGAGCCGCTTCCTTTTCCTTTTCCCAAGTCCTAGTAGGACTCCTTTCCTACTTCGTTTATTCCGTATCTATTCCTAGATCTATTCCTCTTGTTTCCTAATCCTAATCTATTTCTTGTCCCCTACCCCAAGCAAAACCCTCCCTCCCAATATAAATACCCAAGCACCCCCTCCAACACATCAAATCAACTCTCCTCTCCTCTCCTCCACAGCAGCAGCAGTGCCACCGCCCGCCGCCGCCGCCCACATAGCCCGCCGCCGCCATAGCCGCGCCGCCGCCCTCACGCCACCTCACCTCACCAGCCGCCGCCGCCGCCGCCACGCCGCCACCGCCGAGCCCTCGCCTCTTGAGGTACTAGCCCAGCAAGCGTCACGTTTTCTAGATCGGTTTCGCCCGTTTTTAGATCGGTTTCCGTTCCGGTTTTATAGATCGGTTTTTCACTTCGGTTTTCTTTCCGAAACCCTAGATCGGTTTTCTCGCCGGTTTTTCTTTCCGGTTTTGTTTAGCGAGCGTTCGCTCGATAGATTTTTCTTTTTATTTTTAATTTCCGTCATGGACCTATCCGTAGTGTCCCTAATCTTCAAACGGCTATAACTTTTTACTCGTAAGTCGGAATGCAACGAAACCAACGCCCACTTCTTCATTATGATCTCCTCTATCCTGTAATACAACTCAAACATGTTTTTGAAAGTTTTAAAATTTGAATTCAAACAGATTTGTATTTGAACTTCGTTTGATCATAACTTGAGTTTCGTAACTCCGATTTAGTTGATTCTTTTTGCAAATCGAAGCTCTTGACCTAAACTTTCTGATAATGCCAAATACACATAGTTTTGGTACTGTTAGAAATTGTTTTGTGCTGCAAGAGTTATTAGATTTGGTTTTGACGTTTTCCGAATTGTTTCTTCGATCCTTCCGATCTTTTGAGTGATTGCTTATGTGTGGTTACTATTGCTTGATTACGATAGATTGACTGGAGTGTGACGAGTAGAGCTGTCAAGAGTTTTGAGTGCGAATCATCTTCATCAACTTTGCAGGCAAGTAACACTTGATCATACCTTTTCTACTACCCAGTTTTATTGCATTAGATCAAACCTTCAAACACTTGCATGTTTAGGATCTAATTAAATTGTGGGATTGGGAAGTAGACTGAGGTAGTACCTATTACCTGTTTTACTTATGAAACCTTGGGAGTCACTTCTACGTTTGCTTTATGCCATGCTATGCTAGTAGACGTGGATTGGGTGAGTGAATATCCATGACAGATGTGAGATTGTTAATTAATGGTTTATCTAAGGTGGCAACCTAAACACACATCTGGGTGGATTGAGGCACCTGGTTTCTATCAGGACTTGTCTGTATTTCTTCGGACCGCCACCCAGGCTCTAAGGGATCATAAGATTATTCAAACTGGAGACTTCCGTGTGCAGCCACAAGCCAATTATGGGCTCTGGCGTAGTTGACTAAGTTGTGCGAACTCTTACGGGTAGGCTAGCTGATGTAGGGGATGTAGGTTGGTACGGTCTACCCACATGTAAGGTGCTAGCGCTTCTGAAAGACTATGTCTCGGTCATCCGTTTCTCAAACACCATGTAGTGCGAGAATCAAGCGGAGGCGATCGAGTCTTGTGGGGAAAAGTGCACAAACCTCTGCAGAGTGTACAAACTAATCATGGTTAGTCGTGTCCCCGGTAATGGACAATTTTGAGTATCTAGTACCTGGATATCCTGTTGATCTCATCATGTTACTTCTAATTAATATTGTTGGGGTTTAATGAGTACTTTTAATTGGGATTGAGAATGCTGTCAACCATTCTCAATGTTTAACAACCACCATGATAGTTAAATCAATTTATTCCTTTGCAATAGGGAAAAATTGGCTTTTCGCAAAAACTGTAACCATAGAGCTTTCCACCAGCCATATATGCATGTTTAGTATAGGCTTATTTCCTTCATTACTCTCTATGTGTTACATTGCCAGCATATTCCATGTGCTGACCCGTTGCTGGCTGCAACTTTTCATGTTGCGACTTCTCGAACGACAGTAAGTGATACGTTAGGGTTACGATTTCCTATACTCAACTTTGCCGTTGGTGTTGATGGGAATCCACAACCTTGTTGCTTCCGCTATGTTTTGGATTGAGGTAATAGTTTTTACGTTACTTTATACATGTGATTTACCTCTGTTATAAATCCTTCGAGTACTGTGTGTGTCAGCATACCGATCCAGGGATGACACGAAAGCACAGAGACTTGATCCATTCGGGTCGGGTCGCTACAACGTGGTTCAAAGAGGAAAGGAAGGGGCGAAAGTACTAGTTCAAAAAGGAAAGGAAGGGACAAAGCTGTAGAGTTTGAGCAGGACTAGATTTGTTGCGCTCACATAGGGAAAGGTGTCAAAAGATAACAAAACTGGGGCCAACACAAAGATGCTCCTTGGTTGTTTGTTCTTTGTTGCAACAGACTGTGCATGACCACAGTACATCGGTAGATGCACATGGTGCTGAAAGGCCCACCGTCCGTGCAACTCATTAGCTGTTGTTAATCTAAGGCCCTGTTTGGTTAAAACTCCTAGTCCCTACCTGCTTGGTTCCAGGGACTAAACATGGACTAAAGGTTATTAAATGACATGCTAAAAGACCATGTTACCCCTAGTAATTAACTAATAGAAACAAGGTGCGATGCGTGGCAGGGGCAACTGTTGGAAAAAGTCCCAAAAAGACTCCCTCAGGATCTTCTTTCTTTAGTCCCAAATGCCCACTTTTAGTCCCTAAAAGTCCCTCCTGTTTGGTTTAGATGGGACTGACACGGAGTTTTTTAGTCCCTACACCAAAATGTCCCCGTAAACAAACACCCTCTAATAATGCCACTGAAAATTGATGCAATGCCACAATTAAAAGCAAATTACATGTTTAACAAATTTTATTGTTAATATAATCTCTATGTTAATATTAATCAATGCCACCGTTTGAGAAATGCTACTGTCTTGCTTTCTTTCCCATTTAGATAAGGTAGATGCTTCTTTTTGTTGGCTTCTGTGTCATCCACCGTTATTGACCACTAATTGTTTCCTTTGCACCTCTGTGTAAACAAGGTTATCTACTTCACCTCGTTGCCATTGTGAACTTTTGTTGCACTGCACAAAACACTTTTGTTTTAAGAGTGTTTTGTGCAGTTCAACCAAAATGTCACACCGACAATGTTGCTTGATTGCTTGATCTTAGTGGAATTGCACAAGAGGAGATCTTACTTCCTATCCGTTAAGGCGAATTTGGTTCAGATCTTCTTCTTGTGAGTTGTTTGAATTCTGCATCATGAGAGGTTAGTACTAGCCTTCTTTCACATGATTCTGCAGTGTGCTTTCATATGTTGTGCTACTTGTTCGATAATGTTGCTTGATTTTAGTGAACTGCACAAATGGAGACAAGACTTCCAATCTGTATGTGCACCGTAATATCCCATTGAGGTAAGATAAGGATATTTCACAACTACTGGCCTGTATTTTGCCACTTTCATCAGAAAATTAAGTTTAGTACTATACTTGTGGTCCCTAATTGACATGCCAAATCTTACATTGAAGGCGAAGCTTGTTTGTTCTTGAACCAAGTGATGAAGGGGAAGAACAAGCAGAAGAAAAACAAAAATCAACTCCCAGTGCTGTAATGAAGCACTGGAACTGTGATGACACAAGTAATGATATAGTTTTGCATCTTAATTTATTGCTATGGCTGGAACGAGCAATTGTTTTGCCACTTATTTGATGCCATACGTAATTATCTCTACTTGTGCAAACAGGGATCTTCTTTGAAGATACCATATATTTTAGTGGAACTGCACAAGAAGATGTTGGAAACATTAAACTAATCGAGGAGTATATAGTAAGCATGGCCACCCCCGGAGATAGCAACAGATGGTTCAGGAGAAGTGCTTCATCTGTATGCACTACACAATAAGCCTCCTGACAAAGGTTGGTACTCGCCCACTGATTTCATCCATATGATTGAGCTTTGTCATATCTATTGGTGTTGTGCTACTGTTTAGATACTGTCATGAAAAAGTGGTATTGTCCATGAGAAGTGCTTCATCTGTGCTGTTTTAAATATTTCCTTTCCTTTTTTTCGAGCAAACAGGGATGCTAGCATTTAGTAGTCCTCTTGTCTTTGCACAACATGATCATCTTCCTCTGAAGAAGAATATGGAGTACGTGAAGTGACTAGTTCCGATTATGCCAGGATGAAGAAGCCCTGTCTATCTTCTCATCAGAAGGAGTAGTTGAAGGATGGTTACATTACTCCCCACAAGACCAAACTAACTTCAGCTCAGAAGGACTCACAAATCTCCATTTTTTTGCTGTGATGTGCGAGTACAATGTTGTTCTAGGATTCTTTCTGGAGAGTTACATTTTTCTAAAAGTGTGCTCTACATGGACCATGTATGTGCCTGTTGAAACTGTCAAATCATAGTTTAGTTTGCTTTATACTAATCACTTTTTTGTATTTGTGCAAACAGGGGTGCTCAGCTTGATTTCAATGGGAACTGCACAAAATGTTCATGAATACATCAAATCATTCATTTCCACCACAAGAAAGGAGGTGCCGATAAGCTCAAGGTGTTGCAACATATAAGGGCGAAATCATACAAGCTACGCGCGAATTTGGTTGATTTTGGTGGAACTACACAAAAAGAACAACTGGTTTATTTAGCACGAGGTGCCATGTCAATGTCCGAACTGATGGCAAACCCTGCCCATTCCACAATCGTAGGCATTTGATATTTTGGAATGGGACAGCCTTGTGAAATTTTGCTCATTGATTTTAGCAAGACATGCGTTTGATATTTTCGAATGGGACGCCCTTTGCTGTCAGCGGCGTCGATCAATTTTTTCTTTATTATTTAGTTGTGAAGTAAATATTGCCTCTGACATGTGAGTCGCTGAGATGCATAATCATCGATTGTTTTGAATGTTCTCTATGAATTGCCAGGCATGTGTGTTTGATTGCAATGTACAGAAACGCTAAAAACCTGCTCAAACTCTTTGTGCTCCTGTTCCTTTTTACATCGCACATTGTGAAAGTGCATACTTTTTTGTATAAGATTAGTCAAAGTAGAGATACTTTGACTGCAGACAAAACTTGAATGCAGACTAGAAAGGACCGGAGGGAGTACATGTGAAACTGCTGCAAACGAGGTGATCACCCTAGGAATAATGCTAGTACGTATTGTTTTGCATGTTCATCCAATGCCAGTGATACAGGAATTCGAACTAATCGAAATATATTCATTAATACACGGTCGGATTTCATATAAACATGCCGGATTTCATTACATTTCATACATTCTTCAACTAAAAAGGGGTGCGCTGGAGGTATAATTAATTAACCAAAGCTACCAACCTGTGTCCCGCTGAGCCGAACAGAAGCTTCAGTGACTTAACTGCAGGTGCAGTTGCGTTACTGACATGTGGCAAGTTAAGTAGAAGCAGCGTTCTTCTCCAGCGCAGCTCTCCGACTCCACGTCGCCGCCAAGAAGCTATCCGGCCGTCAATGGTCAACCCGCCTAGCTTGGCTTCAACCGGAGGGTAGCAGCGGTGGCCTTACTTGGACCCGAGCGGCGGCGACCTACCGTGTTCTACTCTTCCTCGTTTTATGTGTGGCACGGCCTCGTTGGCAGCGGGGCGGGGCCTCGGCATAGCCGACGGTGTCCTCTGTCTCGTTGCCGACGGGCAGCGCCTTAGCGGAGCGGTGTAAATCCTCCCCCACGTTGCCGGCAAGGTGGGGCCTCGGCTGAGCCGGCGATGTCCTCTGCCTCGTTGTTGGCGGGGCGGGGCCTTGGTGGAGGCGGCGGTGTCCTCTACCTCGTTGTTGGCACCGCGGGGCCTCGGCGGAGCAGGGCCTCGTCGATGCCAGCGGAGCGGGGACTCGTCAGAGTGGGAATTGTCCTCTGCCTCGTCCTCGGTCTCGCCAAATAGCGCCTCGCGCGCTTCATCGCCCTCTTTGCTAGCCTCTTTGTAGGCGGCCGCAGCCTCCGCCACCCGTATGCGGTACCGCCAGCGCTCGAGGCGGCCCTTGCGGGCGGAGCGGTACGAGTCGAGCAACGCCTCCTGCTCCGCTCGCTCCGCGGTGATCTGCTCCTCCGCCTACAGGTGCTCCTGGAGGAGATGGAGGTTGTAGGCGGCGTCGGCCTGCGCTTCCCGGAACTGCTCCTCACGCATCTGCCTCACCCTATCCATATATTGGGCACGGAGGATGGCGCGGAGGAGGGGGTTGGCGCCGGATCATCGACTACCATGTTCTCCATTGGGACGTCGTCGTCCTCCGGCTGCCTGCCGGCCAGCCGGTCGGCAGCAATGGCTGCCATCTCCTTGTGGTCCGTCGTCCGCCCGTCCCGAAGAGCGCTGGAGCGCGAGGAAGCCATGGTGGACAGTAGTGGTGTGGACCTGAGAAAGGGAACGGATGCGGATGACTGCGACTATGGCCGGTGCAGCAGTTTATATAACAATGGTGGGCGGGCAGAGGGACGGACATGTGGCGCCGGAGTAGCCGCCTCGGCAACCGCGTATCATTAATGTGGGCGGCAGATGGACGGACGGATGGCACTTGTGTCGTTTGAAATTGGAGCAATCTCCGCACCGGAAGCGGGCGGGCGGCGCCGATTTGGCGAAAGGCTTGGGCGAGGAGATGACTTTACTTGGAGAGGATGACAATGGGGACCCACCAGGTCCATAGCCTCGAATGCACGCAAGTGCCTCCTTATTATTATTATATATATATATATATATATATATATATATATATATATATATATATATATATATATATATATAACTATAATTTATTTTGCTTCCTCCTAGTTTCTCGACATCACGGTCCCACACCATTGTCAACCTCCTTGAGTAGTCAATAAACGAGAGAATTGCACAAGAAGCGGCCGACAGCTGGGACCAAGCAGCTCGAGCAATATTTGTGTTTTTGAGGTGTGAACACTGCAGAGTTTTTCGATGTTTAGCCCAGATATAAACTTTTCTCCTCTGAACAACAACGAAAACATCGCTGCAGGTATTACCTAGGCGGGCTGTGGCACGTCTAGCCCAGGCCAGATATCCAGCCCAAATATTAAATTTTTTTTTCAAGCTAAAAATGGCTAGCCCAGCTATACTTTTTTTTAGGAATACCCAGGCAAGGTCAAGTTGTTATTCTCCGCCCTGCTGGGCTGCAAATCTTTCCTAGGAGGGATGCATTAGGCTTAACAAGAAAATGGGCTTTAAGAAATAATAACTGAGATGTAATTATAAAAACTGGGCAGTAACTATAAAAAATGCACCAAACACGTGATTACTTTATAAATTATTATTTTTATATATTGAAAGTTTTAATTTCACTAATTGTTGCGAGCGCAATGTTTAGTTGGATTTTTACGTAATATAAATTTATATTGAAATTGTATTTAATCTGACTAGAAATTTCGGGATAAAAATATTTCGGATTCCATCAAAATGTGGGAAATTTTATTGAATTATGTTTTGAACGGTTGGTTGAAACGGGTTGTACTTTTAACTAACTGTAAATGGGCTATAGTAAATTCCATTAGCATTCAAAAATGGGCTACACATTCTTACAAATCTCAAATGGGCTATAAGTTCTCTGCCACACACTTCTGGCCTTACCAAGTTGACGCGTCCCCTAAAAAACAGAGTTGACGCGTATGCAAGGCTTTGTCAACTTATAGTTTACACACGGTTCTCGCAGCAGTGGCCGTTGGATGTCCATCCAACGGATGCCGTGCTTCTTCTTCAATCTCGGATATTCTAGCTTCACCCGCCCAAAAGATAATTCCTCCCCCTGACATCTAGGGTGCACCGTTTCGGAAGCTGACCTGTGGGCCTACTAAGTTGACGTACCAAGGGCTTTGTCAGCTTAGTCAATATAAACGATTCTAGCTGCAGTGACCGTACGATGTCCATCCAATGGCCGTCGTGCTTCTTCAACCTCTGGTATTCTTGCTCCAGCCGCCCAAAGCAGCGCCGGTCGTGCCGTGTGCTCCTGCCTCCCATGGCCGGCTGTGCTGCCGTGGAGGCCCCACGGCCCCTACTACTCCCACCGCTGGCCAGGCCATCCCTCCACTCACCCACACCCCTTGTTATTCTCTGAAGGACACACGCAAGCAGGCAAACAGTGAACCTCGTACTCCTCTCGCGTGTGCATCCACCGCCGCGTCTTCCCGGCTCCGCGTCTTCCCTTCCTAGGCTCGCTTGGCGCCCACCGCCGTGGTGATCTCGGCGTGGCGTGGTCAATGTGGTCAAGGAACGACTTCCATCGGATGTGGACTGTACATGGAGAGGCTGACAGCTGGGTCCACGGCAGCCGCAAGGAAGTGCCACCTTATTACGCGCAAAATAATTATTCCTCCACCTGACAGCGGGGACCCACCGGACGGGCCACCGTATTTCGCGAAAAAATGATTCACCCCCTGACTGCTGGGACCCACGAGCTACATCTTCGCATGCAAGGAAGTGTGTCCGGAAAAAAATGATTCGCCCCCCTGACTGCTAGGACCCACCAGCTACATCTTTGCACGAAAGGAAGTGCCTCCGAAAAAAAATGATTCGCCCCCCGATTGCTAGGACGCACCGGCTACACCTTCGCACGCAACGGCGCGCCGAAAAACGATTCGCCCTCGACTCTTTGGGACCCAGCAGCTACACCTTCGCCGCAAGGAAGTGCGTCCGGGAAAAAAAAACCAAAACGATTCGCCCCCCTGACTGCTGGGACCCACCAGCTACATCTTCGCAGGCAAGGAAGTGCCTGACACTCGGGACCCACCTGGTCGAAGCGTACGTAGCGTTGTCATTCTGGTCGCGAATGTGTACGTACATACTGGTCGTTGTAGAGGCGCACACGTGTCGTAGTAGAGGCACGCACGTAGCATGTACACGTACATATAGCGACGAGGGTCTAAGAAAGAAAATACGGCCACGTACGTACATACGGGCAGGGTCTCGAATGCCTACTCGCGCATACGTACATGGCTGGGTCAGAACGGAGAAACAGCATCATCGTCGTGTTCATGGGGAGCCAACCGGCTGGGTCGGAACGGAATGCGTGGTCATGTTCATCGGGAGGGCTTGGACGGAATAGGGTTGGAAACGAGGCCTGGCGTACCGCACAACTGAGGAAACGGACCTCCTACGTTCGGAACAGGGTCCTATTGATCCGGAGGGGTGTCGGTGTCAAAACTGGCGGATCTCGGGTAGGGGGTCCCGAACTGTGCGTCTAGGCGGATGGTAACAGGAGACAAGGGACACGATGTTTTTACCCAGGTTCGGGCCCTCTCGATGGAGGTAAAACGCTACTCCTGCTTGATTAATATTGATGATATGGGTAGTACAAGAGTAGACCTACCACGAGATCAGAGAGGCTAAACCCTAGAAGCTAACCTATGGTATGATTGTTGTTCGTCCTACGGACTAAAACCCTCCGGTTTATATAGACATCGAATAGGGTTAGGGTTACACAGAGTCGGTTACAATGGTAGGAGATCTACATATCCTTATCGCCAAGCTTGCCTTCCACGCCAAGGAAAGTTCCATCCGGGCATGGGACGAAGTCTTCAATCTTGTATCTTCAAAGTCCAGGAGTCCGGCCAAAGGCTATAGTCCGGCTATCCGGACATCTCCTAATCCAGGACTCCCTCAGTAGCCCCTGAACCAGGCTTCAATGACGACGAGTCCGACGCGCATATTGTCTTCGGCATTGCAAGGCGGGTTCCTCCTCCGAATACTTCATAGAAGATTTTGAACACAAGGATAGTGTCCGGCTCTGCAAAATAAGTTCCACATACCACCATAGAGAGAATAATATTTACCCAAGTTCAATCTGCTGATGTGTTCCGCAGCGTGACATCACACCACAGCCAAGCCTTTATTCGAATCGTTTTTACTGTCCAACCTCAGTGCGTTTAGCGAGGCGGTTTCCTTGGCACGTCTTGTCAAAGCAGAGATCGTGTCCCCTTATTCCTGGATTCTCATCAATACGGGCGTGGGTAACCCAATCGTGCTCGTTGGCACGCCTCCTCTATCGAAGGCGAGTCCTGAACGGTCGGTCACGGGGAGGGCTCCTGGTATTCAACCTCTTTATAAAGAGACCAAGGCCCCGCTCCTTTTTCTCAATCTCCATCGAATCCGCCCCTCGCTTCGAGTTCCAACACCCAAAGCTCCAGATTTAGGCGCTTCGGACCTTCGATGATGTCCGGCTCCAACCTCCAAGGCCGGTGAATGTCTTCCTCCATCACGGAAGAAGACGTCCTAAAGCTAAGAGATGCCAGGTATCTAACCGGCGAAATCTCGCATAGGCTGCCTGCTCAAGGGCAGGTTATTCTCACTCCCAATCCCGGTGAAAGCATGGTGTTCGCGTCTCACTTCCTTCGGGGGCTAAGTTTCCTGACGGACCCCTTCGTGAGGGGGCTCATGTTTTATTACGGGCTGGAATTTCAGGACTTGGATCCGGAGTCCATCCTCCACATCTCATCGTTCATCGTCGTGTGCGAAGCCTTCCTCCGCATTACCCCTCACTTCGGATTATGGCTCAAGACCTTCAAGGTGGAGCCGAAGATGATCAAGGGGCAACAGGCAGAGTGCGGAGGGGATGTTATAAGCAAGAATGCTGACGCTCCATGGCCCGAGGGCTCTTTTCAAGAGGAGCTCAGCCTATGGCAACAAGAGTGGTTTTATATCACAGCTCCCAGGGGCACCAAATGGGTGGCGCCACCTGCCTTTCGCTCGGGTCCTCCACTGCGGCTGGCGTTATGGGTCAATACAGGGCTTGACTGCGGGCCGCCCAAGGACGTGCCCTTGTTGTAGGGCCGTATTCGAGACCTCCTAGATAGAGAGAGATCAATCTCGTCGTAGTAGTGCAAGTCATGCTGATTCGTCGCATCCTGCCCTGCAAACGTCACCCCCTCCGCCTGTGGTAGTTCAATCCGGAGGGACCACGAGCTCTCCAACATTTTATGGGCACAACGCCCATGGAGATGTACAAATTGTTCTTCGGATCACAAGCAATGTGCCCGGACTTGACCGAGGACGCAGGTTTGAGCTGCAATCGCCCGGATTCTCAAGTAAGTAGTCCCGTACCCAGACACGCTATCCGCATATTTATCAAAAATTTACCCTTAAAAGAGCTGTCCCCTAAACAGGAGTGGATAGCGAAAGCAAAAGTGATCAGGTGTCCGGCCCCCCTCCCTGAGACCACGCTGGATCCCGTGTTAACCAAGATGCTGGAGGCTGTGCCTTTAAAAGAAGGCGAAGGGGGGAACAAGGAAGCTACTGTCTCCGCGAAGGAGGTTATCAAGCAAGGAGGGATCGAGAATCCCTCCATCCAAGGGGAGAAGAGGACCGCCTCTGAAGATCCGGAGACCAAGGCCTCAAAGCGTGGGAAGAAATCCTCGCCAGAGCGTCCTACGCCGGAAGATGCCCTGGCCGCATTATTTCCCCAAGGAGATCAGCCCTCCAGCGAGCCGTAAGTAGAGAGGGGAGTTTTTCCTAAAATAAGAGACATCCCTGTTTTATCTCTTAAGATGACCGAAATTTTACCTTATAGTTCGGATCTCAGCCCTTCTCAGTGTTGGGGAACGTAGAAATAATTCAAAATTTTCTACGCATCACCAAGATCAATCTACGGAGATTCTAGCAATGAGAGAGTGAGTGCATCTTCATACCCTTGAAGATCGCTAAGCGGAAGCGTTGCAAGAACGCGGTTGGTGGAGTCGTACTCGCAGCGATTCAGATCGCGGTCGATTCCGATCTAAGCTCCGAACGGACGGCGCCTCCGCGTTCAACACACGTAAAGCCCGGGGACGTCTCCTCCTTCTTGATCCATCAAGGGGAGAGGAGAAGTTGAGGGAGTGCTCCGGCAGCACGACGGCGTGGTGGTGGAGCTTGCAGTTCTCCGGCAGAGCTTCGCCAAGCACTACTACTACTACGGAGGAGGTGTTGGGGAGGGAGAGGGCTGCGCCAGGGGAAGGGTGAAGCTCCCATCATTTCCTTCCCCACCGATTGTTATCCCCCTTTTTTAGGGATCTTGATCTTATCCCTTCGGGATATGATCTTATTCCTTCTAAGGGGGGATCTTGGTGCGCCTTGACCAGGGGTGTGGGGCCTTGCCCCCACTACCCACGTTCATGTGGGTCCCCTATGCAGGTGGGCCCCACTCCGGAACCTTCTAGAACCTTCCCGGTTCAATACCGAAAAATCCCGAACATTTTCCGGTGGCCAAAATAGGACTTCTCATATATAAATCTTTACCTCTGGACCATTACGGAACTCCTCGTGACATACGGGATCTCATCCGGGACTCCGAACAACATTCGGTAACTGCACACTAATTCCCATAACAACTCTAGCGTCACCGAACCTTAAGTGTGTAGATCCTACGGGTTCAGGAATCATGCAGACATGACCGAGACAGCTCTCGACAATAACCAACAGCGGATCTCGATACCCATGTTGGCTCCTACATGTTCCACGATGATCTCATCGGATGAACCACGATGTCAAGGATTCAAGCAATCCCGTGATACAATTCCCTTTGTCAATCGGTGCGTTATTTGCCCGAGATTCGATCATCGGTATCCCAATACCTCGCTCAATCTCGCTACCAGCAAGTCACTTTACTGCTCCATAATGCATGATCCCATGACTAACTACTTAGTCACATTGAGCTCATTATGATGATGCATTACCGAGTGGGCCCAGAGATACCTCTCCGTCACACGGAGTGACAAATCCCAGTCTCGATTCGTGCCAACCCAACAGACACTTTCGGAGATACCTGTAGTGCACCTTTATAGCCACCCAGTTACATTGTGATGTTTGGCACACCCAAAGCATTCCTACGGTATCCGGGAGTTGCACAATCTCATGGTCTAAGGAAAAGATACTTGACATTAGAAAAGCTTTTAGCAAACGAACTACACGATCTTGTGATATGCTTAGGATTGGGTCTTGTCCATCACATCATTCTCCTAATGATGCGATCCTGTTATCAATGACATCCAATGTCCACGGTTAGGAAACCATAACCATCTATTGATCAACGAGCTAGTCAACTAGAGGCTCACTAGGGACATGTTGTGGTCTATGTATTCACACATGTATTACGGTTTCCAGTTAATACAATTATAGCTTGAACAATAGACAATTATCATGAACAAGGAAATATAATAATAACCATTTTATTATTGCCTCTAGGGCATATTTCCAACACTCAGCAGAGCTCGTCTTCGGGGGATCTTCGTCTGGAGATGATGGAGAGCGGAACGCCTCCCCCTGCCGTACCACCTAGTGAGGCAGACGATCCTGAGGTGTCGTCACGGAGGGTTTCCCCGAATCCGGAAGGGGTGGAGGGCGGTCGTAGGGCCCCCCCAGAGCCCTCCGAGTCCGGCCTTCTAAAAAGGCCATTAGACGAGTCTGGCACCTCCTGGTGCACGGTCGGAGGAGTTGAAGGGTCTGCTCGGGCGAGTGTCTATCTCAGAGGATCACCGTGCATTGATGGGTATGGTGATTGAAAAGATTTCGTCCGCGGAAAGAGGGTTGTACGAGGCCGCCAGGAGTTTAATGACGGGTTTTGAGGTACGTGCAATGATGTACCTTTTGACGGTTCCGCATATATAAGATGCGCCCTGTGTAGATAGTAGCCCCTGAGACTCGGTGCGTGATCAAAAATGACGGCGTGCCGAGGATCATAATCCCAGATATAATATGTCGCCCTTCCTATGTAGGTGGCGGATCGTCCGGTGGCTAGCCGGACTGATGAATTTGCCGAACTAAAGCGGCAACTTGACGTGGCGGATGCCGACATCGCGCTTGTCAATAAGCGGCTGGACGAGTCACAAGGTATGCAGTTTCTCCGCGGACACCTAGTAAGGGAGCTTGATGCCCGTGCCTTACAACATGTATGCTTGATCCAGATGGTGCTGCTGCCATGGAGAATCTTCGGGCAGAGCTTGCCCGAGCCAAGGAGCAGGCCAGAAAAAGTGATGCGGCTGCCTAAAAGGCAGCCGAAGAGCTAAAAGCCGAATAGGCTGCTCACTGCCGAAGCAAAAAGGAAATGGCTGAAATGGCCGTGAAGTTGAAGAATTCTATCGACCGCTGTGAGCTTCTTGAAAAAGAAGGTCGAGCGGAGCAAGAGGACCTGAAGAAGGCCACCACCAACGCCAAGGATGCTCGCTCTGCGATGAGAGCTATGAAGGAGGAGCTACGTCAGGCCGGAGATATCACGGCTGGAAAGCCTTTTCTGCTGCGGAGGAAGTTCATGGATCCTGAATATGCTTAGTTGGACCGGCTGTGGAGTAGTGAGGATGCTTATCTAGACTTGGCGGCGAGTGCCGCGGACGCGGCCGAACACTTCATAGATCAAAAAGATCATGAGATGGAAGAGCTTTTTTGGTCGCAGTTCCGTAGTCCGGAGCGTCCACTTCCATTACCCGATCGTTTGGCCGAATGGGTGGAGCTGAATAGGTTGTCCGGACTTGCCATGAAGAATGTCGTGACTCATTTGTGGCCGAAAAGGCCCGAGACGAAGAGTTATTTTGGCTTGGTGCAGCAGTTCCTTGGTGCGGTGCCGCATATCAAGGCAATGAGGCGGTCAGCATGCATAGAGGGTGCACGGATGGCTCTTGCCCGTGTCAAGACATACTGGGTGGAGATGAAGGCCAGCGATGTTGCATCCCAAGATTCGGACGGAAGCCGAGTACCTGTCGAGCACTATTTTCTGGAAGTTCTGCAGGGCGCTCGTTTAATAGAGACGCAGTGTTCGAAGGATATTATGTTCGAATAACATGTATTATTGTGAAACAATGTTTCGATGGAATATAAAAGCTTTTTATACTTGTGCCTTCAAGAATTGAAAATACCTCCTGTGCGGCCGTTAATGTATATGTGTATATAACCTGAAAGATGGCAGTCTTTGGCTTCAGCCCCCACGCATATAATGCGGGGGTGTTTGCAGAAAACGCATTTTCACACTTGATCCAACGTCTTGGTCCCACAAAGGAGGTGATAGCGCAGCAAACTAGGCAACTGTACTATAGCTTTATCACTTTCACTTAGCCATAGGACTTCGACAGTGGGGCTACTATATAGCCCCTACGGGCACCGCGCTCACCCGAATTCGGGGCGCGTATATGCCTGGCCGGGAAACGGTCCTTCGTCAATGCGGAGGAATTCTAAAGATTCCAGCGGGTCATCGAGTGGTTGACCAGTCTCACGCTATATCATGACAGTCAGTTTTCGGCTTTCTCTACTGAGGTGCTCCCCTGGTCGAACCGGGGGCACAATCGCAGTAGTTCTCCTGGTGCCGCATTAGCCGATAGAGCGGAACGTAAGGCAGCAAAACACAGGAGCCGGGCAAACCCAACATTTGACCAAAGACATGTTCGGAGCTGATGCATATAAGGCCTAACTCGAGACGCCGAACACTCCCTAAGGTATTCGGTCTTTATGAAAACGGGTAGAACAATCGCCCTTGGTAAAAAAGCCACTGGTGTCCAGGTACGTGCGAAATTCTTACGTGGCCTATGCCAAAACGCCAGCCTCCTCCTCGGTTATAGCAAGAAACCCGGGGATGTGTATCAACAAGAGATAGTGAAAGAGGTTTACGCAGGGTCTTAATCTGAAAAGAATCCTTGCAACGGGTCCCTACTGCACATCTGCGCCTGTGTCTCTGTTGTGCCGTATCCTGGACGGGTGTAGCACGGTGTTCATCTGTAAAAGAGAGGAACTTAGTTCAAAAAGATCATGTGAAAATGTATGTTATACTAAATAAACAAAGTAAAATTCAAAGAATGAGCAAAATTGAGCTTTATTGTCTCTTGTTGTGGATGCGCGGAGCCCCTTATGCGGGGTATCGTCTAGCGAGCCCTTATGCGTTACGCGGGCTCGGCCCAGCCGTGTCCGGGTCCGGACGACCTGTCTAAGTGCTTATATTGGTGAAGTCGGTTTATTGTGGGGCTGTCAATGCATCCGCACAATTTTCCGGACTCGGGGAACCCTCGATGTTTCCCTTTAATGAGATGATGTCGCGTGGACCGGGCATTTTAAGTGTAAGAGATGCATAATGCGGTATTGCGTTAAAGTGGGCGAAAGCTTCGCGTCCCAATAGTGCTTCATAGCTACTTGTAAATGGGGCGAGGTGGAAGGTTAACTTTTCGCGGCAGAAGTTGTCGGGTGAGCCGAACACAACTCCTAGCAGTAGAGAGCCCGTACAATGGGCATATGGGCCTGACATTACCCCTTGAAAGGAAGTGTTGCTATGGCGAAATTTGGTTGGGTCTATCCCCATATTGCGGATTGTGTCCTGATATAGCAGGTTTAGATCATTGCCGCCGTCCATTAGGACTTGTGAAAATTGGAGTCCGCTAATTATCAGATCTAATATCAAGGCAGTCCAACCTGCGTTCCGTATACTTCTAGAGTAATCCCGATGGTCGAAGGTGATTGGTTTTAACAACCAGTGGCAGGACTCCTCCGGGATAGGCCGTCTGGCGCGTACCTCTATGGGAGCCGCTCTATTTTTCCCTTTTGTCACGTGAAGTGAGTTCACTGTTTTGATTTCTTGTGGGAAATTCTTTTGTTTTCCGGTGCTCTGCTTTTGGGGTTCGTCGTCATCCTCGCTTGGTGTGTCAAGCCCCTTGTGTTCGGCATTGAGTTTGCCGGACTGCTTGAAGACCCAACAATCTCTGTGGGTGTGGTTTGCAGGCTTCCTGGGAGTACTGTAGATTTTGCATATCTTGTCCAAGATTTTGTTTAAGTTAGATAGCTCGTCCCTGTTATCCTTGAGGGGCAGCTTTTTATGATTCTGCCGAGAGCTTTTGAATCCGGTGTTGACTGCCATGCTCTTCGGGTTGTTTCCCTTGGTCCGACGCTGGTCCTTGCTGCGCCGTGGTTTCCCGTTTCCATCCCTAACTTTGGATGTACTTGGGTCACTGGTGCTGCATCTTGCTAGCCAGCTATCCAATCCCGCGCAAAAGCGGGTCATGAGGCTTGTTAATGCGGCCATTGTTCTTGGCTTTTCTTGGCCGAGGTGTCTGGCGAGCCATTCGTCTCGGACGTTGTGTTTGAAAGCTGCTAACGCTTTGGTGTCCGGACAGTTGACTATTTGGTTCTTTTTAGTAAGGAATCTGTTCCAGAATTTCCGGGCTGACTCTCCGGGTTGTTGAGCTATGTGACTTAAATCGTCGGCATCCGGAGGTCGGACATAGGTCCCTTGAAAATTTTCCCGAAAAGCATCCTCGAGCTCCTCCCAACTTCCAATGGTGTTTTCGGGAAGGCTTTTAAGCCAATGCCGGGCTGGCCCTTTGAGCTTGAGGGGTAAGTATTTTATGGCGTGGATATCATCTCCTCTAGCCATGTGTATATGGAGGATGTAATCCTCAATCCGCACTGTGGTGTTGTTCCGTCGTATGCCTCTATGTTTACGGGCTTGAATCCGCTGAAATTATGATCCAGCACCTCATCGGTGAAACATAGGGGTGTGCGGCACCCCTATATTTAGGTGTACCGTGATGTTTGGATACTTGATGTATTGCTTTGCTTACTAGAGCTTGCTTTCTTGGCTCGTAGATAGATCTAACTGGGCCATCTTTTTGATGTGAATCCTTGTGCGGATCGCGTGCCGGCTTGTGTCTTGGCGCCGTTCGCGCTCTCTGTTGCCATGGGGTCGCCCATCCGACCGGTGGCCTCCTTGTTTTTGATTGTGGGGCTCTCGGCCTCCTCATCAAATTCGGGCAGTAGTTTTCGCTTTGGGTAGCTCTTTGTTCGGCGATCGCCGCCGATTTGTCTCACGGTGTTGAGTACTTTGCTCCATCTGATTCTGAGTGCATCTTCCGCTGTTTTGAGCTTCCGCTTCTGCTTTTTCAGGCTACGTGCTGTGGCGACGAACCTTTTGTGGAGGTTCTTCTGCTCCAGCAACTTGTCCGGTGTGAGATCGTCCGGACTGTTATCTTCGCCGGGGACGGGTTGTTTATCCAGATTGTCATGTTCGGACGGTTGCTCGATAGCATGTTTGTCGTCCACCGGTTCACCCTGATCTATAGCTGGGTCTGTATGGCTGTTGTCTTTGTCGAGGCGGGACTTTGAGCGGCGCTTACGTCGCCGTTTTGACTGCTTTTCGATGGAGCAACCCTTCGTAGCGTCCCGTTGTTCCTCGTCGTCGCTTCCTTTAGGTGTGTCGACCATGTATACATCGTGAGATGAGGTGGTTCTCCAGTGCCCTATAGGCGCTGGTTCATGCTCCTCCCCTACATCGTCGTCCATACCGTCGATGTCTTCGGAGTCGAAGTCGAGCATGTCGGTTAAATCATCAACAGTGGCTACGAAGTGGGTGGTGGGTGGGTTTTGAATTTTTTCATCGTCCGCATCCCAACCTTCCTGACCATAATCCGGCCAGGGCTCTCCTGATACGGAGAGAGATTTTATTGAATTCAGGGTGTCACCAAAGGGCGAGTGCTGAAAGATGTCAGCGGCAGTGAATTCCATGATCGGCGCCCAATCGGATTCGATTAGCGGGGGCGCGGAAGGCTCGGAGTCCGGAGAGGAGTCCGGCACCTTGGAGTCACGAGCTTCACAAAGGACGGGGTAGGTGTACGGCTCAATTGCCGTAGAGATCGCAGCCCCAGGCGGTGTCCAGCCACCCGCCCTCGATCGGTGATCGGCTCCGAGCTAAAGGTCGGAGCGGACATCGGTGACCTCCAGACCTTTGTTCGCGGCAGAGCTAGATCATGCCCCTCGTGACAGTGCGGCGCGCTTGGCTGTGGCTCGAACCCGTCGAAGTTCAAGTCTATGCGGACGTCAGCCGTGTAGTTCAAACTTCCAAATCTGACCTGATGGCCAGGGGCGCAACTTTCAATCTGCTCCAGATGGCCAAGCGAATTGGCCCGCAGTGCAAAGCCGCCGAATACGAAGATCTGCCCGGGGAGAAAAGTCTCACCCTGGAGCGCATCGTTATGGATGATCAGGGGAGCCATCGGGCCTAAAGATGAGGACATAGAGGAACTCTCAATGGAAGCACCAATGTCGGTGTCAAAACCGGCGGATCTCGGGTAGGGGGTCCCGAACTGTGCGTCTAGGCGGATGGTAACAGGAGACAAGGGACATGATGTTTTTACCCAGGTTCGGGCCCTCTCGATGGAGGTAAAACCCTACTCCTGCTTGATTAATATTGATGATATGGGTAGTACATGTCAGGACCCCGATTCCAAGTCACATCGATCTAGCCGGTAACACCTCATATCACTTTGCGGCCTCACGCACGGTATTCCCAGGGGTGTCGCCTTACCATGGCCCAGACCGTTTAGCCTTTTGGCTCACGATATGATAGTGTCGCTAGCATCCATATGACAGAGAACCCGGCTGACATAGCTAGTCGTGAACCCAAAGCGGCACTAACCCATGGGGACATGCATACATGAATCAACTTCGAGCATGTTGGTCAGCAGCGTGTGAATCCGGGCTGTAGCACTGGGCTAACAGGACTCTGGAAACCCGGGCTGTAGCAGGCTAGGCAGGACCCCGGATGTCACCGCGTGACATTTCCCGAAGGACAGTACCACAGAACAAAGTGAAACACATGCCCGGCCAGTCAAGCGTCCTGAGCAGTAGTGCTGGGCTAGCAGGACTCCGGTGAACCGAGCTGTAGCAGACTACTATGGCTCAAGGAAGCACTAGACTACATTTCCCAATAAGAGAGGCTGCCAAGGATAAACATCCAGATTGTCGGATCCCACACATACCAAGCATTTCAAACATACACACAATATGCTCGATATGTATAAATAGAACATGGCATCACAACATAACTCTACGACTCAAGTATTTATTCATTAGGCTCCGAGGAGCGAGATATTACAAACATGGGTTTCATGACCCAACATTCAGAGCATACAATTCAAAGCACAAGCGAAAGCTTAACATGTCTGAGTACATACATCTACAAAGGAAAAAGGCTGAGAAGCCTGACTATCCACCAGATCCTGCCGAGGGCACAAGATCGTAGCTGAGGTAACAAGCTAAACGTCGAAGTCCACGCGGAACTACTAGCGAGACTGACGTCTCTCTGCAAAACATAAAATAAGCAAACGTGAGTACAAATGTACTCAGCAAGACTTACATCAGAACTAACTACATATGCATCATTATCAACAAAGGGGGTGGTGGAGTTTGACTACAGCAAGCCAGCTTTGACTCAGTGGCTATGTGTGGCGACCGGTTTTCCGGGTAATAAATTCTGGAAAATGGCCGTCGTGCTCACCAGCCCCAGGATTACTGTTAGCTAATGAGACACCAACTTGATACAAAATTTCCATGCAAAAAAAAAACAAAATGTGTGGTACAAGACCATTTTGGTCTGTGAGTACAACAAATGGTTTCTAGTGGTTGATGGCGGAAGCGGTTTGTGGAACATCAGCGTCTATGGAACTCCATTTCCCACGGGAACAGCTGATCAGGATAACTCCTATCTTCGCGAGGCTGCTATCACCATTGCGTAGGTTCCGGGGCTGTCATCGCAACGCTCCTCTCCACGCGAGAAATCTGGCCAAGACAATAGCCAGGGACAAGCCAGTGAGTACTTTGAATGTACTCGCAAACATTATGAACACAGGTATAATATAACAATGATGTTTTGAAATGTTGTAAGCTCATGACGTCAGTCACAAAAGATAACAAAGACTCTGATGTATGCACGCAGGTTATTTTTAAATATGCAATATCATAGTAATAGTAAAATGCACCGATCGGGTGTCTGAAGCGACGCCTCGAAAGGTTAGTAAACAGAGAGAAATGCCTCAGTCGGGCGTCTAAGTGACACCACAAAAAGAGCTTAAAAATAAATGCCATAGTCGGGCGTCTTAGCGACACCACATAAAGGGCTTAAAAATAAATGCCACAGTCGGGCGTCTTAGCGACACCACATAAAGGACTTTAAAATAAATGCTACAATCAGGCGCCTTAGCGACACCACATAAAGGGCTTAAAATAAATGTCATGATCAAGGCCTTAGCGACACCATATAAAGGGCTTAAAATAAATGCCATAATCGAGCGCCTTAGCGACACCACATAAAGGGCTTAAAATAAATGCCACAATCGAGGCCTTAGCGACACCACATAAAGGGCTTAAAAATAAATGCCACGATCAAGGCCTTAGCGACACCACATAAAGGGCTTATAAATGAAATAAATAACAAGCAATGCCACAGTCGGGCGTCTCAGCGACACCATATAAAGGGCTTATAAATAATCACCGTGAATATCCAGGAGGTAGAACCATCCCAGGAATATTCGATAATTCAAATAATATAACGGATTAGTCCATAACAAAATAATGATCATGGAGTTTGTCCATAGCAGAAATAATAATCATAATCATCATAAGTCACAAGTCACAATTCATTGTTCGGGTCTAACAGTTTCTCCTCCGAAGACCGACACTAAGACCGACACCTGACCCATCCAAGACTGAAAACCTTAACCGAGGACACGACTATTCGAATAGGTTTAATCTCTGCAGAGGGTGTACTATTTACCCACGAGTAACGGATTCCTTTAGTCCATCGGGACTAATTCCATCTACGGCCTTTTTGTTGAAAACACACCTAACTTGCACACACCAGCTCAACTTACCGGTGCCTGGAATCACCCATGACACTTGTTAAGCAAAACTCTAAGTGGGGAGGCTACAACATCGCATAGCATGGGATCAAATTTATATCGCGCGCTCTAAGGGGTGGCCTCCCCTCTCGGTCTCAACCGGAAACACCCATGCCCCCGGACCAGGTGGCATGCCTACCGGCTTCAACCGATATCTTCCACCATGGCCTCTCTGTACGGTGTGTGCTCGAAAGGGGTTAACGACTTACTGAACCGTACCCTACACGTTGTAGAGACAAGTGGTAGTACGAAACAAGTATGGGGTTTACTAGAACAAGACTCGATCTATGGTCGACTCATGAGGTTTACAAATTCCCTGCATGACATATATAACAAATATATTTCAACCAACAAAGTCACCACTCACTATACCTTACCATGCCATACCGGACATAACCGTCCCGACGGGGACCGGTGACAAGCTCACGCCTACCCAAGGCAGAGGCTTTCCCGGATTCCTTTCCGGCATGCATGTAAGGCACATGAGAATGGTTACCATCACAAGTATATTCATCTCCAACAGCAAGGAGATCACTAATATGCATTCATGCAAATGATCATATCACATGAAATAACGAGCTCTTTGAAATGAGGTAGTGTTATAAACGTGTCGGCTAACACACCAAAAGTATTATGCCGGGGTTCAGAATGCTCGCCTTCAAGTTGTGGAGGGGTGAGGTGCTCTCCAAAACTTTTGAAAGTTTTCTCTTCTCTCTCCAAAATCCTATTAAAAATATTTTTGAATCAATAAATAGTTTCAAAACAGAACCAAAAAGTTGTCTGAATTTTTTTGAAATAAATCTTAAAATAAACTAGCCAATATTTGAAAGAGGTAGGAAAAAGAATCAACTCATTTGGAGTTGTATTTAAAAAGTTACAGCCTTTCAAAGTTTTGATCAAAATCTGTTATTTGAATTAAAACAGAAAAAGAAAACGATTCGAATAAACACGTACATGTCGAAAGCGTATTCGGGAAGTACGCTTCCACTTATCCAGCATGGACGGCGCGGGGAGTCACTGACAGTGGGTCCAGGTGGCCCACTAGTCAGGTTTAACTAGTCCACGCGCGCGTTGCCTCCTCCGGCCGAAACAGAAGCGGAGCTCCGGCGAGGCTTGCCGGCGAATGACGGCACCGTTCAGTAAACGGAGGCCATCTGTAGGCTCAGGGGATCAAGACGGTCACTCCGGTGGTCGTTTTGGCCTCAGGGCTGGACGGAGCTGCCGGCGGCGAGCTTCGCAGTGGACGGTGGCCGTCGGGCAAAGTGGTTTTGGGGCTGCGGTGGTTCCCTATCAAAATTGAGCAGGGGGGAGGGTTCACGGGAGGAAGAGAGAGCTTCTGGTGGAGAGAGTGGAGAGGGGGAGGTCCTGGTGGCGCTGGAATGACGGAGGCAGTAGCGGCGGCTGCGGTTGCCGGGGATGGGGAAGAAGACCTCCCTGGGTCGATTGCGAGCTAGGGAAGCGCCATAGGGGTGGCATGAGGTTGCCTACGTGCGGGGACGGGCTCGGGGCTCCCTTAAATAGGCGAGTCGAGGCGGTTCAGTGGCGGCCGCGGATAAGGTCGCCGGCGACCGTCTTTCTGTAGCTTGGGCGACGTGGCGGCGACGTGTGCTATAGGACAAGCTTGTGGATGAGCTCGCGCTGTTCCAGGAGGCAGGTGGCGAGCACTGGCGGCTTGGGCGGCACCGACCTGGCCGAGACGCGCTGCGGACGCCGGCGTGCCGCCAAGGGCTCTGACGGCGGTGCTGTAGAACGCCAGGGGCTTCTTGGCGTGATGCGGGGAGGAGGTTAGCGAGTGGCGTGGCTCCGCAAGGCGGTGGCAAACCAGGGGTGTGGCGCGTCGGCTCGGGCGCGGCACGTGCAATATGTGTGCTCTGCTTGCGCCCAGAGCACGCACGGGACGTGCTCGACGAAACGCTATGGCATGCTAGGGGTCTCTAAACCACACGAGGGTTAGCAGGGTGGGGTTATAGGCTAGGGCAGAACTATTGGACATGCTGGTCTGGTCAGAGGATTAAGTTCACAGTGTAAACAAAAACTCATGCCAAAACAGATCATGCCTATAAGGTGTTTGACAAAATGCCAAGGGCACTTAGGCATTTCTTGGAGTGGCCAAAACTTCCGGAGTGGGGTCTCTTTAGATGAAAGAAAGGGTGGTAAGGTTAGTTTGTCCAAAGCACAAACTTGCTAGTGCAAGTTTTGCAAAATACCAATTCTGGACAGAAAGCAAATGACATTGTTGCAAGCACTTAGAAACATCCAATGGGTCCACTCTCGTGGACTTAAGGGTTTGGCAAGGAGGACTACGAGTAGGAAAAGGAATCATGGATCAAGGAGCAACTAAAAAGGTGGTTGCTGTACAAAACCTCAAGTTGGACCAGAATGGAAAAGAGGATGGCCCACTCTAATTTTCCAAAGAACATCATTAGTTTATTGCATAAAGTGGAATAGTATGCTCCTACTAACATCCCAAAATTTTGGTAGAAGTTTTAAAGAAATATTCAAATAGGTTGTAGTGTAAAAATGCTCTATGGACCAGATTTGAAAATATGGTTAGAGCTCAAAATATTCAATGGGCAGAAGATATTTTTGCACAAAAGTGGTTCAAATACTCCATATGACATCTCCAAATTTTGGTGGGATTTTTGAATGAATTTATAAAAGGGTTGTAGTACAAATGGGACCATAAAACTATGGGAAACCATTTTCCAAGAAAATAAAGATCAGGAAGAATATTATATAATTAATTCTTCTGATAAAAGAAAAGATTTTCTTGAGAGGGTAAACAAGTCCAATATCATAAGTGAAAGGTTTTCATCTCAGGGAACAACTCCAAGATAACAAAGAAAAGAATGGTTCTGAAATCAAGAAAAACCAAGAAAAAGGAAAGTTGAATTTCCTGGCAAGATTTTAATTAACAAAACAAGTTTAAAAAATTTTGGGGTGTCACAACACGACCCCCCTTAAGAAAAATCTCGTCCTCGAGATTTGCTAAGAGTTATCTCTATAGCAAAATTTTCATCAAAACAAAAGCGGCTACAGTGAAAGGGCAATAAGTGGTGCAAAAAAAATACAGTGTGGGGACATTGGCGCTGCGTAAAAAAATCTATGGTTAGGAGCAAAAACGAGAGATTTCTACGCTGGATATAGATTTAGAATAAATTCTAAAGCTCAAAATACGCCGGTCGCACCCGAGAGCACAGTGCTCTCTCTGGCTGACAGGTGGACCCGGGCCCACTGTCAGCCTCTACTTCTTCCTCTGGCTCTTTCTTCTTCCTCTCTCCCGCATGCTTTCCCGCGCTTTCTCCACCGGCGATGCCTAGCGCGTAGGGCATCTAGGCCGTACTGCGGTAGTGCACGGCGCGCTAGCTGCTAGTGCAGCATGCACTCACTTCGCGGGCCAGTGTGCTGTCGGCACTGCTCAAGGATTCGCCTCCGAACACCGGCGATCGAGCGACGAGCGGCGCTGGTGGACCTCGCCCACCGTACACCGAGCTCGAGCTATAAAACGGCTGAGGTGTTCTTCTCTCTTCCTCACACCTGGCCTCGCTTCTCCTCCTCCTACCTTCTCCTCTGTTTCCGTTTGCCGAAGCTCGAGGCGAGGCTCTAATGGCGGTGGTGGTGCCGGACTGGTACGTGATCCTGTTGTGCGGAGGGCTGGCAGCGGTGCTAGGGCTCTCCGTGCTCCTGTGCACGATGATCCTCGATGATCATCGCGATGCTGCTGCTCGGGTGTTGGCTCTCTGCGGTGGTGGTGATCACGAGGAGTAGGTGGGGTGTGTCGGGCGCTGACTGATGTCGGGAGGTGCTCTGTTAGATGTAACACCGTTGCAAAAAAATTGCAAGCAGTGTGTGTGTGCTCGAGTAGTTGTGGTTGTGAGTCTGCTGCCGTGGTGCTGCGGGAAATGAAAACAATCCATGTCGTGAGGAGATGTATGATGCAGCAATCAGGGAAAAGAAATCCCACTCCAGGATTTCTCGCGAGAGAACACAATAATACATGAGAGTCAAACAGCAACGGAGCTACTCATATTAACAGAAACTAAATGATTTGATTGTCGCGCAAACTCGGGGTACCACGCATAAGTTACAACACACAAACAAATGTTGCAGCAATGAACACAACAGAGACGTCTAAAATGAAAACGGTAACTGGACGGGGTCCCGAGAAAACGTCTCTGGTACTGGAATACACTCTTCTTCTATCGGGGAAAGTGGATTGACCAGACGATGAATGTGCCTCTCCTGGTCGGGCCTCAGTAATCTGCTGATGGCGATCTGAGGATTTAAATCCGCGAGACTCTGGAGATAACCCATCACGCGTTGGGTTAAACGCTCTTGAGCGATGACGTACTGGACGAGGTTGGCCAGGACTGGGTCTCTCTCAATTCGTCCACCGGGAAAAGATGTTACTCCCCCGGGTGCTGCACGGCTCGGAAAGTAATAATACCCTCCTTCGCTGGCATAGGGTACCGCGAATAGAAGGCGAGCAAGTGCTTCGTATGCCGCAGCTTCTACGGCCATATGTGGGGTCGGCATAGATTTCCCCACGAAGGAGACCTCCGTTGGGTCTTGGTTTGGGTTTACAGGAGGGATGTGCACGGCTGCCCAATATCTCGAGGTGGAAGGGGTGATCCTTGATTTGAATAGCTCGTACTAGGGTGGCTGGGTAGAGCCCATCGTACTGCAGGTAAAATCCCACAATATTTTGACAAAACTACCCAGGGTTGCATCTGGGGTTCTCAGATAAATACTAGGGCTCGGCATGGCAAGGAATGGTTGTGAGGAGGATGCACAAGGCGAGGGATGCTTGGCAAGGTCACGCAGTGGCCTTTTTATAGCACCGGAGCTGGGTCATTTTACCGTGGTGAAAGGCAATGAATTTGCCAGCTCGGCTCCGAGGGTCGGCGTCAAAGCCACAGATACATACCTCACCAAAGTGACATATCACTGTGGGGTTTGTCGGGGTGGTTTTGGTAACTGTGCCTGGGATAGAAATATCACACTGCATGCTAATATATCCATGCAAGGCTACTATTAAAAACAGAGGCACGACGACAGGCTGCGTTAATTTAAGTGATCACAGGATTACAAGCGAGGATACATTGGAACTCGACACCACTTGGGTGACTTAGTCTACCTCGTTTACATCCAAGCAGGCGTGCCTTGTGGATGTCGAGGCTTCTCCATGGTTCTCACCATCGGAATTAGCTGGAGAGGGTTGAGGGGCTGCAGGCTCGGGTTAGTGATGATGACCATCGCGAGGATTGTAGACCACAACCCCGTTGGAGTGTGCTCCCAGAAGGCGACGAAGCACTTCTGGGGTCATCAAAGCACCTTGGCTGACGGCTGGGGCTGACCTCAGGGTCTCGATCGGGTGTCCGAACAGCACAACTGGGTTGTCGGCGTTGGGCTCGTTCTCTTCTCTTGCCGGGGCTCGACGAACCAGCTCTCCACGAGCTGCGATCAGATCAATGGTGATTTGATCGAACAGTGTCTCCAGTGCACCTACATAGCGCACTAGGTGAAACAATGCAGGATCCGTCTCGTGATCTCCGTTGGCAACTTGGGGTGGTCTACCATACCCTTCACGCCTGGGGTAGTAGTGGAACGAGTGACAGTTAACTCTGGGCGATAGGTGCCTGAGATGAACTATAGCCTCTCGAGCAGCTAGTTGGATGGCTTGTGGCTCAAAGGAAGTTGTTCTTCCGATGAACCTGTAGGGGCGCTCGGGTGCTAGACCCCTACCGTAAATGTGTACAGTGGTCCAGAATTGACGGCTCTCACCACTCATGGGTCCTTGGTACACAACATATTCTGGAGGCTCTTCTAATGCATAGGCACGACGGGTGAGGTTTGCGAGTATGGTCACAAAGCCTCCAAGGTTGGTTGCTGTGGTCTCGTTGTGCACGACGGGGCCAGGCATTATGGCTCGGTTTGGGGTAGAGGTTGTGCTGGGTTGGGTTGGGGCTAACGTGCCCTTTTTATAGAAAAAGGGGACGGAGTCTTCCTTCGCACGCTTGCGAATAAGACACCTTGGGTGCTGGTCACTGGCGCGAAATCGACGGGCTAGGTTGATAGGTTGGGCACCGACTGCCAAAAGGCGTCGGGTCACTATGTGGCTATCTCGTACGAGAAGCTTGGCTGGGGTTTGGTTATGGTCTGGTGGGTTGGTTTGCCTAAGTTTATTGACTTGACTAAGATAGGATTAGCCAACGGTCAGCCTGGCTCTGATACCAAGTCTGTGGCGACCGGTTTTTCGGGTAATAAATTCCGGAAAATGGTCGTCATGCTCACCAGCCCCAGGATTACTGTTAGCTGATGAGACACCAACTTGATACAGAATTTCCAAGCAAAAAAACAAAATATGTGGTACAAGACCATTTTGGTCTGTGAGTACAACAAATGGTTTCTAGTGGTTGACGGCGGAAGCGGTTTGTGGAACATCAGCGTCTATGGAACTCCATTTCCCAAGGGAACAGCTGACCAGGCTAACTCCTATCTTCGCGAGGCTGCTATCACCATTGCGTAGGTTCCGGGACTGTCATCGCAACGCTCCTCCCCACGCGAGAAATCTGGCCAAGATAATAGCCAGGGACAAGCCAGTGAGTACTTTGAATGTACTCGCAAACATTATGAACACAGGTATAATATAACACCGATGTTCTGAAATGTTTTAAGCTCATGACGTCAGTCACAAAAGATAACAAAGACTCTGATGTATGCACGCAGGTTATTTTTAAATATGCAATATCATAGTAATAGTAAAATGCACCGATCGGGTGTCTGAAGCGACGCCTCGAAAGGTTAGTAAACAGAGAGAAATGCCTCAGTCGGGCGTCTGAGCGACACCACAAAAAGAGCTTAAAAATAAATGCCACGATCCAAGGCCTTAGCGACACCACATAAAGGGCTTAAAATAAATGCATGATCGGGCGCCTTAGCGACACTACACAAAAGGGCTTAAAAATAAATGCCACAATCAGGCCTTAGCGACACCACATAAAGGGCTTAAAAATAAATGCCACAGTCGGGCGTCTTAGCGACACCACATAAAGGGCTTAAAAATAAATGCCACAGTCGGGCGTCTTAGCGACACCACATAAAGGGCTTATAAATGAAATAATTAACAAGCAATGCCACAGTCGGGTGTCTCAGCGACACCACATAAAGGGCTTATAAATAATCACCGTGAATATCCAGGAGGTAGAACCATCCCAGGAATATTCGATAATTCAAATAATATAAAGGATTAGTCCATAACAAAATAATGATCATGGAGTTTGTCCATAACAGAAATAATAATCATAATCATCATAAGTCACAAGTCACGATTCATTGTTCGGGTCTAACAGTTCCTCCTCCGAAGACCGACACTAAGACCGACACCTGACCCATCCCAGACTGAAATCCTTAACCGAGGACATGGCTATTCGAATAGGTTTAATCTCTGCAGAGGGTGTACTATTTACCCACGAGTAACGGATTCCTTTAGTCCATTGGGACTAATTCCGTCTACGGCCTTTTTGTTGAAAACACACCTAACTTGCACACACCAGCTCAACTTACCGGTGCCTGGAATCTCCCATGACACGTGTTAAGCAAAACTCTAAGTGGGGAGGCTACAACCTCGCATAGCATGGGATCAAATTTATATCGCGCGCTCTAAGGGGTGGCCTCCCCTCTCGGTCTCAACCGGAAACACCCATGCCCCCGGACCAGGTGGCATGCCTACCGGCTTCAACCGATATCTTCCACCATGGCCTCTCTGTACGGTGTGTGCTCGAAAGGGGTTAACGACTTACTGAACCGTACCCTACACATTGTAGAGACAAGTAGTAGTACGAAACAAGTATGGGGTTTACTGGAACAAGACTCGATCTATTGTCGACTCAGGAGGTTTACAAACTCCCTGCATGACATATATAACAAATATATTTCAACCAACAAAGTCACCACTCACTATACCTTACCATGCCATACCGGACATAACCGTCCCGACGGGGACCGGTGACAAGCTCACGCCTACCCAAGGCAGAGGCTTTCCCGGATTCCTTTCCGGCATGCATGTAAGGCACATGAGAATGGTTACCATCACAAGTATATTCATCTCCAACAGCAAGGAGATCACTAATATGCATTCATGCAAATGATCATATCACATGAAATAATGAGCTCTTCGAAATGAGGTAGTGTTATAAACATGTTGGCTAACACACCAAAAGTATTATGCCGGGGTTCAGAATGCTTGCCTTCAAGTTGTGGAGGGGTTAGGTGCTCTCCAAAACTTTTGAAAGTTTTCTCTTCTCTCTCCAAAATCCTATTAAAAATATTTTTGAATCAATAAATAGTTTCAAAACAGAACCAAAAAGTTGTCTGAATTTTTTTGAAATAAATCTTAAAATAAACTAGACAATATTTGAAAGAGGTAGGAAAAAGAATCAACTCATTGGGAGTTGTATTTAAAAAGTTACAGCCTTTCAAAGTTTTGATCAAAATCTGTTATTTGAATTAAAACAGAAAAAGAAAACGATTCGAATAAACACATACACGTCGAAAGCGTATTCGGGAAGTACGCTTCCACTTATCCAGCGTGGACGGCGCGGGGAGTCACTAACAGTGGGTCCAGGTGGCCCACTAGTCAGGTTTGACTAGTCCACGCGCCCGTTGCCTCCTCCGGCCGAAACAGAGGCGGAGCTCCGGCGAGGCTCGCCGGTGAATGACGGCACCGTTCGGTAAAAGGAGGCCATCTGCAGGCTCAGGTGATCAAGATGGTCACTCCGGTGGTCGTTTTGGCCTCAGGGGTGGACGGAGCTGCCGGCGGCGAGCTTCGCGGTGGACGGTGGCCGTCGGGCAAAGTGGTTTTGGGGCTGCGGTGGTTCCGTATCAAAATTGAGCAGGGGGAAGGGTTCACGGGAGGAAGAGAGAGCTTCTGGTGGAGAGAGTGGAGAGGGGGAGTTCCTGGTGGCGCCGGAATGACGGAGGCAGTAGCGGCGGCTGCGGTTGCCGGGGATGGGGAAGAAGACCTCCCCGGGTCGATTGCGAGCTAGGGAAGCTCCATAGGGGTGGCATGAGGTTGCCTACGTGCGGGGACGGGCTCGGGGCTCCCTTAAATAGGCGAGTCGAGGCGGTTCAGCGGCGGCCGCGGATAAGGTCGCTGGCGACCGTCTTTCTGTAGCTTGGGTGACGTGGCGGCGACGTGTGCTATAGGACAAGCTTGTGGATGAGCTCGCGCTGTTCCAAGAGGCAGGTGGCGAGCGCTGGCGGCTTGGGCGGCACCGACCTGGCCGGGACGCGCTGCGGACGCCGGCATGCCGCCAAGGGCTCTGACGGTGGTGCTATAGAACGCTAGGGGCTGCTTGGCATGATGCGGGGAGGAGGTTAGCAAGTGGCGTGGCTCCGCAGGGCGGTGGCAAACCAGGGGTGCGACGCGTCGGCTCGGGCGTGGCACATGCAATACGCGTGCTCTGCTCGCGCCCAGAGCACGCACGGGACGTGCTCGATGAAATGCTATGGCATGCTAGGGGGCTCTAAACCACAAGAGGGTTAACAGGGTGGGGTTATAGGCTAGGGCAAAACTATTGGACATGCTGGTCAGGTCCGGGGATTAAGTTCACAGTGTAAACAAAAACTCATGCCAAAACAGATCATGCCTATAAGGTGTTTAACAAAATGCCAAGGGCACTTAGGCATTTCTTGGAGTGTCCAAAACTTCCGGAGTGGGGTCTCTTTAGATGAAAGAAAGGGTGGTAAGGTTAGTTTGTCCAAAGCACAAACTTGCTAGTGCAAGTTTTGCAAAACTCCAATTATGGACAGAAAACAAATGACATTGTTGCAAGCACTTAGAAACATCCAATGGGTCCACTCTCCTGGACTTAAGGGTTTGGCAAGGAGGACTACCAATAGGAAAAGGAATCATGGATCAAGGAGCAACTAAAAAGGTGGCTGCTGTACAAAACCTCAAGTTGGACCAGAATGGAAAAGAGGATGGTCCACTCAAATTTTCCAAAGAACATCATTAGGTTATTGCATAAAGTGGAATAATATGCTCCTACTAACATCCCAAAATTTTGGTAGAAGTTTTAAAGAAATATTCAAATAGGTTGTAGTGTAAAAATGCTCTCTGGACCAGATTTGAAAATATGGTGTAGAGCTCAAAATATTCAATGGGCAGAAGATATTTTTGCACAAAAGTGGTTCAAATACTCCATATGACATCTCCAAATTTTGTTGGGATTTTTGAATGAATTTATAAAAGGGTTGTAGTACAAATGGGACCATAAAACTATGGGAAACCATTTTCCAAGAAAATAAAGATCAGGAAGAATATTATATAATTAATTCTTCTGATAAAAGAAAAGATTTTCTTGAGAGGGTAAACAAGTCCAATATCATAAGTGAAAGGTTTTCATCTTAGGGAACAACTCCAAGATAACCAAGAAAAGAATGGTTCTGAAATCAAGAAAAACCAAGAAAAAGGAAAGTTGAATTTCCTGGCAAGATTTTAATTAACAAAACAAGGTTAAATTTTTTTGGGGTGTCACACTATCCTGAACTACGACTGCAAGTAACTCTTTTGAGGCGTCGCACACGAGTCCACATATTCACCATATCAATACACCATTATGGATCCGCTTCCGTCTCCCTCGAGAGCGCCATCCATAGCACTCACACTTATCTTGCGCATTTTAGAGTATCCACTTCCACTTGTCTATGAACTGTACAGGCAACCCAGAAGTCCTTTACCGCGGACTCGGCTATTCGAATAGATGATGTTAACCCTGCAGGGGTGTACTTCTTCACACACGCTCTCGCCACTTACCACCATGTACACGTCGGTATCTCGGCAACCTTCAAGCGGAAGCCTTGCGAGGAGTCGGCCACGACCGACTAACCACACAAGTCTCTAGTCCAGGTTTATCGCCTATTCGGGTTCCATCCGCGAGGAGATCCGGCCAGGATTTCATTCACGGCCCCAAACGATGAGAGCAGGGTTCCCGAGGCACCAAACGGGCGTCCCGGTACACCGTGCCTCGTGTCTCTATCGCAACATAGCCCACCCCTAGGGTCAGCGCCACGCACGGCCCCCAACACATATCCTACAAACACCAGAAACTAGTTGCAACTCCTGGACAGAGATCAGGTTGATTAATAAGTCGAGAGGGGCACTTAAGCATTCCAATGCGTGGTAGTAACTGTTCATGGATCACAAACACAGAACTCAGTTCCTGAGGACGGCTGCAATGAGACAACCCACCATGTACTCCTACATGGCCTCTCACCGCTACCTTTACCAAATCGTGTTCACACACTTTGCTCTCAACAGTAGGACATGTTCACACACCTCCGATTAATCCCGGCTGAATCAGACCTGACACAACTCTAAGCAATAGCAGGCATGACAAACAAGCATGAATGAGTAGGCGCATTAGGGCTCAAACAACTCCTACTCATGCTAGTGGGTTTCATCTACTTACTGTGGCAATGACAGGTCATGCATAGGATAAAGGGGTTCAGCTACCGCAGCAAGTAACAGATGAATCGTTGTTGTCCTACTGCAGTAAAAGAGAGCAGGAGCGAGGGAGTGCGATTGTATCGGAATGAACAAGGGGGTTTTGCTTGCCTGGCACTTCTGAAGATAATATAGTTCTTCATCGGTGTCATCGAACTCATCGTCGGTACGTCGTCTATTGAGAGGGGACAAATACCGGCAAGAGAGAAATAAACACAATCAATGCAATGCACAATATGATGCATGATCATGACATGGCAATATGCTGTGATTTAGTCTAATGCAACTAGCAAGAAGTTAAATGGAGCTGGTTTGAACACTAGGTTCAAATTCAAACTCCATGTAAGGCATTTCAAATGCCATTTATTCAAATTGTCTTATACAGCAACTTTAGGTTGTTCAAACATGCATGAAAATGGTACAGATGGATAGATTGGATTTTTCTAATCATTTTTCATATATAATTTGTTTGATTTGGAGCTATAAAAATCCAGTTAGCACAAATTTGTTTGATTTTCATATATAATTTGTTTGATTAGTTACAGTTCAATTTATATGATTTTTAGAAGTTAGCACTATTTTCTAGAATTTCCTGTAAAAGAATAAATCCAGAAAAGATTTACTGCATCAGCATGACGTCACTGTGATGTCATCAGTCAACTGGGTCGGCCAGGTCAAGCCTGACCTGTGGGACCCATGTGTAAGTGGTTAGTTAACTAACTAATCAGAGTTAGTTAGTGTTAGGTTAAGCACTAATCTAGGTTAATTAGCGCTAAACTAACCTAACTAATAATTAACAAGGGTGGCCCACACGTCAGTGACCCAGTGGGTCAAACTAGGCCCACTCAGTCAATGGTCAGCGGGTCAAACCCACCAGCGTCAAGTCGCCGGCGAGGCCAGAGACGGCGGAGGCATTAAGGTTTCGTCCCACGGCGACCAAATCAAACGCCGAGGCCATCTACGGAACGAGGAGACTCGTCCGCATCGAATGGTGCGAGCGGGAGAAGCTAGGGTGGAGCGAGCTCGCCGGAGTCGAGCTCGTGGCGGCCACCGGAATTCGGGCAAATGGCAAAACAGCGCTACGGTGCATTAGCGGGAAAGACAAGTAGTTCTATGGACTCCTGGAGGTGCGGGGAGCACAACTAGCTAAAGAATTCGATCGGAGAGGCACGGCAAAGCCATGGCCGACATCCATGGCGGACGACGGTGCTCGGTCGAAGGGGGCCAGAGCTAGAGGACGAACACGAGATGGAAAACAGTGGGAGATGATGCGGGGGCTCACGTTGATCTCCTGGAGACGCTCAGAGTGCTCAGGGAGGTCCTGCACGCGGCGAAATTGACGGCGGCGATCCACGGCATCGAGGAAGAAGACGGCATTGAAGGCCGCTCTACAGGGCGTCTGGGCTTGTGTGATTCATCGAGGAGGAAGAGGCGGTCGTGGCGGTCCTTCAGAGCACGGAGAGAGGTCGAGAGGGAGGCTGTGGCTATGTAGGCGATGAGCGGCGGCGACGAGCTCGCTCGGCTTCAGGGGAGAGAGCGAGAGAGGCGAGGCAGGGAGAGAGGGGAGCGGTCGAGGGGGTCCAGGGGGTATCGTGGAGACGTCCTGGGGGACGAGGGGGTAGCCGGGCAGGCAGCTGCCTGTGTGGCACGCCGCGGCGCCGTGGCTATCTTCTCCTCTGCCTTCTGGCAAGAGGAGGGGGATGACTGGCAGCGGTGGTGGGCTGGGCCAGCTCCTGGGCTGCACCGTGCTGGGCCTCTGGGCTGTAGGTAAGCGCTAGATAACTCTCTCTCTCTCTCTTTTCTGTTTTTCTATTTTCTGTAATTGTGTTTGGCTTTATTAAAAATGCCATAGCATTTCCAAAAATCATGCAACTGACTGTGGCCACTGTTTGGAATATTTCCAACAGTAAACATTTTAGTTTGTGATTACTTGGGCATTTAATATATTTTATAGGATTTAAATGCCCAAATGCAAATACTATAAGATTTAATTCAAAATTCCAAAAATGACCAAGAAAGGTGTGCACCATTTTTGTCAGAGGTTCTAGACCAATTCAAAAATGATGAACTTTTCTAAAGAGCATTCTGGGTTTTTGAAAATGTTTTTAAGTTGAACCTATTTGATTAAATTTTGGTGCTAGGGTTTGTCATCCCCATTTCAACTTTCTGTGAAAAGTAAACATGATGCAACACCAGATGCTAACACTAGGCATTACTAGAACTAGGGATGTGACAACTCACCCCACTAAACAAGAATCTCGTCCCGAGATTCAAGACATGAGGTGAGAGGACAAAGGTGACACAAACTAACACAATCTTCATGATCCAATTGCTCTTGTTGAAGATCTTGATTCATTGCATCAAATTGATCTTGACTTCTTGCTCTAAGAACTCCAACTAACATGACAATGAGAGGAAAGGGAAAACTCTAGAAGGATCGATCTTCTCGAAGATCGAACAACTCAGGATCACTCATCGAGTGAGACATTGAAACATCTCTCGAGCTGAGACACGAAACACATCGAGAGGGATGGAGGAACAAGCGACGGGGTTTGATTTGGTGGCAACAATTCCACGCTTAGAAAGTTGGTGGGTGGGGTCAAGGTGGCGAGGAAATAATTGCCATGATCCCGTAACGGGGCACCTTGGAAGAGGTGACTCGTTGGACTGCTCCCTTAAGTGGAAAAAAGAATTACTTTTGATCCATAGATCATTGACACTCTTCATACCAGCTTAAGGCAATTTACAATTGATCATTGAAAGAGTTCGAAGGAATGGCATACTCGGACTAGGATGGATGATATGGACTACCTTGTTGAAGACAACGTAATGGATGATTTTGCTTATCATCGGAAATGGATGGGACCCATGGTAAGTCCACTTTTGAGGATGATACTAGACATCAATTACTGAGAGGGGCAGCCCATGGAAATTGGCACAATGGCGATGCAAGCTGGGAACAAAATGCAACTGTTGAAATGTTCCAACCATCATATCTGCCTGAGATTCAGATCCGGTTGGTGATAGGATACTTCAGACTCAACATGTATGGAAAGAAAATTTGCAACACAGATCGACGAGATGGCGTTGCCAGATTCTCGGGGAAATGAACTACGATAGCAAGATCCAAAACATGAGCTGGCTCTGCTACACACATGTGAACATGCTGTCCTAGACAAGCATGACCACCTAGTAGTCTTATATTAAAACACTACCGAGTTCAGGTTGGGAACCATCATCGAGGATGACGAAGTCCTAATGTAAGTCATGACTAGTTGTTATGAAGGAACTCCTTCTCCTTGAACAAATCAATCAGTGGCTTGGTGTGCTAGGGATACATATGGAATGAAGGTTGCGAGCCTGTCAAACCATAGCATACTTCGCACATGCATGGCTGACTTGGGATGGTACCAAAGGAAGCAAAAACAAACTTTCTCGAATTCACGGCGGCAACTTGCTTCAAATGCACATGAACCAGAGTAAGTCGCCTCTTTCATCCAACATATTCTTCATGAACATGCATGAAGATAATGCTTACAAAAGTTTCCAATGCTAGCTTTAATGTTCCACATGGATCATGGGGGAGACAAGATGCTGCTGATGGGCTCAACAACAACTCGTTGGAATTTCCATATCACTGGACTTCCGCCATCATGTGAACACGGTGATAGTATTGTTCAGACCAAAAGATGTAATGGTGTATGCTCGAGGGATCAACCACGAGTAAGACAACAATACGAATATCGTTGGTTCTAATTTGATTTGACGATAGCCCACACTCAAATCAAGGTTTGGACAAGACAATAGATTCAACAACTGATCACGGGGATCAGTCGATGAAGATATCATCTTTCTTCAACACACACACACACACACAAACTCAAGGATATCCGTTAGTGATGAACTAAGTCGGACAAGCTTTCATCTTCCAACTCTCCAAGTTGTTGTTTAGCTTAACCAACTAGCTCGGGGATATCCAACACAGAATCTTGGAGAATGGGTGGTTTGGAAGAAAACCAACATGATCACAAACTCAACATAGCGATCAGGTGAAACCTGGTCATACTTCCGAGAAGATATTCGGAACATCACGAACCACCGATATGTCCATAAGCTCGAGAACAATCTTGCTTTTCAAGGAAAGACGACATGATCATAAGAGCAAGGGATTGATACAATCCTAACTCATTGATCGAAGGGTGCACCAAGAAAATGGACCAGGTAGCACAATCAATTTTAGAATAGTGGTCCAACAACCAACATGCTAAGAATGATATTATTGTCCATTAACTACCAAGCAAAAGGGTTGCTAGTAGTATTGATTTCACACATCATAGTTCACTTGTTGGCATTCCGGTTACAACAACACGGGATCGAGGAATGAATAATTATGGCGAGAAGTATCACTGTGTCAAGAATTCATAAGAGGTGGTGCAATTCTCATGACATTCTTGACATAAAGATGGTAACACTCCAAGGTAGAGCAGAGCAGAAGCTGGATTGGCATTTTGATCTGCGGAATACAATTGCTTTGACCCAATCCAAGATATGGATGAGGTTCTGGAGTTTGTTTCTCCTATTCATTCTGAAATAGAACGGCTTGACGGACCACAAGAATAGTACGCATCGAAGAACACGGATGCACGACATAAACTTGACTATCAACTGATAGACAAGGATCGGAATACAACTACAGAGGGACAACTCAAAGGAACATATGTTTTTCTGAGTTGTGGATGCATAGACTAGTATGTCGAGTGAAGCTCAACATTTCTTCCGGATAACCCATGCGGAAAGGGTAGAACTGGCAGATTCACAATTATGCATGCAGAACTCCTCAAGAGTACTCTAATTGTGATCCTTCGGTTCAACGAGGAACTTCTGCCATAAGCGGTTCATAGTATTTGGAAGAAGGAGATACCACAGACCTCGAGGACCATCACAAAATTACTAATATCCTAAAGGAACTAGCAAAAACTATCAACAGGAGGTAAGTAGGGTGAATCTCGGGTTCGAGAACCCAGGAATAGAATACCTACTATTAAATGGCATCACAGGATGCTTTCGAGAATAATGGCCAGAATCATCACACTGCAACACAAACATGGCTAGATTACTAGGTGACTCCCTAAAACACCTAGGTTCATAATAATAGCTCCAACATATATGTCGAGGCAACAAGTACCTCAACTCACCGATTAGTGTGGTTAATCTGGCCCAAATGGACATCAAAATGAGAGGGAGGGATTTTGCAAATGCTTCAGATTGTTTTAGAAACCTGGGATGACTTGGACAGCATAACGGTTGTAAATGCTCAAAATGATTTGAGACATCCTGCAAAATAGTGGCATGACCACTCAACATCACAATATCAAGGTTCTGAGACCAGCTATGAACATACAAAAGTAGTAAGAACTGAACTGAGATTTGAAACTATCAATTCTATAAGTCTATGGATTAGTAACACGTCATCCTAATAGATAGATTAGAAGCCTAGTTCTTAAACCCCGTAGAAGAGAAGAAGATGAGTCAGATCAGAAGGCCATGAGGTATAAGGAGTAAAAAGAGCCTTACGCTCCCTTCCACAATCAATTACCTTATATAACTAAAGCATTTCTAGACTCGACTTTGACCAGTTTGGCTTGGTAATCCTACAGGAAGTCAGGCTCTGATACCAAAGCTGTCAGGACCCCGATTCCAAGTCACATCGATCTAGCCGGTAACACCTCATATCACTTTGCGGCCTCACGCACGGTATTCCCACGGGTGTCACCTTACCATGGCCCCGGACCGTTTGCGCCTGTTGGCTCATGTATATGATAGTTTTGCTAGCATCCATATGACAGAGTACCCGGGCCGACATAGCTAGTCGTGAACCCAAAGCGGCACTAACCCATGGGGACAGGCATACATGAATCAACTTCGAGCATGTCGGTCAGCAGCGTGTGAATCCGGGCTGTAGCACTAGGCTAACAGGACTCCGGAAACCCGGGCTGCAGTAGGCTAGGCAGGACTCCGGACGTCACCGCGTGACATTTCAAGGGAAGGACAGACCACAGAACGAAGTGAAACACATGCCGCCAATCAAGCGCCCCGAAAGTAAGAGCTGGGCTAGCAGGACTCCGTGAACTGGCTGTAGCGGACTACTATGGCTCAAGGAAGCACTAGACTACATTTCCCCATAAGAGAGGCTGCCAAGGATAAACAACTAGATTGCCGGATCCCACACATACCAAGCATTTCAAACATACACACAATATGCTCGATATGTGTAAATACAACATGGCATCACAACATAACTCTACGACTCAAGTATTTATTCATTAGGCTCCGAGGAGCGAGATATTACAAAGATGGGTCTCATGACCCAACATTCAGAGCATACAAGTCAAAGCACAAGCAAAGCTTAACATGTCTGAGTACAGAAATCTACAAAGGAAAAAGGCTAAGAAGCCTGACTATCCACCAGATCCCGCCGAGGGCACAAGATCGTAGCTGAGGTAACAAGCTAAACATCGAAGTCCACGCGGAACTACTAGTGAGACTGACGTCTCTCTGCAAAACATAAAATAAGCAAACGTGAGTACAAATGTACTCAGCAAGACTTACATCAGAACTAACTACATATGCATCATTATCAACAAAGGGGGTGGTGGAGTTTGACTGCAGCAAGCCAGCTTTGACTCGGTGGCTATCCTGAACTACGACTGCAAGTAACTCTTTTGAGGTGGCGCACACGAGTCCACATATTCACCATATCAATACACCACTATGGATCCGCTTCCGTCTCCCTACGAGAGCGCCATCCATAGCACTCACACTTATCTTGCGCATTTTAGAGTATCCACTTCCACTTGTCTATGAACTGTACAGGCAACCCAGAAGTCCTTTACCGCGGACTCGGCTATTCGAATAGATGATGTTACCCTGCAGGGGTGTACTTCTTCACACACGCTCTCGCCACTTACCACCATGTACACGTCGTGTATCTCGGCAACCTTCAAGCGGAAGCCTTGCGAGGGAGTCGGCCACGACCTGACTAACCACACAAGTCTCTAGTCCAGGTTTATCGCCTATTCGGGTTCCATCCGCGAGGAGATCCGGCCGGGGTGTCGCTCACGGCCCCAAACGATGAGAGGAGGGTTCTCGAGGCACCAAACGGGCGTCCCGGTACACCATGCCTCGTGTCTCTACCGCAACATAGCCCACCCCTAGGGTCAGCGCTACGCACGGCCCCCAAAACATATCCTACAAACACCAGAAACTAGTTGTAACTCCTGGACAGAGATCAGGTTGATTAATAAGTCGAGAGGGGCACTTAAGCATTCCAATGCGTGGTAGTTACTGTTCATGGATCACAAACACAGAACTCGGTTCCTGAGGACGGCTGCAATGAGACAACCCACCATGTACTCCTACATGGCCTCTCACCGCTACCTTTATAAAATCGTGTTCACACACTTAGCTCTCAACAGTAGGACATGTTCACACATCTCCGATTCATCCCGGCTGAATCAGACCTGACACAACTCTAAGCAATAGCAGGCATGATAAACAAGCATGAATGAGTAGGCACATCAGGGATCAAACAACTCCTACTCATGCTAGTGGGTTTCATCTATTTACTGTGGCAATGACAGGTCATGCAGAGGATAAAGGGGTTCACCTACCGCAGCAAGTAACAGATGAATCGTTGTTGTCCTAATGCAGTAAAAGAGGGCAGGAGCGAGAGAGTGGGATTGTATCAGAATGAACAAGGGGGTTTTGCTTGCCTGGCACTTCTGAAGATAATATAGTTCTTCATCGGTGTCATCGAACTCATCGTCGGTACGTCGTCTATTGAGAGGGGACAAATACCGGCAACAGAGAAATAAACGCAATCAATGCAATGCACAATATGATGCATGATCATGACATGGCAATATGCTGTGATTTAGTCTAATGCAACTAGCAACAAGTTAAATGGAGCTGGTTTGAACACCAGGTTCAAATTCAAACTCCATGTAAGGCATTTCAAATGCCATTTATTCAAATTGTCTTATACAGCAACTTTAGGTTATTCAAACATGCATGAAAATGGTACAGATGGATAGATTGGATTTTTCTGATCATTTTTCATATATAATTTGTTTGATTTAGAGTTACGGTTGAATTTATATGATTTTTAGAAGTTAGCACTATTTTCTGGAATTTCCTGTATAAGAATAAATACAGAAAAGATTTACTGCGTCAGCATGACGTCACTGTGATGTCAGCAGTCAACTGGGTCGGCCAGGTAAACCTGACCTGTGGGACCCACGTGTAAGTGGTTAGTTAACTAGCTAAACATAGTTAGTTAGTGTTAGGTTAAGCACTAATCTAGGTTAATTAGCACTAAACTAACCTAACTAATAATTAACAAGGGTGGCCCACACGTCAACGACCCAGTGGGTCATACTGGGCCCACCCAGTCAACGGTCAGCGGGTCAAACCCAACGGCGTCGAGTCGCCGACGAGGCCAGGGACGGCGGAGGCATTCGGATTTCGTCCCACGGCGACCAAATCAAAGTCTGAGGCCATCTACGGAACGAGGAGACTCGTCCGCATCGGATGGTGCGAGAGGGAGAAGCTAGGGTGGAGCGAGCTCGCCGGAGTCGAGCTCGTGGCGATCGCCGGAATTCGGGCAAGTGGCAAAAGAGCGCTACGGTGCATTAGTAGGAAAGACAATTAGTTCTACGGACTCCTGGAGGTGCGGGGAGCACAACTAGCTAAAGAATTCGATCGGAGAGGCACGACAAAGCCATGGCCGACATCCATGGCGGACGGCGGCGCTCGGTCGAAGGGGGCCAGGGCTAGAGGACGAAAACGAGAGGGAAAACAGTGGGAGATGATGCGGGGGCTCACGTTGATCTCGCAGAGACGCTCAGAGTGCTCAGGGAGGTCCTGCACGTGGCGAAATTGACGGCGGCAATTCACGGCATCGAGGAAGAAGACGGTGTTGAAGGCTTCTCTACAAGGCGTCTGGGCTTGCGTGAGTCATCGAGGAGGAAGAGGCGGTCGTGGCGGTCCTTCAGAGCACGGAGAGAGGTCGAGGGGGGGGGGGGGGGCTGTGGCTACGTAGGCGATGAGCGGCGGCGACGAGCTCGCTCGGCTTCGAGGGAGAGAGCGAGAGAGGCGAGGCAGGGAGAGAGGGGAGCGGTCGACACTACTAGGAAAAGGGCTACTAATGGCGCACCAGTTTTGCCTACTAATGGCGCATCACTGGTGCGCCATTAGTATCACGCCACTAGAATTTTTTCTAATGGCGCACCACCGTGCGCCATTAGTATATAATATACTAATGGCGCACTGTGCAAAGGCGCCATTAGTTTTGCCCATGGTGCGCCACTAGTGTCTATTATACTAATGGCGCACCACACCGTAATGCGCCATTAGTAACAATTTTTTTAATTTTTTTTCTTAATCTCAGGTCACTATTTCACCTATGAGATATCCAACACATATATATACAACAAGCATCCATATAACAATCATAGCCAACACACAAGTTCCATCATATATACATACATAGCCTACACACAAGTTCCATCATATATACATACATAGCCAACACACAAGTTCCATCGTTACATATTACAAAAGTTTCACATTGTTCATCCAACACCGTTATCCATCAATTCACAAAAGTTTCACATTGATACAAAATAAAAACACGAATGGAAAAGAAGCACTCCATCCATGCAAGCTTCCGTGAATTAAATCAAATCTGCAAAATGATAAACAAGAAGTTAGAAGAAGAAAAAGAAGAAGACTAGAAGAATACTAGAAGAAGAAGAAGAACACTAGAAGAAGAATAAGAAGAATTTTGGAAAAGAAATAAGAAGAAGACTATAAGATTATTATGTAAACTTGATCATTTTCTTCTAACATAAGTTATTTTGGAGCTAACCTATAGGAAACTAAGCATAGAAGCTCTAAGTTAGTATATTAGAGCCAACTTAGGTAAAATGAAGCTAACCTATGTCATTTTGGAAAAGAAGAAGAATAAGAAAAAGACTATAAGCTTATTATGTAAACTTGATCATTTTGTGCTAACATAAGTTATTTTGGAGCTAACCTATAGGAAACTAAGCATATAAGCTCTAAGTTAGCATATTAGAGCCAACTTAGGTAAAATGAAGCTAACCTATAGGAAACAAAGCATATTAGAGATAACATAGGTAACTAAGTATATATATATATATATATATCATTTTGGAGATCTCACATACCTGACAAAGTTCAGTTCTCATGCATTGTTCTTCTCATTCTCCTTCCTCAGTCTGATGCGCCAAGAGCGGCGAGGCGGTGGAGGCGGTGGAGGCAGTGGGATGTAGTCTTCTACCTCAATTGGCGTGGTCATGTCGCCCAGCTTTGGGATCACGGCGCCACCACGGTGCGTGGTCCTGTCAGCACCACCACCATCGCGAGGCCACCTTCAGGCACGACCATCACTAGGTCATCCTCAGCCACCTCCATCTCTTGCCCATGGTCAGCCACCACCATCTCTTGCCCATGGTCAGCCACCACCATCTCTTGCCCATGGTCAGCCACCACCATCTCTTGCCCATGGTCAGCCACCACCATCTCTTGCCCTTGGTCAGCCACCACCAGCGCTAGGTCATCCTCAGCCTGATGTCCATCGTCATCCTGCAGCTCCTCATCCCCACTCTGCTCCTCTTCTCCCGCACTCTAGTCCGGATCATCCTTCTTGTTGTCTATGCTGCTGCCAGAATCGCTGCTGCTTTCGCTACAGCCAGAATCGCTGCTGCTTTCGCTATAGCCATGGTCGCTGCTGCTTTCGCTACAGCCATGGTCGCTGCTGCTTTGGCTGTAGCCATTGTTGCTACTGCTGCTCCCATTACCTGTCCAAATGCAACAATGACCGTTAACAATCGTTGTGAGACAAAGCCAAATGTAGAGGAATAAGAAGAGGCAGAACGTACCGGCATCATAATCTTCAACAGAGCGCATGCATTTATAGTCGCGCTGAACACCTTCACGATGAGCATGGTGGCGCTGCCGTCAGAATCAAGAGAAGGAAGTACCCCAGCCGCAGGTCGTAGGCATGGTAGAACTTCTCCCACCCACGAGACAAGTACATGTGGCCCTCCTTGATCACCAATTCCACATCCCACAGCCTGCGAAACCCGCTGCCGGCCTGTCGCACCTTCACATTATTTGGTGGATCTTCACCCATCAGCATGTTCTTAAAACTGTCAGGCAGCCTCTGCAGTTTGCGACATTGAGTGATGTAGGCAAACAACAGATATCATAATGAGATGGGTGAAGCTAGGGGAGATCTCTCATTTTATATACCTGCGCCATGGATGATAATCAAGTCCCAAGTATGATAGTGAAGAACTGGAAGCATCCAACTCAGATCATGGTGTGGCAGAGCGGAGCTGGCTACTTCCCGCCATCTCTGATAATTAAGCAGCAGAAGAGACCAATTAGTACCCTTACAACCGAACAAGGCAAGGCAAGGTATTAAGACAGATGTGAACACATGAGATAAAATCTAGAGACATGAACACATGAGAACTACTCGTCATCATCACCAATATTGTGACCAGTGTGATCTTCATCATCACTACCATATTGCATCATAGTTTCATCGTGGTCATCCTCCAATAATTCAAACTGATTGTATGATATGATAGCAGAGAGATACATTCCAAACTGTGAATGTGGTATGGCAATGGACTTGTAATCATATCGTTGTTCATAGCTAAAATAACACCTTGTATATAAGAAGAAATCATGATCTGGCAGACATATAGATTTACCAGCAAACTTGTGTGCCTAACTATCTATATCTAGGAATTCAAAGTTATTTCAACTTTGATGTTTGGAATATACCTAGAGAAACATGATTTATTTATTTTACTTCACACTCACAACTAAACAGCTTGAGAAAAAAGGACTCGATAAATGGTATCACTATGCATAATTATTTGTAGCTACAAACAATACATGTAATGAGCTAGAAAAGCCACCTTACCATCACTAACAGTACTCATAAGTCATAACCCACTTTCCAAATTTAATTGGGAACCCTTTCATAACCATCACCTTTTCTAAAAATCCTAGCAGGACAAAGTTGACTGCCTTGAAGAGACGTACTATGTATTATTACCGAGGTAGAGTGTGAGGTATGCCTTTCAAGTTTCAACAAAAAGATAAGAGAAGAGTTTGTGTCCGTCGTAGTTGAGGGGACCAACTGTTTTTGTTCACTAGCATATGTGTGCACGCCTGACGACTTTGCTGGTTAGTGTCCGTGTGCAAGCTTAATATACTGGTACAAGACGCGTGCACGCATATGCGATATGCCGTGCGGTTTTCAAAATAATTCAGTGCCACCGCCAGATTTGAACAGCCAAAAGTAGTGCGGGTGGAGGCGCCATGATATGCACAAATAAACAAAGCAAAAGCATAGTGGCGGTAATAAATTTCTCTTAGGTTTTGCAAGTGGCCAACAGAGATAAAAATTCAACGACAATGAGGCGGCCCCGACGGTAACAGGCACCTCAGCCAAGAACTTATCAGTTCATCACACAAAAGAATTGCACAAAGTGGTGCAACTTGCAATCGTATACCATCGCGGGTCGAAAGCAACAGCATAGATTATCGATGAGATTATCAGGAACAAAAGTGAAGTGGCACACCAAGAATACCAAGAAAGCACCAGCATTCTCGGGTGACATCATAAGGACGCAAGTGAATTGACATTGCAAGTTTGCAACAAACACACCAGCACTATCCAAGGAGATTTATATGAGCCCATATGGCATAGCAACTACAGCTTCGTAAACTACGGTTCGCCAGTTAACCATCTGCGAATATGCAAGGAGCAGATGACGAATAATAAATTTGCGCAATGTCCAAACGCTGGAAAGAGGAAACGAAACCCCGGACCATTAACCATCAAGAAAACAAGGAAATTCATTTACTAATGACTTGAGATCTTGTTAAAGCAGTTTAAAGGAACATTTAGCAAACATATAGGCCTATATCTTTGGATCATCATTCCCTTTAGGCAACAAAGTAATAATGCCATAGTTAAGTCTTCCTACATCCAACTTCCCATTAAAAAAATCATGAAACAGAGGCATCAAATCATAGTTAATGTTCCATCCTTTCAACTTTTTTCTCACTACTCTAACTCTATTTTGCCACTTTTTTCTCATAGTTATCCAACTTTCCAAAATTTTCTTCTGTTTTCTATAAAAACTTTCATAGTTGTATCAAAATGAAATGCATTCCAAACTTTGCTGGCCACATCACTTAGATGCTCTCTAAGAAACCAGAAATACCTGGGGCGGCCTGGTAGCGGACGTCGGGGTGGGGGCAGGGGGGTGGACGGGGTCCTGGCCCCGAAGGTGCGGCAGCTCCGATGGCGGGAGCGGGCCGGAGGAGGAGGAGTGGGCCATCTTCTTCTCGCTGCCGTCGCCGACGCCGGCCTCTAGGTCCTGGCCGGCTCCCATGGTCGACGGACGGAGATCGGTGGGGACGGGGCGGTGGCGGCAGGGGACGGCAGGGGACGGAGGGGACGGAGGGGACGGATGGGGCGTGGGGGTCGGGTCGGGCGGGGGGCAGGGGACGGAGGGGGGGGGGGGCTGGGCGGGGAAGGGCGGCAGGGGACTGAGGGGCGGGGGGGGGCGGGGGTCGGGCGGCGGCGCTTAGGGACAGAGGGGGCATTGGGGCGCGGGGGCGCGGCGGCGGCATACGGTTGGGGCGGAGGGGGCGTACTGAGTGGGGAGAAAGGGAGGGAGAGGTAATAAGTTTTTTTGCCAAAAAGTGAAAAAAAATTACCGGCGCACTCTGTCTCCAGTGCGCCATTAGTAGTTCTAACTACTAATGGCGCACTTTGCCTGGATGCGCCATTAGAATGTTTGAAAAAATGAAAAAAAATATTGTTTTACTAGTGGCGCACCTTCTGCCTGGTGCACCATTAGTGTATTCCACACTAATGGCGTATCTCCACCAGGTGCGCCATTAGTATATAGTAGTGGCGCACCACTTCTCTGGTGCGCCATTAATGTCAATCCTATCTTTAGCCCTTTTCCTAGTAATGCGAGGGGGTCCAGGGGGTAGCGTGGCGACGTCCTGGGCGACGAGGGGGTAGCCAGGCAGGCAGCTGCCGGCATGGCACGCCGCGGTGCCGTGGCTGTCTTCTCCTCTGCCTTCTGGCAAGAGGAGGGGATGACTGGCAGCGGTGGTGGGCTGGGCCAGCTCCTGGGCTGCACCGTGATGGGCCTCTGGGCTGTAGGTAAGCGCCACATAACTCTCTCTCTCTCTCTCTCTCTCTCTCTCTCTCTCTCTCTCTCTCTCTCTCTCTCGTTTTTCTATTTTCTGTAATTGTGTTTGGCTTTATTAAAAATGCCATAGCATTTCCTAAAATCATGCAACTGACTATGGCCACTGTTTGGAATATTTCCAACAGTAAACATTTCAGTTTGTGATTACTTGGGCATTTAATATATTTTATAGGATTTAATTGCCCAAATGCAAATACTATATGATTTAATTCAAAATTCCAAAAATGACCTAGAAAGGTGTGCACCATTTTTGTCAGAGGTTCTAGATCAATTCAAAAATGATGAACTTTTCTAAAGAACATTCTGGATTCTTGAAAATGTTTTTAAGTTGAACCTATTTGATTTAATTTTGGTGCTAGGGTTTGTCATCCCCATTTCAACTTTCTGTGAAAAGTAAACATGATGCAACACCAGATGCTAACACTAGGCATTACTAGAACTAGGGATGTGACAGTACAAGAGTAGATCTACCACGAGATCAGAGAGGCTAAACCCTAGAAGCTAGCCTATGGTATGATTGTTGGTCGTCCTACAGACTAAAACCCTCCGGTTTATATAGACATCGAATAGGGTTAGGGTTACACAGAGTCGGTTACAATGGTAGGAGATCTACATATCCGTATCGCCAAGCTTGCCTTCCACGCCAAGGAAAGTTCCATACGGACACGGGGCGAAGTCTTCAATCTTGTATCTTCAAAGTCCAGGAGTCCGCCCAAAGGCTATAGTCCGGCTATCCGGACACCCCCTAATCCAGGACTCCCTCAAGGGGTGTGCGATAGCAAAACGGAGGAAACAGACCTCCTACGGTGAAACGGGGGTCATGTTGATCGGGAGGGTGTGGCGCATCGTAAAATGGATTTAAACGGACCTCCTACGGTCAAACGGGGTCCTGTTGATTGGGAGGGTGTGGCGCATCATAAAACGGATTTAAACGGACCTCCCACGGTCGAAATGGGGTCCTGTTCATCGGGAGGGTGTGGCATCGCAAAACAGGACTCCACGGATACCGTTCATCTCCACCGCCGACCTCCTCCGGCCTCCACGGGCTCCTGCTCATCCAGCCTCCACCTTGCGCTACTCCACCGCTCTCGTTCAACCACCCTCCACCATCTACTGCTCATCCCGCCTCCACACCACGGGTCCTGCTCAACCACCCTCCACGGGTACCCTCCACCGCTCACTCGCTCATCCAGCTCTCCACACCACGGGTCCCGTTCATCCGGAGGAAACGCCACCGCCATCGCTCATCCAAACCCCTCGCAATGCTCACTGCTCATCCAATCGATCGGCTTCATTAGCAGCGTGAGTGAAGGAGTCGCCAATCGGGTTGATTGATGACCATCGATCGATCGCTCGGGTTCAGCAACGCCAGAGTTCGCAGCAGGTAATCGCCGGGTTCGATTAGAGCCCAACGCCTTGCTCGGGTTCATTAGAGCCGACGCCTCACACACACGCGCGTACGTGTATGAGATAAACGCGCATCGCTCGGCCCCCGACCTCCCACGTAACCGGGAACTCCCTGAAATTTTCCTCCCCCTCGCTTCTACCACGGTTTTTTTGTCATGGACGGCCCAAAGAATGTCATGCAGCTGCGTCTCCGGCCAGCCCAGGAGGAAAAGCCCATTTTCTATCATGATTTTTTGTCATAGAAGTAGGAGCCCACCACATCAATGATGATACCGGGTTTTGTCACAATTATCGTCATAGAAGTGTCATATGTATGACAGAATAAAAATTCGTTCGGCCCAAAATGTCACGAATGTGTCTTTTTTTTGTAGTGCCCGTTGACGAAGGGAGACGTGTCGTGATTGCGCAGTCTCCCTGGCCGCGCTTCCACTCGGCAGAGGTGCTGCTGGAGTTCCTCATCTGGTCAGAGAACGAGGCCGGCAACGGACTTCAACTCCCGCGCTTCTTCGTCGACGAGCTGCCAGCCTCTGGTCCAGGCGGGCTCTGGCTGCAGGCGGACGGTTGCTGTAGCAGGGCTTCTTGGGTCGTGGTCGAGGTCTCTGCCACGGGCAACATAGCCTCAGCTCATGGTCATGCAGATATTCGCCCAGGCAAGCGGTTCTGGGCAAGCGGCGCACCCTCAATTTCAAGTATGATGGTGACGCGACCTCTATGTGAGGGTGTTTGGAGAAGATGGTTGAGGGAGTCCTGGACTAGGGGGTGTCCGGATAGCTGAACTATCATCTTTGGTCGGACTCCTGGACTATGAAGATAGAAGATTGAAGACTTCGTCCCGTGTCCGGATAGGACTTTCCTTGGCGTGGAAGGCAAGCTTGGCGATACAGATATGTAGATTTCCTACCATTGTAACCGACTGTGTAACCCTCACCCTATTCGTGTCTATATAAACCGAAGGGTTTTAGTCCGAGGACTAACAACAATCATACCATAGGCTAGCTTCTAGGGTTTAGCCTCTCGATCTCGTGGTAGATCTACTCTTGTACTACCCATATCATCAATATTAATCAAGCAGGAGTAGGGTATTACCTCCATCGAGAGGGCCGAACCTGGGTAAAACATTGTGTCCCTTGTCTCCGTTACCATCCGCCTAGACGCACGCTCGGGACCGCCTACCGAGATCCGCCGGTTTTGACACCGACATTGGTGCTTTCATTGAGATTTCCTCTGTCTCGTCGCTGTCTGGAAGGATGCCTCATCCCGTCTTTAAAGATGATACTATCGCCAAAGGAGCCTTGGCCACTGGTCAGACTCTTCGGTTAGGTGGTTTTCTTATGACCGCCAGTTCGGCCACCACGCCGACAATGACTTCTCGGGTCATCGAAACCAATCTTCACGTTAACTTGGAACTTGCCGAGCAGTTAGATCCGATCGAGCTCTCCTCCGTAAAAGAGCTCTTGGATCGCATCGCCGCCCTGGGAGTCGCCATAGACTACGACCAGATCGGGCCTAAACCGATCCGAGAGATCAACTCTCCCGTGCTACCCATCATGTTGCTGTGGTAGAGGAGCAATACGGCGATTCTTCTTCTATCTTAAGGACTAGCTACGTCCGATTCCCGATCCTTCATGCCGGATTCCCGCAGAGGGACGGATGTCGATCAAGCCCTCAACTTAAAGTCGGCGGCGGGTTGGATTCATTGATAGCATTCAAAATCCAAACTTCCAAGTTCGAAACTTCGCCCTCGAGTCTTAAATTGGACGGGTTCCGGATCTATTTCCACCCGCCCACCCAAACATTAGCGATCTATCCAAAATTCGCAAGAGCCCGTCAAGCAAGACATCATTATCGGGCCGATTCCTCCCGGTTATGGACAGGATAAAGGACTTCCGAGAGGAGGACGCAATCTCACTTTTCTGCAATAATTGCACGGATAAGGGAATCCTAAACGCCATAAGTCGTCGCGAAATTACATGCTTTGTTGACTTGGTGACCATAGTACAAAGCGATGGAGAGTGCTTGGAAAACCGAAAGTAAATTTTGGGATAATCCGGCCCCGAATACAGCCCTAGTCCGAAATAAAAGGGTGCATCATCACCAAGCACCTGGGTTAAACATCAAAAAACAAAAACCCCCTAAAGGGCATGGAACCGTACTGGAGGGTCCTGCAAAATTCATAGCACAGAGGGCGCCACTTCAACTCATAGCCTTCGAGCATGTTGGATACTACGGCAGGTGGCCAAAAGTGGCGACGAGCTTCTAGCCTCAGAATCCCAGCCCAGCAACACCAGTACGGTATTAACAGTCTTCAAGACTTTCGCATCAAATAACATGCGGAAACGAACACTCTGCAACCTTGCTGAAGTCTACCAAGTAGCAACAATAAATCCATGGAGTGACATAGCTATTACCTATAATGCCAGTGACGAACCCAAATTCCGAACAGCCCGAGCACCAGCCGCATTGGTCCTCAGTCCAATAGTGGACGGCTTTCGCCTTACAAAGGTACTCATGGATGGTGGCAACGCCACTGCTCATCCAATCAATCGGCTTGATTAGCAGCAGAGCGGCGAATCGCCAATCGGGTTCGATTGACAGCCATCGATCGATCGCCGGGTTCGAGAATGCGAGCTGCAAAGGCAATCACCGGATTCAGTTAGAGCCCAACGCCTTGCTCGGGTTCATTAGAACTAACGCCTCACACACACGCGTGCGCGCACGTATGAGAGAACGCGATCGCCTCCCCCCGCCTCCCACCGTAACCGGAACTCCCCGAAATTTTCCTCCCTCGCTTCTACCACGGTTTTTCCGTCATGGACGGCCTAAAGAATGTCATGCAGCTGCGTCTCCGCCGTGCCAGGACGAAAAGCCCATTTTTGTCATGATTTTTGTCATAGAAGTAGGAGCCCACCACATCAATGATGATACCGGTTTTGTCACAATTATCGTCATAGAAATGTCATATGTATGACTGAATAAAAATTCGTTCGGCCCAAAATGTCACGGATGTGTCTTCTTTTTTGTAGTGCCCGTTGACGAAGGGAGACGTGTCGTGATTGCGCAGTCTCCCTGGCCGCGCTTCCACTCGGCAGAGGTGCTGCTGGAGTTCCTCATCTGGTCAGAGAACGAGGCCGGCAACGGACTTCAACTCCCGCGCTTCTTCGTCGACGAGCTGCCAGCCTCTGGTCCAGGCGGGCTCTGGCTGCAGGCGGACGGTTGCTGTAGCAGGGCTTCTTGGGTCGTGGTCGAGGTCTCTGCCACGGGAAACATAGCCCTGGCTCGCGGCTGGCAGACATTCGCCTAGGCAAGCGGCCTGGGCAAGCGGCGCACCCTCAATTTCAAGTATGATGGTGACGCGACCCTCTATGTGAGGGTGTTTGGAGAAGATGGTTGAGGGAGTCCTGGACTAGGGGGTGTCCGGATAGCCGAACTATCATCTTTGGTCGGACTCCTGGACTATGAAGATAGAAGATTCAAGACTTCGTCCCGTGTCCGGATAGGACTTTCCTTGGCGTGGAAGGCAAGCTTGGCGATACGGATATGTAGATTTCCTACCATTGTAACCGACTCTGTGTAACCCTCACCCTATTCGGTGTCTATATAAACCGAAGGGTTTTAGTCCGTAGGACGAACAACAATCATACCATAGGCTATCTTCTAGGGTTTAGCCTCTGTGATCTCGTGGTAGATCTACTCTTGTACTACCCATATCATCAATATTAATCAAGCAGGAGTAGGGTATTACCTCCATCGAGAGGGCCCGAACCTGGGTAAAAACATTGTGTCCCTTGTCTCCTGTTACCATCCGCCTAGACGCACAGTTCGGGACCGCCTACCCGAGATCCGCCGGTTTTGACACCGACATTGGTGCTTTCATTGAGATTTCCTCTGTCTCGTCGCTGTCTGGAAGGATGCCTCATCCCGTCTTTAAAGATGATACTATCGCCAAAGGAGCCTTGGCCACTGGTCAGACTCTTCGGTTAGGTGGTTTTCTTATGACCGCCAGTTCGGCCACCACGCCGACAATGACTTCTCGGGTCATCGAAACCAATCTTCACATTAACTTGAACTTGCCGAAAGTTAGATCCGATCGAGCTCTCCTCCGTAAAAGAGCTCTTGATCGCATCGCCGCCTCGAGTCGCCATAGACTACGCACCAGATCGGGCCTAAAACCGATATGAGAGAGATCAACTCTCCCCAGGCTACCCATCATGTTGCTGTGGTAGAGGAGCAATACGGCGATTCTTCTTCTATCTTAAGGACTAGCTACGTCCGGATTCCCGATCCCTTCATGCCGGATTCCCGCAGAGGGACGGATGTCGATCAAGCCCCGAACTTAAAGTCGTGGCGGGTTGATTCATTGATAGCATTCAAAATCCAAACTTCCAAGTTCGAAACTTCGCCCTCGAGTCTTAAATTGGACGGGTTCCGGATCTAGTTCCACCCGCCCACCCAAACATTAGCGATCTATCCAAAATTCGCAAGAGCCCGCTGAAGCAAAGACATCATTATCGGGCCGATTCCTCCCGGTTATGGACAGGATAAAGGACTTCCGAGAGGAGGACGAATCTCACTTTTTCTGCAATAATTGCACGGATAAGGGAATCCTAAACGCCATAAGTCGTCGCAAAATTACATGCTTTGTTGACTTGGTGACCATAGTACAAAGCGATGGAGAGTGCTTGGAAAACCGAAAGTAAATTTTGGGATAATCCGGCCCCGAATACAGCCCTAGTCCGAAATAAAAGGGTGCATCATCACCAAGCACCTAGGTTAAACATCAAAAAACAAAACCCCTAAAGGGCATGGAACCGCATCGAGGGTCCTCGCAAAATTCATAGCACGTAGGGCGCCACTTCAACTCATAGCCTTCGAGCATGTTGGATACTACGGCAGGTGGCCAAAAGTGGCGACGAGCTTCTAGCCTCGTAATCCCAGCCCAAGAACACCAAGACGGTATTAATAGTCTTGAGACTTTCGTGATCAAATAACATGCGAAACGAACACTCTGCAACCTTGTCAAGTCTACCAAGTAGCAACAATAAATCCATGGAGTGACACAGCTATTACCTATAATGCCAGTGACGAACCCAAATTCCGAACAGCCCGAGCACCAGCCGCATTGGTCCTCAGTCCAATAGTGGACGGCTTTCGCCTTACAAAGGTACTCATGGATGGCGGCAACGCTCACTGTTCATCCAATCGATCGGCTTCAGTTAGCAGCAGTAGCGAAGGAATCGCTCAATCGGGTTCAGTTGACAGCCATCGATCGATCGCTCGGGTTCAGTAATGCGTAGCCTGCAGTGCAATCACTCGGATTCAGTTAGAGCCCAACGCCTTGCTCGGGTTCATTAGAACCAACGCCTCACACACACGTGCGTACGTGTATGAGAAACGCGATCGCCGCCCCGGCCTCCCACCGTAACCGGGAACTCCCCGAAATTTTCCTCCCCCTCGCTTCTACCACGGTTTTTTCCGTCATGGACGGCCTAAAGAATGTCATGCAGCTGCGTCTCCGGCCAGGCCAGGACGAAAAGCCCATTTTTTGTCATGATTTTTTGTCATAGAAGTAGGAGCCCACCACATCAATGATGATACCGGGTTTTGTCACAATTATCGTCATAGAAATGTCATATGTATGACAGAATAAAAATTCGTTCGGCCCAAAATGTCACGGATGTGTCTTCTTTTTTGTAGTGCCCGTTGACGAAGGGAGACGTGTCGTGATTGCGCAGTCTCCCCGGCCACGCTTCCACTCGGCAGAGGTGTTGCTGGAGTTCGTCATCTGGTCAGAGAACCAGGCCGGCAACTGACTTCAACTCCCGCGCTTCTTCGTTGACGAGCTGCCAGCCTCTGGTCCAGGCGGGCTCTGGCTGCAGGCGGACGGTTGCTGTAGCAGGGCTTCTTGGGTCGTGGTCGAGGTCTCTGCCACGGGCAACATAGCCCTGGCTCGCGGCTGGCAGACATTCGCCTAGGCAAGCGGCCTGGGCAAGCGACGCACCCTCAATTTCAAGTATGATGGTGACGCGACCCTCTATGTGAGGGTGTTTGGAGAAGATGGTTGAGGGAGTCCTGGAGTAGGGGGTGTCCGGATAGCCGAACTATCATCTTTGGTCGGACTCCTGGACTATGAAGATAGAAGATTGAAGACTTCGTCCCGTGTCCGGATAGGACTTTCCTTGGCGTGGAAGGCAAGCTTGGCGATACGGATATGTAGATTTCCTACCATTGTAACCGACTCTGTGTAACCCTCACCCTATTCGGTGTCTATATAAACCGAAGGGTTTTAGTCCGTAGGTCGAACAACAATCATACCATAGGCTAGCTTCTAGGGTTTAGCCTCTCTGATCTCGTGGTAGATCTACTCTTGTACTACCCATATCATCAATATTAATCAAGCAGGAGTAGGGTATTACCTCCATCGAGAGGGCCCAACTCGGGTAAAAACATTGTCCCTTGTCTCCTGTTACCATCCGCCTAGACGCATAGTTCGGGACCCCCTACCGAGATCCGCCGGTTTTGACACCGACATTGGTGCTTTCATTGAGAGTTCCTCTGTCCCGCCGACGCGTCGGGAAGGATGCCTCATCACGCCTTTTAAAGATGATACTATCGCCAAAGGAGCCTTGGCCACCTGGTCGACTCTTCGTTAGGTGGTTTTCTTATGACCGCCCGATTCGCCATCGCTACCGACGATGACTTCTCGGTCATCGAAACCAATCTTCACGTTAACTCGGAACTTGTCGAGCAGTTAGATCCGATCGAGCTCTCCTCCGTGAAAGAGCTCTTGGATCGCATTGCCGCCCTGGGAGTCACCATAGACTACGACCAGATCGGGCCTAAAACCGATCTGAGAGAGATCAACTCTCCCCAGGCTACCCATCATGTTGCTGTGGTAGAGGAGCAATACGGCGATTCTTCTTCTATCTTAAGGACTAGCTACGTCCGGATTCCCGATCCCTTCATGCCGGATTCCCGCAGAGGGACGGATGCCGATCAAGCCCTGAACTTAAAGTCAGGCGGCGGGTTGGATTCATTGGATAGCATTCAAAAATCCAAACTTCCAAGTTCGGAAACTTCTCGGCCCCTGAGTCTTAAATTGGACGGGGTTCCGGATCTAGTTCCACCCGCCCACCCAAACATTAGCGATCTATCCAAAATTCGGCAAGAGCCCGCTGAAACAGTACATCATTACTGGGCCAGATTCCTCCTGGTTATGGACAGGATAAAGGACTGCCGAGAGGAGGACGCAATCTCACTTTTCTGCAATAATTGCACGGATAAGGGAATTGTAAACGCCATAAGTCGTCGCGAAATTACATGCTTTGTTGACTTGGTGACCATAGTACAAAAGTACTGTGCGATGGAGAGTGCTTGGAAAACCGAAAGTAAATTTTGGGATAATCCGGCCCCGAATACAGCCCTAGTCCGAAATAAAAGGGTGCATCATCACCAAGCACCTGGGTTAAACATCAAAAAACAAAAACCCCCTAAAGGGCATGGAACCGTACTGGAGGGTTGGCTAAACGGACCCTGCAAAATTCATAGCACAGAGGGCGCCACTTCAACTCATAGCCTTCGAGCATGTTGGATACTACGGCAGGTGGCCAAAAGTGGCGACGAGCTTCTAGCCTCAGAATCCCAGCCCAGCAACACCAGTACGGTATTAACAGTCTTCGAACTTTCGCATCAAATAACATGCGGAAACGAACACTCTGCAACCTTGCCGAAGTCTACCAAGTAGCAACAATAAATCCATGGAGTGACACGGCTATTACCTTTAATCCAGTGACGAACCCAAATTCCGAAAAGCCCGAGCACCAGCCGCATTGGTCCTCGGTCCAATAGTGGACGGCTTTCGCCTTACTAAGGTACTCATGGATGGCGGCCACGCTAACTGTTCATCCAATCGATCGGCTTCAGTTAGCAGCAGTAGCGAAGGAATCGCTCAATCGGGTTCAGTTGACAGCCATCGATCGATCGCTCGGGTTCAGTAACGCCTAGCCTGCAGTGCAATCACTCGGGTTCAGTTAGAGCCCAACGCCTTGCTCGGGTTCATTAGAACCAACGCCTCACACACACGTGCGTACGTGTATGAGAGAAACGCGCATCGCTCGGCCCCCGGCCTCCCACCGTAACCGGGAACTCCCCAAAATTTTCCTCCCCCTCGCTTCTAGCACGGTTTTTTCCGTCATGGACGGCCTAAAGAATGTCATGCAGCTGCGTCTCCGGCCAGGCCAGGACGAAAAGCCCATTTTTTGTCATGATTTTTTGTCATAGAAGTAGGAGCCCACCACATCAATGATGATACCGGGTTTTGTCACAATTATCGTCATAGAAATGTCATATGTATGACAGAATAAAAATTCGTTCGGCCCAAAATGTCACGGATGTGTCTTTTTTTTGTAGTGCCCGTTGACGAAGGGAGACGTGTCGTGATTGCGCAGTCTCCCCGGCCGCGCTTCCACTCGGCAGAGGTGTTGCTGGAGTTCGTCATCTGGTTAGAGAACCAGGCCGGCAACTGACTTCAACTCCCGCGCTTCTTCGTCGACGAGCTGCAAGCCTCTGGTCCAGGCGGGCTCTGGCTGCAGGTGGACGGTTACTGTAGCAGGGCTTCTTGGGTCGTGGTCGAGGTCTCTGCCACGGGCAACATAGCCCTGGCTCGCGGCTGGCAGACATTCGCCTAGGCAAGCGGCCTGGGCAAGCGGTGCACCCTCCATTTCAAGTATGATGGTGACGCGACCCTCTATGTGAGGGTGTTTGGAGAAGATGGTTGAGGGAGTCCTGGGCTAGGGGGTGTCCGGATAGCCAAACTATCATCTTTGGTCGGACTCCTGGACTATGAAGATACAAGATTGAAGACTTCGTCCCGTGTCCGGATAGGACTTTCCTTGGTGTGGAAGGCAAGCTTGGCGATAAGGATATGTAGATTTCCTACCATTGTAACCGACTCTGTGTAACCCTCACCCTATTCGGTGTCTATATAAACCGAAGGGTTTTAGTCCGTAGGACGAACAACAATCATACCATAGGCTAGCTTCTAGGGTTTAGCCTCTCTGATCTCGTGGTAGATCTACTCTTGTACTACCCATATCATCAATATTAATCAAGCAGGAGTAGGGTATTACCTCCATCGAGAGGGCCCGAACCTGGGTAAAACATCGTGTCCCTTGTCTCCTGTTACCATCCGCCTAGGCGCACAGCTTCGGGACCCCCTACCCGAGATCCCCCGGTTTTGACACCGACATTGGTGCTTTCATTGAGAGTTCCTCTGTGCCGTCGCCTTCAGGAAGGATGTCTCATCCCGTCTTTAAAGACGATACTATCACCAAAGGAGCCTTGGCCACTTGTCAGACTCTTCGGATTGGTGGTTTTCTTATGACCGCCAGTTCGGCCACCGCGCCGATGATGACTTCTCGGGTCATCGAAACCAATCTTCACGTTAACTCGGAACTTGCCGAGCAGTTAGATCCGATCGAGCTCTCCTCCGTAAACGAGTTCTTGGATTGCATCGCCGCCCTGGGAGTCGCCATAGACTACGACCAGATCGGGCCTAGAACCGATCTGAGAGAGATCAACTCTCCCCAGGCTACCCATCCTGTTGCTGTGGTAGAGGAGCAATAAGGCGATTCTTCCTCTATCTTAAGGACTAGCTACGTCCGGATTCCCGATCCCTCCATGCCGGATTCCCGCAGAGGGACGGATGTCGATCAAGCCCTGAACTTAAAGTCAGGCGGCGGGTTGGATTCATTGGATAGCATTCAAAATTCCAAACTTCCAAGTTCGGAAACTTCTCGGCCCTTGAGTCTTAAATTGGATGGGGTTCCGGATCTAGTTCCACCCGCCCACCCAAACATTAGCGATCTATCCCGAATTTGGCAAGAGCCCGCCGAAACAGTACATCATTATTGGGCCAGATTCCTCCTGGTTATGGACAGGATAAAGGACTGCCGAGAGGAGGACGCAATCTCACTTTTCTGTAATAATTGCACGGACAAGGGAATCCTAAACGCCATAAGTCGTCGCGAAATTACACGCTTTGTTGACTTGGTGACCATAGTACAAAAGTATTGTGCGATGGAGAGTGCTTGGAAAACCGAAAGTAAATTTTGGGATAATCCGGCCCCGAATACAGCCCTAGTCCGAAATAAAAGGGTGCATCATCACCAAGCACATGGGTTAAACATCAAAAAAACAAACCCCCTAAAGGGCACGGAACCGTACTGGAGGGTTGGCTAAATGGACCCTGCAAAATTCATAGCACAGAGGGCGCCACTTCAACTCATAGCCTTCGAGCATGTTGGATACTACGGCAGGTGGCCAAAAGTGGCGACGAGCTTCTAGCCTTAGAATCCCAGCCCAGCAACACCAGTACGGTATTAGATCTTGAGACTTTCGCATCAAATAACATGCGGAAACGAACACTCTGCAACCTTGTCAAGTCTACCAAGTAGCAACAATAAATCCATGGAGGACACGGCTATTACCTTTAATGCCGATGATTTAACCCAAATTCAACAGCCCGAGCACCGGCCGCATTGGTCCTCAGTCCAATAGTGGACGGCTTTTGCCTTACTAATGTACTCATGGATGGCGGTATTACCTCCATCGAGAGGGCCGAACCTGGGTAAAAACATCGTGTCCCTTGTCTCCTGTTACCATCCGCCTAGGCGCACAGTTCGGGACCCCTACCGAGATCCCCGGTTTTGACACCGACATTGGTGCTTTCATTGAGAGTTCCTCGTGCCGTCGCCTTCGGGAAGGATGTCTCATCCGTCTTTAAAGGCGATACTATCACCAAAGGAGCCTTGGCCACTTGTGGACTCTTGGATTGGTGGTTTTCTTATGACCGCCGATTCGGCCACCGCGCCGATGATGACTTCTCGGGTCGCCGAAACCAATCTTCACGTTAACTTCGGAACTTGCCGAGCAGTTAGATCGATCGAGCTCTCCTCCGTAAGCGAGTTCTTGGATTGCATCGCCGCATACAGGAGTCGCCATAGACTACGACCAGATCGGGCCTAGAACCGATCTGAGAGAGATCAACTCTCCCCAGGCTACCCATCCTGTTGCTGTGGTAGAGGAGCAATAAGGCGATTCTTCCTCTATCTTAAGGACTAGCTACGTCCGGATTCGATCCTCCATGCGGATTCCCGAGAGGGACGGATGTCGATCAAGCCACGAACTTAAAGTCAGGCGGCGGGTTGGATTCATTGGATAGCATTCAAAATTCCAAACTTCCAAGTTCGGAAACTTCTCGGCCCTTGAGTCTTAAATTGGATGGGGTTCCGGATCTAGTTCCACCCGCCCACCCAAACATTAGCGATCTATCCCGAATTTGGCAAGAGCCCGCCGAAACAGTACATCATTATTGGGCCAGATTCCTCCTGGTTATGGACAGGATAAAGGACTGCCGAGAGGAGGACGCAATCTCACTTTTCTGTAATAATTGCACGGACAAGGGAATCCTAAACGCCATAAGTCGTCGCGAAATTACACGCTTTGTTGACTTGGTGACCATAGTACAAAAGTATTGTGCGATGGAGAGTGCTTGGAAAACCGAAAGTAAATTTTGGGATAATCCGGCCCCGAATACAGCCCTAGTCCGAAATAAAAGGGTGCATCATCACCAAGCACATGGGTTAAACATCAAAAAACAAAAACCCCCTAAAGGGCACGGAACCGTACTGGAGGGTTGGCTAAATGGACCTGCAAAATTCATAGCACGAGGCGCCACTTCAACTCATAGCCTTGAGCATGTTGGATACTCGGCGGGTGGCCAAAAGTGGCGACGAGCTTCTAGCCTTAGAATCCCAGCCCAGCAACACCAGTACGGTATTAACAGTCTTCGAGACTTTCGCATCAAATAACATGCGGAAACGAACACTCTGCAACCTTGCCGAAGTCTACCAAGTAGCAACAATAAATCCATGGGTAACACGGCTATTACCTTTAATGCCGTGGCGAACCCAAATTCCGAACAGCCCGAGCACCAGCCGCATTGGTCCTCAGTCCAATAGTGGACGGCTTTTGCCTTACTAATGTACTCATGGATGGCGGCAGCGGACTAAACCTCATCTATGAAACCCTCCGAAAAATGGAAATAGACTGGAACCGTATTGGCGAAGCAGCACAACCTTTAGAGGAATAATCCCTAGCCGGAAGCATGCTGCACAGGAAAAATCACTGCTGGGCGTAGTGTTCGGCTCGCCGGACAATTACAGGTCGAGGAGGTCACATTTCAAGTGGCCCGTTCAGCAAGCGGATATCACGCTTTATTAGGCGAGATGCATTCACAATTTTCAAGCTATACCCCATTATGGGTACATGAAGCTTAAAATGCCGGACCTAACGGAATCATCACTCTCGCTAGTGATCCGAACATAGCACTCCACGCCAAAAACAAGACAGCCGCACTAGCCCTTGAGGCACTATCCGAAACCTTAGCGGCCGAGGAACTCACTGCGATCGCTCCACGGTGAACAGGGGACGATGTGATACTTGATAAAAGATCCAAGTCCATCTCTTTTAAACCAGCGGATGAAATAGTCAAATTCCAAGTCCACCAGCGGACCCTGCAAAAGCGGCCTCCATTGGGGCACAATTAAACCCTGATGTAGGCGCCGCACGAGAATTTCTGCGAGAAAACTAGGACATTTTGCTCGGCACCCTTGAGACATGCCGGGAATCCCACGACGGCTGGCCGAGCACAGCCTAAATACCCTAAAAGGATTCAAGCCATTCAAACAGGCTCTTCGGCGCTTTTCCAAACCCAAGAGACAGGCCATGGGAGAGGAGCTAGCCAAACTTCTAGAATCCGGATTCATCAGAGATATAAAACATCCGAACTGGCTAGCAAATCTGGTGATGGTACCAAAGAAGGATAAATCCTGGCGCCTATGTGTTGATTTCAAAGACCTTAATAAGGCTTGCCCAAAGGATCCCTTCCCCCTCCCTCGCATTGATCAAATTATCGACCCTACAGCAAGACATGACTCATTGTGCTTCCTCAACGCGTACTCCGGCTACCACCAAGTCAAGATGGCGGAGCCAGACCAAGCCGCAACAGCATTCATCACTCCATACGGCCCATTCTGCTTCAACACAATGCCCTTCGGGCTCAAAAACGCCAGCGCAACATATCAGCGCATGATTCAGACATGTCTGGCAAACCAGATCGGCAAACAGTGGAAGCATATGTAGATGACGTGGTCGTTAAATCCAAGCATGTCGAAACTCTAGTAGACGACTTTAGGCTCACATTCGACAATCTCCGAAAATATGACATTAAGCTCAATCCGGAAAAATCGTCTTGGCGTTCCGGCGGAAAGCTCTTGGGCTTCATTGTGTCCGGTAGAGGAATTGAAGCAAACCCAGCCAAGATCCCAGCTCTGTCACAATTGGATATTCCAAAAGACCTCAAACAAATACAAAAATTGACTGGATGTGTAGCGGCTCTAAGCAGCTTTATTTCCCGTTTGGGAGAAAAGGCGTTACCGCTTTACCGCCTCCTCCGGCGCACCGAACACTTTGAGTGGACGGATGCCACCACGGTCGGACTCGAAGAAATAAAAGCCATATTGGCAACAAATCCGGTCCTGTCCGCGCCCAACATGGGCGAACCAATGCTATTATATATCGCCGCAACACATCAAGATGTCAGTGCGGTGCTCGCCGTCGAACGAGAAACGGACGGACACAGGTTCCCTCTTTAAAAACCGGTTTCTATGTGTCCACTATCCTAACTCCATACAAGTCCCGGTACCCACATTATCAAAAGATAGCATACGCGGTGTTCATGGCATCCCGGAAGCTGCGACACTACTTTCAAGAGTGTTCGATAACGGTAGCCTCCGAAGTACCACTTAACGACATTATAAACAACCGCGACGCGGCGGGCCGGATTGCTAAATGGGCCATAGAGCTCCTTCCATTCGACATAACCTATAAGCCACGACGAGCTATTAAAGGTTTTGGCCGACTTCGTGGCCGAATGGACCGAAGCCGAACTCCCTAAAGAGTACGGCACATACTCCAATTGGATCATGCACTTTGGCGGCTCCAAAATGTTGGCGGCACAGGGGCTGGCGTCGTCTGGCGTCCCCAACCGGGACACAGTCCAATCGTCCTTGAGATAATGTATCACGGACTCCAACAACGCAGCCGAATCGAGGCCCTACGCACGGCCTCCGGATGGCGTCTCCATGGGCATTAAGCGCCTAGAGGTGCGCGAGGATTCAAACCTCGCGATATCTCAAATAAATGGAACTTTGATGCCAAAGATCCGAAAATGGCAGCGTACCGCAATGCGGTCCTAAAAATGTCACCGCAGTTGAAGGGCTCGAATTTCATCATATAGCCGGGTTAACAACCGGCGGCGGGCGTATTAGCACGCATCGGCGCAAAAGCGCGATGCCGTCCGTAACATCTTCTGGAGCGGCTATTCAAGCCATCCGTACTATGGGAAGGAGTCCGGAAATAACAATCCGGACCCAACCGCCTTTGCGACACGAACACTCGACACAATCGGAGGCTCGCCAGCGAGATAACACCCTCCGCCCACGAAATAATGGCGGTTATCGCCCGTGGATGGAACCATTCCTAGCCTACCTAACTAGGCAGCGAAACTCCCGAAGACCAAAATGAGGCTCGCTGCATAATACGGTGATCCAAAGCCTATAAAGTCCATGAGGAGAGTTCTATAAGTAAAGCACTGAGAGTCCTTCAAAGGTGTATCTCCGAAGAGGAAGGCGAAACCTCGGCTGAAATTCATGCGGTGGGTGGGCACCACGCCGCAGCCCGGGCCCTTGTAGGCAAGGCCTTCCGTACAGGATTTTATTGGCCGACGGCCGGGCGAATCTTGGGATTTAGTCCAACGATCGTCGGTTGCTAGCTTTTGCTAACCAAAGCCACATGCCACCCACCGCCCTCAAAACTATATCCATCACACTGGCCGTTCGCGGTGCAGGGGCTTGACATGGTTGGACCCCTTAAGGGAGGAACCCACAAGCAAAAATACCTATTGGTCATGGTGGATAAATTCACCAAATGGATAGAGGCCAAGCACGTTAAAAGCGGCGAATCCGGGCGGTGATAGACTTCATATCATGGGTAGTGCACCGTTCGGCGTCCCCACGAGTATCATCGCGATAGCGGCACCAACTTCACGGCCGATGAGGTCAAATTATGGTGCAAAAACATGGGCATCAAGCTCGATTACGCCTCGGTCTATCACCCTCAATCCAACGGTCAAGTCGAGCGAGCAAACGATCTAATCATGAGCGGCATTAAACCCAGACTAGTCCGGTCCCTCAAGCAATCTAACACGCACTGGGTTGAGGAGCTCGACTCCATACTCTGGGGGCTGCCGACCATGCCGAATCGTACTAGCGGATTCACACCATTTTTTATGGTGTACGGCGCAGAGGTAGTCTTGCCCTGCGACATAATGCATGACCCACCTCGCGTGCGCATGTATGAAGAAAGAGAAGCTGAGCTCGATCGGCAGGACAGTTTGGACGCATTGGAGGAGGAGCGTGACGTGGCAAAAGCTCGTTCCGCATTTTATCAACAGCAGGCTCGAAGATATCAAAGCACGGAAGTACAGGCCAAAGCTTACAACATTTGCGAACTAGTTATATGCCTGCCGGACAAGAAAAAGGACAAACTCAAGCCCAAATAGGAAGGTCCCTTCATCATCGACCAGGTCCTGACGGCGGAGCATACCGTCTGCGAAACACATCGGATAACCGACTCGAGCGAACCCATGGAGCGCAGCCCATCTACGAAGATCCTCGCCCTAAGCGCGGACTCGAGTTCGTCTCCTTCCACCGTCCACATTTTCTATTTTGCTGTCTTTTATTTCTCTCCTTCCTCCTCCTTCTTCTTGAAGCCTTTAGAGGCCCGTTTGCGCTTTGTTACTTTATACTTGGCCGCGCTGTCCGCTCATTATACCAGGTGCTTCTTTAACGAAGCTTACTTATCTGAGCTTCATGCCCAAGACATGTCAAACTTCCGCATGTACCTTTTACTCACCATTATATGCATCGATATGACTTAAGTTTTGGCCAAGCTGGGTTGCTGGCTCTGTGCTTACCCCTCGTTCTGATTGTTGGCTAGGTGGTAAAGGAGCACCTCTGCGATTATTCTGCCGGGTCAGCGGATGTGTACCTCGGTGGGTGAAGCGAAAGCTAAGCGTTCTTAAGGGAATATTTTGTCGGTGAACAGAAAGATGATTTTAACTATTTATCCATCTGCCCCGGATGATTTTCTGCTTTCTTAGCAGTTTGGACATACACTTTAGGGCATGCCTCCCGAGAAAGGAACCCTTAACGGAACTATTCTCCTGGAAGATGTTTCTTACTATCCATGTAATATAACATAACTAGTTGGGCACTTATGCGATACAGCAATAATGACCCCTCGCCTTGTCTCCATGCATGCCCGGTTCTTACATAACCGCGAGGGTATTCGGACACCTCCGGACTATTGGGTCCCGAGGTCGAAGCGAAAAGGTCCGCTATGACAAACGATCTACAATCCGGCTAGAAGACATTTTTCATGTCATATTCAATTACATAGTCAACTCGACTAATTGTATTCCTCCTCTATGCCATCTAATAGGCTATCTAATTTACAATCTTGCTGGGAATACTTGGCGGCCAATTCTACTTGGTGCGTACACAAAGCTTCTGAGGATATCCTTCCCATGGGCCCCACAGTCCGACCTCGGCCATGTGGTTTGGGTCAACAACCGTGTGCAGCGTATTTACCATGGCCCGAGCCTCCTGGCGCCTTGGCGGCAGGCAGATATCTTCCATAGTCGGAGCGCCGCCGTGCTCCTTGAAGCCGCTCTGCCAGCTCGCCAATGCCTTGAGCGAGGAGATAGATAGCCACAAGGCACTGGCGGCGCCTTTCATCACCTACCGAACTTCGTTCGTGCGGTAGCATGATTCGGGAAGAAGATCACCGAAGAACTGGGCATCTCCTCCTCGGGGCGACCTGTGAGCAAACCTACATACATGTTTATGTTAGTCGCCTTCCTCGCCGAACTCTTTCAAAGTTCGTTTAAGAACTTACTAAAAATGCCGCGACGAAGCCGTCGATTCTCCTTTACGGAGTCAGCCAACTGGGCACGAACATCCTTTAGTTCCTCACCCAGTTGGGTGTTGCCATCTTGGAGGTTATTTTTCTCCTGCCGCACCCTCGTAAGCACGCTCTCTCCGGCCTTTAGCTGGCGCAGGAGCTGTTGCTTGTCCGGATCCATCCCGGTGCTATCCGCAATGTTAATGTCAGATTTATGCACACGCCGCACTTTGCGAAACTACTTCTACTTTGAAGGGCATATATTACGGAGGAGTCTTCATGGCTTCCCGGTTAGTAGCGATCTTGACCTCAAGTTGGGCCTTGCACTCTTCAAGCTCTGGGACAACGGGTATTCTTTTGGTAGAACCTGCATTCCAAATGATCCTTAAATCAGTTATCCTAACTATTTTAAGTCTCGGGGACTCTTGGCATATATAAGCTGTCAAAATTCCTTACCAGTATGTCTTTCACATACTGCTCCGTGGCTCAGCTAGCCATCTTGGCGGCACGCAGTGCGCTTCTCCCGAACTAAAGGCGTCCAGCGCCTCTTGGGAGAAACATGCATCACGTAGAATAGTCCGGCGGCGCCAATGATTCATGGCGCTCTCCACCTGCGACTTGGTGGTGGACAGTCTGTCGGCATCCTCCGTTGGAGGAGCATCCGACGCACGCCTCGTGTTTATACCCCCTTCCGGACTCGGCTTTTGAGCCTGGTTAGTGTCGGTGTACTAAAGTAGGGGTACCATAGTACCCCGAACCTGTGCACGGGCAGTCGCAGCGTCCCCGTGGCAAGCCTAGCCGGGCGTCTGCCAAGATCCTCCGCGGCCCTTCAGAAAACAAGACCCCAGCAAGAGGAGCTTGCCGGTGAGCCATTCAAGAAGAAAGTAATCAAGGCCCCGGCAAGAGGAGCTTGCGGGAAAAACCACTCAGGTATAAAGGAAACAAGGCCCGGCAAGGAACTTGCGGGAAGGTTTGGTGGCGATAAGCTCCGAAGCGACAAGAACCTTGCCACGGCAAGGTACTCACATGACAAGTGACCTCTCTTCATCTCCGCTCCAGCTCACCCTTAGCGTGTCACCACAGGGCTCTCCCAAACACGCGTGCCGGCCGGGCTGTGCAGCCGGCGGGGAGCAGCGATAAGCGGCTGACAGGCTACCATCGTGGCAAGCGGAGGCGCCAGCGGTCCTGTTACCTTTGTTGAGGCGGCCGAGGCGGGCATTGATGACTCTTGTCCCTTGCCGTCGAGTTAGGTATAGATTCTGTACCTTTGTCAGGCGGTGTACCAACCTATGTTTTACTATTTTACCCTTGTCTACTTCGCACATGTGGTGACCCCTTGTGCCTATAAAAGGAGGCCCAAGTGCAACGTAGAAAGGGTTCGGGTTCAGCTCCGGCTTAGTTCATTCTACTCATACGAGACCACACTCAGGCTAGGTTTTGTAGCTCCCGTCGCTCCCTAGCAAGAACACAATATAATCCACAGAGCAGCAGTAGGAGTATTATCTCTCCGGAGAGCTCCGAAGCTGGGTAAATCCGCTCGTGTGCATCGCCTTGATCCGCTCTTTGTGCAATCTCCGCCCCCCTCCGAACCACAAGGGACCCAGGTCCCGTAGGTGTTCGTGGGACACGATCAGCCTCCCCGACATCGCGCCAGCCTAGCCGGGCGTCTGCCAAGATCCTCCGCGGCCCTTCAGAAAACAAGACCCCAGCAAGAGGAGCTTGCCGGTGAGCCATTCAAGAACAAAGTAAACAAGGCCCCGGCAAGAGGAGCTTGCCGGGAAGGCCACTCAGGGCGCAAAGGAAACAAGGCCCCGGCAAGGAGCTTGCAGGGAAGGTTTGGTGGCGATAAGCTCCGGAAGCGACAAGAACCTTGCCACGGCAAGGTACTCACCTGACAAGTGACCTCTCTTCATCTCGCTCCAGCTCACCCGCCAGCGTGTCACTGCAGGGCTCTCCCAAGCACGCAGCGTCTCGGCGGGCTGAGCAGCCAGCGAGGAGCAGCGATAGCGGCCGACAGGCTACCATCGTGGCAAGCGGAGGCGCTCTTGGCGGTCCCTGTTACACTTTGTTAAGGCGATCGAGGCGTGCATTGATGACTCTTGTCCCTTGCCGTCGAGTTAGGTATAGATTCTGTACCTTTGTGCAGGCGGTGTACCAACCTATGTTTTACTATTTTACCCTTGTCTACTTGGCACATGTGGTGACCCCTTGTGCCTATAAAAGGAGGCCCAAGTGCAACGTAGAAAGGGTTCGGGTTCAGCTCCGGCTTAGTTCATTCTACTCATACGAGACCACACTCGAGGCTAGGTTTTGTAGCTCCGTCGCTCCCTAGCAAGAACACAATATAATCCACAGAGCAGCAGTAGGAGTATTATCTCTCCGGAGAGCTCCGAAGCTGGGTAAATCTGCTCGTGTGCATCGCCTCGATCCGCTCTTTGTGCAATCTCCGCCCCCCTTCGAACCACAAGGGACCCAGGTCCCGTAGGTGTTCGTGGGACACGATCAGCCTCCCCGACATCTTTGGCGGAAGAAGAAGACCACCAAGTCCGGCAAGAGCTCTGATGCCCACTCCGGCAAGCGCACCTCCTCGGAGTGCAGCGCTACCGTCGAGGACGCACCATTGAGCTCCACCAGCAAGTGCAAGAAGATGATGGCAGCTCCGCCGAAGACCAAGAAGGTGCCCGCCAAGGAGGACGGCACTGGTGGTACCTTCACCATCAGTGCCACGCTTGATCCTAAATAGGAAGGCGAGCTCGTTGCTTTCCTGCGGGCGAATGTCGATGTGTTTGCATGGCAATCATCTGACATCCCCGGTGTTCCCAGGAAAGTAATTGAGCACCACCTAGCTGTCTGTCCTCACGCGCGGCCCGTCAAGCAAAAAGTTAGGAAACAGGCAGTGGAGCGCCAAGAGTTCATAGCAGAAGAAATCAAGAAGTTGGAAGCAGCAGGGCTTGTCAGAGGAGTCCTCCATCCCACGTGGTTGGCCAATCCGGTAGTTGTACGCAAGGCTAATGGGAAATGGAGACTCTGTATTGACTTTACAGATGTTAATAAAGCTTGTCCCAAAGACCCATTTCCCTTGCCACGTATCGACCAGATTGTTGACTCCACAGCTGGATGTGATTTGCTTTCGTTTCTTGATGCATATTCAGGATATCATCAGATCTTCATGGCAGAAGAGGATGAAGAGAAAACCGCATTCATTACACCATGTGGCACGTACTGCTTCATACAGATGCCTTTCGGTTTAAAGAATGCTGGTTCAACTTTTGCAAGGGTAGTCCATGATGCCTCTGAACCACAGATACACAGAAATGTAGAAGCATACATGGATGACATAGTGGTCAAGAGCAAGGACAAAGCAACTCTGATTCAGGATTTGGATGAGACATTTGCAAATCTACGCAAGATCAACCTCAAGCTCAACCCCGAGAAGTGCGTGTTTGGAGTCCCTTCCGGCAAGCTTCTCGGGTTCTTTGTATCTCAACGGGGAATCGAAGCCAATCCTGACAAGATCAAAGCTATTGAGCAGATTGAAGCACCAAAGCGCGTCAAGGATGTCAGAAGGCTTACCGGTTGCGTGGCTGCTCTCAGCAGGTTTATCTCTAAGTCTGCTGAGCGCGCCCTGCCATTTTTCAATATTTTGAAAAAGGTAGGTCCAATGAAATGGACTCCCGAAGCGGAGGCTGCGTTGCAGGATTTAAAGAGATACCTGTCCTCCGCTCCAATACTTGTTGCACCTAGACCACAAGAGAAGTTGCTGCTGTATATAGCGGCAACCAATCAAGTGGTTAGTGCTGCGTTAGTAGCGGAGAGGGAGGCAGATGATGAGCCGGCAACCGAGGCAGGCGCATCCAGCGACAAGCAAGGGGCTTCGCCGTCAAGCTCTGGTCCCGACAAGGACGGATCAGCGCAGGGTTGCAACAAGATACAGAAGAAGATGGTGCAGCGCCCAGTCTATTTTGTCGATTCCCTTCGCGCAGGGGCTAGGTCAAGGTACTCTGGTGTGCAGAAGTTGCTCTTCGGCCTCCTCATGGCCTCGAGAAAGCTGCGCCATTACTTCCAAGCACATGAGATAACAGTTGTCACTCGCTTTCCGTTGAAAAGGATATTGCAAAATCCAGAAGCAACAGGCAGGATTGTCGAGTGGGCACTGGAACTATCAAGCTTTGGTCTCAAGTTTGAAAGCACTTCAACTATCCAGAGCAGAGCATTGGCAGAATTCATAGCTGAATGGACACCAACGCAAGATGAAGAAATTCCAGAGACAAGCATCCCCGTCAAGGAGGCAAATAAAGAGTGGCTGATGTACTTTGATGGAGCTTTCTCGCTGCAAGGCGCCGGTGCCGGTGTGCTGCTTATCGCACCCACCGGAGAGCACCTCAAGTACATAGTCCAGATGCACTTTCCCAAGGAACAAGCAACAAACAATACTGCAGAGTATGAAGGTTTGCTTGCCGGTCTCAGGATTGCTGTAGACCTTGGGATTAAGAAGCTCATTGTCGGGGGACTACATAACTCGTGCGTCCGCCAAGTAAATAAAGATTATCAGAGTCCGTCGATGGAAGCCTACGTCGATGAAGTGAGGAAGCTAGAAGAGCACTTTGAAGGCCTTCAAATGGAACATGTTCCAAGAGCTCAGAATGATATAGCTGATAGCCTCTCCAAATATGCCGCACTTAAATTACCTGTGGAACCAGGAATTTTTGTGCTCAAGCTGACTCAGCCAACCGTAACACCATCAACAGGACAGATCAAGAAGAGGAAACTGATTTTCGGCGACTACTTTCCGGCAGAGCTCCCTGAAGCCGCCGCCAAGAAGGTCCCTAAAATCGACGCAAATATCACTAAGGAGCAGTCTGCTCCGACATACCATGCAGTTTGTATCGTTGAAGCAAACGCTCCCGACAAGTTTCGCTCCGGCAATCTTGCTGGGGATCATCAAGCTCCGGCGGACCCACAGGTTCTTGCCGTAGAAGCTGATGTTCCCACAGTGATAGAAGAGCCATTAGTCCTTGTTGTCGAGCCACAAGCTCCAGCATGGGCACAACAAATCGTCCATTTCCTTCAGACAGGAGAACTTCCCGAAGAGCAAGAAGAAGCGGAAAAAGTAGCCCGGCAGTCAAGTATGTACCAGTTTGTTGACAACATCCTGTACAGAAGAAGACTCAACGGTGTGAAATTGAAGTGTATTTGCCGGGAAGATGGACAGAAGCTGTTGGCAGAGATACCACATCGGCGCAAGAGCACTTGCCGGCAAAGCTTTCCGACAAGGTTTCTTCTGGCCAGAAGCCCTCCAGGATGCAACCGCACAAGTAGCAAAGTGTGAAGCGTGCCAGTTCCATTCCAAACAGATACACCAACCAGCTCAAGCTCTCCAGACGATCCCTTTATCCTGGCCCTTTTCGGTCTGGGGGCTCGACATCCTCGGCCCCTTCCCGAGCTATCGGGGCTTTGAATCTTATGCGTCGCAATCGACAAGTTCACAAAGTGGCGGAAGTGGAACCAGTGAGGAAGGTGACAGCCGGTCGGCCGTCAAGTTCTTCAGGTCAATTGTTTGCCATTTTGGGATTCCTAACCGGATCATCACCGACAACGGCACACAGTTCACGAGCCGCACCTTCATGCAGTACGCCCAAGATCTTGGCGCCAAGATCTGCTTTGCTTCTATTGCTCATCCGAGAAGCAACGGTCAAGCAGAGAGAGCAAACACTGAAGTGCTGCGAGGACTCAAGACCAGAACTTTCAACAGGCTACGCAAGTGCGGAAGGAACTGGATCGAGGAGCTGCCGGTGGTTCTTTGGTCGATCAGGACGTCGCCAAATCGAGCCACTGGCCAGACAACTTTCGCTCTAGTCTACGGAGCAGAGGCAGTTCTCCCCACGGAACTCGTGTACGGGTCTCCTCGAGTGCTCGCTTATGATGAGCTTGAGCAAGAGCAGCTGCGACAAGATGACGCGCTGCTCCTCGAGGAAGATCGTCTTTAGGCTGCTGTACGAGCTGCTCGTTATCAGCAAGCTTTGCGTTGCTACCATAGCCGCAAAGTTAATGCCAGAAGCTTCGAGGAAGGCGACCTCGTTCTTCGGCGCATTCAATCCGCCAAGAATTCCAACAAGTTGGCCTTGAAGTGGGAAGGCCCTTATCGGGTGAAGCGAGTCACTAGGCCGGCGCTGTCCGCTTTGAGACCGAAGATGGCCTTCGGTGAGCAATTCCTGGAATATAGAGCATCTTCGCAAGTTTTACCCATGGGCGCGGTTGCGGAACCCGTTCCGGCAACCACCCTTTATACAAGTCTTGCCGCTGTTGCATGTAATCCTTTGTGCAAAGCGGTATGAGACCCGATGCATCGATAAGGCCTATGTGTTGCGCACAACTTGTCAATACAGGCACTCATAATCATATATGCATGTGTTTACTAACATTTTGTGCAGCACCCGCACCCGGTAAGCGATGACGAGCCACTAGGCTCCATAACTTTATTTTCTCTTCTTTCTTCTCAAACAAGAAGAAGGTTCATCCACCCACAAGTTAACTGAGGGGGAAGGAGAAGATAATGGTGTGGGCCGCCAAGCGTCGCTCGAGGAACTGTCGCCTCTCGAGGAACTGTCGCCTTGCTGGGAAATGGACAACAGAAAAGCTAAGTTGCCAAAATTTGAGCATTCGATTTTTAAATTTTAAAAGTTATTTTCCTTGAACGAAGCGCTTTGTATGGAAAACCCGCATGTGAAGGAACCAAATCGTGACTGGTCGGCGCCCTTACTTTGTTTGAGTCCGCTCAACAACTTAAGTGAGCTGCGGCTAGTCGCGACAAGGTTGCTTGTCGGTGGCGACCCGCCAGCAGGCTGCTGAAGTTCCGAGCTCGGCGCTCGCGGCAAGGGTGCCTGCACCGGCAAGTTTCCCTGAAAAGCGTAGGGCAGTAACATACAAAGCCAAGAGTCGAGTAAAGGAAGTAACATAGAAAATATTGCCCAGAACAAAGTTATATTACAAAAGTTAACTTATTGCGGCCTTGGCTAAATTGTTCTCGAACTGGAATAACAGCGAAGAGGAGAAGAAGGTCTTGCCAAGCACCCAAGCCCGACAAGCCAGAGTTGCGGGGGCTGCGGCAAGCCGGAGTTGCGGGGCTGCGGCAAGCCGAGTTGCCGGGGCTGCGGTATCAGATAAGCCTTCGTCCCTTTTCAAGCATCCCTTTTCATTGAAAACATCCTACTCGGATCTGATCCGTGGAGAATGAAAGACATGAAAGAGAGGATTACAAGTTTTAAATGCGGATAAGGCCGAAGGATTACAATTTAAAAAGATAAGATGCCGTAATCCTTTTCTGTCCCTCTCTTGGAGGTAGGTCAAGGAGGTGAGAAGGACAAAAGGGCGCCTAGAAGCTACAGGTGCGAAGGCACCAAGGGAACATCCGGGGGCTGTCCGAGGGCTTAACGAAGACGGCGGCGCCGAAGCGGGGCTCGAGGCAGGCGGCAGGGCGTCGGCCTGACGCTGTCGAGGCACTCGCCCTCATACTCCGACTTGACGGCCTTGTCGCCATCCTCTTCCCTTCCGCAGCCTCCTTGATCGCCCAAGGAGGCGACCCGGGAGTTCAAGGAGCGGCGACGCGGATGATGGGGTAGCCGGTGACGCACGAAGCGGTGCCCGACAACTAATTGGGCCCGCTACCCTCGTCGTCGCTGTTGCTCTCCTCCTCGTCACTCTCGCTTGAGGAGGAATCTTCGCTGTCGGAGGAGCTATCCACGCAACACTTCGCCCGAGTACCGAGATCCCCGAAGACCTTGACGGAGAGGAGATCACCCTCCATTAACTTAAAATGGAGGGTAAACCCCGCCATCAGGCTGTGGATGCGGGCGAACGTCTTCCACCCACGATCAAGATACATCACATTAGGGGCTGGGAATACAACACGGACTCGCGTGCCGCTGATCCCACAGCCCCTCATGTGCAGATCTCGATGTCTCGGCGGATCCGACTCCATCGTGCTTTCATGACGGGCTGGAAGCGGAGGCGGCGACGAGGCGCCAGCGCAGCTCGAAATACTCGCAAGGGTCGTCCCTGTATGGACCGCCCGCGAGGGAGGAACCGCCAGCGGAGGCGGAGGCGGCGCGCCGCCCGTCCGCTTCTTCCCGGCGCCTCGACCTCATCCACGACCTCGCCCCTCCCTCTTCCTCTTGTGGCTGGCTCTGCCACCCGGGCGTGGGGTTGGGAGGGCGCTGTCTGGCGACCCTCGCCGCCACCGATGAAGAACCAAGGTTCCCTTTCTCCATGAAGAATGAGAGAAAGGGAGCAGAAGCGAGAAAGGAAGAGATGGGAGAGTGCGGGATTCTGCGCCCCCCTTCCGCTCTTTTTAAAAGAAGCAAGGTGGGGGCTCGGCCGCCCCGCTCAGTGGATCAGGGCATAGGAAGAGCAGGGAATCGGGGCCGACCTGCTGCCTCTGCTCATAGCGCCCAGTTCCCACTTCCACCGTCCGCGACCCCAAGTGCATGGGAACCACGTGGCGGGGATGCAGAACCGAGGCGACGGATGAGGCGACTTGACGCCGCCCACTTCCCCCCGACGCCGCGCGATTGGCGCATGCCGTTCGTGGGAGCGACGGATCTGAGTGGATTTGGTTTGGACCCAGGCGCGTGCCCGTGCCCTGTTTTGGGCCTGGCCCAACAGCGCTTCGGCACCGTGTATGGCCAGACCGGGGCTCTGTCGGTGTACTAAAGTAGGGGTACCTTAGTACCCGAACCTGTCTGCAGGCGATCGCGGCGTCCCGTGGCAAGCCTAGCCAGGCGTCTGCCAAGATCCTCCGCGGCCCTTCAGAAAACAAGACCCCGGCAAGAGGAGCTTGCCGGTGAGCCATTCAAGAACAAAGTAATCAAGGCCCCGGCAAGAGGAGCTTGCCGGGAAGGCCACTCAGGGCGCAAAGGAAACAAGGCCCCGGCAAGGGGAACTTGCCGGGAAGGTTTGGTGAGCGATAAGCTCCCGAGCGCGACAAGAACCTTGCCACGGCAAGGTACTCACCACGGCAAGTGACCTCTCTTCATCTCCGCTCCAGCTCACCCGCCAACGTGTCACCACAGGGCTCTCCCAAGCACGCGTGTCGACGAGCTGTGCAGCCAGCGGGGAGCAGCGATAAGCGGCTGAAAGGCTACCATCATGGAAAGCGGAGGCGACCAGCGGTCCTGTTACCTTTGTTGAGGCGATCGAGGCGGGCATTGATGACTCTTGTCCCTTGCCGTCGAGTTAGGTATAGATTACTGTACCTTTATGCAGGCGGTGTACCAACCTATGTTTTTACTATTTTACCCTTGTCTACGCCGCACATGTGGTGACCCCTTGTGCCAATAAAAGGAGGCCCAAGTGCAGCGTAGAAAGGGTTCGGGTTCAGCTCGGCTTAGTTCATTCTACTCATACGAGACCACAATCAGGCTAGGTTTTGTAGCTCCGTTGCTCCCTAGCAAGAACACAATATAATCCCTGAGCAGCGGTAGGGTATTATCTCTCCGGAGAGCTCGAAGCTGGGTAAATCTGCTCGTGTGCATCGCTTGATCCGCTCTTTGTGCAATCTCCGCCCCCTCCGAACCACAAGGGACCCAGGTCCGTAGGTGTTAAATGGGACACGATCAACTTCCCGACGGTTGGCGAGAGATCCGATTGGCAACTTCTCCGGACTCATCCGCGGCGCTCTTTCCTGAAAAAACCACGGCGTCGGTGTGCCTCCAGGAACCTCTCCTTAAAACACGATGGCACATCATACCGTTGCGGCGGCGTCTCGAGTCGTACCGCACTTCTTTCCGCTGCTTTGGGCGAGCTGCCTTGTTGGGCGGCGCGGCGAGCTCGGCTTCCGTTACGAAGGCACCCCTGCGAAACACCATCAAATATGTGGTGATTAGAAGTAAAGCACGGTGGGTCATGGTATCCGGACTTGGTCATGGTTACGAGAGGCGGAAGTAATCCGGGGTAGTCGGCCGTAATGGCAACCAAAGCATTATCGATGCTAAGTTGGTGGAACACCCCGTCGATCAGCTCCACCTTTATATCCAGGTCCTCTTCGGAGGCTGGATCGAGGGACCGTTCCGGATCCTCGGGTTGTGGGGGCGGGCTGTGTATCTTCTCCACGGCTTGGCGCAGTTCCTGCGTAGAAACCATGAAATGAGATATTTAACCACGGGAACATGGATTGGACAGGCCACAAAGATATTTGCTTACCCAACTTCGAGGATTATTCGAAGAAAACCCATTCAGTGGACTGACACGGAGAAAATCCTCCTCTTCCCCTTTGTACATGGCGGACAAGGTCTTCACTAGTTCGGTGACCGATCCCGGCCCTTTGCGGCCATGGCGGGTGGCATCGTCCTCCCCGTTGAAGTCCCACATGGGGTGGCCCCTATATTGGAGCGGCTGCACTCCCTTCATAATGCAGATTGCCATGACTCCAATCATGGTCAATCCGGCATGAGCCGATAATCTTATTCGGCTCATCAAGTAAAGGGCGCCCGGTCATTTTCCCCTCCAGGGGCTCATGGGCGCCATCTTAGGCGCTTCTTCAGAGGAGCGTTGCTAAACTCCGGAAGGCCGATCCGAACAGTCCTCGGACGCCTTCTTTGGGGTTCCGAATAAGTATCCGGTCCCGATGATGCGCCATAGTTCGGCTCCGCCCACTTGATATATTGACCCTTCGTGAGAACGAGGTACAAGGCAGAACAATCTCTTCCAGAGAGCGAAATGGGCCTCAACGCCCAGAAACAGCTCGCAAAGGCCACAAAGCCCGCTATATGCGAGATGGAGGCAGGCGTAAGGTTGTGCAGCTGGAGAACGTAGAACTCCAGAAGCCCCCGGAGAAACGGATGGATTGGAAATCCGAGTCCTCTCATTAAGTAAGAGACGAAGCATACCCGCTCTCCCTTAGAGGGATCGGGGACGCTCTCCGCCTACTTCCCGCCCTTATAAGTGGCGAGTTCGGAACGCACCGGAACCATGAAGGCCGGGGGAAGGAATCTCTTGGTTTGGAGCACCACCAATTCGCTGTGCGGGACTGAGCATCTCCCTCAATCTCCGGGCTGAGGGTTGGGAACGCGAGAGGAGGAGCCGCGTCGGTGTCCATGGTGGAGTGGGTTTTTGTCAAAGCGCTCGATGAAGGCTCATGAAGGGAGGATGGTGTGATCGGATCTGGATCCCGTCTCTTTATAGGCGACTCATTTGCACAGCAAGGGGGTAAATGTAAAGATACCATGACTTTTCACATTCGTTCGACACGTGGAAGATGGCCATTATTAGGCGTGGAAGCGAGAAGCGCGATAATCACAAGAAAGCGGACACTATTCAATACAGCATTGGAGGAACCCGCCTTGCAATGTCGAAGACAATCAACACGCCGGACTTATCATCATTGAAGCCTGGTTCGGGAGACTCTTGAGGAGTCTGGACTAGGGGTGTCCGGATAGCGAACTATCATCTTTGGCGGACTCACGGACTATGAAGATACAAGATTGAAGACTTCGTCCCGTGTCCGGATAGGACTTTCCTTGGCGTGGAAGGCAAGCTTGGCGTACGGATATGTAGATTTCCTACCATTGTAACCGACTCTGGTAACCCTAACCCTATTCGGTGTCTATATAAACCGAAGGGTTTTAGTCCGTGGGACGAACAACAATCATACCATAGGCTAGCTTCTAGGGTTTAGCCTCTACGATCTCGTGGTAGATCTACTCTTGTACTACCCATATCATCAATATTAATCAAGCGGGAGTAGGGTATTACCTCCATCGAGAGGGCCCGAACCTGGGTAAAAACATCGTGTCCCTTGTCTCCTGTTACCATCCGCCTAGACGCACAGTTCGGGACCCCCTACATGAGATCCGCCGGTTTTGACACCGACAATGGTCGTCGCGTCGAGTGTTGCCCCGAGGTGAACGACGGCGAGGAGGTGCTCGGCCTTGGCGATGGTCGGGACGAGGAGGAGGGTCAACCGGCCCTTGGTGACGACCGCATCTCATCTAGCTACGGTAGGTCTTCCCTCGGAGACAGGTCCAGCAATGGTGGCTACGACCAGCCGCCACGCTGCCGCGCCTGCTTCGAGGGTGGCAGTGGGTCGACTCGTCTCGACGCCTCCGTGAAGCGTGAGGAGGGGTCCGGCTGAGCTCAGGGCGACGCCTAGGGCCTGCCCCCGTGGACGCTGTAGAGGTAGGCACTGCTTTTGTTTTGTTCTTCCTTTCCTTCCTGCATCAAAGAAGAAACTAGTATGGGCCCCGGGGGACGTGTATCGACTATGATTTCTCATTCATTATGCTATGTTCGTTGTTTTCGTGCTGTGTCGTTATTTTGTGTAGAGGTAACTGAGCTTGGCACGCTTGGGGTAGCCTCCTTCTCACGAGGGACTTGCTTCCTAGTGCCTGTCGAGGCCTTCCTTGACTCAGTGGTCATTTTAGGAACTGCAAATTTTTTGTTAGGAATCTCGCTAGGAGTCTTATCGTTCACCCGAGCCTTGACACAGCACTTCGTATCACGATATCCGAGGGGCACGGATTAGGAGAGGTGTGCCTGCTTGTGGGCTCGAATGAGGATGCCTCGTGAAAAAATGAACAAGGGGCAGAGAAAGGGGAAAACGCTCGCGAAGGGACCTGCCCAGCCCCCTCGCGAGGTGGGAGAGAGAGAGAGAACAAGTTAAACTAGAATCGGAAACGGCGGCAAAGAGCGAGAGAACCAAACCAGCAAGGAACACTAGGAGCAAATTCCAACTAAAAGGAGGCGAGCCAACTACGGAAAGCAAATGAAAAGTCGCGTCCGGCACCTAGTCTAGTCTTCAAGTCTTCTCACCAGCGCGGAGCTAAGTGCTGCCACTTGAACATGGGAGGGAGCCCCCGAGGCCCGAGGGAGGCACTCCTGAGACTCCGGGGCGTGTACAGGCCCACTCATTATTACGTGAGAGTGTCACGGGCGGCGATCTTTACAGGCACTGGGCCTTCTTCACAGGCACTAGGCCTTGCTTCATGGGTAGAACTTCCGGAGGTGCTGGATGTTCCAGGCATTCTGGATGGGCACCCCGTTCTATGTCTCCAGGCACGCGGCGCTAGGCCTGGAAACATGGACAACCTTGAACGAGCCCTCCCACATGGGCGAGAGCTTATGCAGTCCTTCTCTGGAGAGGACCCGCCTAAGGACGAGGTCACCCGTCTCGAGCGTCCTGGAGCAGATGTTGCGGCAATGGTATAGCCGCAGCGCCTGCTAGTACCTTGCCGCCCGTAGTGTAGCTTTGCGGCGGCGTTCCTCCCCCAGCACGAGGTCCATCCCCCACGTGGCGTCCTGTTTCATTTCATCAAACGCCAGGACCCATGCGGAGCGATGCCTGACCTCATGAGGGAGGACCGCTTATGCTCTTTAGACGAGGAAGAATGGGGTCTCGCCCATTGGCTTGGTGGCGATGGTGCGGATGGACCATTGCAAGGACTGGAGATCGTCGTACCAGCCCTTGCCGCAGGCCTCTTGAAAGTTCTGGTCTTGAGGCCCCTCAGTAGCTCTGCGTTGGCGCGTTCGGCCTGACCATTGCTCCTGGGATTTGCCACCGAAGCGTAGCAGATCTGTGTTCCAAGGTTAGCACAGTATGTTCTGAAGAGATTACTAGTGAACTGCGAGCCGTTATCAGTGATGATGCGGTTGGGGACCCCGAAACGGCTCACGTGACCCTTGATGAACTTTCCGCGGAACCAGCTGGGATGGTGCGGACGGCTTCCACTTCCGCCCACTTGGTGAACTTGTCGATGGCGACGTAGAGGTAGCGGTAGCCCCCTGGCGCTCGAGGAAATGGGCCCAAGATATCCAGCCCCCAGACCGTGAACGGCCAAGAGAGTGGGATAATCTGGAGGCCCTGAGCTGGCTGATGGATTTGCTTGGCGTGGAACTGGCAGGCTTCACAGGACTTAACTAGCTCGGCTGCGTCGTTGAGCACCGTGGGCTAGTAGAATCCGCTGCGGAATGCCTTGCCGATGAGGGCCTGTGATGACGAGTGGTGCCCGCAGTCCCATCGTGTATGTCAGATAGCAACTCCTTCCCCTGTTCTCTGGAGATGCAACGCAATGAAACGTCATTTGGTCGTTTCCTGTATAACTCACCGTCCCGGATGCAACATGCCTTGGCTTGCCAGGCCACGCGCTTCGCGTCCTCCTCCTTCTCCGGCAGCATCCCTTGCATCAGGTATTCCTTGAATTCCTTGGTCCAGCATTCCTCTTGGGGCTCGAGCACTGATACGTCTCCAACGTATCTATTATTGTTGATTGTTCCATGCTATTGTATTTTCTGTTTTGGATGTTTATGGGCTTTATTTTACACTTTTATATTATTTTTGGGTCTAACCTATTAATCCAGAGCCCAGTGCCAGTTTCTGTTTTTTTCCCTTGTTTCATTGTTTCGCAGAAAAGGAATATCAAACGGAGTCCAAACGGAATGAAACCTTCGGGAGAGTTATTTTTGGAACGGAAGCAATCCAGAAGACTTGGAGTGTACGTAAGGGAAGCAACGAGGAAGGCACGAGGTAGGGGCGCACCCACCCCCCCTAGGCGCGCCCTCCACCCTTGTGGGCCCCTCGTGGCTCCCCTTACCGACTTCTTTCTCCTACATATATACATATACCCTAAAAACATCATGGAACAGAATAGATCGGGAGTTCCGCCGCCGCAAGCCTCTGTAGCCACCAAAACCAATGGGACCCTCCAAGGCACCTGAGGGGGGATCCTCACCGTGGCCATCTTCATCATCCTGCGCTCTCCATGACGAGGAGGGAGTATTTCACCCTCGGGGCTGAGGGTATGTACCAGTAGCTATGTGATTGATTTCTCTCTCTCTCTCTCTCTCTCTCTCTCTCTCTCTCGTGTTCTTGATTCGGCACGATCTTGATGTATCAAGAGCTTTGCTATTATAGTTGGATCTTATGATGTTTCTCCCCCTCCACTCTCTTGTAATGGATTGAGTTTTCCCTTTGATGTCATCTTATCGGATTGAGTCTTTAAGGATTTGAGAACACTTGATGTATGTCTTGCCGTGCTTATCTGTGGTGACAATGGGATATCACATGATCCACTTGATGTATGTTTTGGTGATCAACTTGCGGGTTCCGCCCAAGAACCTATGCATAGGGGTTGGCACACATTTTCGTCTTGACTCTCCGGTAGAAACTTTGGGGCACTCTTTGAAGTACTTTGTGTTGGTTGAATAGATGAATCTGAGATTGTGTGATGCATATCGTATAATCATACCCAAGGATACTTGAGGTGACATTGGAGTATCTAGGTGACATTACGGTTTTTCTTGATTTGTATCTTAAGGTGTTATTCTAGTACGAACTCTATGATAGATCGAACGAAAAGAATAGCTACGTGTTATTTTACTACGGACTCTTGAATAGATCGATCCGAAAGAATAACTTTGTGGTGGTTTCGTACCCTACCATAATCTCTTCGTTTGTTCTACGCTATTAGTGACTTTGGAGTGAATCTTTCTTGCATGTGAGGGATAGTTATGTGATCCAATTATGTTATTATTGTTGAGAGAACTTGCACTAGTGAAAGTATGAACCCTAGGCCTTGTTTCCTAGCATTGCAATACCGTTTACGCTCACTTTTACCACTTGTTACCTTGCTGTTTTTATATTTTCAGATTACAAAAACCTATATCTACCATCCATATTGCACTTGTATCAACATCTCTTCGCCGGACTAGTGCACCTATACAATTTACCATTGTATTGGGTGTGTTGGGGACACAAGAGACTCTTTGTTATTTGGTTGTAGGGTTGTTTGAGAGAGACCATCTTCAACCTACGCCTCCCATGGATTGATAAACCTTAGGTCATCCACTTGGGGGAAATTTGCTACTGTCCTACAAACCTCTACACTTGGAGGCCCAACAACGTCTACAAGAAGAAGGTTTTGTAGTAGATATGAAGCTCTTTTCTGGCGCCGTTGCCGGGGAGGCTAGGTAAGCGACACTCACACCCCATCAACTAAGCTATTTTCTGGCGTCGTTGCCGGGGAGGTGAGTGCTTGAAGGTATATCCTTAGATCTTGCAATCGAATCTTTTAGTTTCTTGTTTTATCACTAGTTTCGTCTATAAAAGAAAACTACAAAAAAATGAAATTGAGTTTGTCTCATACGCTTCATCTTTTTAATATCTTTCGTGAGAAAGATGGAAAGGAAAATTGTGCTCAAGTGCTAGAAGAAGAATTACATAGAATGCTTGGCATAAAATATGTGAATGATGAGCATGATTGCAATGTTGTTAGTATGAATTCTTTGAATACTTATGATGCTAATGATATGCAAAGCCACAAGCTTGGGAAAGCTATGTTTGATGAAGATGATATTTTATGTCCCCCAAGATTTGATGAGCTAATTTACTATGATGAAAGCATGCCTCCTATCAATGATGATTATTGTGATGACACGTATGCTTTAAAGAATAATGATAACCATGAAACTTGTCATCTTGATCTTAATTTTCAATCGCACGGTAGTTATTTTGTTGAGTTTGCTCCCACTATTGTTGATGAGAATAAATTTGCTTATGTGAAGAGTAGTAAAATTTCTATGCAAGTAGATCATGAAAAGAATGCTTTTATGTGATGGTTATATGGTTGAATTAATTCATGATGCTACTGAAAGTTATTATGAGGGAGGAATATATGCTTGTAGGAGTTGCAATAATATCAAGTTTCCTCTCTATATGCTCAAAGTTTTGAAGTTGTGCTTGTTTTGCCTTCCTATGCTAGTTGATTATTGTTCACATAAGTTGTTTGCTCACAAAATCCCTATGCATAGGAAGTGTGTTAGACTTAAATGTGCTAGTCATATTCTTCATGATGCTCTCTTTATGTTTCAATTCTTATCTTTTATGTGAGCATCATTGAAATCATCATGCCTAGCTAGGGGCATTAAACGTTAGCGCTTGTTGGGTGACAACCCAATTTTATTTTTGTTTCTTGCTTTTTGGTTCTGTTTAGTAATAAATAATCCATCTAGCCTCTGTTTAGATGTGGTTTTATGATTTAATTAGTGTTTGTGCCAAATTAAACCTATAGGATCTTCTCGGATGATAGTTATTTGATCTTGCTGAAAATTCCAGAAACTTTCTATTCACGAAAACAATTGTTTAAAATCACCAGAACGTGATAAAATACTGATTCCAATTGCAGAATATCAATAATCAAATTATCTAGGTCTTACTATTTTGGTAGAATTTTTTGAGTTCCAGAAGTTTGCGTTAGTTACAGAATACTACAGACTGTTCTGTTTTTCGTGTGTTGTTTGCTTATTTTGATGAATCTATGGCTAGTAAAATAGTTTATAAACCATAGAGAAGTTGGAATACAGTAGTCTTAACACCAATATAAATAAAGAATGAGTTCATTACAGTACCTTGAAGTGGTGTTTTGTTTTCTTTCGCTAACGGAGCTTACGAGTTTTCTGTTGAGTTTTGTGTCGTGAAGTTTTCAAGTTTTGGGTAAAGATTCGATGGACTATGGAATAAGGAGTGGCAAGAGGCTAAGCTTGGGGATGCCCAAGGCACCCCAAGGTAATATTCAAGGACAACCAAGAGCCTAAGCTTGGGGATGCTCCAGATGGTATCCCCTCTTTTGTCTTCGTTCATCGGTAACTTTACTTGGAGCTATATTTTTTTCACCACATGATTTGTGTTTTGCTTGGAGCGTCATTTCATTTTCTTTAGCTTTTCTTGCTGTTTGAATGAAATACCAAGATCTGAAATACTTAAATGTTAGAGAGTCTTCACATAGTTGCATAATTATTCGACTACTCATTGATCTTCACTTATATCTTTCGGAGTTGTTTGTTGTTTGCTCTAGTGCTTCACTTATATCCTTTTAGAGCACGACGGTGGATTTATTTTGAAGAAATATATGAACTATCATGCTTCACTTATATTATTTTTAGAGTCTTTAGAACAGCATGGTAATTTTATTTGGTTATGAAATTAGTCCTAATATGATTGGCATCCAAGAGGGATATAATAAAAACTTTCATATAAAGTGCATTGAATACTATGAGAAGTTTGATTCCTTATAATTGTCTTGAGATATGAAGATGGTAATATTAGAGTCATACTAGTTGAGTAGTTGTGAATTTGACAAATACTTGTGTTAAAGTTCTGATTCCCGTAGCATGCACGTATGGTGAACCGTTATGTGATGAAGTCGGAGCATGATTTATTTATTCATTGCCTTCCTTATGAGTGGCGGTCGAGAACGAGCGATGGTCTTTTCCTACCAATCTATCCCCCTGGGAGCATGCGCGTAGTACTTCGTTTCGACAACTAATAGATTTTTGCAATTAGTATGTGAGTTCTTTATGACTAATGTTGAGTCCATGGATTATACGCACTCTCACCCTTCCACCATTGCTAGCCTCTCTAATACAGTGCACCTTTCACCGGTATCATACACCCACCATATACTTTCCTCAAAACAGCCACCATTCCTACCTATCATGGCATTTTTATAGCCATTCCGAGATATATAGCCATGCAACTTACCACCGTTCCGTTTATTATGACACGCTCCATCATTGTCATATTGCTTTGCATGATCATGTAGTTGACATCGTATTTGTGGCAAAGCCACCGTTCAAAATTCTTTCATACATGTCACTAATGAGTCATTGCACATCCCGGTACACCGCCGGAGGCATTCATATAGAGTCATATCTTATTCTAAGTATTGAGTTGTAATTCTTGAGTTGTAAGTAAATAAAAGTGTGATGATCATCACTATTAGAGCATTGTCCCAGTGAGGAAAGGATGATGGAGACTATGATTCCCCCACAAGTCGGGATGAGAATCCGGACGAAAAATAAAAAAAAAAGAGAAAAAGAGGCAAAAAGAGAAGGCCCAATAAAAAAACAAAAAAATGAGAGAAAAAGAGAGAAGGGGCAATGCTACTATCCTTTTACCACACTTGTGCTTCAAAGTAGCACCATGATCTTCATGATAGAGAGTCTCCTATGTTGTCACTTTCATATACTAGTGGGAATTTTACATTATAGAACTATGCTTGTATATTCCAATGATGCGCTTCCTCAAAATGCCCTAGGTCTTCGTGAGCAAGTGAGTTGGATGCACACCCACTTAGTTTGTTTTGTTGAGCTTTCATACACTTATAGCTCTAGTGCATCTGTTGCATGGCAATCCCTACTCACTCACATTGATATCTATTAATGGGCATCTCCATAGCCCATTGATGCGCCTAGTTGATGTGAGACTATCTTCTCCCTTTTTGTCTTCCATGCGATTTTGGGAAGGACTCAGCATTCTCCCACAAAAGGCCAGGCCATGAGATTCTAGCCGACTCATACAAGTCAGGGTGTCAATTTTTTTAGGTGACGTATCTTTCTCTCTGATGTTCTCCGTGGTCTTAAAGGATGATCAGTCCGATAGCGACATAGGTAAATAAAAAGAACAAGTTTACATGCCGGGTGCATACTTCAGTGCCACAAATTAGCGACTTTTTTTGCCCTTAACCTACACCATGTAGACCGGAGGTGTCGGTGTACAAAAGTAGGGGCTCTGCTTTTGACCGCTTTACTTGTGCACGGGCAGTCAGAGCCTCCCGCCACGGCCACGCACAGACACGGCAGGAAGGGGGAGCCGGAGAGAAGCCGAGGCCACAAGGCAAATGAAGCAACGACAAGGACCAAGGCCACAAGGATCGGATGGGCGAAGCAGGTTTTCCAGGCAAGGACCCTTGCCAGGGCAGCCTCAGCGGCCCCGGCAAGACCCTTGCCGGGGCAGCCCGCCCACACCAGCAGAGCGAGCCACCCTTGAGCCCACCAATGCTCAGACAAATGCGTTGGGACAGGGCTCGGGAGGCACATCCGTGGTGGCATGCAGATCTTTGTGAAGACATAGAATGCTCAAGATCAAATGAGGATAAGAGGGCAACCATCCTCACCGAAGAAACCCACAAGACCCCCGGCAAGACCCTTGCCGGGGAGGCCAGCGCGCCACGGCAAGACCCTTGTCGGGCCACCCGGCAAGACCCTTGCCGGGGAGGTCAGCGTGCCACGGCAAGACCCTTGCTGGGCCACCCGGCAAGACCCTTGCCGGGCCACCAGACAAGGCCCTCGCCAAAGCACACCAACTGGGCCACTGCCAGGCCCGCACCAGATAAGTCTTCGCCGCCGTTCGCATGCAGCTGCCGACCCAACCAGCTGGGCAGGCACCTACGTGGCGGCATGCAATCCTTCGTGGAGGCTCCACCACCGCGCCACCTTAGCTGCCTGCCTGCCTGCATGGCACCGCATGCGTCGCTGGCCAGGGCGCGTGTCGAAGCAAGGAGGAGCAGCGACGAATGGGACGGGCCTCGCTCCCGTCCCCAATAAAGCGAAGGGACACCTAAGCCTCGCATTAAATGCGTCTTGTCCTGTAATACTAGCGATAGACTCACGACACTGTAGCACTTTCCACCTCATGTGTGCCACTGTGGCAGCCCCTTTCGCCTATAAAAGGAGGCCCATGGTGCATGGAGAGAGGATTCGGCTCTTTGGAACCTCGCAGCACCTGGAGCTAGTTCGAGAGCTCAAGAACACTAAATACATCCACCAAAGCAGGACTAGGGTTTTACGCATCCTTGCGGCCCGAACCTGGGTAAAATCCCTTTGTGTTGTCTGCTGGTCCCGCTCTTCTCACGATCCCCGCGCCCATAACCGTAGAAGGGATTCCAGTGATACCATAGGTGTCATTTCCCATCGACATCTTTGGGGCGCGGAATTGTGAGAATCTGGTCGGGCAGTCGACCTGGCTATTCTTTATCGCCCCGGCCCCTGCGGAGAAGGTGGCCAAGGAGGCGGCGCTCCCCATGGCGCGGGAGACACCGAGGCGACGACGAGAGAGCTAAGTCATGCTAAACTTTAAGTTCTTTTCTTTAAACATAAGTTTATTATCCTCGACGGTTCGTCCTATGTATGGAAAGCTTGTACGCAGAGGGGCCCTCCTGCGATCGGCAACGCCTTTGTTCTGTTTCGAGTCCGCTCAACAGTTCAAGCGGCCCCCTCGAGAGCGGCTGGGTAGCCTTTCGCCATCAGCAACGCTCTCGGTTCTGACTCGAGTTAAGCTCGACAGATCGAGCGACCACGCCAGGGGCGGTAAGGTGCTTTGCCCGGCGACAAGCACGCCCGGCGGGCTAATGAGGATCCGTCCTCAAAACGCCGCCCTGGGTTTACGTGCTGGCAAGCTTACCCAGTTGCCGTGGGGTGGACATACAAAGGAAAATCAGACAGGAAAATAACATGCATAAGTTTCAAGGGCATTACAAAGTTATATTACACAAATTGCCGCCGCGGTTCTAACTAAAGATAGCTTTGTCTTGGTCATTGAGGGAGTCCTGGATTAGGGGGTATCTGGACAGCCGAACTATATCCTTTGGCCGGATTGTTGGACTATGAAGATACAAGATTGAAGACTTCGTCCCGTGTCCGGATTGGACTCTCTTGGCATGGAAGGCAAGCTTGGCGATATGGATATGTAGATCTCCTTATGTTGTAACCGACTGTGTAACCCTAGCCCCCTCCGGTGTCTATATAAACCGGAGGGTTTAGTCCGTAGGACAACAACAATCATACCATAGGCTAGCTTCTAGGGTTTAGACTCTACGATCTCGTGGTAGATCAACTCTTGTAATACTCATATTCACCAAGATCAATCAAGCAGCAAGTAGGGTATTACCTCCATAGAGAGGGCCCGAACCTGGGTAAGCATTATGTCCCTTGCCTCCTCTTACCATCCGCCTAAGACGCACAGTTCGGGACCCCCTACCCGAGATCCGCCGGTTTTGACACCGACATTGGTGCATTCATTGAGAGTTCCACCGTGTCATCGCTGCAAGGTTTGATTGCCCCTTCGATCATCGACAATGATGCGGTCCAGGGTGAGGTTTTCCTCCCCGGACAGATCTTCGTGTTCGGCGGCTTCGCACTACGGGCCAACTCGTTTGGCCATGTAGAGCAGATCAAAAGCTACCCCCTAGCCATCAGGTCTGGTTTGGAAACTTGAATTACACCGCCGATATCCGCGGAGACTTGATCTTCGACGGGTTCGGGCCCATGCCAGGTGTGCTGCACGATACGACGAGCATGATATAACTCTGCCGTCGGACGGTGTTCGGGAGATCACGCCAACAACTACTCTGGCCTCTAGTCCGGAGCAGATCGCGCCATCCGAGGACAGGAGGATAGACTCCACCACGGAGGCCGCGCCCTCAGTGGCGATAGAGCCGAATACCGACCTTACCCCTCATGAGAGCCGTGTCGCCGAACTACTGGACTTGTCCTCGGCCACGGACTCCGTACCACCCGCGCCCATACCTATCGAATCCGATTGGGCACCGATCATGGAGTTCACCTCCGCAGACATCTTTCAGCACTCGCCCTTCGGCGACATACTGAACTCACTGAAATCCCTCTCCCTGTCCGGAGAACCTTGGCCGGACTATGTCTGGCTAGAGTGGGAAGCGGACGACGAATAAATTCAATCCCCACCCACACCCACTTAGTAGCCACTGTCGACGATTTAACCGACATGCTCGACTTCGACTCTGAAGACATTGATGGTATGGACACCGACGCCAGAGACGAACAGGATACAACCAAAGAAAATAATAACAAGGATGCAGCGAAAGATAGCTCCCACGACAAGCAATGAAAACAGCGCAGTAAGCGCCGCTCTAAATCCCGCCTTGGCAAAAACAGCGACAACAGCGCAACAAGAAGCTAAATAGACCCAGCGACAGAGCAGGGTAAGCCAGCGGACGATGAACAAAGTGCGGAGCCGCTGTCCGAGCACGGCTACGCCGAGTATCAAGACAACCAACCTGTCTCCGGTCAGGAGAAAAGTCCGGACGACGAAAAGTGCATCATCCTGGAAAGGCGGCTGGAGCAAGAAAGGCTTATGGCCACTGCGAGAAGTCTGAAGAAGCAGAAACAAAGGCTCAAGGACGCACAAAACACACTCAATAGTAGATGGAATAAAGTGCTCGACACGGCAGAAAAGTACGGTGGCAGTCGCCCCACGAAGAACTACCCAAAGCGGAAGCTGCTGTCGGAGTTCAATGATGAGGCCTTTGAATCCTCACAGCCAAAAACCAAAACCGACGATCGGTCGGATCGATGACCTCGTGGCCGTGATAGGGTGGCCAACGAGGCCGCACATAAGTCAGTACACGACCAACGCAAGGACCCGCATACGGGCCGGCGCAACCAGATCCATCTATGGATCAAGGAAACACGCTCCAGCACTCCGCCAACACCAAATACCACAACCGTCTGAATGCCATGGCACAGCCAAATACAGGGGTGCCGCACACCCCCTATGCTTCTCCGACGAGGTATTAGACCATGAATTTCTAGAAGGGTTCAAACCAGTTAACATAGAGGCATACGACGGGACCACAGACCCTGGGGTCTGGATCGAGTACTTCATCCTCCATATTCACATGGCTCATGGAGATGATCTCCACGCCATCAAATACTTACCCCTCAAGCTCAAAGGACCAGCTCGGCACTGGCTAAAAAGCCTCCCCGAAAAATCCATAGGAAGTTGGGAAGAGCTCGAGGACGCTTTCCGGATTAACTTTCAAGGGACTTATGTCCGACCCCCAGACGCTGATGATTTGAGTCATATAATTCAACAGCCCGGAGAGTCAGCCCGAAAGCTTTGGAACAGGTTTCTCACTAAGAAGAACCAAATTGTCGACTGTCTGGACGCTGAAGCCCTAGCAGCTTTCAAGCACCGCGTTCGAGACGAATGGCTTGCCAGACACCTTGGCCAGGAAAAGCCGAGAACAATGGCAGCCCTAACAAGCCTCATGACCCGCTTTTGCGCGGGCGAGGACAGCTGGTTAGCTCGCAGCAGCACCAGCGACCCAAGCACATCCAAGGTCTGGGACGGCAATGGAAAATCGCGACGCAGTAAAAACAAGCGCCGGAATAAAGAAGACGACCCAGACAACACGGCGGTAAACGCCGGATTTAGAGGCTCTCGACCGGGTCAACGGAAAAAGCCCTCTAAAGGCAACAAAGATGAACCAACCGGCCTAAACAAAATCCTAGATAAACTATGTCAGATCCACGGCAAGCCTGCAAATCATACCCACAGAGATTGCTGGGTCTTCAAGCAGGCTGGCAAACTAAACGCCGAACACAAGGGGGAGGACACTCCGAGCGAGGACGAGGATACGCCTCGCCAGCAAGACACCGGAGGACAGAAAAAATTCCCGCCAGAAGTCATAACAGTAAATGTCGTCCACGTGACAAAGTGGAGAGGCAAATGCACTCCGAAATACACGAGCCATAGAGCCCGTCACCCATGAGTCCAGCCACTGGTCGGCCTGCCCGGTCACTTTCGATCGCAGGGATCACCTAATAGGTATCCGGCAGGAAGGATCAACTGCCTTGGTGTTGGACCCAATAGTAAACGGATACCACCTTACACGAGTCCTTATGGACGGCGGCAGTAGTCTAAATCTGATATACCAGGACACTGTCCGCAAAATGGGGATAAACCCAACAAACATCAGCCACAGTAATACTACCTTCAAGGGAGTAATACCAGGCATAGAGGCTCACTGCACGAGCTCTCTATTGCTAGAGGTTGTGTTCGGCTCGTCCGACAACCTCCAGAGCAAAAGGTTAACCTTCGACATTGCTCCATTCCGAAGTGGCTATCAAGCACTACTCGGACGAGAGGCTTTCGCCCGTTTCAATGCAATACCGCATTACGCTTTACTCCAACTTAAAATGCCCGGTCCGCGCGGCACCATTACAGTACATGGAAATGTTGAGAGTTCGTTCCGAGCAGAAGAACAACGGCTGCTTTAACAGCCGAACACTAGACGGCCTCATCACCAGAGACGAGGACCGGTCGTTAGGACCGCGGACACGGTTAGACGAGTCCGACCAATCATTGATAGATATTGGTTCGATGGTTACACCCGTATAGATGGTACCAGGGGCTTCGCCGCAATAATTCAGCTCATCTTTACCCATCTCGAATTTTTCATGGTTTATTTATAATAACCAAATTTTTGCACAACAACTTTTCACTAAGCACCTCTCTTTACAGATGGCGATCGTGCTACACCCGGCCCAGGATACGGCTGCAACAGAGACACAGGCGCAGACGTGCAGCAGGGATCCGTACAAAGGTTTCTCTTTAGATTAAGACCCTGCGTAAACCATTTTTTACTGTCTTTCGTTATTCACATCCTCTGGATTCTCAATACAATCGAGAAGGATGCTGACGTCTTGGCATGTGGCCATGTTAGAATATTGCTCGTACCTGGACAATATGGGTTCATTATCCAAGGGCATCACCTAAGCCCAGTATATGTTTCAAAGACCGAACACCTTAGGGAGTGTTCGGCGTCGCGAGTTAGGCCTTATATGCATCAGCTCCGAATCATGTCTTTGGTCAAATGTTGGGTTTGCCCGGCTCCGTGTTTTGCTACCTTCGTTCCACTTTATCGGCTAAGGTGGCACCGGAGAACTCTGCGATTGTGCCACAGCTAGCCCGGACGAGCACCTCGGTGAAAGCGGAAAACTGATTGTCATGATAAAGCGAGAGACTGGTCAACCACTCGATGACTTATCGGAATCTTGAGATTCCTCCGCATTAACGAAGGGCCGTTTCGGCCAGGCATGACCGCGCCCCGTATTCGGATGAGCGCGGAGCCACCAGGGGCTATATAGTAGCCCCACTGTCAAACTCCTATGGCTAAGTGAAAGTGTTAAAGCAATATAGTCCAATTTCCTAGTTCGCTGCGCTATCACCTCCTTAATGGAACAAGACGTTGGATCAAGTGTGAACATGCGTCTTCTGCGAACACCCCCGCATTGTATGCGTGGGGGCTGAAGCCGACGACTGCAAACTTTCAGGTTATATAAGCATATACATAAACGTCCGCACAAGAGGCATCATAGCACTTTTAGGAAAAAGTATAAAAATAGCCTTTATATAATTTCGTAAAACATTGTTTTTCAATGGGAATACATGTCATTCGAACATAATATTCTTGAGCACTGCGCTTCTATTGAGCAGCGCCTTCAAGGAGCTCATCAAAGTAGTGTTTCGGCAGCTACTCGGCTAATTGCGAACTAGGGGCTGCAATTGCGGTGGCTTCCATCTCGCCAAAGTGTGTTTGACACGGGCAAGCGCCATCCGCGCACCCTCAATGCACGCCGACCACTTCATAGCATCGTTGCGTGGCACAGCACCAAGGAACCACTGCACCAAGCTGAAGTAACTGTTCGGCCTTGGCTCTGCCGGCCACAGGTGATCCACAACAGACCTCATGGCGAGTCCGGACAACCTATGGAGCTCGGCCCATTCGGCCATTCGCTCATTCAGAGGAAGCGTTTGCGCTGGACCATTAAATTGCGACCAGAACAGCTTCTCCACTTCATGATCTCTTTTATCCTTGAAGAACTCGACCGCATCAGCGGCTTTTCGCTGCCAAATCCATATAAGGCGTCACGCAGAACTCCACACCGGTCGAGGAGCATACTTAGGATCTACGAACTTCATCCGCAGCATAAAGGGCTTCCCGGCCGTGATATCCCGGCGTGGCGCAGCTCCTCCTTCATCGCTCTAATTGTAGGCGGGATTCCTTAGCTGCTACCATGGCCTTCTCAGCTCCGCAGCCTTCGCTCGGCTTTCCTTCGCAAGAAGCAGGTATCGGTCGGCGGCATCACTTAACTCAGCGGCCATCTTGGCCATCTTCTCCTTACTTTGGCAATGGGCAGCTTGTTCGGCCCTCGGCTCTTCGGCCGCCTTTAGAGCAGCCGCATCACTTTTTCTGGCTTGCTTTTTAGCTCGGGCAAGTTCCCGAAGGGTCTCCACCGACGCAGCTCCATCTGCATTTCACAACATGTTCAAGATACTGGCATTACGCTCATCTTACCATATGCTGAAATCCGGAGAAATTACATACCCTGCACCTCGTCAAGCCGCTTGTTGACAAGCATGATGTCGGCATCTGCCGCATCAAGTCGTCGCGTTAGCTCGGCAACCTCATAAGTCCGGCTAGCCACCGGACCTCCTGCCACCTGCATATGAAGATGCCTGGATTATTACCTGCGACTATGATCCTCTGTTACTGCCATTTCCGACGGTAACCAGAGTCTCAGGGGCTACTATCTACACAGGGCATGTTTTAAACATGTGCGGTACTGTTAAAAATACACGTCACTTTGCATACCTCAAAACCTTTCAGCAGACTCATAAAGGCTTCATGCAACCCGCTTTCTGCGGATGAGACCCTCTCAACCACCGCACCCATTTGTGCACAGTGCGCTTCTGAAATAGCCGCCTGCTCTAGCAGATCCTTCAGTGTATCCGACTGCATGACAGGCGGAGCCGGACCCTTCCGGTTGCTCTCTCCAAGAGCCGGAGACTGAGGACTTCGGGTGGCCAGAGAATCACCCTCTCGCCTTGCCGGATCGGGAGGAGCTCTCCAAGACGACACCTCGGGGTCGCCCGCCTCGTAAGGCAGGATGGTGTGGGGAGGCGTTTCACTCCCCATCATCTCCGGAGGAAGATCCCCCGAAGACGAACTCTGCCGAGAAGGGTCACGATCCGGACTACAAGAAGGATGTTTCGGTTATTCTCCTCAGAAGTAAAGGAGGATGTTTTTTTTACTATTAGACCCTTTCTTTCACTTACAGCTCGATGGAGGGCTGATCCCCTTGCGGGCACTGTACGGCCGGGATATCTCCTGGGCCAGGATCCTCTGGCGAAGATTTCTTCCCCCATTTAGAGACTATTTTCTCTGGGCCTTCAGAGGCGGTCCTTTTCCTTCCTTGGGGAGAGGGAGCTTTGGCTTCTTCTCCCCGGTTGTCCGCGTTCGCGGAGGCATCAACCTCTTTCTTCCCACCTTTATCCTCCCCTGAGGGCGCTTGGTAGGGCGCAAGCTCCAACATCCGGACTAGTATTGGATCCGGTGAGACCTCGGGGAGTGGGGCCGGACACCTGATCATCTTCGCCTTTGTTATCCTGTCCTGGTCAAAGAGCGACTTTTCAGAATGATGTCATGATGAATAGAAATACAACGTGTTCGACCATAGGGCGACTTACTTGGGTATCTGGACGATTGCAGCTCAGACCCGCGTCCTCGGTGGAATCCGGACACACTGCTTGTGGTCAGAAGTACAATTTGTACATCTCCTCAGGCGTCATGCCGAGGAAGTGCCGAATAGCTCGCGGTCCCTCCAGATTGAATTCCCACAGACGGAGGGGACGACGTTTACAGGGCAGGGTTTGGCGAAGTAACATTACTTGCGTTACTGTGACCAGATCAATATCTCTTTCGAGAAGATCCCGGATGCGACCCTGCAGTATGGGCACGTCCTTCACTGGCCCCCAGTTTAGCCCTTGTTGATCCATGGCGTTAGTCGTGGAGGGTGACTTCGGCGAAGGCAGGTGGGGCCACCCATTTGGTACCCACAGGAGATGTGACATAAAACCATTCTTGTTGCCATAAGCGGACACCTCCTAGAAAGAACCCTCGGGCCATGGGGCACCAGCGCTTTTGCTTATTACGTCACCTCCACATTGTGCATACCTCCCCTCGATTGTCTTCGGCTCCACTTGGAAGGTCTTGAGCCACAGGCGAAGTGAGGGTGATCGGAGAAAAGCTTCGCTGCAGCGATAAAAGGCGAGATGTGGAGAATAGAATCCGGAGATAAATCATGGAAGTCCAGCCCGTAATAGAACATGAGCCCCCTCACGAAGGGTCGAGCCGAGCCTAGCCCTCGAAGGAAGTGAGATATGAATACTACGCTCTCGCCGGGTTTGGGAGTAGGTATGACCTGCCCTTGAGCAAGCAGCGGTCATAATCTCGCCGGTCAAGAACCTGGCCTCTCTTAACTTTTTGCGTCTTCCTCCGTGGACGGAGGAGGGCATCCACCGACCTTGAGGTTGGATCCGGACAAGGCTGAAGGTCAGGCGCTGACTGAGCTTTGGGTGTTGGAGCTCGGCGGGGAGGATTCGATTTAGTTCGAGGAATAAAAAGGATAGGCCTTGGTCTCTTTATAAAGAGGGTGAATACCAGGCATCCTCCTCGTGACCATTTGGGACTTGCCTATAATCTAGGAGTCATACCAACAGGCACGATTGGGTTACCCACGCCCGTATTGATGAGGATCCCGTGATAAGGGGACACGATCTCCGCTTTGACAAGACGTGCCAAGGAAACCGCCTTGCATATGCGCCAATGCTGGTCGAAAAACACGGTTCGATGATAACAGGGCCATGGCATGATGTCATGGTGTCAAATACGTCAGCAGGTTGGATTTATGAATATTATTCTCTCTACGGTGGAATGTGGAACTTGTTTTGCAGAGCCGGACATTATCCTTATGTTCAAGATCTTCTATGGAGTATTCGGAGGAGGAATCCGCCTTGCAATGCCGAAAACAGTCTGCGTGCCGGACTCATCGTCATTGAAGCCTGGTTCAGGGGCTACTGAGGGAGTCCTGGATTAGGAGGTATCCGGACAGCCGGACTATATCCTTTGGCCGGACTGTTGGAGAATGAAGATACACGATTGAAGACTTCGTCACATGTCCGGATGGGACTCTCTTGGCGTGGAAGGCAAGCTTGGCGATACAGATATGTAGATCTCCTTCTGTTGTAACCAACTCTGTGTAACCCTAGCCCCCTCTAGTGTCTATATAAACTGGAGGGTTTAGTCCGTAGGACAACAACAATCATACCATAGGCTAGCTTCTAGGGTTTAGCCTCTACGATCTCGTGGTAGATCAACTCTTGTAATACTCACATTCATCAAGATCAATCAAGCAGGAAGTAGGGTATTACCTCCATAGAGAGGGCTCGAACCTGGGTAAACATTGTGTCCCTTGCCTCCTGTTACCATCCGCCTTAGGCGCACAGTTGGGACCCCCTACCCAAGATCCGCGGTTTGACACGCAGGTCATGAACCCTTGGCGCGACAGAGAGCAGGATGCCTAGTCCGGCGCTGGCCCTCAACCCTCTTGATTTGTCGATGCGGCTGAGGATAGGTTGGATACACTCATTGAGCGCCGCGATGTCGGCATCCTCCGGCAAGCTCTTCAGCACCGCTCCGAAGTCGAGGTGTGGGTGCCAGTGCGCAATCTTGGTGAGCACCCTGGTCATGGTCCCTCAGCAGAGTATCCGGGATTCCTCGGCCAGGGAGGCCGCCCGGTTGGAGTGAAGCCGCTTCAGGGCGTCGACAACTTTCTCAAAGTATATGGTCAGGTTGGCGTTGGGTCTCACGCTCGCCTCTGGGGCATATCCCATCTCCGGCATCCCCATGATGCCCAGTTGATCGGCTGCCGAGTTTGCAACGGCGGCAAGGCGCCCGAGCCAGTGTTTCTCGCCCGCCTTGTAGTCCTTGAGGTTGGCGGTCTCGTTCTTCAGCAGCTGCCTCTCTGTCTCCAGCTCCTTGTCCAGGATGCCCTCCCGGGTCATGGCCCCCGACAGCGTCTCCTCGAGCTCTCCCAGCTTCAGCTTGAGATCTGCGATGGAGGCATTCGCCTCGGAGAGCTCTCCGGACCTGCTGATGATCTCACCCTGCGCCACCGTCAGAGCACCATTGAGCGTGTGCTTCTCCTGGGCCAGCTTCAGAGCTTGCTGCTCCAGCTCCTTCACCTTGCCGGCATGGGCCTGAGCCAGGGCGTTGAGTGCCTCCTGATGCCTCCGCTCCAGCTCTTGGGTCCGCTGCAGGACGACCTTGTAACGCCCCGGATTCGATGCGCCAGGTGTCTTCTAGTTATTCGTCGTTGTTGCCATGTCATGTGCTTGCGTGTTGCACTTTGCCATGTCATCATCTGCATTTCATATCATGTCATCTTGTGCATTTCATTTTGCATACATGTTCGTCTCATGCATCCGAGCATTTTCCCCGTTGTCCGTTTTGCGATCCGGCACTCCTATGTCTCCCGGCACCCCATTTTACCTCTTTTCGTGTGCGGGTGTTAAACGGTCTCGGAATGGACCGAGGTTTGTCAAGCGGCCTTGGTATAGCACCGGTAGACCGCCTGTCAAGTTTCGGATCATTTGGAGGTCGTTTGGTACTCAACAGTTAACGGGTAACCGCAAAGGCCTCTTTGTGTGCAGCCCAACACCCCTTCAAACTGGCCCAAAACCCAGCAAACTCCTCTCCATGCTCTCGGTCGTTCGATCACGATCGCGTGGCGAAAACCGCACCTCATTTGGACTCTCCTAGCTCCTCTACCTATAAATATGCCTCTCTCCCGAAATTCACGGATGAATTCTCCCCGAAACCCTAAATGCCCCTCTCCGCGCGGACGTGTCCGTCCGGACAGACGGAATCGCGCCGCCGCCGCGCCAATGTCGGGGGCTGCCACGTGGCGCGCGCCGCCCCCAGCGCCGCCCAGCCGCCCGGGCCCGTGGCGCCCCAGCAACCCGCCTCCGCCCCGCCAGGCGCCCGCCACCAGCGGCCGCGCCGCCCGCCGCCGCCGCCGGCGGCGCTTCGCCGCCGCGCCGCCGCCGCCCGCCGCCCGCGGCGCCCGCATGATCGCCGCCCGCCAGCGCACCAGCGCCTCGCCGCCGCCCGCCCGCCCGCCCGCCGTCCGAGGCAGCTGCCTCCTCCTTCCTCGTCGCCGCCGCGCCTCCCGCCCTGGCCCGGCCGCCCGCCGCCCGGCGCCTCCGGCAGCGCCCTGCGCCGCCGCCGCCTGGAGCTCCGGCCCGGCCGGATCTGCCCCCACCGCGCCCCGCGCCGCTCCGGCCCCGTCGGCCAGCGCCGTGGCCGGAGGAGCCCCGGATCCGCCTCCCCCCGGCTTCCTCAACCTCAGCTCCGGCGACCCCGATCCGGCGATCCTCGTAATCCGTGCCGGTTGACTTTTTCCCCTTCCAAGTCCCAGATTTCATGATATTTTGTTGCATTTTCGTTGCATCATAACTCTGTCATCGTTGCTCCGTTTTGTGCGTATAATATATCAAAATGTTCGCCTCGATGAGTAGATCATTTCATCTCATTGCATCATTTTCATTTGAGCTCATATTGATGCCCGAAATGCTGTTGGAAGAGTGCTATGTGATGTTAGTTTCTGATTTTTATCAGAACATGCACTTTTGTCATTTTTGCCATGATTGATGTGTGCATCCTATGATCTTGAGTCCTACATGTGTTTTGTAATATGCCATGCCATCTTTCCAGGGGTATATGCCATGTATTTTTGTGATCTATGTGGTGACTAGCACAAGCATGCAAAGTAGATGTCCTGATGTTGCTGATTTCAGCCCTGTTTTGCTGATATTTTGATGCCATGTTAACTTGATGCTACAGAGAGTTCCATGCATATTTTGAGATACTTCAGTAAGGATGCTTTGTAAAACATGTCTTGCTCTATCCATCCATTCCCTTGTTTGCAATTATGGAGTGCCATAGCTTGAGTCAATCGAGCTCTACTTTTGCTATAAAATGTTCCTGGCAGATTGTTTACATGTTATTCAATTTTGCCAAGGTTTCTGTGGTTGATCCTTGCATGCTATGAGGTTGTTCTTGCCATGTATAGCTTCTATGCCATGTCTTCTTACTGATGGTTGCCTTTCCATGCCATGTAATGCTCTGTAGTGAGTGGTTCAAGCTCACCAACATGCCAACATATCGTTGTTCCTGCCATGTTTAAATCTGTAATATAACTTGCCATGTTTACATGGGTGCCATCATATTTTCTGATCCTTTTTGGCTTATGGTCAGTAAAGGACTTTTGTAATATGCTTTGAGTAGATTCATGCCATGCCTTTGTTTGCCATGATAAGTTCCTGTAGCATGTTGTTTGATAGCTCTAAACATTGCAACTTTGATGTTATTTACGCCAATGCACAAACTGTTATTATTTGCAATCTTGCCATGTCATTTTGAGCATGTTCTAGTGATTTCTGGAGATAGCTCAGTGTTCATGTTTTGTAATGCTTTACCTGTACATCCTGCCCATGCCTTTTGTTTTCATATTGAGGTCCTGTAGCATGTTGTTTTGATGCTTGCAATATGCCTAGTCGCTGTTTTGGACAGATTGTTGCTATAACTTGTATTGTGTGTATGTGTTGAACCGTCGCTCCGTTTTGAGCGTGCTCTATATGAAACTTGCTTGATTTTGCATGTAGTTTCATATTATCATGTTGCATCCTTGTTTTGAGGTGTTTGCTTGATGTTTGTATGCATTTTGCATCAATGCCATGCTTAACTTGTTTTGCTCATATCTTCTAGGCCGTAGCTCCGAATTAAATGAACTTTATATGTAACTTGACTAGAATTTCGTGTAGATCATCATGGTGCATCTTAACTTGCTGTTTAACAACTTTAACATAAGGTTTATTCAGATCTGGACCAATTTCGAAATTTGCATATGAGGACTTACGGAATTGTTATATGTTGTTCGGCCTCATTTAAACTTGCTTTGATGTGTTGCTCTTGTTTGCATCATCTCTTGCCATGAGTAGCCTCATCTAGATTTGTCATGCATCATGTTTGTTGTGCATCATGTCTTGTTCATGTGTGGTGTGTTTACTATGTTGTGTGCTTCTTCTTGTTAGTTCCTGTTTCGTTGCGATCGTGAGGATTCGTTCGTCTTCGCTTGGTTCGGCTTCATCCGTTCATCTTCTTCATGGACTCGTTCTTCTTCCTTGCGGGATTTCAGGCAAGATGACCGCTACCCTGGATCTCACTACTATCATTGCTATGCTAGTTGCTTCGTTCTATCGCTATGCTGCGCTACCTATTACCTGTTTATCAAGCCATCCCAAATTGCCATGTCAGCCTCTAACCTTTTGCACCCTTCCTAGCAAACCGTTGTTTGGCTATGTCACCGCTTTGCTCAGCCCCTCTTATAGCGTTGTTAGTTGCAGGTGAAGATGAAGTTTGTTCCTTGTTGGAACATGGAGATGTTGTTCCTTGTTGGAACATGTTTACTTGTTGGGATATCACAATATATCTTTTTTAATTAATGCATCTATATATTTGGTAAAGGGTGGAAGGCTCGGCCTTATGCCTGGTGTTTTGTTCCACTCTTGCCGCCCTAGTTTCCGTCATATCGGTATTATATTCCCGGATTTTGCATCCCTAACGCGGTCGGGTGATTTATGGGACCCCCTTGACAGTTCGCTTTGAATAAGACTTTTCCAGCAAGGCCCAACATTGGTTTTACCATTTGCCTCACCTATGCCCTTTTTCCCTTGGGTTTCGGAGCCCGAGGGTCATCTTTATTTTAGCCCCGGGCCAGTTCTCCTTCGAGTGCTGGTCCAAACCGAAGCGATGTCCGGCGCCCCTCGGGCAATCAGGGTTTATGCCAACCCGACGTCGGCTCATCCGGTGTGCCACGAGACCGAGATATGTGCAGCTCCTATCAGGATTTGTCGGCACATCCGGGCGGCTTTGCTGGTCTTGTTTTATTCTTGTCGAAATGTCTTGTAGCCGGATTCGAGACTGATCGGGTCTTCCCGGGAGAAGAATATCCTTCGTTGATCGCGAGAGCTTATCATGGGCTAAGTTGGGACACCCTGCAGGGTTTGAACTTTCGAAAGCCGTGCCCGCGGTTATGTGGCAGATGGGAATTTGTTAATGTCCGGTTGTAGAAAACCGAAGTTGATCTTAATTAAAATACACCAACCGTGTGCGTAACTCGTGAGTGTCTCTTTTGGGGTTGATCGAGAGGAGAACACGGTTTCTTGGGTTATGTCGGCGTAGGTAGGAGTTCAGGATCACTTCTTGATCATTACTAGTTGACGACCGTTCCTTTGTTTCTCTTCTCGCTCTCATTTGCGTATGTTAGCCACCATATATGCTTAGTCGCTGCTGCAGCCTCACCACTTTACCCCTTCCTTTCCCTTTAAGCTTTGCTAGTCTTGATACCCATGGTAATGGGATTGCTGAGTCCTCGTGGCTCACAAATTACTACACCACCAGTTGCAGGTACAGGTTTGCGATGATCATGCCGTGAGAGCGATGTTTGCTTGTGTTGGAGTTCTTCTTCTGCTTCTTCTTCGATCAGGGGATAGGTTCCAGGTCGGCAGCCTGGGCTAGCAGGGTGGATGTCGTTTGGGCTTCTGTTTATGTTTCATCCATAGTCGGATGTAGTTCTTGTATATGATATTGATGTATTCTTGTAGCATTTGTGCCTTATGTATGTATCCCCATCTTTTATGTAATGTTGATGTAATGATATCCACCTTGCAAAAGCGTTTCAATATGCGGGTCTATCCTTGGTGGGACCGTCGAGTTCCTTTTGGATAGGGTCGCATATTGGGCGTGACAGACCTTGTCCACCTCTTCGTCCTTGCCGCGAAGCGTGGCGGCAAGTGTCTCCTCGCGCTCGGCAAGGTCCTCCTCCACAGGGCTTCAGGCGGCCTCGTCTTTGGGACCGGACGGCCCGGCTTCATCGGCCAGCCTCTTCGCCGTCTCACAGGCCTTCTCGATGTCGGCCAGCTTCATGGCGAGCTCCACCTCATGGTTGGTCAGCTCACCCCGGGCGGCCTTCAGCTCGTCCTGAGCCTGGCGGACCCAGTCCTGTGCCTCGGCGACGCGCCCCCGAAGTCCTCCTCCATCCTCTCCACCACTGCCGTTCTGGACTTGACCTTGTCCAAGCGAGCACGGTGGAGCGCCTGGAACTTCCGGAAGCTGGCGTCCATGGCCTGGAGCAGCTGATCCTCCTGGGAGCCAGCGCCGCCAACACCCGGCTCGTCAACAACCTCAAGCCCGGCGGTGGCAAGCGCCTCCTCGTCGAACGCCTCTCCTTCAAAGGGAGCCCTGGCGCTTGATGCACCAAGGAGATGGACGAAGAGGTCGTCGCTGACCCTCAGGTACCTGCCAGAGCCCGAGGTAGCAGAGTAGGAGGGCAGGTCGTCAAACGCCTCTCCTCGGCAGTGGCCTTGTCGGCTCCCTCGGCAGGCCCCTTGCTGGGCTCCTCGGCAGGCCCCTTGGCGGCATCCTCGGCGGCGCCCCTGGCTCCCTCTTTAGCAGCGATCTTCTCCACCTCCGCCGCGGCATCCGCGTCGACGTTCCTGATGGTGGCGTCGACGTCCTCTGAGGAGAAGTCTGGACGCCATGAAAGAGATAGGGTGGAGCCAAGGTCGAAAGTCAATAAGGGAAAAAGAAGAATGCAAGTGGAGGTGGAGAGTGTCGGTGTCAAAACCGGCGGATCTCGGGTAGGGGGTCCCGAACTGTGCGTCTAGGCGGATGGTAACAGGAGACAAGGGACACAATGTTTTTACCCAGGTTCGGGCCCTCTCGATGGACGTAATACCCTACTCCTGCTTGATTAATATTGATGATATGGGTAGTACAAGAGTAGATCTACCACGAGATCAATGAGGCTAAACCCTAGAAGCTAGCCTATGGTATGATTGTTGTTCTCTGTATCGACTAGCCTGGCCTCGGTTTATATAATGCACCAGAGGCCTAGGATAACAAGAGTCCTAGCCGAATACGCCGGTGGGGGAGGAGTCCTTGTCTTGATCGCCAAGTCTTGTGGAATCTTCTTTGTATCGACAACTGTCCGGACTGGCCCATGAGTATCTGCCATGGGGATCCTCGGCCCAATCAAGCGATCGGGAGACAACATGGTGAGTACCCCTAGTCCAGGACACCGTCGATAGCCCCTGAACCGGTCTTCAAATTCGGGCGCTCCTCGATTCTTCCGAACTGTTCTTCATCTTGGTTGCGGTCTTGAAAACTGGTTCAACAAATCTTCTCATCTTGATCTTGAGGATCGCGAAATGCATTCGACTAGTTTACGTCGGGTATCCGAGAGCCCTTTAAGTTTCCGGCTTTTATCAATGCCTTGTTATTTTTATGCCACACCTCGGGTTTGAAGTTGTTCCCGGCGGCAGCGTCCTCTTGCGTCAAGCTCCAACGCGGACTGCATTCGAGGTATCTTTGCAGCGAGCACCAACCTCGGACTGCCTCCCGGCTTTATCGCGGACTATGCATCCGAGTTCCAACGCCGGACTGCTTCCAGCTCAACGCGGACTATGTATCCAAGCTCCAACGCCAGACTGTATCCGAGGTGTAAGTAAATCACCTTGGTTCAAAGAAGTTTGAAGGAGTTTAGCGAGCTTAATGCCGAAATGCCCTCTATGGAGCCAGCCACTAGCGTCCGAGCTTTATGCGGACTGCTTCGAGGTGGTGCACCACCCCGAATGTGGGCGATTTTGTCAATATTTTGATTGGTGCAATTTATTCTCTGCCGAGAAACATAGCGATAGCCCTCAAGGTGGGTATCGTTCTAAAACCGAGATGCACATGAAGGATGACATAAGACCGCTGATCCCGTAGCTCTTTGAGACTCGGGTTGATTTGCAAAATCGGTCGAGGATCAAGTCCTAACTTCGGCAGAATACTTCGAGACACAAAAGTGGCGTGCTCAGTCCTCAAGACTCAAGTTGGGTGCGGCCGACCAACACGAGGATCAAAATCTCCTCGGAGACTGTATTGCACTTAAAATTTTACGCATTGAGCAGCAATGCGGTAGCCCCGAGACTTTGGTCGGGTGGCGACACCAGATCGAGGATCGATGTGCCCTTTAATATTTGTAAATAATAAGCCCGAAGCCCAGTAGCCCCGAGCCTTAATGCGGCACGGGTGGCGAATTAAGATTGATATCTGTAGTAAAATCACAAATTATGTGTAATGACTCTATGTATCCAAGTACTTTACGTCATTAATGCTCGGATCCGCATTGTACAAAACTTTGTTGACCGACCATCGGCTTCCACCTCCTCGGCCAATAGCCGAGGAGTGTTTGTCCTACTTTATAAAGCCTTTATGAGGGCAAAGATTTACGACAAACAAGGCAATCTGGCCATACGGTTTTATAAACAAAGGTACACAGAGAGATATGTTATATTACTGTTTAATAGAAGAAATGTCTTCCAAAGAAAATAGTCCCGCTATCGGTTCCTTTCTTTGGGTTGTCATGCTAAGCATGATCATGAAACCTCAGCTCCAATGTAAGAGCAAAATATTGAGGATTTAGTTTGGGTGTCCCGCTACTAGCCCCCGGTAGTGTTCAGCGACAGTCGAGGTCAAGCCGGAAACACTCGGCCAATTTCATGAATGGCCCGTCATTTAATATAGTCATCGGATCGCTGACCAGTTTACACCTATTGTAACAGTCAGTTTTCGGCTTTCTCCACTGAGGTGCTTGACCATGCAAGCTGGAAGCACAATCACAGTGGTTCTCCCTTTGCACACCTAGCCGAACAAAGCGGAACGTAGGAGGCAAGCGCGGGAACCGGGCAACCCAACTATTAACCGAAGACACAATTCGAAACTTATGCATATATAGCAATATCCAAGAATGTTTTTGCCGAATCTCTAAAGGTGTCGGCGTTGCACTGCGAGACTTGTGCTGAAAACAAACAAAGAGTTTAAAAGTGCCAAAAGCTTGGAAAACCAAAAAACGTGAGTAAAAACATGACGTCCGAACAAGATCAAGTGTTCGATGCCAATCCGAAAATTGGACTTTAGAAAAAAAGTGCTTCTGCCGTGCTTTAACATGACACATCCTATCTCAAGACTTCAAGCGGGTCAGCCTACGGCTTCAGTCTCCCATCCCGAAGGCGGAGTACTTCTCATTAGGCCAGTTTAGAAAACTAAACTCTAGTGGTTTTGAGAGAGAAATTAGGCTCCCTGGCTAGTGAGCGCACACTCGTGTCGAAAACAGGAGTGATAAATAATAAACACTTTGCAATGACTAAGAAGAAAAACACTTAGTATAAAACGGCTCAAATAAACATAAGAGCCCCCAAGTGACTTGGGTAAAAGTTGACTATATAATGTAAGGTGACATGTAAAATGCCTTCTAGCGGATTGTAGATCGTTTGTCGTAGCGGACCTTTTAAGCTTCAACCTCTGGACCCAATAGTCGGAGTGTGTCGAATACCCTCAGGATTATAAAAACCAGGGCATGCGTGGAGACCAGGCGTAGGGGTCATTAGTGCTTTATCAGACAAGAGCCCAACTAGTTATGTTATATTACATGGTTAGTAAGAAACATCTTCCGGGGAGAATAGTTCCGTTAGGGTTCCTTTCCACGGGAGGCATGCCCTAAAGTGCATGTCGGACTGCGAAAAGAGCAGAAAAACATCTGGGGGCAGGTAAATGAATAGGTAAGAAATCATCTTTTAGTTCACCGACCGAGTATTCCCTTAAAACGCTAGCTTTCGGCTTCACCCAGTCGAGGTACACATCCGGTGACCAGCAAGTAACAATCGCAGAGGTGCTCCTTTACCACCTAGCGAACAATCGGGAGCGTGAGGGGTAAGCACAGAGCCGAGCAACCCAGCTTGGCCAAAACTTAAGTCATATCGATGCATATAATGGTGAATAAAAGGTACATGCGGAAGTGTGACACATGTGTTGGGCATAAAGCCCATATTAATAAGCTTCATTAAAGAAGCCCCGAGTATAATGAGCGGGTAGCGCGTCAAGTGTGTGCAAACAAAGTTTGGACAAGGAAAATTTTACAAGCAACTTTTTCCAAAAAGTATAATGCTTGGTCGAGCGAACACAAGTTAAAATTTAAAACTTTGAGCATGAAGGCAACTTAGCTAGTTAATGTGTTCGGTATTGACGACGCAGTCCGGCGTGATCGGGACAAGGTTCCATCCCCAAGCCGATCCCGAGGTGGCGGAGCAAAGAGCTCGGCACTCTGAGGTGGTGACATAGCACGGTCAATGCATGATGGCAGAGTGACACGAAGTCCCTGCATGGGGTAATGAAGTGTTGATGAAGCCCCGTCCAGCCGAGTGGCGCTAAAGGATATAGTCCGGTGGATCATTTTCCTGTGCACAAAAAATAGTGCAGACCGGGGATAATAGTAATAATAAGAATTAAAAAAAATGTTGCATAATAAATAATTTATGCAAAGTGAGTAATAAAAGAAATATGGCCTGGCGCCGAAGTCAATGCCGATGCAAGTCGTCGGCGTAATGCAATGAAGGCATGGCAAGGCCTGAATTTACAGGTCGGTTCGAGTTCCGGATGCTGCGTTCGCCGGACTATGTACGGAAACTGACCGAACCATCATGCGACCGTCGATTATGTGGCCACCACTTGATAGACCTGTGTACATGTGATGGACAAACCAGAGTAATAATTCCTTGGGAGAAATGAACCCAAACAAGCAAAAAATACTGGGATTAATAGCACCTGGTTTATTTGTTGTAGCAATCCGAAGGGAGGTGATTCCCAAAATTGGGACTCGATCCGTGCACCCATTGCCTGGTCGGCTAGTGACGCCGAAGTGTCCGGAGTAGGTTGATGAAGAGATGGCGAAGCCCCCAGTTCGGCCGAGATGTCGAAGTAGGTCGGCGTGATGGACACCAGCTTGAAGAAGCAATAGTGTGGCCCTGCCAATGCAGGTCGTGACGTGGTCGATGCCGGCTTTATGAAGCGACCGTGCAGCGATGTCGGTATGCCCACTCCGTGTAATCCGTTTGGCGGCGATGTTGGTGATGATTTACCCTTCGCAATGCCGGACTCTTGTTCGGCTTGCCGAGATGATGATCCGAAGAAGTTGAGCTCGGCTCAACAAAGTGAGCGATGTCTACGTGGTCGGCGGCCGTGGAGCAATATTGCGGACTGGTTTGACACCAGCACGATGTTGAAGATCATGTTCAAAAGATCTTAAAGTTAGTGGGATGTGTTCGGAAACAGAACACAATACCCCATACAAAACTTCCTTCAAAAAGGATGTCCGAAATCACGTTCATAAAAAAGACGAACTCGGGTCGGATTTGTTTTCGCGCAGGAAACAGATCCGAAAAGTGATGCACTAATCGGAAGGTTCCCGGAGTTTGGACGGTCGGATCGAGCTGAAATTTTAAGGGGTGGTAGATATAGGAATTCCGCAGCCGATCAACCGTTGGATCTTCCAAAGGAAGTCCGAGCTAGAAGCTGGACACCACGCCCTAAACTCGTTCGGATTCTCGTCCAGATTCAATGCGGCTCCGGTATATCGGAGATTGCCAGAGATTCCTCCATCCGAACTCGACGAAATTTTCCAGGGTTGTTGTGGACTCAATTCCGCACAATTCCACCAAAGCAATCGTTAAAACGACGCTTGAGGAGGCGGTGGCGGCGGACACAAGTCCGCTGTCTAGAAAAATAGTACGGTCGCCCGAGGGCAATGTTGACGTTGAGCCCCCGGGCTCCCTGGATGATTCCTCCATGATCTTGATAGAGATCGGAGTTGATGTTGATGAAGGCCCTCATCCGAACATGACGATCGGAGGTAGGGCGCAGCCCTTGGTCGAACCAAGGTGACCAGTTGAGCTGGTGACGAAGATGCCTAAGTCGCAGTTGATCTGCAGGCGAGTCATCGACCTTTTGCCGAACACACAGCGGAACTCTCAATGAAAGCACCAATGTCGGTGTTAAAACTGGCGGATCTCGGGTAGTGGGTCCCGAACTGTGCGTCTAGGCGGATGGTAACAGGAGACAAGGGACACGATGTTTTTACCCAGGTTCGGGCCCTCTCGATGGAGGTAATACCCTACTCCTGCTTGATTAATATTGATGATATGGGTAGTACAAGAGTAGATCTACCACGAGATCAAGGAGGCTAAACCCTAGAAGCTAGCCTATGGTATGATTGTTGTTCTCTGTATCGACTAGCCTAGCCTCGGTTTGTATAATGCACCAGAGGCCTAGGTTAACAAGAGTCCTAGCCGAATACGCCAGTGGGGGAGGAGTCCTTGTCTTGATCGCCAAGTCTTGTGGAATCTTCCTTGTATGCGGCAACTGTCCGGACTGGCCCATGAGTATACGGCCATGGGGATCCTCGGCCCAATCTAACTGATCGGGAGACGACGTGGTGAGTACCCCCTAGTCCAGGACACCGTCAGAGAGCGAGTGGTTTACCCATGCCGGGCCGAGAGGCGGAAGCCCCTTTTCTGCCAAGGTCTGGCGTCGAGGCAAAGCCACCGGCGCCTGCGTTCCCATCCCCCTCCTCCGTGCGTGCAGCCTCAGTGTTCGGTGTCCCTGCCGGGGACACCCCTTGGGGCGGTGCGGTCGACAGGGGCGGCACAATCGGAGAAGCCCCCTGTGGCACTCCTTGGTGCTGCTCCCCTCCTGCATCCACGGCACGGTTAACGCTGAAGCATCACGCGCGACACACGTTGATTGAGGGTGAGTGGTGAACTCACGCTGGGGGCTGGGCCGGGGCCTGCTCTCCGGACTGCTCGACACCACCAGTGGCGTACTGGAGGTATCTGCGGGGGGCTGGCCGCTCGCCAAAACCCTGGCCCTCTTGATCCTCGGGGCCAGAATCTCCACATCCCTGCAAGACAAAGATAGGTAAGCACGCCGTAGGGAGAGGGGGGTGCAAGGAATGAGGGAGGAAAGCAGAGGCTTACTCCTCGTCCTCTTCCTCCTCCTCCTCTGTTGCTTTCCTCTTCCGGTCCGTGCTGAGAGGCCCGAGCTCTCTCTCCGGGCTGAGAGGCCCGAAGTCAAACAAGTCACCGCCAATCCTGCTTTGGTGTTTGCGGCGAGGAGGCGGCAGCGTCGGGCGGCGCTTGGACGACGGAGAAGCAGGCACCCTCTTCTTCGACGCCACAGCTCTCGCCGTTTTCTTCGCCGCCAACGCCCTCGTCGGGTGCGCGGGCGCCTCCTGGGCTTGCCGCAGCTGCACAGCCCGGTCGAGGTGGACCGGCTCGCCGGAGGTGGCCCGCCGCAGGACCCGCCTCCTTCCGGTGGTCGGAGGGTCGGCGGTTGCGGTCCTCCCTTCCTCGCCCACCTCTTCCGACGACCCGTCGGCGGCGTCCTCGACGAGGGGAGCCCCGGTGTCGACATCGCTGGCCTCCCCAGCGGTTGTTGCCCACCGGGCGAGCTCCACTTCCTCCGACTCTGCCGCGGCCTTGTCCACCACGCCGCCGGCGCTGCCGGCCTCCTTGACGAGACTTGCCTCCTACTCGGCAAGCCTCGCCTCCTCCACCCTGGCGGCAATGTAATCCAGCTCCGCCGGGGAAGTGTCTTGGATGAGCCGCGGCTCGTCTGTGATGTATACCTCATGCAGAGTATCGAAGAACTCCTGCACCGTGAGCTCGTCCGGCTCAGCCCAATTCGGGTCGAGGCCGTGCGTGTTGAAGAGTGGCATCATGGCGATGATCTCATTCTGAAGTGAGTTGTTGCTCAGCAGAACCACTCCCGCCGGAAGCTTGAAAATAGGCTCCTTGTCGACCTTCCCGGCCTTCGCGGCGGCCCTGGCGAGCTTGCTGGACCACTCGACCTCGCCCGCGTCATCGACCTCGAGTTGAAAGATTCGTTGGCAGAGATGGGCGTGCTGCATCACCGTCAGGTTGTTATCAAGGCCAGGACGAAGCCTCTTCATGTCGGCGGCGTTCACATAGAGCCAGGCCGGCCTCCCTTTGTTATGCAGAGGGGCAATCCGGTGGCGGATGAAATCCGCCCCGATCATCTCGAGGGTGAGCCCGGCCTGGGTAAGCTGGAGAATCCTGATGGTGGCGATCGTAGCTTTGCGTCTTCGGCGTCGACATCACTCCAGTTGCCGCCACGGACTGGTGGCTTCTAGCGAACCTCGCAGAACGCTGGCGGGTCTTCTTCCTCAATCCAGCACCCTAGCCCCGCCATTCTTCCCACCTCTCCTTCATGGCGCCATCCAGATACGCCCCCTTGGCCCTCGGGATCCAGGCAACACAGCCAGCAATGGCGCCCCCTGCCTGGATCCGAGGGGAGAAGTAATGGCGGAAGAGTGACGTGCTTGGGTGCACCTCGACGAAGCCCTCACAAAGATGGGCGAAGAGGGACATACACGCCACGGCATTCGGAGTAAAATCCAGGAGGTGGAAGCCGTAGGTGTGCATGATGTCCTTGAAGAAATCGGAAAAGGGGGACAGAGCCTGCAAGAGAAATAGTCGACGAAGAAGGGGTACCGATGCAGGGAGGGGCGATGCTGGCAGGGACGACGGTCGTCGCCGGATGCCTGTCTCCTCTCCCCCCGTCTTCACACCCCACAAACACTTGAACATCTCCCGAAGCTCGGGAACGCCAACCGTCGAGGGGGAAAAGAAGGCGGATTGCGTCCGCTGCACCGCCAGCGCACCCTCCGGTGCCTCCGTCACTCCGACGTCCATGGCCCCTCCTTTACCCCTGGTGGATTTGGGTGCCATGGCGACAGCGGGAAGCGTAAAGGCAGAAGAAAGCGAGAGCACGGCGGCGACGGGCGAAAGCAGAGAAGCTCGAGAGGAAGGGGGCGGCGGTTCTGAGATTGGAGGAAGGCGCAGGGAAGGGGTAAAAGTGAGCAGCGTGCCCGCGGTTATTCCTTTTTATGGGGAAGGCGCGGGCCGCCTCCTTTCCCATTAACTGCGATGCGACGCATGCGTGCAGGCGCTGTCCCACGCATGCCTCCCACATCATACGCACGCGCACGACCCCCACGTCACGCGTTCAACGCGGGTCGTGGGGAAGCGCGGCAGACGGAACAGTGGCCGCGGTAAAAATCCGCCCCAACTGCTCGCACACCGTTCTGGGCCTGGCCCAACAACGTGCTGCGCTTATGTGTGGCCCTGGCCCGGGGGCTCCTGTCGGTGTACAAAAGTAGGGGCTCTGCTTTTGACCCCTTTACTTGTGCACGGGCAGTCAGAGCCTCCCGCCACGGCCACGCACAGACACGGCAGGAAGGGGGAGCCGGAGAGAAGCCGAGGCCACAAGGAAAATGAAGCAACGACAAGGACCAAGGCCACAAGGATCGGATGGGCGATGCAGGTTTTCCCAGCAAGGACCCTTGCCAGGGCAGCCTCAGCAGCCCCGGCAAGACCCTTGCCGGGGCAGCCCGCCCACACCAGCCGAGCGAGCCACCCTTGAGCCCACCAATGCTCAGACAAATGCGTTGGGACAGGGCTCGGGAGGCACCTCCGTGGTGGCATGCAGATCTTTATGAAGACATAGAATGCTCAAGATCAAATGAGAATAAGAGGGCAACCATCCTCACCAAAGAAACCCACAAGACCCCCGGCAAGACCCTTGCGGGAGGAACAGCACGGCAAGACCCTTGCGGGCCACCAACAAGACCCTTGCCGGGCCACCCGACAAGGCCCTCGCCAGAGCGCACCAACTGGGCCACTGCCAGGCCCACACCAGATAAGTCTTCGCCGCCGTTCGCATGCAGCTGCCAACCCAACCAGCTGGGCAGGCACCTGCGTGGCGGCATGCAATCCTTCGTGGAGGCTCCACCACCGCGCCACCGCAGCTGCCTGCCTGCCTACATGGCACCACATGCGTCGCTGGCCAGGGCGCGTGTCGAAGCAAGGAGGAGCGGCGACGGATGGGACGGGCCTCGCTCCCGTCCCAATAAAGCGAAGGGACACCTAAGCCTCGCATTAAATGCGTCTTGTCTTGTAATACTAGCAATAGACTCATGACACTATAGCACTTTCCACCTCTTGTGTGCCACTGTGGCAGCCCCTTTCGCCTATAAAAGGAGGCCCATGGCGCACGGAGAGAGGATTCGGCTCTTTGGAACCTCGCAGCACCTAGAGCTAGTTCGAGAGCTCAAGAACACTAAATACATCCACCAAAGTAGGACTAGGGTTTTACGCATCCTCGCGGCCCGAACCTGGGTAAAATCCCTTTGTGTTGTCTGCTGGTCCCGCTCTTCTCACGATCCCCGCGCCCCGCAACTGTAGAAGGGATTCCAGTGATCCCATAGGTGTCGTTTCCCACCGACAGGAGGATTACACAGAATCCCATTGGCGAGTTTCAGACAGCTAGGTTATTCAAGAAACTTGGAATACCAACTCCAATGCTTAGGTTAGATGTGATCAAAAGAATGGGAAATGAGACTAACTGTGTTGACTACTCCAATGCCGATCAAATCAACTGATCAGTTAGGAACTCTCCCATTCCATTTGCATATTCAATTTAAGTTTTTGTCAGAGCTTTCTATACCTCTTCCGGGCAGCAGGAGGTTAGCAGATGGGGCCCCTATTCTGTGAGGGAGAAATCACGCACACGCAAGGGAGGAAATCGCCCCCGCGTGCACACACATATATAGTACTGCTCCATTATATAGTCTAGTACAGCTCAATCCAGTTGTGAGATTTATGCTCCAATCTCATTAGATTTTTGCATCTACTTCAAATGGAAGTGGAATAAGACCAGCATTATGAACTACTGTTCACTGAAAACCGTATGTGAACTACTCACTTCCAATCCAAGTAGAAGTAGACTTACTTGATTTGATCACGTGAGAGATCAAAGAGAAAAGACTATTTCACTCCAAAAAAGAGGCCTTTTTGGCCGATTTAGGAGACCAGACGTATGATCCTTCACGCGCCTACTCAAAGTCCATGTTTTGAGCGCATTTGACTATGAAATCAGGCCTCTGCGCCTGGGTCATGTTCACCCAAACATGCATACCATGGAAAAGCCATCTTGATATTAAGGGGAATTCCTCCTAACATCGGAAACTTTATGTTGACCCTAGCTTTGCAGCAAGGCACTTTTCCTATCTTTTCGCATTAAGGCGGAGCAGTTAGGTAACGAACTGGAAACCGGCTAACGTTACTTTTCCTTTGCCACTGAAAAGACAAAACAAGGGAAGGACATAGTTTGTCTAGAATCTTGTTTAGGCCGGACAGTCCATCTCTGCTGCCTTTAGAAGGCTTCTTCCGTTGACCTGGTCGAGAGCCCCTGAATCCGGCGTTTACCGCTGTGTTACCTGGGCAGTCTTCTTTATTTCAGCGCTTGTTTTTACTGCATCGTGGTTTTCCATTGCCATCCCTGACTTCGGATGTGCTTGGGTCGCTGGTGCTACTGCGGGATAACCAGCTATCCTCGCCCGCGCAAAAGCGGGTCATGAGGCTTGTTAGGGCTGCAATTGTTCTCGGTTTTTCTTGGCCGAGGTGTCTGGCGAGCCATTTGTCTCGGACGCTGTTCTTCAAAGATGCTAAGGCTTCGGCGTCCGGGCAGTCGACGATTTGGTTCTTCTTAGTGAGGAACCTGTTCCAGAGTTTTCGGGCTAACTCTCCGGGCTATTGAATTATATGACTCAAATCGTCTGCATCCGGAGGTCGGACATAGGTCCCTTGAAAATTAGCCCGAAAAGCATCCTCGAGCTCCTCCCAACTTCCAATGGAGTTTTCGGGGAGGCTTTTCAGCCAGTGCCGAGCAGGTCCTTTAAGCTTGAGGGGCAAGTACTTGATGGCGTGGAGATCGTCTCCGCGAGCCATATAAATATGGAGGATAAAGTCCTCAATCCAGACCCCAGGTTCTATGGTCGCGCCGCACGCCTCTATGTTCACTGGTTTGAATCCTTCTGGAAATTCGTGGTCCAGCACCTCACCGGTGAAACATAGGGGGTGTGCGGCACCCCTGTATTTAGATGTACCATGGCGTTCGGACGGTTGTGGTATTCGGTTTTGATTTTGTGCCGTAGCGCGCTTCCTAGATCCATAGATGGATCTTGTCATACTGGATTTTTGGCGCAAGTCCTCACGTAGATCGTGTGTTGACTTATGTTTGGCCTTGTTGGCCACTCTATCTCGGCCACGAGGTGGTTGATCTGACCAGTTGGCCGTTTTTTTGGCTGTGTGGGCTCTGAGGCCTCGTCGTCGAATTCGGGCAATAGCTTGCGCTTTGGATAGCTCTTCGTGTGGTAACTACCACCATACTTTTCTTCGTTGTCAAGCACTTTATTCCATCTACTATTGAGCGTATTCTGCGCGGCCTTGAGCCTTTGCTTCTGCTTCTTTAGACTCCTCACTGTGGCAATAAGCCTTCTGCGGAGGTTCTCTTGTTCCAAGTGCCTTTCCGGGATGATGTGCGCATCTTCGTCCGGACTGTTTTCCTCCTCGGAGGGAGGTTGGTGGATTTTATCCTCGGCGTCGTCGTGTTCGGACATCCGATCCGTACTATGTTCTCCGTTTGCGCCTTCATCGCGCTCTACCGCTGGGTCAGTGTGGTCGTTGTTTCCTCAGGAGTCGACCGGGGTGTTGTTTTCTCTTTCGCTATTATCGCTCTTTTTGCCGAGGCGGAGTTTAGCGCGGCGCCTACGTCGACGCTTTGTTTGCTTCTCGATGTAGTTGTTCTTCGTTGCTTCTTTCCTTTCCTCGTCATTGTTTTCTTTGGGTGTATCCACCTTGTATATGTCATGTGATGAAATGGAGGTCCAGCGCCCTATGGGCGGTGGTTCCTGTTCATCTCCTGCATCATCGTCCATACCGTCGATGTCTTTGGAGTCGAAGTCGAGCATGTCGGTTAAATCATCGATAGTGGCTACTAAGTGGGTGGTGGGTGGGCAGCGAATTTCTTCATAGTCTGCATCCCATTCTAGCCGGACATAGTTCGGCCAAGGTTCTTTTGACAAGGAGAGGGACCTTAATGAATTTAGCACGTCGCCAAAAGGCGAGTGCTGAAAGATATCCGCAGAGGTGAACTCCATGATCGGCGCCCAATCGGATTCGATAGGCACGGACGCAGGCAGCTCGGAGTCCGTGGCTGGAGATGAATCTAGTGGTTCGGCATCACGGCTCTCGTGAGGGGTAAGGTCAGTATTCGGCTCTATCACCGCTGAGAGTGCGGCCTCCAAGGCGGGGTCTATCCACCCGTCCTCGGATGGCGCAATTTGCTCCGGATCAAGGGCCGGAGTGGTTGCAGGTGTGATCTCCCGAACATTGTCCGACGGCAGAGCTAAATCATGCTCGACGTGATTGTGCGGTGCACCTGACATGGGCTCGAATCCGTCGAAGATCAAGTCTCCCCGGATGTCGGCGGTGTAGTTCAAGTTTCCGAACCTGACCTGGTGGCCAGGGGCGTAGCTCTTGATCTGCTCCAGATGGCCAAGCGAGTTGGCCCGCAGTGCGAAGCCACCGAATACAAAGATCTGTCCGGGGAGGAAGACCTCACCCTGGACCGCATCGTTACCGATGATCGAAGGAGCCATCAAGCCTTACGGTGACGGCACAGTGGAACTCTCAATGAAAGCACCAATGTCGGTGTCAAAACTGGCGGATCTCGGGTAGGGGGTCCCAAACTGTGCGTCTAAGGCAGATGGTAATAGGAGGCAGGGGACATGATGTTTACCCAGTTTCGGGCCCTCTCGATGGAGGTAATACCCTACTTCCTGCTTGATTGATCTTGATGATATGAGTATTACAAGAGTTAATCTACCACGAGATCATAGATGCTAAACCCTAGAAGTTAGCCTATGGTATGATTGTTATTGTCCAATGGACTAAACGCTCCGGTTTATATAGACACCAGAGGGGGCTAGGGTTACACAGAGTAGGTTACAAGGAAGGAGATCTACATATCCGTATTGCCAAGCTTGCCTTCCACGCCAAGGAGAGTCCCATCCGGACACGGGACGCTTCAATCTTGTATCTTCATAGTCCAACAGTCCGGCCAAAGGATATAGTCCGGCTGTCCGGATACCCCCTATTCAAGGACTCCCTCAGGGACTAACCTATTAACCCAAAGCCCAGAGCCAGTTCTGTTTTTTTCCCTTGTTTCAGTGTTTCGCAGAAAAGGAATATCAAACGGAGTCCAAACAGAATGAAACCTTCGGGAGAGTTATTTTTGGAACGGAAGCAATCCAGAAGACTTGGAGTGTACATAAGGGAAGCAACAAGGAAGGCACGAGGCAGGGGGCGCGCCCTCCACCCTCGTGGGCCCCTCGTGGCTCCCCTTACCGACTTTTTTCGCCTACACATATCCATATACCCTAAAAATATCGTGGAACAGAATAGATCGGGAGTTCCGCCGCCGCAAGCCTCTGTAGCCACTCAAAACCAATCGGGTCCCTGTTAGGCACCACAGCCGGAGGGATCCCTCACTGAGTGGCCATCTTCATCATCCCAGCTCTCCATGATGAGGAGGAGTAGTGCACCCTCGAGGCTGAGGGTATGTACCAGTAGCTATGTGTTTGATATCTCTCTCTCGTGTTCTTGATTCGGCACGATCTTGATTTATCGCGAGCTTTGCTATTATAGTTGGATCTTATGATGTTTCTCCCCATCTACTCTCTTTTAATGGATTGAGTTTTCCCTTTGAAGTTATCTTATCTTTGAGTCTTTAAGGATTTGAGAACACTTGATGTATGTCTTGTCGTGCTTATCTGTGGTGACAATGGGATATCACGTGATCCACTTGATGTATGTTTTGGTGATCAACTTGCGGGTTCCGCCCGTGAACCTATGCATAGGGGTTGGCACACATTTTCGTCTTGACTCTCCGGTAGAAACTTTGGGGCACTCTTTGAAGTACTTTGTGTTGGTTGAATAGATGAATCTGAGATTGTGTGATGCATATCGTATAATCATACCCACGGATACTTGAGGTTACATTGGAGTATCTAGGTGACATTAGGGTTTTTGTTGATTTGTATCTTAAGGTGTTATTCTAGTACGAACTCTATGATAGATCGAACGGAAAGAATAGCTACGTGTTATTTTACTACGGACTCTTGAATAGATCGATCTGAAAGAATAACTTTGAGGTGGTTTCGTACCCTACCATAATCTCTTCGTTTGTTCTCCGCTATTAGTGACTTTGGAGTGACTCTTTTTTACATGTTGAGGGATAGTTATGTGATTCAATTATGTTATTATTGTTGAGAGAACTTGCACTAGTGAAAGTATGAACCCTAGGCCTTGTTTCCTAGCATTGCAATACCGTTTACGCTCACTTTTACCACTTGTTACCTTGCTGTCTTTATATTTTCAGATTACAAAAATGTATATCTACCATCCATTTTGCACTTGTATCACCATCTCTTCGCCGAACTAGTGCACCTATACAATTTACCATTGTATTGGGTGTGTTGGGGACACAAGAGACTCTTTGTTATTTGGTTGCAGGGTTGTTTGAGAGAGACCATCTTCAACCTATGCCTCCCACGGATTGATAAACCTTAGTTCATCCACTTGAGGGAAATTTGCTACTGTCCTACAAACCTCTGCACTTAGAGGCCCAACAACGTCTACAAGAAGAAGGTTGTGTAGTAGACATCAAGCGCCAAGAGTAGGCGCGCTCCCGAAGTCGGGCCACAGGCTGGGGCTCTTGTGGCAGGCGGCTGCAGGAGCTCCTCCCGAGGCTGAGCTGTCCTTGAAAGTGGTGGTGTTGCTGACGGCTTGAAGAGCCACTCCTAGAAGACGCCAGGCTCTTGGGGATGCCACTTGGACGCCCTCTTGGCGATGTCGTCAACTTCCTTGTTGGTTCCACGAGGCACCTGTTGCAATTCCAGGCCCATGAACTGCTTCTCCATCTTGCGCACTTCCACGAGGTATGCCTCCATGTGCTCGTCCTTCGGCTCGTACACCTTGTTGGAGAAGTTGACGAGAAGCTGCGAGTCGCCCCCGACGGTGAGGCGCTTCACCCCCAGAGTTGCCGCAGCCTTGAGGCCAGCTATGAGGCCTTCGTATTCTGCGATGTTGTTGGAGACCTTCTCGCCCTGCTGAAAGCAGAGCTGCACGGCGTAGTAGAGCTTGTCTTGAGTGGGCGAGACGAGTACTACTCCAGCCCCCGCGCCCTGGTGCGCCAAGGCCCCATCGAAATACATAACCCAGCCATCAGGCGCCTCTCTTCCCGGCGAGGTGGACCGGTCCTCGCCTACTTCCAGTGTCGGGGCATCCGTCCATTCTGCCACGAAATCAGCGAGTGTGGCTCCCTTGATGACCCTAGTGGTGCTAAACTCCAACTAGAATGCCTGCAGCTCGATGTTCCACTCAGCGACCCTTCCAGCTGAGTTGGGGCTCCTGAGCACTCTCTCCAATGGGTAGGCTGAGACAAACTTGACGGGGTGGCCCTGGAAGTAGTGCCACAACTTCCGTAAGGCCACCAAGAGCGAGCAAAAGCTTACGGGCATAGGGTTTCGTGCCCTTGCGCCCATAACCTTGTCTTGACGAAATACACCGGGTGCTCGACGAGAACCGGTGTGTCGGTGAGGCTCGTGTCCTGCGGGAGTTGGGGTGTCTCGTGAGGTAGTGGGACCTTCGACGCTTGATTGCTTGCCGGGACCTTGACGGCGTCGTCCTGCTGAGCTTGGTCCTCTATCGATGCCGCTACGGCTCTTGCAGTGTCTTCCTGATCTTGCGTTAGTCAGGTTGCAGCTCGGCACGACGCGCCTTTGGCTTGGTGCTCTTCCCGAACCGCCACTAGAGCTGCGACAGGCCGAGTACGGAGTGGCGGCGAGATAAAGCACTAGGAGCTCGAGAGGCCGCGGCGCCACCATCACTGGAGGGCTGGTCAGGTATCTCTTGAGGTCTTGAAAAGCTCGGTCGGCCTCCGGGGTCCACTCGAACGGGCCCTTCTTCTTCATCAGCTTGAAGAAAGGGAGGGCACGCTCTCCCAGCTTGGAGATGAAGCGCCCCAACGCAGTCACCCGTCCAGCCAGCTTCTGCATTTCCTTGAGGGTCTGAGGTGGGCTCATGTCTTCGATGGCCTTGATCTTTTATGGGTTTGCCTTGATCCCTCTGTGTGATACGAGGAAGCCCAGCAGCTTGCCGGAAGGGACACCAAACACACACTTCTCCGGGTTAAGTCGCAAGTTCACCTGGCGTAGACTTGCGATGGTCTCCTCAAGATCCTCGATCAAGGTTCTCGCCTCCCGAGATTTTACCACAAGGTCATCGATGTAGGCCTCCGCGTTCCTCCCGAGCTGTCGCCCTAAGGCGATGTGCATCAGCCGCTGAAAAGTCGCGCCCGCGTTACATAGTCCGAAGAGCATGCAAGTGTAGCAATACACCCCGCATGGGGTCAGGAAGGCTGTCTTCTCTACATCTTCTACCGCCATCTTGATCTGATGATACCCTGAGAATGCGTCCAGGAAGCACAACAGGTCGTACTCGGCAGTAGAGTCTCTGGTCGATGCGTGGGAGTGAGAACGGATCTTGGGGGCAGGCCTTGTTGAGGTTGGGGAAGTTGATGCACATTCTCTCCTTCCCACCATTCTTCGGCACAACGACGGGGTTCGCCAGCCATTCGGGGTACTGAACCTCGAGAATGGTACCCGCCGCCTCCAACATGTGGGTCTCTTGGACGATGAAGGACTGCTTCTCCGTGGACTGCCCTCTCGCCCGCTGCTTCACCGGGCGTACGTTGGGGCACACCCTCAAGTGATGTTGAATCACTTCTCTCGGGACCCCCACGAGCTGCTTGGGCTCCCATGCGAATATTTCCTTTTTTGCACGCAAGAATTTCACCAACGCTTCCTTTTGGCCAGGGTCGAGGTCGGCACCTATGGTAAAGGCGGCTCCCGAGGATCAGTCTTCATCGACCGGCACCTTCTTGGTTTCTTCCTTGTCTTGGGTGAACAGCTGCTTCTTCTTGGTTGGTGCGGCCTCCTTGGCCTCGGGGGCGCCCGTGCCGACGGGCTTCGCCGCCGCGGCGGTCTTGAAGGCAAGTTTGAGCGCCGCCACGGCCTCCATGGTGTCCCCCACCCTTGCTTCCGGGCATCTTCATGAGGTTGTATGCCGGGTGGGTTGCTGCCATGAACTGGGCCAGAGCCGAGTACCTGAGGATGGCGTTTGTCGGCGTTCTGGGAACGGGGGTCCCCAGACTTGCCTGCCTGCGGCCTGCGGCGTGGCTTAAAGGAGGCCCAGGACGGCCCATCTTCATCAACGCAAGCTCAAGACCCTCGCGAGGGGCCAAGACTCATGGGGCGGACGACAAGGAGCTTCCTCAGGCACGGCCTCGTCAGGCTGGCTCATGAGGAGGTGGAGAGTTCAAGGCAGGGTACCTCGCGAGGTGCCCATGACGCAAGCCATGACGACCAAGGGCGCCAGCCGGGCACCAGCCCGCGCAGTGTCCTCCTTTCCTCTTTGGTGCAAAGGGAGCAAGCGCACGCGAGAGCATCAAGCAAAGGCATCCGTTTCGGTGCAACAAGACCAAGACCAGCCCAACGGCTAGAAGGGAGTCATCGTGGAGCCCAAGTAGGCATCATCACCAGAGCCTTTGGCAGGCGAGGACCAACTTTAGTCAGGTTAAGTGTACCAGCTGTTCCCCTTCAAAATGGCCAATCGTTGGCGCCCTTCCCGCTCAATATTTGGGAAGAGGCCCAGGGCCTTTTCCTATATAAGTAGAGCTAGCCACCATAGTAGAGGGATCTGGCATCTGGAAGAGAGGCATCTAGAGAAAGAGAGAGTGAGAGATCGGAACCCTCATCAAGGAACTAGTAGCTAGAGCGACTGAACACCACCTAGCAGTTCATCGCACCCGCCAAGAACAGACCCTCGCGAGGCTGTTCTACCTTGTACTGTTCTTCATCAGCCCAAGAGGCAATCCACCACACCACACACTTGAGTAGGGTATTACACCACAACGGTGGCCTGAACTAGTATAAATCTTGCGTCTCTTGTGCTGTTCTGTTTAGTAGTTTAGGTCCCAACGATTTGGCGAGGTGCGAGACGGTGGAGGGTTGGATCTCCGCGCGCACCCCAGTGTTCGAACCTCAAGGGTCTGCCGGAACCCGAAATCCGAAATTTGGCGCGCCAGGTAGGGGTGCGCCGGAATCCGCCTTCCGTCGCCTCGTTCTTCCCCGACCACCGCAACCATGTCTGACGCTCGTCGGGCCCGCGCCGAGCGCCGAGCCGCCATCGCCTCCCATGTCGCCCAGAGAGCTCCCGTGGGCGGGCGTCCCCGTCGTTCCCCGTCACCTGCCGTCAACGCCGGCACCGGCCCGGCGGGGAACGAGCAGCAAGCATCGTCCCAGCAACCACTGCACCAAGCTGAAGTAACTGTTCGGCCTTGGCTCTGCCGGCCACAGGTGATCCACAGCAGACCTCATGGCGAGTACGGACAACCTATGGAGCTCGGCCCATTCGGCCATTCACTCATTCAGAGGAAGCGGATGCGCTGGACCATTAAATTGCGACCAGAACAGCTTCTCCACTTCATGATCTCTTTGATCCTTGAAGAACTCGACCGCATCAGCAGCACTCGCTGCCAAATCCATATAGGCGTACGCATTACTCCACAGCCGGTCCAGAGGAGCATACTTAGGATCTACGAACTTCATCCGCAGCATAAAGGGCTTCCCAGCCGTGATATCCCCGGCGTGACGCAGCTCCTCCTTCATCGCTCTAATTGTAGAGCGGGATTCCTTGGCTGCTACCATGGCCTTCTCCAGCTCCGCAGCCTTCGCTCGGCTTTCCTTCTCAAGAAGCAGGTATCGGTCGGCGGCATCACTTAACTCAACGGCCATCTTGGCCATCTTCTCCTTACTTTGGCAATGGGCAGCTTGTTCGGCCCTCAGCTCTTCAGCCGCCTTTAGAGCAGCCGCATCACTTTTCCTGGCTTGCTTTTTAGCTCGGGCAAGTTCCGCCCGAAGGGTCTCCACCGACGCAGCTCCATCTGCATTTCACAACATGTTCAAGATACTGGCATTACGCTCATCTTACCATATGCTGAAATTCGGAGAAATTACATACCCTGCGCCTCGTCAAGCCGCTTGTTGACAAGCATGATGTCGGCATCTGCCGCATCAAGTCGCCGCGTTAGCTCGGCAACCTCACAAGTCCGGCTAGCCACCGGACCTCCTGCCACCTGCATATGAAGATGCCTGGATTATTACCTGTGACTATGATCCTCTGTTTACCGCCATTTCCGACGGTAACCAGAGTCTCAGGGGCTACTATCTACACAGGGCATGTTTTAAACATGTGCGGTACTGTTAAAAATACACGTCACTTTGCATACCTCAAAACCTTTCAGCAGACTCATAAAGGCTTCATGCAACCCGCTTTCTGCGGATGAAACCCTCTCAACCACCGCACCCATTTGCGCATGGTGCGCTTCTGAAATAGCCGCCTGCTCTAGCAGATCCTTCAGTGTATCCGACTGCATGACAGGCGGAGCCGGACCCTTCCGGTTGCTCTCTCCAAGAGCTGGAGATCGAGACTTGGTGGCGGAGAATCAACCTCTGGCCTTGCGGATCGGGAGGAGCTCTCGAGATGACACCTCGGGTCGCCCGCCTCGTAAGGCAGGATGGTGTGGGAGGCGTTCCTCCCCATCATCTCCGGAGGAAGATCCTCAAGACGAACTCCGCCGAGAAGGGTCACGATCCGGACTACAAGAAGGATGTTTCGGTTATTCTCCTCAGAAGTAAAGGAGGATGTTTTTTACTATTAGACCCTTTCTTTTACTTACAGCTCGATGGAGGGCTGATCCCCTTCCGGGCACTGTACGGCCGGGATATCTCCTGGGCCAGGACCCTCTGGCGAAGATTTCTTCCCCCATTTAGAGACTATTGTCTCCGGGCCTTCAGAGGCTGTCCTTTTCCTTCCTTGGGGAGAGGGAGCTTTGGCTTCTTCTCCCCGGTTGTCCGCGTTCGCGGAGGCATCAACCTCTTTCTTCCCACCTTTATCCTCCCCGAGGCGCTTGGTAGGGCATAGCTCCAACATCCGGACTAGTATTGGATCCGGTGAGACCTCGGGAGTGGGGCCGGACACCTGATCATCTTCGCCTTTGTTATCCTGTCACGGTCAAAGAGCGACTTTTCGAATGATGTCATGATGAATAGAAATACAACGTGTTCGCCATAGGGCGACTTACTTGGGTATCACGGGCGATTGCAGCTCGGACCGCGTCCTCGGTGGAATCCGGACACACTGCTTGTGGTGAGAAGTACAATTTGTACATCTCCTCAAAGGCGTCATGCCGAGGAAGTGCCGAATAGCTCGCGGTCCCTCATTGAATTCCCACAGACGGAGGGGCGGCGTTTGTGGCAGGGTTTTATGAGTAACATTACTTGCGTTCGTGACCATATCAATATCTCTTCGAGAAGATCCCGGATGCGACCTGCGATATGGGCACGCCCTTCATCGGCCCCGGTTTAGCCCTATTGTTGATCCATGGCGTTAGTCGTGGAGGGTGACTCGAGCGAAAGGCAGGTGGGGCCACCCATTTGGTACCCCTGGGAGATGTGACATAAAACCATTCTTGTTGCCATAAGCCGGACACCTCCTGGAAAGAACCCTCGGGCCATGGGGCATCGGTGCTTTTGCTTATTACAGCACCTCCACATTCTGCATACCTCCCCTCGATTGCTTCGGCTCCACTTGGAAGGTCTTGAGCCACAGGCCGAAGTGAGGGGTGATGCGGAGAAAAGCTTCGCACACGACGATAAAAGACGAGATGTGGAGAATAGAATCCGGAGCTAAATCATGGAAGTCCAGCCCGTAATAGAACATGAGCCCCCTCACGAAGGGGTCCAGAGCCAGGCCTAGCCCTCGAAGGAAGTGAGATATGAATACTACGCTCTCGCCGGGTTTGGGAGTAGGTATGACCTGCCCTTGAGCAGGCAGCCGGTGCGCAATCTCGCCAGTCAAGAACCTGGCCTCTCTTAACTTTCTGACGTCTTCCTCCGTGACGGAGGAGGGCATCCACCGACCTTGAAGGTTGGATCCGGACAAGGTTGAAGGTCCGAAGCGCCTGACCTGAGCTTTGGGTGTTGGAGCTCGAGGCGGGGGAGGGATTCGATTTAGTTCGAGGAATAAAAAAGGATAGGCCTTGGTCTCTTTAGAAAGAGGGTGAATACCAGGCGTCCTCCTCGTGACCATTTGGGACTTGCCTATAATCTAGGAGTCATACCAACAGGCACGATTGGGTTACCCACGCCCGTATTGATGAGGATCCCGTGATAAGGGGACACGATCTCCGCTTCGACAAGACGTGCCAAGGAAACCGCCTTGCATATGCGCCAAGGCTGGTCGAAAAACACGGTTCGATGATAACAGGGCCATGGCATGATGTCATGGTGTCAAATACGTCAGCAGGTTGGATTTATGAATATTATTCTCTCTACGGTGGAATGTGGAACTTGTTTTGCAGAGCCGGACATTATCCTTATGTTCAAGATCTTCTATGGAATATTCGGAGGAGGAATCCGCCTTGCAATGCCGAAAACAATTTGCGTGCCGGACTCATCGTCATTGAAGCCTGGTTCAGGGGCTACTGAGGGAGTCCTGGATTAGGAGGTATCCGGACAGGCGGACTATATCCTTTGGCCGGACTGTTGGAGAATGAAGATACACGATTGAAGACTTCGTCATGTGTCCGGATGGGACTCTCTTGGCGTGGAAGGCAAGCTTGGCGATACATATATGTAGATCTCCTTATGTTGTAACCAACTCTGTGTAACCCTAGCCCGCTCCGGTGTCTATATAAACTGGAGGGTTTAGTCCGTAGGACAACAACAATCATACCATAGGCTAGCTTCTAGGGTTTAGCCTCTACGATCTCGTGGTAGATCAACTCTTGTAATACTCACATTCATCAAGATCATTCAAGCAGGAAGTAGGGTATTACCTCCATAGAGAGGGCTCGAACCTGGGTAAACATTGTGTCCCTTGCCTCATGTTACCATCCGCCTTAGACGCACAGTTCGGGACCCCCTACCCGAGATCCGCCGGTTTTGACACCGATAGTCATGAACCCGCAACGGCGACAGAGAACGGGATGCCTAGTCTCGGCACTGGCCCTCAACCCTCTTGATTTTGTCGATGCGGCTGAGGATAGGCTGGATACACTCGTTGAGCGCCGCAATGTCGGCATCCTCCGGCAAGCTCGTCAGCACCGCTCCGAAGTCGAGGTGTGGGTGCCAGTGCGCAATCTTGGTGAGCACCCTGGTCATGGTCCCTCAGCAGAGTATCTGGGATTCCTCGGCCAGGGAGGCCGCCCGGTTGTAGTGAAGCCGCTTCAGGGCGTCGACAACTTTCTCAAAGTATATGGTCAGGTTGGCGTTGGGTCTCAGGCTCGCCTCTGGGGCATATCCCATCTCCGGCATCCCCATGATGCCCAGTTGATCGGCTGCCGAGTTTGCAACGGCGGCAAGGCGCCCGAGCCAGTGTTTCTCGCCCGACTTGTAGTCCTTGAGGTTAGCGGTCTCGTGCTTCAGCAGCTGCCTCTCTGTCTCCAGCTCCTTGTCCAGGATGCCCTCCCGGGCCATGGCCCCCGACAGCGTCTCCTCGAGCTCTCCCAGCTTCAGCTTGAGATCTGCGATGGAGGCATTGACCTCGGAGAGCTCTCCGGACCTGCTGATGATCTCACCCTGCACCACCGTCAGAGCACCATTGAGCGTGTGCTTCTCCTGGGCTAGCTTCAGAGCTTGCTCCTCCAGCTCCTTCACCTTGCCGGCATGGGCCTGAGCCAGGGCGTTGAGTGCCTCCTGATGCCTCCGCTCCAGCTCTTGGGTCCGCTGCAGGACGACCTTGTCCACCTCTTCGTCCTTGCCGCGAAGCGTGGCGGCAAGTTTCTCCTCGCGCTCGGCAAGGTCCTCCTCCTGGGGCTTCAGGGCGGCCTCGTGCTGGGACCGGACGGCTTCGGCTTCATCGGCCAGCCTCTTCGCCGTCTCCTGGGCCTTCTCGATGTCGGCCAGCTTCATGGCGAGCTCCACCTCACGGTTGGTCAGCTCACCCCGGGCGGCCTTCACCTCGTCCTGAGCCTGGAGGACCCAGTCCTGTGCCTCGGCGACGCGCCCCCCGAAGTCCTCCTCCATCCTCTCCACCACTGCCGTTCTGGACTTGACCTTGTCCAAGCGAGCACGGTGGAGCTCCTGGAACTTCCGGAAGCTGGCGCCCATGGCCTGGAGCAGCAGCTCCTCCTGGGAGCCAGCGCCGCCAACACCCGGCTCGTCAACAACCTCAAGCCCGACGGTGGCAAGCGCCTCCTCGTCGAACGCCTCTCCTTCAAAGGGAGCCCTGGCGCTTGATGCACCAAGGAGATGTACGGAGAGGTCGTCGCTGACCCTCAGGTACCTGCCAGAGCCCGAGGATGCGGAGCAGGAGGGCAGGTCGTCAAACGCCCCCTCCTCGGCAGTGGCCTTGTCGGCTCCCTCGGCAGGCCCCTTGCAGGGCTCCTCGGCAGGCCCCTTGGCGGCATCCTCGGCGGCGCCCCTGGCTCCCTCTTCAGCAGCGATCTTCTCCACCTCCGCCGCGGCATCCGCGGCGACGTCCCTGATGGTGGCGTCGACGTCCTTTGAGGAGAAGTCTGGACGCCATGAAAGAGATAGGGTGGAGCCAAGGTCGAAAGTCAATAAGGGAAAAAGAAGAATGCAAGTGGAGGTGGAGAGTGTCGGTGTCAAAACCGGCGGATCTCGGGTAGGGGGTCCCGGCTGTGCGTCTAGGCGGATGGTAACAGGAGACAAGGGACACAATGTTTTACCCAGGTTGGGCCCTCTCGATGGACGTAATACCCTACTCCTGCTTGATTAATATTGATGATATGGGTAGTACAAGAGTAGATCTACCACGAGATCAAGGAGGCTAAACCCTAGAAGCTAGCCTATGGTATGATTGTTGTTCTCTGTATCGACTAGCTTTGGCCTCGGTTTGTATAATGCACCGAGGCCTAGGATAACAAGAGTCCTAAGCCGAATCGCCGGTGGGGAGGAGTCCTTGTCTTGATCGCCAAGTCTTGTGGAATCTTCCTTGTATGCGACAACCGTCCGGACTGGCCCATGAGTATCTGCCATGGGGATCCTCGGCCCAATCAAGCGATCGGGAGACAACATGGTGAGTACCCCTAGTCCGGACACCGTCGAGAGCCCCTGAACCGGTCTTCAAGTTGGGGACACTCCTCGATTCTTCTGAACTGTTCTTCATCTTCAGTTGCCGGTCTTGAAAACTGGTTCAACAAATCTTCTCATCTTCGATCTTGAGGATCGCCGAAATGCATTTGACGAGTTTACACGTCGGGTATCCGAGGAGCCCCTTTAAGTTTCCGGCTTTTATCAATGCCTTGTTATTTTTATGCCACACCTCGGGTTTGAAGTTGTTCCCGGGCGGCAGCGTCCTCTTGCGTCCGAGCTCCAACGCCGGACTGCATTCGAGGTATCTTTTGCAGGCGAGAACCAACCTCGGACTGCCTCCCAGCTCTATCGCCGGACTATGCATCCGAGCTCCAACGCCGGACTGCTTCCCAGCTCCAACGCCGGACTATGTATCCGAGCTCCAACGCCGGACTGTATCCGAGGTGTCGTAAATCACCTTGGTTCAAAGAAGTTTGAAGGAGTTTAGCAGAGCTTAATGCCGAAATGCCCTCTATGGAGCCAGCCACTAGCGTCCGAGCTTTATGCTGGACTGCTTCCGAGGTGGTGCACCACCCTGAATGTGGGCCGATTTTTGTCAATATTTTTGATTGGTGCAATTTATTCTCTGCCGAGAAACATAGCCAGTAGCCCTCAAGGTGGGTATCGTTCTAAAACCCGAGATCAAATGAAGGATGACATAAGACCGCTGATCCCCGTAGCTGCTGAGACTCAGGTTGATTTGCAAAATCGGTCTGAGGATCAAGTCCTAGCTCGGCAGAATACTTCGGGACACAAAAAGTGGGTGCTCACTCCTCAAGACTCAAGTTGGGTGCGACCGACCAACCTGAGGATCAAAATCTCCTTGGAGACTGTATTGCACTTAAAATTTTCTGCATTGGACAGGCAATGCAGTAGCCCCCGAGACACTGGTCGGGTGGCGACACCGATCGAGGATCGATGTGCCCTTTAATATTTGTAAATAATAAGCCCGAAGCCCAAGAGCCCCGAGCCTTAATGCGGCACGGGTGGCCGAATTAAGGATTGATATCCGTAGTAAAATCACAAATTATGTGTAATGACTCTATGTATCCAAGTACTTTACGTCATTAATGCTCGGATCCGCATTGTACAAAACTTTGTTGACCGACCATCGGCTTCCACCTCCTCGGCCAATAGCCGAGGAGTGTTTGTCCTACTTTATAAAGCCTTTATGAGGGCAAAGATTTACGACAAACAAGGCAATCTGGCCATACGGTTTTATAAACAAAGGTACGCAGAGAGATATGTTATATTACTGTTTAACAGAAGAAATGTCTTCAAAGAAAATAGTCCCGCTATCGGATCCTTTCTTTGGGTTTTCATGCTAAGCATGATCATGAAACCTCAGCTCCAATGTAAGAGCAAAATATTGAGGATTTAGTTTGGGAGTCCCGCTACTAGCCCCCGGTAGTGTTCGGCGACAGTCGAGGTCAAGCCGGAAACACTCGGCTTTCATGAATGGCCCGTCATTTAATATAGTCATCGGATCGCTGACCAGTTTACACCTATTTTGACAGTCAGTTTTCGGCTTTCTCCACTGAGGTGCTTGACCATGCAAGCTGGAAGCACAATCGCAGTGGTTCTCCCTTTGCACACCTAGCCGAACAAAGCGGAACGTAGGAGGCAAGCGCGGGAACCGGGCAACCCAACTATTGACCGAAGACACAATTCGAAACTTATGCATATATAGCAATATCCAAGAATGTTTTTGCCGAATCTCTAAAGGTGTCTGGCGTTGCACTGCGAGACTTGTGCTGAAAACAAACAAAGAGTTTAAAAGTGCCAAAAGCTTGGAAAACCAAAAAACGTGAGTAAAAACATGACGTCCGAACAAGATCAAGTGTTCGATGCCAATCCGAAAATTGGACTTTAGAAAAAAGTGCTTCGCGTGCTTTAACATGACACATCCTATCTCAAGACTTCAAGCGGGTCAGCCTACGGCTTCAGTCTCCCATCCCGAAGGCGGAGTACTTGTCATTAGGCCAGTTTAGAAAACTAAACTCTAGCGGTTTTGAGAGAGAAATTAGGCTCCCCGGCTAGTGACCGCACACTCGTGTCGAAAACAGGAGTGATAAATAATAAACACTTTGCAACGACTAAGAAGAAAAACACTTAGTATAAAACGGCTCAAATAAACATAAGAGCCCCCAAGTGACTTGGGTAAAAGTTGACTATATAATGTAAGGTGACATGTAAAATGCCTTCTAGCCGGATTGTAGATCGTTTGTTGTAGCGGACCTTTTCGCTTCAACCTCTGGACCCAATAGTCCGGAGTGTGTCCGAATACCCTCACGATTATAAAAACCGGGGCATGCGTGGAGACCAGGCGTAGGGGTCATTAGTGCTTTATCGGAGAAGTGCCCAACTAGTTATGTTATATTACATGGTTAGTAAGAAACATCTTCCAGGAGAATAGTTCCGTTAGGGGTTCCTTTCCTCGGGAGGCATGCCCTAAAGTGCATGTCGGACTGCGAAAAGAGCAGAAAAACATCTGGGGCAGGTAAATGAATAGGTAAGAAATCATCTTTTAGTTCACCGACCGAGTATTCCCTTAAGAACGCTAGCTTTCGGCTTCACCCAGTCGAGGTACACATCCGGCTGACCGGCAGTAATAATCGCAGAGGTGCTCCCTTTACCACCTAGCCGAACAATTAGGAACGTAGGGGTAAGCACAGGAGCTAGGCAACCCAGCTTGGCCAAAACTTAAGTCATATCGATGCATATAATGGTGAATAAAAGGTACATGCGGAAGTGTGACACATGTGTTGGGCATAAAGCCCGTATTAATAAGCTTCATTAAAGAAGCCCCGAGTATAATGGTAGCGGGTAGCGCGTCAAGTGTGTGCAAACAAAGTTTGGACAAGGAAAATTTTTACAAGCAACTTTTTTCCAAAAAAGTATAATGCTTGGTCGAGCCGAACACAAGTTAAAAATTTAAAACTTTGAGCATGAAGGCAACTTAGCTAGTTAATGTGTTCGGTATTGACGACGCGGTCCGAGCGTGATGCAGGACAAGGTTCCATCCCCCAAGCCGATCCCGAGGTGGTGGAGCAAAAGAGCTCGGCACTCCGAAGTGGTGACATAGAACGGTCAATGCATGACGGCAGAGTGACGCCGAAGTCCCCTGCATGGGGTAATGAAGTGTTGACGAAGCCCCCCGTCCAGCCGAGGTGACGCCAAAGGATATAGTCCGGCTGGATCATTTTCCTGTGCACAAAAAATAGTGCAGACCGGGGATAATAGGAATAATAAGAATTAAAAAAAATGTTGCATAATAAATAATTTATGAAAAGTGAGTAATAAAAGAAATATGGCCTGGCCGAAGTCAATGTCGATGCAAGTTGTCGGCGTAATGCAATAAAGGCATGGCAAGGCCTGAATTTACAGGTCGGTTCGAGTTCCGGATGCGGCGTTCGCCGGACTATGTACGTAAACTGACCGAACCATCATGCGACCGTCGATTATGCGGCCACCACTTGATAGACCTGTGTACATGTGATGGACAAACCATAGTAATAATTCCTTGGGAAAAATGAACCCAAACAAGCAAAAAATACTGGGATTAATAGCACCTGGTTTATTTGTTGTAGCAATCCGAAGGGAGGTGATTCCCAAAATTGGGACTCGATCCGTGCACCCATTGCCTGGTCGGCAAGTGACGCCGAAGTGTCCGGAGTAGGTTGATGAAGAGATGGCAAAGCCCCCAGTCCGGCCGAGATGTCGAAGTAGGTCGGCGTGATGGACACCAGCTTGAAGAAGCAATAGTGTGGCCCTGCCTATGCAGGTCGTGACGTGGTCGATGCCGGCTTGATGAAGCGACCGTGCTGCGATGTCGGTATGCCCGCTCCGTGTAATCCGTGGGGCGGCGATGTTGGTGATGATTTACCCTTCGCAATGCCGGACTCTTGTTCGGCTTGCCGAGATGATGATCCGAAGAAGTTGAGCTCGGCTCAACAAAGTGACGACGTGTCTACCGCGGGTCGGCAGCCGTGGAGCAGTATTGCCGGACTGGTTTGACACCAGCACGATGTTGAATATCATGTTCAAAAGATCTTAAAGTTAGTGGGATGTGTTCGGAAACAGAACACAATACCCCATACAAAACTTCCTTCAAAAAGGATGTCTGAAATCACATTCATAAAAAAGACGAACTCGGGTCGGATTCATTTTCGCGCAGAAAACATATCCGAAAAGTGATGCACTAATCGGAAGGTTCCCGGAGTTTGGACGGTCGGATCGAGCTGAAATTTTGAGGGGTGGTAGATATAGGAATTCCGCAGCCGATCAACCGTTGGATCTTCCAAAGGAAGTCCGAGCTAGAAGCTGGACACCACGCCCTAAACTCGTTCGGATTCTCGTCCAGATTCAATGCGGCTCCGGTATATCGGAGATTGCCGAGATTCCTCCATCGGAACTCGACGAAATTTTCCAGGGTTGTTGTGGACTCAATTCCGCACAATTCCACCAAAGCAATCGTTAAAACGACGCTTGAGGAGGCGGTGGCGGCGGACAAAAGTCCGCTGTCTAGAAAAACAGTACGGTCGCCCGAGGGCAATGTTGACGTTGAGCCCCCGGGCTCCCTGGATGATTCCTCCATGATCTTGATAGAGATCGGAGTTGATGTTGATGAAGGCCCTCATCCGAACATGAAGATCGGCGGTAGGGCGCAGCCCTTGGTCGAACCAAGGTGACCAGTTGAGCTGGTGACGAAGATGCCTAAGTCGCAGTTGATCTGCAGGCGAGTCATCGACCTTTTGCCGAACACACAGCGGAACTCTCGATGAAAGCACCAATGTCGGTGTCAAAACCGGCGGATCTCGGGTAGTGGGTCCCGAACTGTGCGTCTAGGCGGATGGTAACAGGAGACAAGGGACACGATGTTTTTACCCAGGTTCGGGCCCTCTCAATGGAGGTAATACCCTACTCCTGCTTGATTAATATTGATGATATGGGTAGTACAAGAGTAGATCTACCACGAGATCAAGGAGGCTAAACCCTAGAAGCTAGCCCATGGTATGATTGTTGTTCTCTGTATCGACTAGCCTAGCCTCGGTTTGTATAATGGACCAGAGGCCTAGGATAACAAGAGTCCTAGCCGAATACGCCGGTGGGGGAGGAGTCCTTGTCTTGATCGCCAAGTCTTGTGGAATCTTCCTTTTATGCGTCAACTGTCCGGACTGGCCCATGAGTATACGGCCATGGGGATCCTCGGCCCAATCTAACTGATCGGGAGACGACGTGGTGAGTACCCCCTAGTCCAGGACACCGTTAGAGAGCGAGTGGTTTACCCATGCCGGGCCGAGAGGCGGAAGCCCCTTCTCTGCCAAGGTCTGGCGTCGAGGCAAAGCCACCGGCGCCTGCGTTCCCATCCCCCTCCTCCGTGCGTGCAGCCTCGGTGTTCGGTGTCCCTGCCGGGGACGCCCCTTGGGGCGGTGCGGTCGGCAGGGGCGGCACAATCGGAGAAGCCCCCTGTGGCACTCCTTGGTGCTGCTCCCCTCCTGCATCGACGGCACGGTTAACGCTGAAGCATCACGCGCAACACACGTTGATTGAGGGTGAGTGGTGAACTCACGCTGGGGGCTGGGCCGGGGGCTGCTCTCCGGACTGCTCGACACCACCAGTGGCGTACTGGAGGTATCTGCGGGGGGCTGGCCGCTCGCCAAAACCCTGGCCCTCTTGATCCTTGGGGCCAGAATCTCCACATCCCTGCAAGACAAAGACAGGTAAGCACGCCGTCGGGAGAGGGGGGTGCAAGGAATGAGGGAGGAAAGCAGAGGCTTACTCCTCGTCCTCTTCCTCCTCCTCCTCTGTTGCTTTCCTCTTCCGGTCCGTGCTGAGAGGCCCGAGCTCTCTCTCCGGGCTGAGAGGCCCGAAGTCAAACAAGTCACCGCCAATCCCTGCACTGGTGTTTGCCGGCGAGGGGGGAGGCGACGGCGTCCGGGCGCGCTTGGACGACGGAGAAGCAGGCGCCCTCTTCTTCGACGCCACGACTCTCGCCGTTTTCTTCGCCGCCAACGCCCTCGTCGGGTGCGCGGGCGCCTCCTGGGCTTGCCGCAGCTGCACAGCCCGGTCGAGGTGGACCGGCTCACCGGAGGTGGCCCGCCGCAGGACCCGCCTCCTTCTGGTGGTCGGAGGGTCGGCGGTTGCGGTCCTCCCCTCCTCGCCCACCTCTTCCGACGACCCGTCGGCGGCATCCTCGACGAGGGGAGCCCCGGTGTCGACATCGCTGGCCTCCCCAGCGGTTGTTGCCCATCGGGCGAGCTCCAATTCCTCCGCCTCCGCCGCGGCCTTGTCCACCACGCCGCCGGCACTGCCGGCCTCCTTGACGAGACTTGCCTCCTCCTCGGCAAGCCTCGCCTCCTCCACCCTGGCGGCAATGTAATCCAGCTCCGCCGGGGAAGTGTCTTGGATGAGCCGCGGCTCATCTGTGACGTATACCTCATGCAGAGTATCGAAGAACTCCTGCACCGTGAGCTCGTCCGGCTCAGCCCAATTCGGGTCGAGGCCGTGCGCGTTGAAGAGTGGCATCATGGCGATGATCTCATTCCGAAGTGAGTTGTTGCTCAGCGGAACCACTCCCGCCGGCAGCTTGAAAACAGGCTCCTTGTCGACCTTGCCGGCCTTCGCGGCGGCCCTGGCGAGCTTGCTGGACCGCTCGACCTCGCCCGCGTCATCGACCTCGAGTTGAAAGATTCGTTGGCAGAGATGGGCGTGCTGCATCACCGTCAGGTTGTTATCAAGGCCAGGACGAAGCCTCTTCATGTCGGCGGCGTTCACATAGAGCCAGGCCGGCCTCCCTTTGTTATGCAGAGGGGCAATACGGCGGCGGATGAAATCCGCCCCGATCATCTCGAGGGTGAGCCCCGCCTGGGTAAGCTGGAGAATCCTGATGGTGGTGATCGTAGCTTTGCGTCTTCGGTGTCGACATCACTCCAATTGCCGCCACGGACTGGCGGCTTCTAGTGAACCTCGCAGAACGCTGACGGGTCTTCTTCCTCAATCCAGCACCCCAGCCCCGCCATTCTTCCCACCTCTCCTTCATTGCGCCATCCAGATACGCCCCCTTGGCCCCCGGGATCCAGGCAACACAGCCAGCAATGGCGCCCCCTGCCTGGATCCGAGGGGAGAAGTAATGGCGGAAGAGTGACGTGCTAGGGTACACCTCGACGAAGCCCTCACAGAGATGGGCGAAGAGGGACATACACGCCACGGCATTCGGAGTAAAATCCAGGAGGTGGAAGCCGTAGGTGTGCATGATGTCCTTGAAGAAATCGGAAAAGGGGGGACAGAGCCTGCAAGAGAAATAGTCGACGAAGAAGGGGTACCGATGCAGGGAGGGGGTGATGCTGGCAGGGACGACGGTCGTGGCCGGATGCCCCGTCTCCTCTCCCCCCGTCTTCACACCCCACAAACACTTGAACATCTCCCGAAGCTCGGGAACGCCAACCGTCGAGGGGGAAAAGAAGGCACCCCTGTATTTAGATGTACCATGGCGTTCGGATGGTTGTGGCATTCGGTTTTGATTTTGTGCCGTAGCGCGCTTCCTAGGTCCATAGATGGATCTTGTCATACTGGATTTTTGGCGCAAGTCCTCACGTAGATCGTGTGTTGACTTGTGTTTGGCCTTGTTGGCCTCTCTATCTCGGCCACGAGGTGGTTGACCTGACCAGTTGGCCGTTTTTTTTGGCTGTGTGGGCTCTGAGGCCTCGTCGTCGAATTCGGGCAATAGCTTGCGCTTTGGATAGCTCTTCGTGTGGTAACTACCACCATACTTTTCTTCGTTGTCAAGCACTTTGTTCCATCTACCGTTGAGCGTATTATGCGCGGCCTTAAGCCTTTGCTTCTGCTTCTTTAGACTCCTCACTATGGCAATAAGCCTTCTGCGGAGGTTCTCTTGTTCCAAGTGCCTTTCCGGGATGATGTGCGCATCTTCGTCCGGACTGTTTTCCTCCTCGGAGGGAGGTTGGTGGATTTTATCCTCGGCGTCGTCGTGTTCGGACATCCGATCCGTACTATGTTCTCCGTTTGCGCCTTCATCGTGCTCTACCGCTGGGTCAGTGTGGTCGTTGTTTCCTCTGGAGTCGACCGGGGTGTTGTTTTCTCTTTCGCTGTTATCGTTGTTTTTGCCGAGGCGGAGTTTAGCGCGGCGCCTACGTCGACGCTTTGTTTGCTTCTCGATGTAGTTGTTCTTCGTTGCTTCTTTCCTTTCCTCGTCATTGTTTTCTTTGAGTGTATCCACCTTGTATATGTCATGTGATGAAATGGAGGTCCAGCGCCCTGTGGGCGGTGGTTCCTGTTCATCTCCTGCATCATCGTCCATACCGTCGATGTCTTTGGAGTCGAAGTCGAGCATGTCGGTTAAATCATCGATAGTGGCTACTAAGTGGGTGGTGGGTGGGCAGCGAATTTCTTCATAGTCTGCATCCCATTCTAGCCGGACAAAGTTCGGCCAAGGTTCTTTTGACAAGGAGAGGGACCTTAATGAATTTAGCACGTCGCCAAAAGGCGAGTGCTGAAAGATATCCGCGAAGGTGAACTCCATGATCGGCGCCCAATCGAATTCGATAGGCACGGACGCAGGCAGCTCGGAGTCCGTGGCTGGAGATGAATCCAGTGGTTCGGCATCACGGCTCTCGTGAGGGGTAAGGTCAGTATTCGGCTCTATCGCCGCTGAGAGTGCGGCCTCCAAGGCGGGGTCTATCCACCCGTCCTCGGATGGCGCAATTTGCTCCGGATCAAGGGCCGGAGTGGTTGCAGGTGTGATCTCCCGAACACTGTCCGACGGCAGAGCTAAATCATGCTCGACGTGATTGTGCGGTGCACCTGACATGGGCTCGAATCCGTCGAAGATCAAGTCTCCCCGGATGTCGGCAGTGTAGTTCAAGTTTCCGAACCTGACCTGGTGGCCAGGGGCGTAGCTCTTGATCTGCTCCAGATGGCCAGCGAGTTGGCTCAGCAGGTCTTGGCCACCGAATACAAAGATCTGTCCGGGGAGGAAGACCTCACCCTGGACCGCATCGTTACCGATGATCGAAGGAGCCATCAAGCCTTACGGTGTCAAAACTAGCGGATCTCGGGTAGGGGTCCCAAACTGTGCGTCTAAGGCAGATGGTAATAGGAGGCAGGGGACATGATGTTTACCCAGGTTCGGGCCCTCTCGATGGAGGTAATACCCTACTTCCTGCTTGATTGATCTTGATGATATGAGTATTACAAGAGTTAATCTACCACGAGATCATAGATGCTAAACCCTAGAAGCTAGCCTATGGTATGATTGTTATTGTCCTATGGACTAAACCCTCCGGTTTATATAGACACCAGAGGGGGCTAGGGTTACACAGATTAGGTTACAAGGAAGGAGATCTACATATCCGTATTGCCAAGCTTGCCTTCCACGCCAAGGAGAGTCCCATCCGGACACGGGACGCTTCAATCTTGTATCTTCATAGTCCAACAGTCCGGCCAAAGGATATAGTCCGGCTGTCCGGTTACCCCCTATTCAAGGACTCCCTCAGGGACTAACCTATTAACCCAAAGCCCATAGCCAGTTCTGTTTTTTTCCCTTGTTTCAGTGTTTCGCAGAAAAGGAATATCAAACGGAGTCCAAACGGAATGAAACCTTCGGGAGAGTTATTTTCGGAATGGAAGCAATCCAGAAGACTTGGAGTGTACATAAGGGAAGCAACAAGGAAGGCACGAGGCAGGGGCGCGCCCTCCACACTCGTGGGCCCCTCGTGGCTCCCCTTACCGACTTCTTTCGCCTACACATATCCATATACCCTAAAAATATCGTGGAACAGAATAGATCGGGAGTTCCGCCGCCGCAAGCCTCTGTAGCCACCAAAAACCAATCGGGACCCTGTTCCGGCACCCTGTCGGAGGGGGGATCCCTCACCGGTGGCCATCTTCATCATCCCCGCGCTCTCCATGATGAGGAGGGAGTAGTGCACCCTCGAGGCTGAGGGTATGTACCAGTAGCTATGTGTTTGATATCTCTCTCTCGTGTTCTTGATTCGGCACGATCTTGATGTATCGCGAGCTTTGCTATTATAGTTGGATCTTATGATGTTTCTCCCCCTCCTTTTAATGGATTGAGTTTTCCCTTTGAAGTTATCTTATCTTTGAGTCTTTAAAGATTTGAGAACACTTGATGTATGTCTTGCCGTGCTTATCTGTGGTGACAATGGGATATCACGTGATCCACTTGATGTATGTTTTGGTGATCAACTTGTGGGTTCCGCCCATGAACCTATGCATAGGGGTTGGCACACATTTTCGTCTTGACTCTCCGGTAGAAACTTTGGGGCACTCTTTGAAGTACTTTGTGTTTGTTGAATAGATGAATCTGAGATTGTGTGATGCATACCGTATAATCATCCCCACGGATACTTGAGGTGACATTGAAGTATCTAGGTGACATTAGGGTTTTTGTTGATTTGTATCTTAAGGTGTTATTCTAGTACGAACTCTATGATAGATCGAACGGAAAGAATAACTATGTGTTATTTTACTACGGACTCTTGAATAGATCGATCTGAAAGAATAACTTTGAGGTGGTTTCGTACCCTACCATAATCTCTTCGTTTGTTCTCCGCTATTAGTGACTTTGGAGTGATTCTTTGTTACATGTTGAGGGATAGTTATGTGATCCAATTATGTTATTATTGTTGAGAGAACTTGCACTAGTGAAAGTATGAACCCTAGGCCTTGTTTCCTAGCATTGCAATACCGTTTACGCTCACTTTTACCACTTGTTACCTTGCTGTTTTTATATTTTCAGATTACAAAAATGTATATCTACCATCCATATTGCACTTGTATCACCATCTCTTCGCCGAACTAGTGCACCTATACAATTTACCATTGTATTGGGTGTGTTGGGGACACAAGAGACTCTTTGTTATTTGGTTGCAGGGTTGTTTGAGAGAGACCATCTTCAACCTACGCCTCCCACGGATTGATAAACCTTAGTTCATCCACTTGAGGGAAATTTGCTACTGTCCTACAAACCTCTGCACTTGGAGGCCCAACAACGTCTACAAGAATAAGGTTGTGTAGTAGACATCAAGCGCCAAGAGTAGGCGCGCTCCCGAAGTCGGGCCACAGGCTGGGGCTCCTGTGGCAGGCGGCTGCAGGAGCTCCTCCCGAGGCTGAGCTGTCCTTGAAAGTGGTGGTGTTGCTGACGGCTTGAAGAGCCACTCCTAGAAGACGCCAGGCTCTTGGGGATGCCACTTGGACGCCCTCTTGGCGATGTCGTCAACTTCCTTGTTGGTTCCACGAGGCACCTGCTGCAATTCCAGGCCCATGAACTGCTTCTCCATCTTGCGCACTTCCACGAGGTATGCCTCCATCTGCTCGTCCTTCGGCTCGTACACCTTGTTGGAGAAGTTGACGAGAAGCTGCGAGTCGCCCCGGCGGTGGCGCTTCACCCAGAGTTATCGCAGCCTTGAGGCCAGCTCACGAGGCCTTCAGTATTCTGCGATGTTGTTGGAGACCTTCTCGCCTGCTGAAAGCAGAGCTGCACGGCGTAGTAGAGCTTGTCTTGAGTGGGCGAGACGAGTACTACTCCAGCCCCCGCGCCCTGGTGCGCCAAGGCCCCATCGAAATACATAACCCAGGCATCGGGCACCTCTCTTCTCGGCGAGGTGGACCGGTCCTCGCCTACTTCCAGTGTCGGGGCATCCGTCCATTCTGCCACGAAATCAGCGAGTGTGGCTCCCTTGATGACCCTAGTGGTGCTGAACTCCAACTAGAATGCCTGCAGCTCGATGTTCCACTCAGCGACCCTTCCAGCTGAGTTGGGGCTCCTGAGCACTCTCTCCAATGGGTAGGCCGAGACAAACTTGACGGGGTGGCCCTGGAAGTAGTGCCACAACTTCCGTAAGGCCACCAAGAGCGCGAGCAAAAGCTTCTAGGGCATAGGGTTTCGTGCCCTTGCGTCCCGCAACACTGTGCTGACGAAATACACCGGGTGCTCGACGAGAACCGGTGTGTCGGTGAGGCTCGTGTCCTGCGGGAGTTGGGGTGTCTCGTGAGGTGGTGGGACCTTCGACGCTTGATCGCTTGCCGGGACCTTGACGGCGTCGTCCTGCTTAGCTTGGTCCGCTATCGATGCCGCTACGGCTCTTGCAGTGTCTTCCCGATCTTGCGTTAGTCAGGTTGCAGCTCGGCACGACGCGCCTTTGGCTTGGTGCTCTTCCCGAACCACCACTAGAGCTGCGATAGGCCGAGTATGGAGTGGTGGCGAGATAAAGCACTAGGGGCTCGAGAGGCCGCGGCGCCACCATCACTGGAGGGCTGGTCAGGTATCTCTTGAGGTCTTGAAAAGCTCGGTCGGCCTCCGGGGTCCAATCGAACGGGCCCTTCTTCTTCATCAGCTTGAAGAAAGGGAGGGCACGCTCTCCCAGCTTGGAGATGAAGCGCCCCAACGCAGTCACCCGTCCAGCCAGCTTCTGCATTTCCTTGAGGGTCTGAGATGGGCTCATGTCTTCGATGGCCTTGATCTTTTCTGGGTTTGCCTCGATCCCTCTGTGTGATACGAGGAAGCCCAGCAGCTTGCCGGAAGGGACACCAAACACACACTTCTCCGGGTTAAGTCGCAAGTTCACCTGGCGTAGACTTGTGAAGGTCTCCTCAAGATCCTCGATCAAGGTTCTCGCCTCCCGAGATTTTACCACAAGGTCATCGACGTAGGCCTCCGCATTCCTCCCGAGCTGTAACCCTAAGGCGATGTGCATCAGCCGCTGAAAAGTCGCGCCCACGTTACATAGTCCGAAGAGCATGCAAGTGTAGCAATACACCCCGCATGGGGTCAGGAAGGCTGTCTTCTCTACATCTTCTACCGCCATCTTGATCTGATGATACCCTGAGAATGCGTCTAGGAAGCACAACAGGTCGTACTCGGCAGTAGAGTCGGGTATTACACCACAACGGTGGCCTGAACCAGTATAAATCTTGCGTCTCTTGTGCTGTTCTGTTTAGTAGTTTAGGTCCCAGCGATTCGGCGAGGTGCGAGACGGTGGAGGGTTGGATCTCCGCGCGCACCCCACTGTTCGAACCTCAAGGGTCTGCCGGAACCCGAAATCCGACAGCGTTGTACGGGAGTATGATGCAGGCGATGTCGAAGTCCACCAGCTCGGTGCGGTAGTTGTCACTCATGCCGAAGGTGACGCGGTGGCGGATCTGCCCCAGGGAGTGGGCCGTGCTGCCACCAACTCCTGAGAAGCAGACTAAGGCGTAGCCTAGTGGTGGGAAGGGGTTGATGCCTTCCCACCCACCCAGGTTCAAGGCATGGTACTTGCAATTTGGGTTTGTTGCACCAATTATACTGTAGGGGGTTCCCTTACAGTCTTTCTGTCAAAAAAAACCAACTCCTGAGAAAGGCTTGCTGAGGCTGAGCCGCTCTAGCGGTACGTGAAGAAGGCTGAAAGCCTCCACGGAGAGCACGTTGAGGTCAGCGTCGTCGTCGATGAGGGCCTTGGTGATGGCCACAGTGCAGATGGTGGGCGTGCAGAGCATCGGGAGCATACCCGAGCCGACGGTGGTGACGGGGTGGTCTTCTGAGTCGAAGGTGAGGTCAGCCTCGGGCACAGCCCAGCCCGGTGGAGCCCCCGAGCGCTTGGAAGCGGCGCCGATCTGGCGAAGGAATGGCTTGACATGGCGATCTGAAGGCGGTGCCTGAGAGCCGCCTAGTGGGGTCGTGACCGCGTGGTGCGCCGGTGCCGCGTAGCATGCAGTGAATAGATCGCGCAGCTCCTCCCAAGATTTTACCGTGGATCCGGGGAGGTCGAGCAGCCAGGCGCGCGGCGCGCCGGTGAGGGCCATGGGCAACCAGTCGGCCATGACCTTGTCGTCGTTTGAAGGATCTTTCCATCAGTCTGCGTTTTGCATTGGTACACCCACTGGGTGTTTTCACATGCCGTTTGTCGGATCACGGGTTCCGACAAAACCCTTAAGGTTCGAACACTGGGGTGCACGCAAAGTTCTCCCCCTACCGATCCACGTCCTAGCTTGCTAAGATCTCAAGAACGAACTCGACGAACTCACAACACAAGGGACACAAGATTTATACTGGTTCGGGCCACCGTTGTGGTGTAATACCCTACTCCAGTGTGGTGGTGGTGGATTGCCTCTTGGGCTGATGATGAACAGTACAAGGGGAAGAACAGCCTCCTGAGGTTGAGGTGTTCTTGTGCTTGGTGTGTGGCTAAGGATTGGCTCAAGATTAGATGCCTCCTACTGTGGTGGCTAGTCCTATTTATAGAGGCCCTGGTCCTCTCCCCAAATATTGATCGGGAAGGGAGCCAACAACGTCCAATTTGAAAGTGTAGAGTTAGTACAGCTTATCCTAACAAAAGTAGTCTTCTCCTGCAAAAGGCTCTGGTGGTGACGCCACCTTGGGCTCCATGGTGACCTCCGTCTTGCTGTCCTGCTGGTCTTGGTCTCGTTGCACCGATATGGAAACCTTTGCTTGATGCCTCAGTACTTCGCGCCTGCGCTTGCCTCCTTTAGCACCAAATATGAAACAAGGACGCTGCACGTGCTGGCGCCCACCTGGTCTCGATCATCATGGCTCACGTCACGAGAACCTCGCGAGTTTTGTCTTGCCTTGATCTCTCCGCCCCTCACGAGCCTGCCAGGCGAGGCCACTCCTGAGGAGGTCTTGCGTCGTCTGCCTCGCGAGGCTTGGCCCCTCGCGAGGGTCTTGAATGCCTTGTTGATGAAGATGGGCCGTACAGTCCTGCTAGCACAACCACGTCGTGGGCGGCAGGCAGGCAAGTTTGGGGACCCCCATTCCCAGGACGCTGACACCGTTGAGTAGACTTGTGTCTTGAGTCGACTAAGTTATGTCGATTGAATCTTTGAACCAGTGGGGGCATGCTAAGTGCACCCACTGGGTGTAGTCCCCGAGACCATAGTTGACTATGGGCAGTCGACTGTGGTCTGAGAGTCAGAATTTTCTCACTCGGCCTGGACGGACCGTGTCGAGTGGAACCTGAACCAGTGGGGGCACGCTAAGTGCACCCACTGAGTGTACTCCCTGAGACTACTGTTAGATGTTTGATTCGGCAGTAGTCTTAGAACCTGTTGAATTTATGACTCTATTGTTCTGAAGTAACCAATCTTTTCACCTGCCGACTGACTGTCCTTTTATTACAGAAATCCTGTGAGCTCGGAGCATGTTTTGCTGACCTGGAGTAGAAGCAGATTCAGCTCAATCTCGATCTGGAGCTAGCCAAGACGAACTTGCAAAAGGCCAAGGATGAAGCTGCTAGTATGACAATTTTGTTTGACTGTTCAGTTGCTGAACCGAGTGTTATTTCTTTTTTCTGAACTGAGTGTTATTTCTTTTAGAAACAATGAACCTAGCTCTGGCGAAGAAGGATCTGGACCTTGCAGCCGCGCAGAAATCAGCCGACGAGAAAACTGCACTCGCTGACCAGAAGCTGGCCTCAGTCGGCAAACTGGAGGAAGAGAATGCCAAGCTGAAAACTTCCCTTGATGAAGCCCACAAGGAGGTGACTCGTCTAAAGAAGGACAAGAAGAATCTGACCGAAAAGATGGAAGGCATTGCTCGCAAGCGGGACGACCTAGAGAACAATCTGGGAGGGCTTGCCAAGAAGTTGTTCATCATGATTGAAGGTGCTTTCCTTTGTCCGACTGACTTTTTGCTATCGACTTGATATATATAACCATTGACTCACCATTGTATTGTATGTGCAGAATTTTGCCAGAATTTCGAGGATGAAACTGGGCGAGTTGAGACAAGCTTGGACCCCATCCTCTCTCCTGTAAAGGATGAAGCTGCTACGAACATGCTCTGACTGGAATCCTGTGTCGCTGGTGTTGTCGACTACCTTGCTCGACTGAAAGTCGCGATGTCGCGGATCGACACAGCACTCTGGCCAAGGGCGACGTTCCAAAATGACCTCGAGTCTCTGATGGCTCGACTTAATGAGGTTCCTGGTCGAGTGCAGGAATGGAAAAAATCTTCTGCTCGGTGCGGTGCTGATGTGGCTCTGTCGCTGGTTCGTGTCCATTGCAAGGAGGCGCGAGAAGAGAAGCTAGGAGCAATCAATGTCACCAATACCAAAAGTCACGACTTCCAATCCTTCATGGAAACCTTCATTGCTGCCGCCACTCGGATTGCTGACGGAATCGACCTAAACGAGTTCGTCGAGCCTGCTAGCCCACCTCCTGCGGAGTGAACAAACTTTATGCCTCACCTTAAATTTGCCTCGGTATGCCCAGTGATTTTGTAACCGTTAAACTCCTTCGGGCTTGATGCTCGAGTACTTTAATCCGTGGTCTGGAACCTTAGGATTTATCTAAACTTGGTTTATCTCTGAATATGCTTGTGTTTGTCTTCGAGTGGAACTTGTTCTTCACTCAGAATAGTCTTTGTACTTGTGATGCAGCTTCGAGGAGAAAGTCACAGTCGACCTGCACCTCGTCGTCCTTGCAGATCAGGATGGAGCGCACATTGTACTTATGGCACAGCCCTGAGGGGAAAGTCGCAGCCGACCTGCACCTCGTCGTCCTTGCGGATTAGGATGGAGCGCACATTGTACTTGTGGCGCAACTCTGAGGAGAAGGTCGCAGTCGACCTGCACCTCGTCGTCGTTGCGTATCAGGATGGAGCGCACATTGTACTTATGGCGCAGCACTGAGGGGAAGGTCGCAGTCGACCTGCACCTCGTCGTCCTTTCGGATCGGGATGGAGCCCACATTGTACTTGTGGCGCAACTCTGAGGAGAAGGTCACAGTGGACCTGCACCTTGTCGTCCTTGCAGATCAGGATGGAGCGCATGTTGTACTTGTGGCGCAGCTCCAAGGAGAAGGTCGCAGTCGACCTTGCGGATCGGGATGTGTTTCAAACTTAGGCGAGTACTGGACTAAAGCTAAGCCCCCGAGTGAGAGGGTTGCTCACCACTCGGTAGGATTTTTCAAACTTAGGCGAGTACTGGACTGCAACTAAGCCCCCGAGTGGGAAGGTTGCTCACCACTTGGTAGGATTTTTCAAACTTAGGCGAGTACTGGACTATAGCTAAGCCCCCGAGTGGGAGGGTTGCTCACCACTCGGTAGGATTTTTCAAACTTAGGCGAGTACTGGTGTGACGCCCCAAGACCGGAGCTTCAGTTGCCTTCCAGGGTTTCCGAGTTTTGCCATGTGATTTGTTTTGCTTGTGCATTCATCATGTCATCTCTTGCATTGCATCATCTCATCATGCCATCATATCATTAATTTTTAAAACTCAACTAAATAAATTGTATGGATGTTTTCGATCCATTTAAATCGAGGGATTCACATGGTGACTTCTCTTTATAACATATCCTCCCAATATTAGGGAGCTATAATAAATATTCCATTGTTTTGGAATCACCATAACCCACTTGCATAATAAATCCCATGCCTTTTCTGCTCGAGTTGACCTCAAATCCTTGCCAATATTATTTCATCATTTTCGGAGCTCCACCAAAATCCTTGGGCCATTTTGTTAAATTCTTCATATTTTTGTGAGCCCGGGAAAATTGTCCTCGTTCCCAAATTCTTTCCCTAACCCTCTCTTTCTTTTTGTCTCTCTTTATTTGTTTTCTGCTAAGAAAGATATATAAGAGGGAGAGAGAGGAGAGCAGCCACAGCTGGGCCTTCTCCCAGCAGCCGGCCCATTCCACCAGACCCTTGAGCCCACCAACCCCTTCTAACCCTAGCCCCTCGCTCAGCCCGATCCTCATCTCCCCTCGATCTCTCCCTCCGCCGCCAGCCACTCGTCCCGATCGGGATCGATCCCCTCGCCTCCGTTCCTTCCTCCTTGCAGCGCCCGACCCCTTCGCTCGCCTTCGAGCCGCGCTACCACCGGAGCGGCCAACTCCGGCGGCCCTGGAGCGCCGCACCCGACCCTCTCACCGAGCGTCTTCTCCCCTCTCCCTTTCCCCTCGCCGCCTCTCTTCTCCTCCCCCGCGTCCCCATCGCCACCCGCCGCCGTCCTGGCGAGTTCGCCGTCCGCCTCGCGACCCCGTCGCCGTTTCCTGCCACCGGCGCCCCGAGGAGCCACGCCGAGCCCCGCGCGATGTCCGCCAGGATCCATCCTGCTGCACCTCTCCATGGGCCCTGCACCACCTCGAAAGCCCTGCCCGACGCCATGGCCGCCGCCCCATGGAGTCCCACCGGCCTGGACCCGCCGGGAACCAGATGAGCCCCTGCCCGCCTGCGCCTCGTTCGGCGGGGTGGAGGACGCGTCTCTGTTGCCCCTCTTGTTGCTGCCAAGACTCGGCAACCAGGAAGCCGAGGGCGCGCCGTGGGTTTCGTCAAGATCCTCTCGAACAAGCGAGTGACTACGGTGATCGCCAAGTACCCCCTCGGATCGTCAAGTTCGACTACACGGGAGCGACTACATCCGAGGTGGATAACGACAAGTACCCTACTACGCGAAGACGCCAAGTCCGTTCGGGATTCTTCAAGTACCGCTATCGGCGACTCGAACATGTACGAAAAAGAGCGTGTACCACGGCGCCAAGTTCGACTACCGCGCAGTTACGTCAAGTTCATCTACGGAAATGAGTACAACTACCGTTGACATGTTTTTCGCCAAGTACCTCTCGGATCCGACAAGTACCCCGATGACGTGTGTACCACTGCTGTCGACCCTCGAAGACCCCGTGGACCCCGAACATCCACGGGACATGAACAACTACTTCCGATGACGAGATGTACCACTACCATCGAACATGAACGTCTACTTCCCCACGCCGTGTACGACTACTTCCTCTACTTCCCTCGACGAACGTGAACGCCTACTTCCCCTACGCCGTGAACGTCTACTTCCCTCTACGAAACGCGAACCTTCCCGTTTGATCGATCCGAAGGTATAACCCGAGACGACCGCGATGAGATGCCCTTGCATGTATGAGATGCACGATATGTTTGCACCGTGTCCGAATTGTCACTCGCTTGTTCCTCCTCGTTGCCATGCCATCGTTCCGTGGGAACCCGGTATCCGGGATCACCCCACCATCGTTTGCATGTTCCGCACATCCACACTTTCCTTTGCATCGGTATCTCAATCGAGTTATCGGAACCGATATGTTGCCGTGGCATCATTTTCGGATTCGTTGCCGTGGCACCCTTTTCGTTCGCCATGGTGACCAAATGTTTCTTAACATACTCTTGTCAACATTTTCATAAAATTGCATAAAACTTGCATATGTCATCCGCATCATGATAACAACATTTAAATGTTTATAATTGTTGTTTGCTTTAATTTGCTTAAATGCCATGCTAAAATGATTTATTTCATAACTAAATAACCGTAGCTCGGATTTAAATAAATTATATATGTAAATGGGGTAGAAAAATGCCTAGTTTAACATGGTACACTTTATTTTTCTGTTTAACAACTCTAAAATATGCTTTAGGTCAGATCAGTACCGAATTCATAATTTGGACATGAGGATTTTTCCAGAATTGTTGTTGTTGTTTCCGGCCTTATTTAATCTTCCCTAAATAGTTAGTTTCTTTTGCTTCACCTCTTGCCATGTTTAATAACATTTAATATTGTTGGTTCCCTAACCGAGAGAGAACTAAATAAGTGTTGTGGTGTTCCGTCAATATGCAACTCGTTGCATATTGGGCTCCATTAACTTGTAGTTTTGTTTGTGCTTATTGCCGTGCCATGCTATTTAAACCGGTCATGCATCATACTTGATTGTGCATCATGCCATGTTTATGATTGTGTGTTTACTATGTTGTTTGTTTGTTTCCGGTTTGCTTTTCTCGTTAGCTTCGGTTCCGTTCCGGAGTTGTGAGGATTCATTCGACTTCGTCCATTTGTCTTCTTCATGGATTCGTTCTTCTTCCTTGCGGGATTTCAGGCAAGATGATCATACCCTCGAAATCACTTCTATCTTTGCTTGCTAGATGCTCGCTCTTTTGCTATGCCTATGCTACGATGCCTATCACTTGCTTATCATGCCTCCCATATTGCCATGTCAAGCCCCTAACCATCTTTTCCTAGCAAACCGTTGTTTGGCTATGTTACCGCTTTGCTCAGCCCCTCTTATAGCGTTGTTAGTTGCAGGTGAAGATGAAGTTTGTTCCTTGTTTGGAACATGGAGATGTTGTTCCTTTTTGGAACATGTTTACTTGTCGGGATATCACAATATATCTTATATTAATAATGCATCTATACACTTGGTAAAGGGTGGAAGGCTCGGCCTTATGCCTGGTGTTTTGTTCCACTCTTGCCGCCCTAGTTTCCGTCATATCGGTGTTATGTTCCCGGATTTTTTTGCGTCCCTAACGCGGTCGGGTGATTTATGGGACCCCTTGACAGTTTGCTTTGAATAAGACTTTTCCAGCAAGGCCCAACATTGGTTTTACCATTTGCCTCACCTATGCCCTTTTTCCCTTGGGTTTCGGAGCCCGAGGGTCATCTTTATTTTAGCCCCGGGCCAGTTCTCCTTTGAGTGCTGGTCCAAACCGAAGCGATGTCCGCGCCCTCGGGCAATCAGGGTTTATGCCAACCCGACGTCTTGCTCATCCGGTGTGCCCGAGACCGAGATATGTGCAGCTCCTATTAGGATTTGTCGGCACATCCGGGCGGCTTTGCTGGTCTTGTTTTATTGCTGTGAAATGTCTTGTAGCCGGATTCGAGACTGATCGGGTCTTCCGGGAGAAGGAATATCCTTCGTTGATCGCGAGAGCTTATCATGGGCTAAGTTGGGACACCCTGCAGGGTTTGAACTTTCGAAAGTCGTGCCCGCGGTTATGTGGCAGATGGGAATTTGTTAATGTCGGTTGTAGAAAACCGAAGTTGATCTTAATTAAAATACACCAACGCGTGTGTAACCGTGATGGTCTCTTCTCGTGAGTCCGGGAAGTGAACACGGTGTTGGAGTTATGCTTGGCGTAAGTAGTTTCAGGATCACTTCTTGATCATAGTTGTTCGACCGTGTTGTTGCCTTCTCTTCTCGCTCTCATTTGCGTATGTAGCCACCATATATGCTAGTCGCTTGCTGCAGCTCCACCTTACTACCCTGTCCTACCTTTAAGCTTAAATAGTCTTGATCTCATGGTGTGAGATTGCTGAGTCCCCGTGACTCGCAGATACTTCCAAAACCAGTTTGCAGGTGCCAATGAAACCGTGCAGGTGATGCACCCGAGCTCAAGGAGAAGTTCGGTGAAGATCTTGTTCATTGTGTTGTTACATTTCAGTTGATCAGTAGTGGAGCCCAGTTGGGACGATCGGGGATCTGTGTAGAATTTGGCGTAGTCTTCTTTTATTTTGGTTCCGTAGTCGGACCTTGATTGTATCTGTATGATGTAATGTTTTACTCATGTACTGTGTGAAGTGGCGATTGTAAGCCAACTATGTATCTCTTTCCCTTATGTATTACATGGGTTGTGTGAAGATTACCTCACTTGCGACATTGCTTTCAATGCGGTTATGCCTCTAAGTCGTGCTTCGACACGTGGGAGATATAGCCGCATCGAGGGCGTACAAGTTGGTAATCGAGCCTTCCCGACTTAGGAGCCCCTCGCTGATTGTTTCTTGACGCTGTTGAGTCTAGAGCGGAAAATGTTTTGAGTCTTAGGATTATATATATCGAGAGTAGGATTCTTTTACTCCTCGGTCCTTCGTCGCTCTGGTGAGGTATCTGACGAGAGTTTTGACTTTTCTCTCCTCAAATTTCACTAAAAAATTTTAGGATCACGCTGGTATCTTGGAATCGTTCGATGGTTTTGTGACGAGAACATTGTTCTTGGTGCCTCCTGTCATTTAGGGGTTGTGGCGGTGTCCGGGAGTTGAGCTCGAGGTGTTGTCGTCACAATTTTATCGTTGCAGTTCGGAATACCTGAGTTTTACCGACATCTAAATCTCTTTTGTGCAGTTGTTGGTGAGATAACCTGATAGCCCGATCTTGGCGAAAAGGGAGTATTGCCATGACTTGTATAACGGATGCTTTTCGAAGGTCGAGGTACACGATTTCCGAAGGTTTCTCGGTTATGTGTTGACGGATGGATATAGCTGGATCTAGGTATTGTTAGTTTGGGTGATATATTTTGTGTCCCCTGTATCCCCAACACCAGATTGCATAACCAGAAAGTTTCGGGAGTTTATAGGTGGGAATTCAAGTAGCTCCTAGAATATCTTTCCAACAGATGCATGATATGGGATTGGGTAAATCTCTATCATATGTGTTTGTTTCTGGCTTATTCTGCAAGCCAAATCCTTTGTTTTTTGTTCCGTTTTGTGGTATTCAAGTTGCTTCAATGCCAAGTGTTGATTCCATACCTTTCCTAAATGGTGTTCTCATATTGATATGTGAATACTCATCCTTCTTGATCATCGAGGTCGTCATGTTAATTCTTTTCTCAACCGGCGTGCTTCTTTTCAAGTGGATCCGATCATTCCAACATTCGCAAGATCAATTCTAAGCTTTTTCTCAACGGTGTTTGTTTCATCCGACCTAAGTTGCCTTTGTTTTCCCGCCCTCCCACCCTTTTTCTTCAAGGACTCAGATTTCTTAATCAAGTATCCATTTTGTTGAGTGAAGTTTCTTCATTCTTTTCCTTTAAATGTTTTATCCGGTGATTTCTCATGAAGACGCTAAGGAAGCTTCAACCTTATCATTGTTCCATTCTAATTTTCTTCTCCGGTGGATTTAAGTCAAGTTTTCGGTGTTGATCATACTCCCTTCCTCGTTTCAAATGTTTTCTCATGCCGGTGCACCTCGTATTTTTTTCACTTCTTATTATTCATTTGTTTCCGGAGTGTTGAAGATATCTCAGAAGATTCTAGTTTCCATTCTCAATTCACTCAAGTTCTTTTGAGGATGCTATCTCATTCATGCCATTTAATTCTACCGGTGCAATATCTATTTCAAACAATTGTTCAACGGTGGTTCTTTTGAGTGGGCCCTAACCCACAGGACTTTTTCCAGGATCTTACCTAACTCTTCTAATTTTCCCGGAGCTATTCCCAAATTCTTTTCGAAATTTGACGTAAGAATGAATTATCATCAGTCAAAGCTTTCTCCAAGATCTTCCAAATTATCTTCATCGTTGGTTCAACCTTTCTAATTTTCATCCCGGAGTGCCTCAACAATTCATGGTGGTGTTTCTCGTCGTCATTCTCAAATTTTGAAGACCAAAGAAGGATTTCTCCTAAATCTTGGTCCGTTCTCTTGAAGATTCATGGTTCTAGCTTCGTGCCATCCTCATAATTGTTTTGATTGTGAGAATTCTTTTCACCCATCCGGAGCATTTCAGGAGTCTTTTCAGTTTGATTCTCCGGAGCCCATCATCTCAGAATTATTCAGTCAAGCGTTCAACTCTTGTTTTCCAAATCTCACCGGTGCATCGTAGAAATATCCTCTAATCAGTTCATGATCTCTTCGTTCTAATGTATCTAAATTCCCTCAAGTATCAACATCGTTTTATAATTCCTCCCGGTGATTCGTTCTCTTTTTCTTCGTTCATTTTCAATTCTTACGGTGGTTCGTTCAAGAGTTCTCTTCCTTCGTTATCATTTAGATTCATTCGTTCTTTCCAATCCTACCGACGGATCGTTGAAGACCTTCCCAAGTTGAGCAATATCTCTCTTCAATCCTTTCTACGAGAATAAGTAGTATGCCAAATCCGTTGCTTGTCATCAATTTAAATTGGTGAAGGATACGCATAACATAATTCTTGTTCTTGTTTCATCCAAGTGATTAATTCCTTCTTTCGAAGTTTGTTCATCATATCAAATTCTCGGTTTCAATTGTTTCATCTTTTCTTTTCCCGGAGTTCAAAGTTTTCTCATTATATCATCGCGAAGCTCCATCTAAATCATTGCAAGGTTTCACCTTGTGTTGTCAACTTCTCTTTCTTTTATCATCCTTTTGTTTACCGGAGTTCATCATGGAGGCTCTACATGGTGCTTCCTCAAGGATTCTTTTCATTCTTCAATTGTTCATCAAGATTTCTCGCGGAGTTAAGATCCGTCAAGCCATACTCAAAATTGAACATGGTGCTCAACACATGTTTTGTTTTGAGGAGTTCTAGTATTCTTCTTCTTGCATTTCGAAGTGCAATTCGTTCTACCTTATCATTTGAGGTGGTGTTATGTCATTCTCGACAATTTGAGTTCGTGTTTCATGATTCACATGTTGTCAAGAATGAGGTATTTAAATCCATCAATCTCTTCATTGGAGTTGTCTTGGGCTATATTTCACCTAAAGCTTTCCCTAAGGATTGTTGCTTTTATGGTGCTTATAAAGGACCCAAGTCTTCATTTGTCCTCTCAGTGAAATAAGTTTCTCGTCTCCTTGTTGATATCAATCCAATTGATTGTTTCCGTTGGTGGCAGAAGCTCACCTCATAATTTTGAGATGTTTTCATAAGCCCACTACAAGCTTATTCTTACCGTTGTTGTTTTTTCAAACAACTCCGTTCTATCCTTGTTTGTAAGGATGCTTCATTCAAATTCATTTGTGGTAGAAGTTGTCATTTTCTTCTCCATCCCTTTATCCCAACAATCTAGATTCTATTCTTTCGTTTCGAAGGCATTGTGATGTTGCTATCTTCGACCCATCGTCTCGTTTTGCCAAGATCATGTTCTTTTTCTTGCTTATCCATTTAACCGGAGGTTGCGTCATCTCTTCAAGTTCTTTTCATCTTATCAAGTTTCCTTCTTCTTCCAATCGGAGTGCTGCCAAAATTATATCATTCTTATTCCTTGTCTATCTAGTTTTAACCGGAGTGGTTTCAATATCTATCTTATCACTAAACCTCTTGGTTCTCGTCGTATCCCTTGTTCCTCTTTTCTAACAGAGTGTTTCAACTTTGTTCATCTTCGTTGTTTTCTTTATTTCAAGTTTTCAACCTCTCGAGGTTCATTGGTTTCATTCGTTTGTCAAAGAAGCAACTTAGTTTTACCTCTTCCTCTCCCGTTTTTCTCCGGTGCCATCCTAGATCTCGGGACGAGATCCTCTCGTAGTGGTGGAGTGTTGTGACGCCCCAAGACCGGAGCTTCAGTTGCCTTCCAGGGTTTCCGAGTTTTGCCATGTGATTTGTTTTGCTTGTGCATTCATCATGTCATCTCTTGCATTGCATCATCTCATCATGCCATCATATCATTAATTTTTAAAACTCAACTAAATAAATTGTATGGATGTTTTCGATCCATTTAAATCAAGGGATTCACATGGTGACTTCTCTTTATAACATATCCTCCCAATATTAGGGAGCTATAATAAATATTCCATTGTTTTGGAATCACCATAACCCACTTGCATAATAAATCCCATGCCTTTTCTGCTCCGAGTTGACCTCAAATCCTTGCCAATATTATTTCATCATTTTCCGGAGCTCCACCAAAAATCCTTGGGCCATTTTTGTTAAATTCTTCATATTTTTGTGAGCCCGGGAAAATTGTCCTCGTTCCCAAATTCTTTCCCTAACCCTCTCTTTCTTTTTGTCTCTCTTTATTTGTTTTCTGCTAAGAAAGATATATAAGAGGGAGAGAGAGGAGAGCAGCCACAGCTGGGCCTTCTCCCAGCAGCCGGCCCATTCCACCAGACCCTTGAGCCCACCAACCCCTTCTAACCCTAGCCCCTCGCTCAGCCCGATCCTCATCTCCCTCGATCTCTCCCTCCTTGCCACCACTCGTCCCGATCGGGATCGATCCCTCGCCTCCGTTCCTTCCTCCTTGCAGCGCCCGACCCCTCGCTCGCCTTGAGCAGCGCTACCACCAGGCGGCCAACTCCGCGGCCCTGGGCGCCAGACCACCCTCTCACCGGCGTCTTCTCCCTCTCCCTTTCCCTCGCCGCCTCTCTTCTCCTCCCCCGCGTCCCCATCGCCACCCGCCGCCGTCCTGGCGAGTTCGCCGTCCGCCTCGCGACCCCGTCGCCGTTTCCTGCCGCCGGTGCCCCGAGGAGCCACGCCGAGCCCCGCGCCATGTCCGCCAGGATCCATCCTGCTGCACCTCTCCATGGGCCCTGCACCACCTCGAAAGCCCTGCCCGACGCCATGGCCGCCGCCCCATGGAGTCCCACCGGCCTGGACCCGGCCGGGAACCAGATGAGCCCCTGCCCCGCCTCTGCCTCGTTCGAGCGGGGTGGAGGACGCGTCTCTGTTGCCCCTCTTGTTGCTGCCAAGACTCGGCAACCAGGGAAGCCCGAGGACGCCTTCGTGGGTTTCGTCAAGATCCTCTCCGAACAAACGAGTGACTACACGGTGATGCGCCAAGTACCCCCCTCGGATCGTCAAGTTCTACTACACGGGAACGACTACATCCGAGGTGGATAACGACAAGTACCCTACGCCAAGGCGCCAAGTCCGTTCGGGATTCTTCAAGTACCGCTATCGACGACTCGAACATCTACGAAAAAGAACGTGTACCACGAGCGCCAAGTTCGACTACCGCACGGTTACGTCAAGTTCATCTATGGAAATGAGTACAACTACCGTTGACATGTTTTTCGCCAAGTACCTCTCGGATCCGACAAGTACCCCGATGACGTGTGTACCACTGCTGTCGACCCTCGAAGACCCCGTGGACCCCGAACATCCACGGGACATAAACAACTACTTCCGATGACGAGATGTACCACTACCATCGAACATGAACGTCTACTTCCCCACGCCGTGTACGACTACTTCCTCTACTTCCCTCGACGAACGTGAACGCCTACTTCCCCTATGCCGTGAACGTCTACTTCCCTCTACGAAACGCGAACCGTCCCGTTTGATCGATCCGAAGGTATAACCCGAGACGACCGCGATGAGATGCCCTTGCATGTATGAGATGCACGATATGTTTGCACCGTGTCCGAATTGTCACTCGCTTGTTACTCCTCGTTGCCATGCCATCGTTCCGTGGGAACCCGGTATCCGGGATCACCCCACCATCGTTTGCATGTTCCGCACGTCCACACTTTCCTTTGCATCGGTATCTCAATCGAGTTATCGGAACCGATATGTTGCCGTGGCATCATTTTCGGATTCGTTGCCGTGGCACCCTTTTTCGTTCCGCCATGGTGACCAAATGTTTCTTAACATACTCTTGTCAACATTTTCATAAGAATTGCATAAAACTTGCATATGTCATCCGCATCATGATAACAACATTTAAATGTTTATAATTGTTGTTTGCTTTAATTTGCTTAAATGCCATGCTAAAATGATTTATTTCATAACTAAATAACCGTAGCTCGGATTTAAATAAATTATATATGTAAATGGTGTAGAAAAATGCCTAGTTTAACATGGTACACTTTATTTTGCTGTTTAACAACTCTAAAATATGCTTTAGGTCAGATCAGTACCGAATTCATAATTTGGACATGAGGATTTTTCCGGAATTGTTGTTGTTGTTTCCGGCCTCATTTAATCTTGCCTAAATAGTTAGTTTCTTTTGCTTCACCTCTTGCCATGTTTAATAACATTTAATATTGTTGGTTCCCTAACCGAGAGAGAACTAAATAAGTGTTGTGGTGTTCCGTCAATATGCAACTCGTTGCATATTGGGCTCCATTTAACTTGTAGTTTTGTTTGTGCTTATTGCCATGCCATGCTATTTAAACCGGTCATGCATCATACTTGATTGTGCATCATGCCATGTTTATGATTGTGTGTTTACTATGTTGTTTGTTTGTTTCCGGTTTGCTTTTCTCGTTAGCTTCGGTTCCGTTCCGGAGTTGTGAGGATTCATTCGACTTCGTCCATTTGTCTTCTTCATGGATTCGTTCTTCTTCCTTGCGGGATTTCAGGCAAGATGATCATACCCTCGAAATCACTTCTATCTTTGCTTGCTAGATGCTCGCTCTTTTGCTATGCCTATGCTACGATGCCTATCACTTGCTTATCATGCCTCCCATATTGCCATGCCAAGCCCCTAACCATCTTTTCCTAGCAAACCATTGTTTGGCTATGTTACCGCTTTGCTCAGCCCCTCTTATAGCGTTGTTAGTTGCAGGTGAAGATGAAGTTTGTTCCTTGTTTGGAACATGGAGATGTTGTTCCTTGTTGGAACATGTTTACTTGTCGGGATATCACAATATATCTTATATTAATAATGCATCTATACACTTGGTAAAGGGTGGAAGGCTCGGCCTTATGCCTGGTGTTTTGTTCCACTCTTGCCGCCCTAGTTTCCGTCATATCGGTGTTATGTTCCCGGATTTTTGCGTCCCTAACGCGGTCGGGTGATTTATGGGACCCCCTTGACAGTTCGCTTTGAATAAGACTTTTCCAGCAAGGCCCAACATTGGTTTTACCATTTGCCTCACCTATGCCCTTTTTCCCTTGGGTTTCCGGAGCCCGAGGGTCATCTTTATTTTAGCCCCCCGGGCCAGTTCTCCTTTGAGTGCTGGTCCAAACCGAGCGATGTCCGGCGCCCCCTGGGCAATCAGGGTTTATGCCAACCCGACGTCTTGCTCATCCGGTGTGCCCTGAGACCGAGATATGTGCAGCTCCTATCAGGATTTGTCGGCACATCCGGGCGGCTTTGCTGGTCTTGTTTTATTGCTGTCGAAATGTCTTGTAGCCGGATTCGAGACTGATCGGGTCTTCCGGGAGAAGGAATATCCTTCGTTGATCGCGAGAGCTTATCATGGGCTAAGTTGGGACACCCTGCAGGGTTTGAACTTTCAAAGCCGTTCCGCGGTTATGTGGCAGATGGGAATTTGTTAATGTCGGTTGTAGAAAACCCGAAGTTGATCTTAATTAAAATACACCAACGCGTGTGTAACCGTGATGGTCTCTTCTCGTGAGTCAGGGAAGTGAACACGGTGTTGGAGTTATGCTTGACGTAAGTAGTTTCAGGATCACTTCTTGATCATAGTTGTTCGACCGTGCTGTTGCCTTCTCTTCTCGCTCTCATTTGCGTATGTAGCCACCATATATGCTAGTCGCTTGCTGCAGCTCCACCTTACTACCCTGTCCTACCTTTAAGCTTAAATAGTCTTGATCTCGCGGGTGTGAGATTGCTGAGTCCCCGTAACTCACAGATACTTCCAAAACCAGTTTGCAGGTGCCAATGAAACCGTGCAGGTGATGCACCCGAGCTCAAGGAGAAGTTCGGTGAAGATCTTGTTCATTGTGTTGTTACGTTTCAGTTGATCAGTAGTGGAGCCCAGTTGGGACGATCGGGGATCTGTGTAGCATTTGGGGTAGTCTTCTTTTATTTTGGTTCCGTAGTCGGACCTTGATTGTATCTGTATGATGTAATGTTTTACTCATGTACTGTGTGAAGTGGCGATTGTAAGCCAACTATGTATCTCTTTCCCTTATGTATTACATGGGTTCTGTGAAGATTACCTCACTTGCGACATTGCTTTCAATGCGGTTATGCCTCTAAGTCGTGCTTCGACACGTGGGAGATATAGTCGCATCGAGGGCGTTACAACTGGACTGCAGCTAAGCCCCCGAGTGGGAAGGTTGCTCAACACTCGGTAGGATTTTTCAAACTTAAGCGAGTACTGGACTGCAGCTAATTAAGCCCCCGAGTGGGAGGGTTGCTCACCACTCGGTAGGATTTTTCAAACTTAGGCGAGTACAGAACTGCAGCTAAGCCCCCGAGTGGGAGGGTTGCTCACCACTCGGTAGGATTTTTCAAACTTAGGAGAGTACTAGATTGCAGCTAAGCCCCCGAGTGGGAGGGTTGCTCACCACTCGGTAGGATTTTTCAAACTTAGGAGAGTACTGGACTGCATCTAAACCCCCGAGTGGGAGGGTTGTTCACCCCTCAGTAGGATTTTTCAAACTTAGGCGAGTACTAGACTGCAGCTAAGCCCCCGAGTGGGAGGGTTGCTCACCACTCGGTAGGATTTTTCAAACTTAGGTGAGTACAGGACTGCAGCTAAGCCCTCGAGTGGGAGGGTTGCTCACCACTCGGTAGGATTTTTCAAACTTAGGCGAGTATCGGACTTCAACTAAGCCCCCGAGTGGGAGGGTTGCTCACCAGTCGGTAGGATTTTTCAAACTTAGGCGAGTACTGGACTGCAACTAAGCCCCTGAGTGGGAGGGTTGCTCACCACTCGGTTGGATTTTTCAAACTTAGGCGAGTACTGGACTGGAGCTAAGCCCCCGAGTGGGAGGGTTGCTCACCACTCGGTGGGATTTTTCAAACTTAGGTAGTCTTGGACTGCAGCTAAGCCCCCGAGTGGGAGGGTTGCTCACCACTCGGTAGGATTTTTCAAACTTAGGCGAGTACTGGACTGCAGCTAAGCCCCCGAGTGAGAGGGTTGCTCACCACTCGGTAGGATTTTTCAAACTTAGGAGAAACGTATTCGCAGCTAAGCCGCCGAGTGGGAGGCTTGCTCACCACTCGGTAGGATTTTTCAAACTTAGGCGAAACGGATTCGCGGCTAAGCCACCCACTGGGGGATTTTAAACATATGGATAAGCAACGACAATCATTTCAGAGGACTGTAAAACTCTGTCTTTGATAAACAAACTAAAATTTATTTCTTATTACATCTCAACATACTAAGTGCTTAAGTATAAAAACGGCGGAGCAACTCTGCATTCCAAGCGCGTGGCTCGTCCTTCTTGTGCTCGATGTCGTAGAGGTGATACGCTCCGTTGTGGAGTACTTTGGTGATGATGAAGGGGCCTTCCCAAGCAGGAGCGAGTTTGTGTGATTACTGCTGATCCACTCGAAGAACCAAGTCTCCCTCTTGAAATGCTCGACCCCTCACGTTTCTGGCATGGAATCGACGCAGGTTTTGCTGATAAATGGTCGACCGGATTAGGGCCATCTCTCTTTCTTCTTCCAGGAGATCAACTGCGTCTTGCCAAGCCTATTCCGCTTCATCTTCTGAGAAAAGTTTGACTCGAGGTGCATTGTGGAGCAAGTCACTCGGAAGTACAGCTTCAGCTCCATAGACCAAGAAGAATGGAGTTCGGCCAGTCGACCGATTAGGAGTTGCCCTCAATCCCCAAAGCACTGATGGAAGTTCATCGGCCCAGGCGCCTGCTGCATGCTTGAGATCACGCATCAATCGGGGTTTTAGTCCTTTGAGAATCAATCTGTTTGCTCTTTCAGCTTGTCCACTCGACTGGGGATGGCCGACTGAAGCATAGTCGACTCGAGTGCCTTGGGAAGCGCAGAAGGCTCTGAACTCATCAGAATCGAAGTTTGACCCATTGTTAGTGATGATGCTGTGCGGAACACCATATCTGAGTGTTTACTCTCTGATGAAGCTGACAGCAGTGCTGGCTTCAAGATTTTTGATAGGCTTGGCTTCAATCCATTTGGTGAACTTGTCGACTGCGACGAGCACATGAGTGAAGCCACTCCTACCAGTCCTCAGAGGCCCAACCATATCTAATCCCCAGACAGCAAAGGGCCAGACGAGCGGAATGGTCTTCAGGGCTGAAGCAGGTTTATGAGACATGTTTGAGTAAAACTAGCAACCTTCACATTTGTCGACTATTTCTTTCGCCATTTCATTTGCTCGTGGCCAATGAAATCCCGCTCGATATGCTTTGGCTACAATGGTCCGAGAGGACGCATGGTGACCACAGGTCCCTGAGTAGATGTCGTTGAGGATCACTCGACCTTCTTCTGGTGTTATGCATTTCTGGCTGACTCCATGTTGGCGTACTAGAGTAGGGGTACTCTAGTATCCCGAACTCGTGCACGGGCAGTTGCAGCACCCCGCGGCAAGGCTTGCCTGGTGACCGCCAAGGTCCTCCGCGGCTCCATTGGAGCCATTCAAGAACAAAGTATTTAAGCCAAGGAGACAAGGCCCAGGCAAGAGGAGCTTGCAAGGAAGGCCAGCCAAGGCACCTAGGAGACAAGGCCCCGGCAAGAGGAGCTTGCCGGGAAGGCCCGGTGAGTGACAAGCTTCCGGACGCGACAAGGCAACAACCGCGGCAAGGCGCTTGCCGCGGCAGACTACCACTCTTTTCCTCCGCTCCAGCACATACACCAACGTGTCGCCGTGGGACCTTTCCAGGAGCGCGTGGCAAGAGGCTGTGCGGCCAGTGGAGCGCGATGGCAAGCGGCGCTGACAAGATCGCCATCGTGGCAAGCGGTGGCGCCCCTGACGGTCCCTGTTTGCACTGTTTGGGCGACGTAGACGGGCATTTAATGCCTTTGTCCCTTGCCGTCAGGGTTAGGTATGATACACTATACAAGTACCTGTACCAACCACACTCTTTTTCCGTTTTTACCCTTGTCTACGTTGCCACCTGTCGGAGACCCCTTGAGCATATAAAAGGAGGCCCATGCGCAACGTAGAGGGGGGTTCGAACGGTTCGAAGGCAGAAAACACCTATGCTAGGTCTCGTTAGCAGCTGGTGCGTATTGTAGCACTCAGCGCTCCCTAGCAAGAACACAATACAATCAGACAAGCAGCAGTAGGAGTATTATCTCTCCGGAGAGCTCCGAAGCTGGGTAAACTGCTCGCGTGCTTCGCCTTGATCTGCTCTTCGTGCGACCTCCGCCCCCCGCCGAACCGAAAGGGGCTCGGTCCGCTGGTCCCATAGGTGTTCGTGGGTCAGATCAGCTTCCCCGACATCTTTGGCGCGCCAGGTAGGGGACGTCGAGGCTGTGTGAACCTGATCCGGCGTTCACACGAGCTAGATCTTCATCGTCTTCATCGACATGCCACCGAAGAAGAAGGCTTCGGCGACAGCAGAGCCGTCCACGTCGATCCCACCACCACCGGAGCAAATGGGTGGTGGGGTAGACACCGACGGAAGAACGGGCGCCGGCGAGGGAGCTCATGACGCTGCCAAGTCCAAGGACAAGGCTGCACAGACCTCGGCGTCCGTACATGCACCGCGTCCATCGCAGGAGGCGCGGGACCGACAGCGTCATGGTATTCACAGTACCATACGCTCGTTGGATCAAGATCGAGCTGGTGGATTTCGTGGCCCTCAAGACCAGCGCACGCCAACATCTCGGCACGAGCGAGGTGCGGTCGCTGGGCGGGATCTGCTCCTTCTAACATAGTTAGAAGTCCGAGCATATCCGCTCCTCGCACCGTTCGCCACTACCACCCACCACTCCAACGAAGCTTTGGCGAGAGCTCAACTGCTCTAGATTACCCTCAACAGCCGACAAGGTCGGCGAATGGAGGGCCACCATCGAGTCTCATCGGCTTTGCTAACGGCGACACTCCGCGCAACCGACTACATCGCTGCCGCGGCGGGGCGACAAGGCACGAGCGATGGCGATGAAACCTGTGGGGTGCAACCACCATGCACTCTCCACCCCGAAGGCCAAGATCGCCAACTCGTCGGATCCACCTCGACAGCGACTCCACCGCGTCATCAGATCCACGAGCTCGTCGCGATCAGCGCCAAGTTCTTCATGAACGACAACAAGAAGACGCTCGAACTCGCATCGAGCGCCGAAGAGAAGCGGCGTCAATCCGACCAGCGCGCTGGGCCCTCTGTCGACATGCATGCGCCAGGGGAACCAGGCGACTTGCCGTACGCGGTAGGTTGCCCTGCGTTCACTCGTGAGCTGCGGCAAGTCCAGTGGCCCAGCAAGAAGAATTTCAAGCCAGATGTACCAGAGAAGTACGACGGCAAGACGCATCCGTCGGAGTTCCTCAGCATCTACACCATTGCGGTGCAAGCTGCCGGGGGGCGAGACGACAAGATCCTGGCCAACTACTTCCCACTGGTACTCAAGCCCAATGTCAGATCTTGGCTCATGCACTTGCCGGACAACTCCATATCCTCTTGGGCAGATCTGTGCCATCAGTTTGTCGGCGCCTTCACAGGCAGCCACAAGCCCCATGGCCAAGAGAGCGACCTTCATCTGCTAGCCTAGAAGGAAGGAGAGCCCCTGCGCAAGTACGTTCAGAGATTCAGCCGCGTACAGCACAACATCCCTGATGTCCACCCTGCCGCGGTGATCAGCGCGTTCCATCAGAACGTGCGAAACCGCAGGATGCGGGAGGAGATGGCGATGTGCAAAATCAGAGACGTCAGTGAGCTATATGCCCTGGCCAACAAGTGTGCACGTGCTGAGGAAGGGAGGAGACTCCCCGGAGAGAATGCAGAAGCAGCAGGATCTGATAGTGAAGAGGCAGCCCCGGCAAAGAAAAGCCGGCGGCGGAACAACAGGAAGAAGAAAGACAAAGATGTGTTAGTTGTTGAGCAGTCCGGCAACGGAGGTGGCGCCAAGAAAGCCAAAGTTGCTAACTCCGGCAAGGAGGTTGCCGAGGGCACCAACTGCCAGGCTGTGGCGGTCGCCGACAAGCAGGACGGCACCAACAAGCAAGATCTTGAAGATCCACCGCACCAAGGGTCATGACCTCCAGAGCTGCAAGAAGGTCGAGCAGCTTGTCGAGCAGCAAAAGGCTAAGTACAAGCGACGCGACAAGGAGAAAGCCCAGGAAGGTGCTGGGGGAACTGGCAAGAAACGTCCCGGCCGAGGAGGGTGCCGCGGCAAGGCCAAGCAGCGGCAAGGAGACAAACCTCCCCGCGGCCGCGACAAGGATGAAGATGACGACGATGATGAAGACATGGATGATGATGAGACCGACGAGCAGGAGTTCCGGAAAGCCACAGAGGTCCTGTGCGTTGACGGCGGTGCTTCTCTGCATACTTCACACCGCCAACTCAAGCAGTGGATTGGGGAAGTCAATGCGGCAGAACCATCCGTCGAGTCACGCAAGCCTCTGAAATGGTCCAGCACGCCTATCATCTTTGATATTGAGTACCACCCTGACCGCATAACTACGGTCGGGTGCTTGCCGATGTTGGTTTCACCAACTATCCGCAACCTCAAGGTCACTAAGGTGCTAGTTGACGGCGGGGCCGGCTTGAACCTGATCTCCTCCGCGGTACTCCAGAAGCTTCAGATCCCTGATGGCGAGCTTGAAGAGACCGGCACATTCCACGGAATCAATCCGGGAAGGAGCAAGCCGAAGGGAAAGATCACTTTGCCGGTGACATTTGGCAGTGAGCTGAACTTCAGGACTAAGAGGATCACTTTTGACGTTGCTGATTTTCCATTGCCTTACAATGGGATACTTGGCCGTCCAACACTCGCCAAGTTCATGGCAGCCTCTCATTATGCATACAACATGCTGAAGATGCCAGGACCGATAAGTGTCATCTCTGTCCCTGGCGACAAGAAGGATGCTCTTATCTGCGCCGACAAGATCTAACGGGAAGCAGCAGCTGCAACAGATAGTAAGTCACTTGCCGCTGAAGCTCCCGGGGGGAAGAAGAAGACCAAGTCCGGCAAGAGCTCTGATGCCCACTCCAGCAAGCGCACCTCTTCGGAGTGCTGCGCTACCGTCGAGGACGCACCATCGAGCTCCACCGGCAAGTACAAGAAGACGATGGCAGCTCCACCAAAGACTAAGAAGGTGTCCGCCAAGGATGACGGCACTGGTGGTACCTTCACTATCAGTGCCACTCTTGACCCTAAATAGGAAAGCGCACTCGTTGCTTTCCTGCGGGCGAACGTCGACGTGTTTGCATGGCAACCGTCTGACATCCCCGGTGTTCCCAGGAAAGTAATTGAGCACCACCTTGCCGTCTGTCCTCACGCGCGGCCCATCAAGCAGAAAGTCAGGAAGCAGGCAGTGGAGCGCCAAGAATTCATCGCAGAAGAAATCAAGAAGTTGGAAGCAGCATGCATCGTCAGAGGAGTGCTCCATCCTATGTGGTTGGCCAATCCTGTAGTCATGCGTAAGGCAAACAGAAAATGGAGGCTTTGTATCGACTTTACCGATGTTAATAGAGCTTGTCCCAAAGACCCATTTCCCTTGCCGCGCTTCGACCAGATTGTTGACTCCACGGCCGGATGTGACTTGCTTTCATTTCTTGATGCATACTCAGGATATCATCAGATCTTCATGGCAAAAGAGGATGAGGAGAAAACCGCATTCATCACCCCATGTGGCACATACTGTTTCGTACGGATGCCTTTCGGTTTAAAGAATGCTGGTTCAACATTTGCAAGAGTAGTCCATGACGCTTTTGAGCCGCAAATACACAGAAATGTGGAAGCCTACTTGGATGACATAGTGGTCAAAAGCAAAGACAAGGCAACTCTGATTCAAGATTTAGACGAAACCTTTGCAAATCTGCGCAAGATCAACCTCAAGCTCAACCCCGAGAAGTGTGTGTTTGGAGTCCCTTCCGGCAAGCTTCTCGGTTCTTCGTGGTCTCAGCGGGAATTGAAGCCAATCCCGACAAGATCAAGGCCATTGAGCAGATTGAAGCACCAAAGCGCGTCAAGGGTGTACGAAGACTTGCGGTTATGTAGCTGCTCTCAAGAGGTTTATCTCTAGGTCTGCTGAGCGCCTGCCATTTTCAAAATTTTGAAAAAGGCAGGTCCAATGAAATGGACTCCAGAAGCGGAGGCTGCGCTGCAGGACTTAAAGAGATACCTGTCCTCCACTCCAATACTTGTCGCACCTAGGCCACAAGAGAAGTTGCTGCTGTATATAGCGGCAACCAATCAAGTGGTTAGTGCTGCGTTAGTAGCGGAGAGGGAGGCGGATGATGAGCTAGCAACCACGGCAGAGGAATCCAGCGACAAGCAAGGAACTTCACCGGCAAGCTCTGGTCCCGACAACAATGAATCTGCGTAGACGTGTGAGAAGATACAGAAAAGGATGGTGCAGCGCCAGTTTACTTTGTCGGCCCCTTCTGCAGGGGCTAGGTCAAGGTACTACGGTGTGCAGAAATTGCTTTTCGGCCTTCTCATGGCCTCGAGAAAGCTGCGCCATTACTTTCAAGCACATGAGATCACAGTTGTCACTCGCTTTCCGCTGAAGAGAATACTGCAAAATCCGAAGCAAGCAGGCAGGATTGTCGAGTGGGCCTTTGGAACCATCAAGCTTTGGCCTCAAGTTTGAAAGCACTTCAACTATCCAAAGCAGAGCACTGGCAGAGTTCATAGAAGAGTGGACGCCAACGCAAGATGAAGAAATTCCAGAAACGAGCATCCCCGTCAAGGAGGCAAGCAAAGAGTAGCTCATGTACTTTGATGGTGCCTTCTCGCTGCAAGGCGCCGGTGCGGGCGTGCTGCTTGTCGCACCCACTGAAGAGCACCTCAAGTACATAGTCCAGATGCACTTTCCCAAGGAGCAAGCAACAAACAATACAGCAGAGTATGAAGGTTTGCTTGCCGGTCTCAGGATTGCAGTAGACCTTGGGATCAAGAAGCTCATTGTCAGGGGTGACTCACAGCTTGTCGTCCGCCAAGTGAACAAGGATTATCAGAGTCCGTTGATGGAAGCCTATGTTGATGAAGTGAGAAAGCTAGAAGAGCATTTTGACGGCCTACAGATGGAATATATTCCAAGAGCTTAGAATGACATTGCTGATGGCCTGTCGAAGGGCGCCGCACTTAAGTTACCTGTGGAACCAGGGATCTTTGTGCTCAAGCTAACTCAACCGTCTGTAACATCATCAACTGGACAGAGCAAGAAGAGGAAATTGATTTCTGGTGACTATTTTCCGGCAGAGCTCCCCGAAGGCGCCGCCAAGAAGGTCCCCAAGATCAACACCGATACTGCTGAGGAACAGTCTGCTCCGACAAGCCCTAGGGTTTGTTTCGTTGAAGCTGACGCTCCCGACAAGTTTTGCTCCGGCAAGCTTGCCGGGGAACATCAAGCTCCGGCTGAACCGCAGGTTCTTGCCGTAGAAGCGGATGTTCCGCAGCAGCAGATGTGCCTTTTGTCCTTGTTGTCGAGCCGCAAGCTCAAAGCATGGGCACAGAGATTGTCCATTTCCTTGAGACGGGAGAAATTCGAAGAGCAAGAAGAAGCGGAAAGAGTAGCCCTGCAGTCAAGTATGTACCAGTTTGTCGACAACACACTGTACAGAAGAAGACTCAATGGTGTGAAATTGAAGTGCATTCACCGGGAAGACGGACAAAAGCTGTTGGCAGAGATACACGGAGGCATATGTGGTCACCACATTGGCGCAAGAGCACTTGCCGGCAAGGCGTTCCGGCAAGGTTTCTTTTGGCCGACAGCCCTCCAGGATGCAACTGCACAAGTAACCAAGTGTGAAGCGTGCTAGTTCCATGCCAAGCAAACACACCAGCCAGCTCAAGCTCTCCAGACGATCCCTTTGTCCTGGCCATTTTCGGTCTGGGGGCTCGACATCCTCGGCCCCTTTCCCCGAGCTGTCGGGGGCTTTGAGTACTTGTACGTTGCAATCGACAAGTTTACAAAGTGGCCGGAAGTGGAAGCGATGAGGAAGGTGACAGCACGGTCAAGCGATCAAGTTCTTGGTCGATTGTTTGCCGCTTGGGATTCCTAACAGATCATCACCGACAACGGCACACAATTCCCTAGCCGCACCTTCATGCAAGACGCCCAAGATCTTGGCGCCAAGGTCTGCTTCGCTTCATTGCTCATCCGAGAAGTAACGGTCAAGCGGAGAGGGAAAATGCTGAAGTGCTGCGCGGGCTCAAGACCAGGACTTTCGACAGGCTGCACAACCGCGAAGAAAATGGATTGAGGAGCTGCGGTGGTTCTTTGGTCGATCAGACAACGCCAAATCGAGCCATCGCCGGACACCTTCGCTCTAGTCTATGGAGCGAGGCAGTTCTCCCCACGAACTCGTGATACGGGTCACCTCGAGTGTTCGCTATGATGAGCTTGAGCAAGAGCAGTTGCGACAAGATGACGACTGCTCCTTGAGGAGGACCGTCTTCAGCTGTCAGACGAGCTGCTCGATACCAGCAAGCTTTGCGCCGCTACCATAGCTGCAAAGTTAGTGCCAGAAGTCTCGAGGAAGGCGACCTTGTTCTTCGGCGCGTTCAGTCCGCCAAGAATTCCAACAAGTTGACGCCGACGTGGGAAGGCCCTTATCGGGTGAAACGAGTCACTAGGCCTGGCACTCTCCGCCTTGAGACCGAAGATGGCATTCCGTGAGCAACTCTCGGAACATCGAGCATCTTCGTAAGTTTTACTCAGAAGCGCGGTTGTCAAACATGTTCCGGCAACCACCTTTTGTACAAGTCTTGCCGATGTTGCATGTAATCCTTTGTACAAAGCCGGGCGCAGACCCCGTGCATAAGTAAAGCTCATGTGTTCCGCACAACTTGTCAATTTCATGCTTTCATCATTTTATTGCATTTGTTATCTGACACTTTGTGCAGCACCTACACCCGGTAAGCAATAACGAGCCGCAAGGCTCCATAACTTTATTTTCTCTTCTTTCTCTTTCTCAAAGAAAGGAAGGTTCCCTCGCCCACAAGCTAGCCGGGGGGGAAGGAGAAGATAATGGTGTGGGCCACCAAGCGTCCCTCGAGGAAGTTTCGCCTTACCGGGAAGCAAACGACAGAAAAGCTAAGTTGTTAAAATTTGAGAAATCAGCTTTTAAATTTTCAAGTTATCTTCCTCGAACGACCGTACTTTGTATGGAAAACCTATGCGCGGAGGAACCAACTCATAGCTACTTGCGCCCTTACTTTGTTTCGAGTCCGCTCAACAACTTAAGTGAGCTGCGACTAGTTGCGGCAAGGTTTCTTGTCGGTAGCGGCACCAAAGAAGGCTTGGACGTCTCAAGACGGGCGCTTCATGGCTCAAAGTGCCAGCACCGACAAGTTCCCTAAAAGCGTAGGGCAAAAACATACAAAGGATGGAATCAAGTAAAGGAAATAAGATTGCAATCACTGCCCGAGATAGAGTATATTACAAGATAGCTTGTCGCAGCTCTAATAGATTGCTCTCCTAACATGACCAGCAGCGACAAGGAAAAGATAAAATGGGCGGCCTAATCTATGAGGTCACCATCAACCCTCTTGATCCCGCTCACCCTGTCCACGATGGGTGCGACAAGGGCCTTGAGCGCTTCCACATCAGCATCCGGCGGCAAGGACTTGAGGACGTTGGTGAAGCTGAGGCCAGGATTGCGGAAGGCCACCTTCATTAGCACCTTTTGAAGAGCTCCCGCACAGATCTGGCGCGACTCCTCGGCCAGCTGCTTTGGGATCTCTTCCCGGAGTCGCTGGAGAGCCGTCACCACGCCCTTGAAGAACAAGTTGAGCTTGGCGCTGGGTTGGAGGTGCTCGTCGGAGGAATATCCAAGATCCACCATCCCCAGCTCCGCCAGCTCCCTGTCGATGGCGGCGGCAACATTCACGAGACCCTCGGTCCAGTGCTCCACATTCTCTCTGAAGGTGTTCTGGGCGGCAGTAGCACTCGCCAGCAGCGCCTCGTCGGCCTTGATCTTCTCCAACAAGGCCACCTCCCACTCTCTGGCGCCCTCCAGCGTCTGAGTCAAGGTGGTCAGCTTCAACTCAAGATCTGTGTTGGAGTCCTTGGCGGCGCTGAGCTCCTTGCTCCTCTCGGTGAGACGGCCCTGCAGCTCACCAAGAGTGTAGGCGTCCTTCTCGCGCTCATGCTTGAGTGCGGCAAGCTTCTCGCCGCTCTCCTTCAGATTGGCCTCCAGCTGCGTCACTTTCGTTTCCAACTCCTTCTTGGCGGCCTCGGCAGCTGCGGAAGCATCCTTTGCTTCCTTGAGAGCCCCGCCAAATGTCTTCTCGCGCCTGGCGAGATCCTCCTCGTGGTTGTCGAGATAGACCTTCCGCTGCGCCAATTCGCCTTCCTGCGCAGACAGCTTCTCGGCAGCAAGCCTCTGTTGCTCTTCAGCTTCAGCCTTCTCCAGGAGGAAGGCTTTGCGCTCCTCTGCGAGTTGCTCCCGCTCCTTTGCCAGGGCCCGGAGAGCTTCCTGATTGAGGCCCCGGAGCTCCTCTGCGCGCTTCTCGATGTCCGCTCCCGCCTTCGCGACAAGCACTTCCCGGGATTACAACTTGGCTTGTCGGGCGCGGTAGAGTGACAGCAGCTTCCGCAGCAGCTGCTCCTCTTCAGCCTCACCGCTGCTGCTGCTTGGCGCGTCGACCAGCGTCAGCCCAGCGGAGGCGAGCAGCTCTTCGTCAAAGGTCTCTCCTTCGACCGGCGCCCTGGAGCTCGACGCCCAGGGAAGCTTGATGAAGACGCCATCGCCGGCCTTCAAGTAGGCGCTGGGCTGGGGCTCTTCGGAGCCTGATGCTGCAGCAGCGGCGGAGGGATCGGCGGTCGGTGTAGCGCCTGGCGCTCCTGCGGCCTCAGGGCCGCAGTGCGATCGCCGGACCCCTCACCAGCTTCTGCGGCGGCAGCTTCGGCGGCCTCTTCGCCGGCGGGCTCGTCAGCGCCGGCTTCTTCTTCAGCAACGGCGGCGTCGTCAGCATTGCCGCGTGCGTCCTCCTCGCCGGCGACCTCGGTCTCCATTGGCTCTGCGGCAGATGGAGCTGACGACCGAAAAAGAAAGAACAGTCAAGCAAATATTCAAAAAGAAAAATCAGAAGATCAGAAGAAACACAAGGGAAGTTTTCAAGCGAAGGGAGTACCTGCACTAGGGTCTACAGCCGTGGCCTCAACCACCGGAGGGTCGCTGGTGCTGACCCTTGCTGGAGAAGCCTCCCTTGCCGGAGAACGCTCCCTTGCCGGGGGATCCTCCCTTGGCGGTGTAGTCGAAGCAGACGGCATGTCAGGAGCGGCTTCAGGGCACTCCTGGTGAGGCTGCTCTGCTCCTACACGAATCAACAGTCAGATATCAGCAAAGAAAAAGCACCCCATGCACGCCTAACAGCAGGAAGTAAACCATATACTTACGCTGGGGGCTGCTTTGAGGAAGAGTTGCCGCATCCGGCAAGGTGGTCTCGGACGCGCCTCCTGTTGCCGCGGTGAGTTCGTCCTCGATAACAATCACCGGGGCCTTGGCTCTCTTCGACGCTCTCTGGGCCAGCATCCTGAAAAGGAATGGATTCAGAGTGAAGCAAATCAGATACAAGACAAAGCAACAAAATTGAAGAACTACAAGTACAACAAGGAATCTTACTCTTCTTCTTCCTCGTCGGAGCTGAGCGCGGAGAGATCAAATTCTGGCTCGCCTCCGTGCGACGAGGCGGAAGAGTGGGTTCCTTGCCCGCTTGGCGGGTGCGAAGCGGTGGTCAGGAAGGCCCGCTCCGGTTCATGCAGCGGCGTGAGGTGCTCCAGCGGCAACGGTGCTTGCAGCGGTGGGAAGGCGGGCGCGGGCGTGGCGGCTGTTGGCCCGTCTGCCGCCCCGCTACGTCTCCAGCCTTGCGGAGACGCCTTCTTGGTGGAGCTAGGGGCTCCGCTCACGGCAAGCTGTTTGAAGGTGGGGAGGAGGCGCCCTCGGCGGGCTCGCTCGACTTAGCTTCAGGCTCGGCAAGCTCTTCCTCGCCGGCAAACTACCTTCACTCGACAAGGCTTGCCGCCTCTGCCGCCTCTGCCTCCTCCACGGTGAATCCGAACTCACCCGCGGCAGCAGCTGCTGCCGCCTCCTCCAGCCTGGTGGCGATGTGCTGCATCTCATCATCGATGGTGTCGCGGGTGAGGCTCTTCTGTTCGTCGGGGCGGATCGGCACTTCTTCCAGGCTGTCAAAGAACTGCCGCACGACGTCATCAGCAGGCTCTTGCCAAGTTGGGACAATTCCATGCGAGTCGCACAGCGGCATCTTTGCACGGATGCGGTCAAGCGAGGAATTGTTGCAGAGTGGAACGACGCCCCTCGGCAACCTAAACATCTCGGGATGATCAGGGTCGGGCTTGAACAACTCCAAGAGCATCGCGTCAAGTTCCAAGACAGTGAAATTGAAATTAAGGCCCGGGCGCAGCCTCATGATATCTGCCGCGTTCTGAAACTCCCAGGCAGGTCTCCTCATCTCCTGCAAAGAATATGCGCGGCGGCGAAGGAAGTTCGCGCCAACGGTGTTTCACGGTGAGCCGGCAAGTCTAAGGCGGCGATTCGGTGACTGCAATCTTCAGCCTAGCATCTTCCGGGGCCACGTTATTCCAATCGCTGCCGCAGACTATTGGGGTTTGGCGCTGGGCAGATAAAGGGCTGCGGGTTCTCCTCAACAATCCAACACCAATCTGCCCTCCACTCCTCCCACTTGCTGCGGAGCTCTCCTTCCAGATAGGCTTCCTTCTTGCCAATCCTTGAGATCCAAGTGATTCCTCCGGCAAGAGGCTCTCCTCTCTCAACTTGAGGCATGAAGAAGTGGTGGAAAAGGGCTACGTTGGGATGGACTCCGACAAAGTTTACGCAGAGATGTGCGAAAACTGCCATGGTCAGGACAGCATTGGGGGTGAAATCAAGGAGGCGGAACCCGTAGGTGTTCATGATACCGCAGAAGAATTCTGAGAAGGGCGGGCAGAGCCCGCAGTAGAAGAAGAGCGCGAAGAAAGGGTACCCAGTTGGAGCTAGTTCCGAAGCAGCGGCTGGGAGTACCTTTGTGCGCGGATGCGCTCGCGTCTCCGTCGACCAGAAGAGGTAGTAGTACTCCCTCAGCTCCCTTGCGGCGAGCTGAGGGGGGAAGATGGCCCGCTCCTTCAGAAGGCCAAGAAGTCGCTGCGCCTCGGCCGACTTCACGGCCTTCCCCTTGTCGGCTTTCGGAGCCATGGCGGAGGTGGTGGAGGAGATCGGCGGCGTTGGTGGTGCTGGTGGCGATGGGGGGCGGAGCGCTGCTCTCTTCAGCCTTGGGAGGAGGGGGGAGCAGCGGTGGTTTTTCGAGATTGGGCAGCAACTGGCGAGGTGGGCGAACTGCCCCTGTTTCCCCAAGCAGATAAAGAGGGAGGGGCGGACGCCCGCTTTCGAATAAAGAAACCCCACGATCTCTCCCACGACGCCGCATTCGACGCAGGCTGCCTGTGGAGGGCGTGGTGGGTCCGGGTGAGTTATGGCGTGACCCAGGCCGCGCGTGCCTGTGCCCTGTTTTGGGCCTGGCCCAACAGCGCTCGGCACCGTGTGTGGCCCAGGCCGGGGGCTCCTGTCAGTGTACTAGAGTAGGGGTACCCTAGTATCCCGAACTCGTGCACGGGCAGTTGTAGCACCCCGCGGGCAAGGCTTGCCTGGTGACCGCCAAGGTCCTCCGCGGCTCCATTGGAGCCATTCAAGAACAAAGTATTTAAGCCAAGGAGACAAGGCCCAGGCAAGAGGAGCTTGCCGGGAAGGCCAGCCAAGGCACCTAGGAGACAAGGCCTCGGCAAGAGGAGCTTGCCGGGAAGGCCCGGTGAGCGACAAGGTTCCGGACGCGACAAGGCAACAACCGCGGCAAGGCGCTTGCCGCGGCAGACTACCACTCTTTTCCTCCGCTCCAGCACATCCACCAATGTGTCACCGTGGGACCTTTCCAGGCGCGCGTGGCAAGAGGCTGTGCGGCCAGCGGAGGGCGGTGGCAAGCGGCGCTGACAAGGTCGCCATCGTGGCAAGCGGTGGCGCCCCTGACGGTCCCTGTTTGCACTATTTGGGCGACGTAGACGGGCATTTAATGCCTTTTTCCCTTGCCGTCAGGGTTAGGTATGATACACAGTACAAGTAGCTGTACCAACCGCACTCTTTTTCCGTTCTTTCCCTTGTCTACGTTGCCACCTGTCGGAGACCCCTTGAGCATATAAAAGGAGGCCCATGCGCAACATAGAGGGGGGTTCGAATGGTTCGAAGGCAAAAAACACCTACGCTAGGTCTCGTTAGCAGCTGGTGCGTATTGTAGCACTCAGCGCTCCCTAGCAAGAACACAATACAATCAGACAAGCAGCAATAGGAGTATTATCTCTCCGGAGAGCTCCAAAGCTGGGTAAATTGCTCGCGTGCTTCGCCTCGATCTGCTCTTCGTGCGACCTCCGCCCCCCGCCGAACCGAAAGGGGCTCGGTCCGCTGGTCCCATAGGTGTTCGTGGGTCAGATCAGCTTCCCCGACACTCCAGTTACACTTTCTCTGAACAACTGTCCTCTTATCACAGTAAAGGCTTTGGATCGACGGACGATCTGTCAAGCCTCTTCTTCATCCTCTGGGAGTTCCTTCCTAAGAATGTATGCGATGTATGGCACTGTCCAGTCCGGAGTGATGACCAAAACCTCCATGATCAAGTCGACCACGGCTGGGACTTCGACTTCAGTTGGATCAGTGGCACTCTTTGATTGTGGGGGCTCTTCAGTGAAAGGATCTTCCTGAACTGAAGGTGTATGAATATGTTCCAAAAACACATTGCTGGGAATTGTCTCCCTCTTGGAACCTATTTTTTCCAAATCATCAGCTGCTTGATTTTTCAGTTGGGGTATATGATGGAGCTCTAACCCCTCAACCTTCTTCTCTAACTTTCAAACCGCATTACAATAGCCAGTCATAGCCGGGCTCTAGACGTCCCACTCCTTCAGTACTTGATTAACCACCAAGTCTCAGTCACCATAGACCATTAGGCGACGGACACTGAGTGAAATGGCCATACGCAGCCCATACAGAAGTGCTTCATATTCAGCCTCATTGTTGGAGGATTCAAAATGAATCTGAAGAACATAGCTGAGTCTATCTCCTCGGGGGGATACCAAAACCACCCCAGCACCCGAACCATTCAGCATCTTGGACCCATCAAAGAACATGGTCCAATGCTCCGAATGAATCTGAGTCGGCAGTTGCTGCTCAACCCACTCGGCGAGGAAATCTGCTATTGCTTGGGACTTGATAGCTTTCTTTGCCTCAAACTTGATATCCAAGGGAAGGAGTTCAATCGCCCACTCTGCCACTCGACCAGTTGCATCTATGTTGTTTAGAATTTCTGACAATGGTGCGTCACTGACGACTGTAATAGAGTGATCAGAGAAATAATGCACAACCTTCTTCGTGGTCATGTAAATTCATGAAAGCACAAGTGCTCCCTGGGTGGTTTTGGTAATTAATGTCAACATATCTCTTGTTGGACTAATGCTTCTACCTAGTATGTTTCAGATAAGTTCAACAATGAAGTGGCATGGACAAGAGGATGTGGAACCCCTTCAAGATGCTAAGGATAAAGGATTGGCTCAAGCTCAAAGCTCAGGACTCTACATTTTCTATTTAGTGATCCAAGATCACATTGAGTCCATAGGAAAAGCCAATACTATTAAGAAGGGATGAGGTGTTGCTTAATGGCTTGCTTGTTCAAAGTGCTTAGTGATATGCTCCAAAGCCCTCAACCACTTTCTCACTTCCACATATGTCCTAAACCAAAAAGTCCAACACGGCCCCACCGAAATTTCATATCCGGAGCCACAGAGTTCAGTTGACATAGCCACTGCTAGAAAACCTACCGATGGGATCTCGGTCTCACCGAGATGGGCTTGCGAACTCTCTGTTGTCTGTTGCAATAATTTTGATCCCACCGAGATTTACAAACGACCCCACCAAGTTTGCTTGGCCAACATTCAGTTTCATTTATTACCCAAATCGGTCGCACCGAGTCTGAGTAATCGGTCAAACCGAGTTTTGGATTTAGCCTAACCCTAGCATATCGGTCCCATTGAGTTGATCCAGTCGGTCCCACCGAGAATCCTAACGTTCACATTTTGAACTAAATCGGTCCAACCGAGTTTCATGATTCGGTCCCACCGAGTTTGGTGATTTGTGTGTAACGGTTAGATTTTGTGTGGAGGCTATATATACCCCTCCACCCACTCTTCATTCGTGGAGAGAGCCATCAGAACATGCCTACACTTCCAATACATATTTTCTGGGAGAGAACCACCTACACTTGTGTTGAGATCAAGATATTCCATTCCAACCACATAAATCTTGATCTCTAGCCTTCCCCAAGTTGCTTTCCACTCAAATCTTCTTTCCACCAAATCCAATCCTATGAGAGAGAGTTGAGTGTTGGGGAGACTATCATTTGAAGCACAAGAGCAAGGAGTTCATCATCAACACACCATTTGTTACTTCTTGGAGAGTGGTGTCTCCTAGATTGGCTAGGTGTCACTTGGGAGCCTCCGACAAGATGGTGGAGTTGAACCAAGGAGTTTGTAAGGGCAAGGAGATCGCCTACTTCGTGAAGATCTACCCGAGTGAGGCAAGTCCTTCGTGGGCGATGGCCATGGTGGGATAGACAAGGTTGCTTCATCGTGGACCCTTCATGGGTGGAGCCCTCCGTGGACTCGCGCAACTATTACCCTTCGTGGGTTGAAGTCTCCATCTACGTGGATGTACGATAGCACCACCTATCGGAACCACGGATAAAAAAAATCTCCGTGTCTCCAAATTGCGTTTGCACACTCCAATCCCTTCTCTTTACATTCTTGCAACTTGCATGCTTTACTTTCCCCTGCTCATATGCTCTTTGTATGCTTGCATGCTTGCTTGATATGTATTGTGAATGTTTAAACTTGTGCTAATACTCCACTTCAACTCAAGAGATTAAAAACTGCAACTTTTCTTGATTAGAGTCAATTCACCCCCCCCCCCTCTAGACCCCTCTTCTCGATCCTTTCAATTGGTATCAGAGCATTGGTCTCCATTGCTTTGGTTTAATCACCATTGGAGGAAGATGGATGTGTCTAGATTGCGGAGTCTTAGATGTAGAGTGCCTATTCTTGATGGAGAATATTTTCATGGGTGGAAAATGAAATGCTTGAGATTTTCAATGAATATCATTTGAACAAGTACATTACTAGCCCTTGTGCACCTCATATTGATCCTTTGCATCCCACCTAAAGAGGATCTTGACATGATTCGCGATCTTAGAACTATCAATCTTATCATAAGAGGATTGCCCAAAAATTTGATTGCTAGTTTGCCTACTCTTGATTGTGCCTATACTATATGGAGATTTCTTGAGGAACGATTTCCAGATTATTCCCTGGAAAATTTAGACGAAATTCTCCATAAGTCTATTGCCTTGAGTAAGATGAATTCTAGTGATCCTAGCTTTGGTGATTGTCTATTTGAGCTTACAAATCTCATGCGTGCCATAGGAGATGTTGGGATCATTAGCAATATCATTTCCGAAGCTATTAGAATCAATAAAGATAACCATAGAAGTGATCATTTATCTAATGAGTTACCATATCTAGGAATTGATCAATCACAAGATGATGTTGAACATGGATACTATGATGCGGATGATGATGATAATGACTATGATCTTGATGATGCAATGAGACACTTTGGTCTTATGGCAAATCTACGTGGCTACATGGCTGGAGGAAAGGAATGGGTCCTTGATAGTGGATGTACTGATCATATGACCGGAGATAAAGATATTGCTACCTCTTGAGCACTGCGTTGGTTTTCCCTTGAAGAGGAAAGGGTGATGCAACAAAGTAGCGTAAGTATTTCCCTCAGTTTTTGAGAACCAAGGTATCAATCCAGTAGGAGGCCACGCACGAGTCCCTCGCACCTACACAAACAAATAAATCCTCGCAACCAACGCGATAAGGGTTGTCAATCCCTACACGGTCACTTACGAGAGTGAGATCTGATAGATATGATAAGATAATATTTTTGGTATTTTTTATAATAAAGATGCAAAGTAAGATAAAAGTCAATAAAAATAACTAAGTGTTGGAAGATTAATATGATGGAAAATAGACCCGGGGGCCATAGGTTTCACTAGTGGCTTCTCTCAAGAGCATAAGTATTTACGGTGGGTGAACAAATTACTGTTGAGCAATTGACAGAATTGAGCATAGTTATGAGAATATCTAGGTATGATCATGTATATAGGCATCACGTCCGAGACAAGTAGATCGACTCCTGCCTGCATCTACTACTATTACTCCACACATCGACCGCTATCCAGCATGCATCTAGAGTATTAAGTTCATAAGAATAGAGTAACGCTTTAAGCAAGATGACATGATGTAGAGGCATAAACTCATGCAATATCATGTAAACCCCATCTTGTTATCCTTGATGGCAACAATACAATACGTGCCTTGCTGCCCCTACTATCACTGGGAAAGGACACCGCAAGATTGAACCCAAAGCTAAGCACTTCTCCCATTGCAAGAAAGACCAATCTAGTAGGCCAAACCAAACTGATAATTCGAAGAGACTTGCAAAGATAACCAATCATACATAAAATAATTCAGAGAAGATTCAAATATTGTTCATAGATAAACTTATAAACCCACAATTCATCGGTCTCAACAAACACACCGCAAAAGAAGATTACATCAAATAGATCTCCACGAGAGTGGGGGAGAACATTGTATTAAGATCCAAAAAGAGAGAAGAAGCCATCTAGCTAATAACTATGGACCAGAAGGTCTGAGGTAAACTACTCACACATCATCGGAGAGGCTATGGTGTTGATGTAGAAGCCCTCCGTGATCGATGCCCCCTCCGACGGAGCTCCGGAACAGGCCCAAGGTGGGATCTCACAAGTACAGAAGGTTGCGGTGGTGGAATTAGGTTTTTGGCTCCATATCTGGTAGTTTGGGGGTACATAGGTATATATAGGAGGAAGGAGTACGTCAGTGGAGCAACAGGGGGCCCACGAGGGTGGAGGGCTGATACGTCTCCGTAGTATCTACTTTTCCAAACACTTTTGCCCTTGTTTTGGACTCTAACTTGCATGATTTGAACGGAAATAACCCAGACTGACACTGTTTTCAGCAGACTTTCCATGGTGTTATTTATGTGCAGAAACAAAAGTTCTCGGAATGACCTGAAACTCCACGGAACGTCTTTTCAGAAATAATAAAAAATCCTTGCCAAAGATGAAGACCAGGGGTCCCACACCCTGTCCACAAGGGGGCGCACCCCCCTACCTCGTGGGCCCCCTAGAGCTCCTCCGACGCCAACTCCAACTCTATATATTTGCTTTCGGGGAGAAAAAAATCAAGGAGAAGAAATCATCGCGTTTTACGATACGGAGCCGCCGCCAAGCCCTAAAACCTCTCGGGAGGGCTGATTTGGAGCCCGTTTGGGGCTCCGGAGAGGGGGATTCATCGCCGTCCTCATCATCAACCATCCTCCATCACCAATTTCATGATGCTCACCGCCATGCGTGAGTAATTCCATCGTAGGCTTGCTGGACGGTGATGGGTTGGATGATATCTATCATGTAATCGAGTTAGTTTTGTTAGAGTTTGATCCCTAGTATCCACTATGTTCTGAAATTGATGTTGCTATGACTTTGCTATGTTTAATGCTTGTCACTAGGGCCCGAGTGCCATGATTTCAGATCTGAACCTATTATGTTTTCATGAATATATGTGTGTTCTTGATCCTATCTTGCAAGTCTATAGTCACCTACGATGTGTTATGATCCGGCAACCCCGATGTGACAATAATCGGGACCACTCCCGGTGATGACCATAGTTGAGGAGTTCATGTATTCACTATATGCTAATGCTTTGTTCCGGTTCTCTATTAAAAGGACGCCTTAATATCCCTTAGTTTCCATTAGGACCCCGCTGCCACGGGAGGGTAGGACAAAATATGTCATGCAAGTTCTTTTCCATAAGCACGTATGACTATATTCAGAATACATGCCTACATTACATTGATGAATTGGAGCTAGTTCTGTGTCACCCTATGTTATGACTGTTACATGATGAACCGCATCCGGCATAATTCTCCATCACCGATCCAAATGCCTACGATCTTCTCCTATATTGGTTCTCGCTTATTTACTTTTCCGTTGCTACTCTTATAATCACTACAAAACACTAAAAATATTACTTTTGCTACAGTTACCTTTTGTGACCCTTACCACTACTATCATATTACTTTGCTACTAAATACTTAGCTGCAGATATTAAGTTATCCAGGTGTGGCTGAATTGACAACTCAGTTGCTAATACTTGAGAATATTATTTGGCTCCCCTTGTGTCGAATCAATAAATTTGGGTTGAATACTCTACCCTCGAAAACTATTGCAATCCCCTATACTTGTGGGTTATCAAGACTATTTTCTGGCGCTGTTGCTGGGGAGCATAGCTCTATTCTTTGAGTCACTTGGGATTTATATCTGCTGGTCACTATGAAGAACTTGAAAGACGCTAAGACTACAATTTATCCCTAATCTACGAGGGGAGGTAAGGAACTGCCATCTAGCTCTACACTTGATTCACCTTATGTTTTGAGTAAGCTTGCGACACCTAAACCTGCTTCTGCTATTCATTCTGATATGTCGCATGTTATTGATGATGCCACTTCTGCTATGCATGATACTTATGGTGAAACTACTTCTATGCTTGATACTACTGTGCCCCTTAGTGAATTTCTTGATGAACGAATTGCTAGGGCTAGAGAGAAAGAAATTATTGAAACTGATTGTATTGATGAAATTGATGATGAAGATATGCATGTTATCCCTGATGGTTATATTTTTGATAAAGAAGCTTCTGCAGCTATTTTAGCTTGCAAAGATAGATCTGATCTCAAGAGGCTATTAGTTAAATGGAATCAGCAATCCCTTAATGATAGAATGAGACCTGACCCTGCTTTTGCTACTTCACCTATTTGTGTTGCCGATAAGGATTATGAATTCTCTGTTGATCCTGATATAATTACCTTGGTTGAATCTGATCCTTTTTATGGCTATGAATCTGAAACTGTTGTGGCGCATCTTACTAAATTAAATGATATAGCCAGCCTGTTCACTAATGATGAGAGATCTCGCTACTTTTATACCCTTAAAATATTTCCGTTCTCACTAAAGGGTGATGCTAAGATATGGTTTAATTCTCTTGATCCTGGTTGTGTGTGTAGTCCCCAGGATATTATTCATTACTTCTCTGCTAAATATTTCCCTGCTCATAAGAAACAAACTGCTTCGAGAGAAATATACAACTTTGTGCAAATTGAAGAAGAGAGTCTCCCACAAGCTTGGGGGAGGCTTCTCAAGTTACTTAATGCTTTGCCTGATCATCCTCTTAAGAAAAATGAAATACTTGATATCTTTTACAATGGACTAACCGATGCTTCCAGAGATTGCCTGGATAGTTGTGCTGGTTCTGTTTTCAGGGAAAGAACACCGGATGAAGCTGAAATTCTATTGAATAATATGTTGGCAAATGAAAATAATTGGACACTTCCTGAGCCAGCTCCCGAGCCAATTCCTGAGCCTATTCCTAAACCAACTCCGAAGAAGAGAGGTGTTCTATTTCTCAGTCCTGAAGATATGCAAGAGGCAAAGAAATCTATGAAATAAAAATGTATTAAAGCTGAAGATGTTAAGAATTTACCTCCTATTGAAGAAATACATGGTCTTAATTTACCGCCTGTTGAAGAAACATATGATCTTAATCCATTACCTATTGAAGAACCTCGAGGTCTTGATAATCCGACACAGGTAGTAAAGGTAAATTCTCTCTATAGATATGATAGAGATGAAATCCCTCCTACTAAAATTGCTAGCCGATGCTTGGATGATTTTGATAACTTTATGGTTAAGCAAGAAGATTTCAATGCTTATTTTTGTAGACAATTGAAATACAATTCCGATATGATTGAACACTTGGGTGATTATATGGCTCTATGGTTACCACTCAAGTAGAACAAGTACTTAAAGCTCAAAATGATGCGCTCAATGAAATGAAGAGTAAGAAAAATGATTATGCTGTTAGAGTGGCTACTAGAACTGGTAGAATGACTCAGGAACCTTTGTATCCTGAAGGCCACCCTAAGAGAATTGAGCAAGATTCTCAGTGAAACAATATTGATGTACCTAGTTCTTCTAAAACGAAGAAAAAGAAAAATGATAGGACTTTGCAAACTTCTAGTGAACCTATTGCTTAACCACCTGAGAATCCAAATGATATATCTATTTCTGATGTTGAAACACAATCTGTTAATGAACATGAACCTAGTGAAAATGTTAATGATGATGTTCATGATGATGCTCAACCTAGTAATAATGATGTAGAAATTGAACCTGCTGTTGATCTTGATAACCCACAATCAAAGAATCACCGTTATGATAAGAGAGACTTTGTTGCTAGGAAACATGGTAAATAAAGGGAACCATGGGTTCAGAAACCCATGCCTTTTTCTCCCAAACCATCCAAGAAAAAGGATGATGAGGATTTTGAGCGCTTTGCTGAAATGATTAGACCTATCTTTTTGCGTATGCGATTAACTGATATGCTCAAAATGAATCCTTATGCTAAGTATATGAAGGATATTGTCACTAATAAAAGAAAGATACCGGAAGCTGAGATTTCCACCATGCTCGCTAATTATACTTTTAAAGGTGGAATACCAAAGAAACTTAGAGATCCAGGAGTACCTACTAGACCATGCTCCATTAAAAGAAACTATGTTAAAACTGCTGTATGTGATCTTGGAGCCGGTGTTAGTGTTATGCCTCTCTCTTTATATCATAGACTTGACTTGAATAAGTTGACACCTACTGAAATATCTTTGCAAATGGCTGATAAATCAACTGCTATACCTGTCGGTATTTGTGAGGATGTGCCTGTTGTGGTTCCAAATGTTACTATTTTAACGGACTTTGTTATTCTAGTATTCCCGAGGACGATAGTATGTCTATTGTTCTTGGAAGACCTTTTTTGAATACTGCAGGGGCTGTTATTGATTGCAACAAGGGCAATGTCACTTTTCATGTTAATGGTAATGAGCATATGGTACACTTTCCGAGGAAACAACCTCAAGTTCATAGTATCAACTCTACTGGAAAATTCCATCAATTATATTTTGAGGTTTTGAATTTCCTCTTCCTACTGTCAAGAAGAAATATGATATTCTTATTATTGGGGATGTGCATATCCCCGTTGAGGTAACATAGTGTTATTCGAAATTTCTCCGGTTCCATGTTCTTCGGAATGAGTTTGTTAACAAGACTTGATCAACCTTGTTAGTGGATTCCTTTTGATGAGCATGAGACGGATGAAACTAGAAGGCACAACCTTCTGTACCCTCTTTCTACTTTCTGTTATTTAGTTGAAATAAAGTAAAAAATAGTATTTTTTCTATCTGTTTCCTGATTTATCCATGCAATATAAAAATACCCCGAAAATAAAAGTTCTCCAAATGCCCTGAAAATGAAATATGATTATTTCTAGAACATTTGACGATTTATGGAACTGAGAACACAGCAGGGGGGTCAACCACCTGGCCACGAGGGTGGAGGGCGCGCCCTACCCCTAGGGCGCGCCCCCTGCCTTGTGGGCCCATGGTGGCTCTCCTCCACTTATTCCTGCACCCATACAGTTCTTCTTCCTCCCACAAACACCAATATCCAGCTCAAGCACGAGTTCTAGCTCACTTTGCTGTGATTTTCAATCTCCTTGCTCAAAGCACCTCTCACAAAACTGCTTGGGGAGATTGTTCCTTGGTATGTGACTCATCCATTGGTCCAATTAGTTTTTGTTCTAGTGCTTTATTCATTGCAAATTTGTGCTTCCTACGTGACCATGTTCTTAAGCTTGCATGTCAAATTTATATGGTTCCGAGTCGTTCTAGTGCATGATATAGTCTCTAGGCACTTGTAGGAGTAGTTGCAATCAATTTTATTGAGTTTGGTTCGCTTTTGTTTGAAGTTACTAAAAATTTCAGAAATTTTTCAAAGGAAAGAAATATGTTTAGGAAAATGTTCCAAGGTGGTTCTTCATGGAAGCAAGGACCCAGGCTTGCAATGCGTGATGCTGATGACGAGCCACCAAGGGACGCTCCAGTGCGGCCCTGTGAATGGCCTTCGGAAAATTTTATGGATCGAGCGGGAATCAAAGAGGAATTTAACGCATATTTGCGTAACGCCGATCTTGTGAACTTTGAGGAAGACAAATGCCCCCAGTACCATCATCTCACTAGTTCATTTGTGAGGAGGTTTGAATTTTCATCTTCACGTAATTCTCCAACTGTCCTGTTTGATCTTTATGAAAAATCTTATACCATGGACTTAGAGGATTTTACTTCTGCTTGCGAACTTCCACAATGGGGTAGTATTAGTGATCCCCGTAAATCTGAATTTAGAGACTTTCTTGCTGGTATAACCGTGGGGGAATCTAGAGATATAGCGCAAGCTACCATATGCAGCATTCACTTTCCTGCTATACATTATTTTGCTTTCTTCATAGGTAGGTGCATAGATGGTAAAGATGAAGCATGTCATATGTGTGTGGCTGACCTCAGTATCCTTAGGAGTGCTGTGTTAGGAGACCAATCTTATAATTTGGGAGCCATTGTTGCACGTAGGTTGTATAATAATAGATTTAATGGAGATTTCTTTGGTGGAATTTATGCAACCCGCTTAGCTGATTTTCTTGGTGTGGACATTCATGAGGATGATATGGAGTTGCCTCCTACTTATTTAGACTATAATGCTATGGTCCACCACCAGTTTATCGAGAGGAATGAATCACCTCTCCAGTGTCGACTAATCTTTGACAGACGGCGTGCTGTCCGTATTACTCTCCCTGCTCCTGCCTTCTTTAGTTATCAGGCAAAAGGAAGATATATTCTTACCAGAGAGGAGGCAGATGAGTACGAGAGAAGGGCGGAGGCAGCTCGACGCCATGCTGCAGCTCAGGAGGCGATAGTCGCTGCATCGCAGTACGACCCCAGCTACACCTACGGATATCCGCCAGGCCATCCTTGGCAATGAACCAACTTAGGCCAAAAGCCTAAGCTTTGGGGAGTACGTATTTCTCACCGACATTACATTTATGTTCACACACACTCATTGCTAAATGTCGGTGCTCATACTCTTTCACTGTAATATCCATGCTAGTTTATTTTCTTTTTCTTGCTTTCTTCTTGCGTGTTTGATAAACCTTAAGAAGAACCAAAAAATTATTCTAGCTTTTAGTTAGTTTACTTTTCTTGCCGTAGTAGTAATAATTAAAAAGAAAACCCAAGAAGATTTCTCGTTCTTCTTTTACCTGTTGGGAGCTTTCCCGTATAAATAGTTTTATTTCTTTTCTTTGGGGGTCGATAGGAGAAGACCATAATTAAATTGTTGAAGTGGCTCTTATATGCATTATTGTTGATTTAACAAAGAGCCCATATTACCTTGTCTTCTCCTGTTTATTGAATGCTCGAAGATTCCAGCTTAGTCCAATGCATGTGCACTCTTATTATTATTCACATCGTTCAGTCGTGCAAGTGAAAGGCAATTATGACGATATATGATGGACTGACTGAGATGAGAAAAGATGGTATGAACTCGACCTCTCTTGTTTTTGTAAATATGATGAGTTCATCATTCCTGATTCAGCTTATTATGAATAAACATGTTTGCAATTACAATTAGAGATCATAGTTGTTCGTGCCATGCTTGATTAGCTATGAGTTATAATGGTTTACCTTGCGTGCCAACATGCTATTAAAATGGTTGTGATGTGGTATGATGGGGTGGTATCCTCCTTTGAATGATTTAAGTGACTTGACTTGGCACATGTTCACACATGTAGTTGAAACAAATCAACATAGCCTTCACGATATTTATGTTCATGGTGGATTATATCCTACTCATGCTTGCATCCAATGTTTATTAATTTTAATGCATGTTCATGAATGTTGTCGCTCTCTAGTTGGTCGCTTCCCAGTCTTTTGCTAGCCTTCACTGGTACTAAGCGGGAATACTGCTTGTGCATCCAATCCCTTAAACCCCAAAGTTATTCCATATGAGTCCACTATACCTTCCTATATGTGGTATTTACCTGCCGTTCCAAGTAAATTTGTATGTGCCAAACTCTAAACCTTCAAATAAACATTCTGTTTTGTATGCTCGAATAGCCCATGTTTCAACTAGGGTTGTCCGTATCTTCCATTCTAGGCAGGTTATTCTCACGAGAATTGGACTCTGCTCCTCATTCACGAGAAAATGGCTGGTCTCCGGGATGCCCAGTCTGATGCTTTATGCAAACTAAATCAAAGTAATTGCAAACAAAACTCCCCCTGGGACTGTTGCTAGTTGGAGACACTCGTTGTTTCGAGCAAGTCATGGATTCATGCTTGTTGGTGGAGGGGGAGTATAAACTTTACCATTCTGTTTGGGAACCGCCTATAATGTGTGTAGCATGGAAGATATCGCCATCTCTTGGTTGCTATGTTGACAATGAAAGTATGCCGCTCAAAATATTATTTATCTCTATTTCAAAAACCGAGCTCTGGCACCTCTACAAATGCCTGCTTCCCTCTGCGAAGGGCCTATCTATTTACTTTTATGTTGAGTCATCACCCTCTTATTAAAACGCACTAGCTGGAGAGCACAGCTGTCATTTGCATCCATTACTATTAATTTATATTGGGTATGACTATGATTGGATCTCTTTTACCATGAATTACAATGTCTACACAGTCCTTGATCTTTAAAGGTGCTCTGCATTTATGTTTTGCGGTTTCAGAAAGGGCTAGCGAGATACCATCTTGTTATATCAGATCATGATTGTTTTGAGAAAGTGTTGTCATCCGAGATTTATTATTATCGCGTGCTAGTTGATTATGCTATTGAAATGAGTAAACATGAGACCTGAGAGTTATTACAAATGTGGTTAGTCATAATCTTTGCTGAAAACTTGAATGCTGGCTTAACATATTTACAACAACAAGAGCAAACAGAGTTTGTAAAAGTTTTTCTTTATCACTTTCAGTTTATCAACTGAATTGCTTGAGGACAAGCAAAGGTTTAAGCTTGGGGGTGTTGATACGTCTATGTCGTATCTACTTTTCCAAACACTTTTGCCCTTGTTTTGGACTCTAACTTGCATGATTTGAATGGAACTAACCCAGGCTGACGTTTTCAGCAGACTTTCCATGGTGTTATTTATGTGCAGAAACAAAAGTTCCGGAATGACCTAAAACTCCATGGAACGTCTTTTCAGAAATAATAAAAAATCCTTGCCAAAGATGAAGACCAGGGGGCCCACACCCTGTCCACGAGGGTGGGGGGCTCCCCCCCCTAGGGCGCGCCCCCTACCTCATGGGCCCCCTGGAGCTCCTCCAACGCTAACTCCAACTCTATATATTTGCTTTCGGGGAGAAAAATTCAAGGAGAAGAAATCATCGCGTTTTACGATACGGAGCCGTCGCCAAGCCCTAAAACCTCTCGGGAGGGCTGATCTGGAGCCCGTTCGGGGCTCCGGAGAGGGGTATTCGTCGCCGTTGTCATCATCAACCATCCTCCATCACCAAATTCATGATGCTCACCGCCGTGCGTGAGTAATTCCATCGTAGGCTTGCTGGACCGTGATGGGTTGGATGAGATCTATCATGTAATCGAGTTAGTTTTGTTAGGGTTTGATCGCTAGTATCCACTATGTTCTGAGATTGATGTTGCTATGACTTTGCTATGCTTAATGCTTGTCACTAGGGCCCGAGTGCCATGATTTCAGATCTGAACCTATTATGTTTTCATGAATATATGTGTGTTCTTGATCCTATCTTGCAAGTCTATAGTCACCTACTATGTGTTATGATCCGGCAACCCCTAAGTGACAATAATCGGGACCACTCCCGGTGATGACCATAGTTTGAGGAGTTCATGTATTCACTATGTGCTAATGCTTTGTTCCGGTTCTCTATTAAAAGGAGGCCTTAATATCCCTTAGTTTCCATTAGGTCCCCGCTGCCATGGGAGGGTAGAACAAAAGATGTCATGCAAGTTCTTTTCCATAAGCACGTATGACTATATTCGGAATACATGCCTACATTACATTGATGAATTGGAGCTAGTTCTGTGTCACCCTATGTTATGACTGTTACATGATGAACCGCATCCGGCATAATTCTCCATCACCGATCCAAATGCCTACGAGCTTCTCCTATATTGGTTCTCTCTTATTTACTTTTCCGTTGCTACTGTTACAATCACTACAAAACACTAAAAATATTACTTTTGCTGCCATTACCTTTTGTTACCGTTACCACTACTATCATATTACTTTGCTACTAAATACTTTGCTGCAGATATTATGTTATCTAGGTGTGGCTGAATTGACAACTCAGTTGCTAATACTTGAGAATATTCTTTGGCTCCCCTTGTGTCGAATCAATAAATTTGGGTTGAATACTCTACCCTCGAAAACTGTTGCAATCCCCAATGCTTGTGGGTTATCAAGGGCGCGCCCAGGAGGGTAGGCACGCCCCCTACCTCGTGCCCTCCTGGTTGATGTCTTGACGTAGGGTCCAAGTCCTCTGGATCATGTTCGTTCCGAAAATCATGTTCCCGAAGGTTTCATTCCGTTTGGACTCCGTTTGATATTATTTTTCTACGGAACTCTAAAATAGGCAAAAACAGCAATTCTAGGATGGGCCTCCGGTTAATAGGTTAGTCCCAAAAGTAATATAAAAGTGTATAATAAAGCCCAATAATGTCCAAAACAGATTATAATATAGGATGGAACAATAAAAAATTATAGATACATTGGGGACGTATCAAGCATCCCCAAGCTTAATTCCTGCTCGTCCTCGAGTAGGTAAATGATAAAAACAGAATTTTTGATGTGGAATGCTACTTGGCATAATTTCAATGTAATTCTTCTTAATTGTGGTATGAATATTCAGATCCGAAAGATTCAAGATAAAAGTTCGATATTGACATAGAAATAATAATACTTCAAGCATACTAACTAAGCAATTATGTCCTCTCAAAATAACATGGCCAAAGAAAGTTCATCCCTGCAAAATCATATAGTTTAGTCATGCTCCATTTTCGTCACACAAGAATACTCTCATCATGCACAACCCCGATGAAAAGCCAAGCAATTGTTTCATACTTTAGTAATCTCAAACTTTTTCAACCTTCACGCAATACATGAGCGTGAGCCATGGATATAGCACTATGGGTGGAATAGAATATAATGATGGGGGTTATGTGGAGAAGACAAAAAAGGAGAAAGTCTCACATCAATGAGGCTAATCAATAAGCTATGGAGATGCCCATCAATTGATGTTAAGGCAAGGAGTTGGGATTGCCATGCAACGGATGCACTAGAGCTATAAATATATGAAAGCTCAACAAAAGAAACTAAGTGGGTGTACATCCAACTTGCTTGCTCACGAAGACCTAGGGCATTTGAGGAAACCCATTGTTGGAATATACAAGCCAAGTTCTATAATGAAAATTTCCCACTAGTATATGAAAGTGACAAAACAAAGGACTCTCTATCATGAAAATTATGGTGCTACTTTGAAGCACAAGTGTGGTAAAAGGATAGTAACATTGTCCCTTCTCTATTTTTCTCTCATTTTTTTAGGCCTTCTCTTTTTTTATGGCCTTTCTCTCCTTTTTTTTCCTCACTTCGGACAATGCTCTAGAAAATGATGATCATCACACTTCTATTTATTTACAACTCAATGATTACAACTCGATACTAGAACAAAGTATGACTTTATATGAATGCCTCCAGCGGTGTACCGGGATATGCAATGAACCAAGAGTGACATATATGAAAGAATTATGAATGCTGGCTTTGCCAACAATACTATGTCAACTACATGATCATGCAAAGCAATATGACAATGATGAATGACAGAGTAATTGACCACGGGTACCCCGAAGACAGCAAGACAATATTTCAAGACATCAGGGCTAGCAAAGCCCCTCAGTCTGACTGCCCGGCCGTTCCTGCCGGCTCCCCGTTCGACTGCTCCACCCGGCCGGCTGCCAGCTGACCGAATGCGCCAACCAGCCGGCTGCCGACTGCAGCCCGACCCAACACCGACAAGACCCCGACGAGACGGCCATACCACGGACGAGACAGCTATACCACGACGCCATCATGTACAGTGTAACTTGTTCCTGGGCACTATTCATGAAGTGACCCAGGAGACAAGCATGACACCCACACTATGCCCCCCATGCCCACTTGTCCATGCCACTACATAGCTTAGGAAGTAAGCTAGCCCTGCCTATATAAAGGCACACATCCATCCATCCAGGGGATGGACTCCCCCGGCCACACACTCCACCACGGCCGTGCCTGGACACAAGAGCGTGCATGCTCAATCTACACATATACAGAGTCAGATGCCCATGGCATTGATCCCAGATACAGCTCCAGGAGCACTTTATACTGCCCGATGTACACCCCAGATATATATACTCAGACATGCAGCAGTAGAAGTATTATCTCTACGGAGAGCTCCAAAGCTGGGTAAACCACCGCGTGCAACTCGCATACCCGCTCCCGGTCCTATCAGCAGCAGTCTTACCCTCACACTAAGCCCTAGTGGCATCTGTCGACTCGCAAGCCCCCCGTGAGAATACCACGACAGTTGGCGCCCACCGTGGTGTGGTACTACTACTATGCTACCACGCTGCTGCTTGTGTCGCAGTCCGGGCGGGACCATTTTCGTCTTCACCGCCGCGGCGTCGCGCCGTCTCTCAGATAGCGGTCGGAGGCTCGACATCGACATGCCCCCAGAATGGCCGCGAGGGGCGGCACGTCCTCGCCGTCGGCCTCGCCTTCGTCACCACCACCCCGACGCCGGCCACTCGTCGCGGCTCCGGTGTTGCTCTCCCAAGGTGCCGCCCTCAAGACGCTGCTCCGCCTCGGCCGCCTCTCCCATTGCCGGCTCCGCCTCGTCCCGACCGCACCTCCACGCAGGCAAGCTGGTCGCGCCTCCAGCCCCCGTGCGTGCACGCACCCGCGCTTGGCAAGCTAGCTAGCAGTCAAACCCAATGGATTTGACTGCGTATATGCTAGCTAAGCTAGCTAGCTTGGCTCATGTGCACGAAGGGCCGTCCGGTGGCCACGCGCGCGCCGGCCGGCTCCCCTAGGCTCCGTCGCATCCGCACCAACCCCCGAACACAAACTCCTCGCGTGGCTCCGCCCATGGCTACCTCGGCGACGCCGTCAACCGCGTCCAGGGCTTCCTCTGCTCACGCCTTCGCATGCCCGCAGCGCCTCCAGCTCGGCCCCGGGCCGGGTTCGTCGCCTCTGGCCTGCTCTGCCCCCACGAGCCGGCTTCCGCCCCGCGGCCATCTTCTTCGTCGTCGGGTTGCCCTCCCCACCGGATCCATCTGGTCTCCTTGCCCGCGGTCGGGTGCTCCGCCCTGCCGGCTTCGCCAGTCCGCCACGACATGCGCGCCCGCACGCGCCGGCTCCGGCTCCAACCTCCTGCGCGCCCGGCGACTTTGGCTCCCGTACGTGCCGGATCCTCCGCTTCGGCTTGTCATCAGCACCAGGTCCGGTTCGTCCCACACCGCAGCGCCGGGTGCGGCTCCTCCCGTGCCGCTGCGTCGCCTCCATCGGGCAGGGCCGACTCCGGCTCCTGCGCCCAGCACCCGCCGGGTCCGCTTCGCCCTCGTCGCGGCGGGTCACCGCTCTGCCCCGTCGACCCACGACTAGCGGCTCCCTCGTCCTCAGCAGCAGCGTTGAGGCCCGCGCAGGAGTCCCGCTGCCGGCTCCCGCCACTGACCTGCCCGGCCCGGCTCCGCCTCGCCGCCCCAGCCGGCTTCGACCGCGCCATGCCGACTCCGCCCGCGGTGCGTCCTGCTGGCCAGCGTCCGCCCTGCCTGCGTGGCTGCGCGCCCGGCCGCCCGCCTCGCCTCAGCCCCTGCGGCGGGCTGGCTCCACCACGCCCGCGCCAGCTGCGGCCCTGTCCCTGCCTCCCGAGCCGACCGGCTGGTCACGGTGCTTGGCCGGCTGCCCCGCGCCGCCTTGGCGGCTCCGCCTCGCGCCGCCTTGGCCGACTCGCTGCTCCAGCCGACATCCACACAAGCAGCAGGCTGGCCCGCCTCCAGCCGGCATCCACGTGTCTGGCCCACCTCCCGCCTCGCGACCGGTGGCGCCAGCAGGCCGGGCTGCCCAAGAAGAGAAAGAAGAAGCGGGGCCGGGTAGAAAAGTCAAAGGGCCGACTTCCCACTTCCGAAAAAAAGAGAAAAAAAGGGGAGAGGCCAGCTGGAAAATATTGCCAGCTGCCTACCTGGCTGGACGGAAAGAAGAAGTATCTCTTCGGCTGTGTGGGCGGACAAAGAGAAGAAGAAAGAAGTCAAAGTAGTTGCCGGGAGATCCGGCTCGACTGCTCAGCAGTAGGTCCGAATCTCGGGGGCTACATGAAGCGGGTGCGCTGACGCGCCCCCGCGAGGAAGAAGACAAAGTAGTTGCCGGAGAGACCCGACCCGACTGCTTAGCAGTCGGCCCGAATCTCGGGGGCTGTCGGCGTTCTGGGAACGGGGGTCCCCAGACTTGCCTGCCTGCGGCCTACGGCGTGGCATAAAGGAGGCCCAGGACAGCCCATCTTCATCAACACAAGCTCAAGACCCTCGCGAGGGGCCAAGCCTCATGGGCGGACGACAAGGAGCTTCTCGTGCACGGCCTCGTCAGTTGGCTCATGAGGAGGCGGAGAGTTCAAGGCAGGGTACCTCGCGAGGTTCCCATGACGCAAGCAATGACGACCAAGGGCGCCAGCCCACGCAGCGTCCTCCTTTCCTCTTTGGTGCAAAGGGAGCAAGCGCAGGCGAGAGCATCAAGCAAAGGCATTCGTTTCGGTGCAACAAGACCAAGACCAGCCCCAACGGCTGGAAGGGAGTCATCGTGGAGCCCAAGCAGGCGTCATCACCAGAGCCTTTGGCAGGCGAGGACCAACTTTAGTCAGGATAAGTGTACCCGCTGTTCCCCTTCAAAATGGCCAATTGTTGGCGCCCTTCCCGCTCAATATTTGGGAAGAGGCCCAGGGCCTTCGCCTATAAATAGGAGTAGCCACCCACAGGGTAGAGGTATCCGAAATCCAGAGAAAGACAGAGACCCGATCCTCAAGCTAGAGCAATGGGACACCACCTAGCAGTTCATCACACCCACCAAGAACAGACCCTCGCGAGGCTGTTCTTCCTTGTACTATTCCTCATCAGCCCCAGAGGCAATCCACCACGCCACAAACTAGAGTAGGGTATTACACCACAACGGTGGCCCGAACTAGTATAAATATTGTGTCTCTTGTGCTGTTTTGTTTAGTAGTTTAGGTCCCAGCGATTCGGGCGAGGTGCGAGACGGTGGAAGGTTGGATCTTCGCGCACACCCAGTGTTCGAACCTCAAGGGTCTGCGGAACCCGAATCCGACATTTGGCGCGCCCGGTAGGTGCGCTGAATCGCCTTTTCGTCGCCTCGTTTTTCCCGACCACCGCAACCATGTTCGACGCCTGCCGGGCCTGCGACGAAGCGCCGAGCCGCCTTCGCCTCCCATGTCGCCCCAGACAGCTCCCATCGGCAAGCGCCCTCGTTGTTCTCGTCACTGCCGTCAACGCCGCCACCGGCTGGCGGGGAACGAGCAGCAAGCATCGCCCCAAAGACTCGCCCATGAGGCGGGACGGACGCACCGCCACGCCGCCACCTCGCTGGTTTTCTTCATCGCGCGCTTCGCGCGCCATGGAGGCCCGAGCTGCACTCACCGCGCAACGAGCTCTGCGCTACCGCCCGTCAGACGACGTTTACGAAGAATGGCTCGACCGAAGTCGCCGAAGCTCGTCCGCTGCTGCAGAGGCGCCCGCGCCGTCCGTCTCGCTGCACCGCACCCGCCCGTCGCGGGCGATGAAACCCGGGCGCCTCAGCCGCCACCTCTCAAGAAGGCGCCTGCCCCAAGGCGCGTGTGGTCTTGGCGGAACCTGCTCCGCCAGCGCCCGCGCTGCAAGAGCAGAGCTGTCAAGAAGTTCTCGCCCGAAGAAGCTCCCCGAGCGCCCCGCCCAACACGCCAAGACCTGCGCGCCCCCAGCCAAGGGCGCAGGAGGCCCACAAGACCAAGCTCTCGTCGTCCGAGGCCCCCGCTGCCACGGCGGGCTGCCGCGCTTTCACCTCCGAAGCCCAGCAGCCGCGTGGCCCGCCAAGTTCAAGCCAGACCTGCCTCCTCGCCACGACGGCACAGCTGACCCCACGGAGTTCCTCCTGCTTCACGAGCTGGGCATCGAGGCTGCCAACGGGACGAAAAGGTCATGGCGAACTGGTTTCCCATGGCGCCAAGGATGGGGCCCGCACCTTGCTCCTGAATCTGGCCCCTGCACGATCTCTTCTGGCCGAGATGCGTACTCCGCTTCATCGCCAACTTCCGTGGTACTCGCGACCGCCACCTGCCGTGAGCGACATGCGCCGTATCAAGAAGCAACCAGGGGAAACCCTGCAAAAGTACATCCAGCGCTTCAACAACGCGTGCCTCAAGATCCCGAGGGTAACGGAGGAGGCCATCATCTCTGCCTTCTCCGACGGCGTGCGCGACGTCAAGATGAAGGAGGAGCTGGCGATGCATGAAGATCTGTGCACCTCCCTGGAGCTGTTCAACTTGGCGACCAAGTGCGCCAGGGCTGAGGAGGAGCGCCTCTCCCTCCTCGAGCTGCCTGCCGCGGATACCGAAGAAAAGAAGTCCAAGGCCAAGGATGTGAAGCGCAAGGGGGCTGTCGTGCTCGCAGCCGAACCAGACACCAAGCAAGGCAGTGATCAGCCCGAGTCCTCCAAGGGCAGCCGGTACGGCGTGTACCACGACCTCCACACCCACAACACCAATGAATGTCAAGAGCTCCGGGCCGTGCGCGAAGGAAGGGTCGGCAGACGCCCCGAGCGCAGCTATTGGGGCTACGGCCGAGGAGGAGGAAGGAATGCAGGACGCTGGGAAGTCCGTGGCCCGCGCCAAGGATGGCGCGACCAACCTCGCGAGGACCGCTGGCAAGACCCACCTCGCGAGGGAGGCTGGAGGGATCAGCCTCGCGAGGATCGCCCGTAGGGGAACGCAGGCCTCCCTCTGCTGCCGCCGCCGCCAAGGAGAATTGAAGACCGTCATCAAGACGAGGGGCTGGGGCTTCGAAGCGCGCGGCGATCGCTTTCAGATCCCGGGCGGAGCTCAAGCCCCACTGTCGGCAGATCTTCAAGCAGTTCACCCTGGTAAATGCAGTCCTCCTAAGCTCGAGGCCACGCGCCCTCTCGGTGGTCGGCGGCGCCATCACGTTCAGCTCAGCGGACCAGCTCAAGTGCGCAGCCACAGCCGGAGTTCTCCCGATGCTTTGTTCCCCAATCATCAGCAATGTGCTAGTCACCAAGACCCTCATCGACGGCGGAGCAGGGCTCAACGTCCTGTCCATGGAAACATTCAACAATCTCCAAGTGCCTTACAGTCAGCTTCAGCCAACCAAGCCTTTCTCCGGAGTCACCGACGGCTCCATGGTCCCGATAGGGCAGGTCCGCCTTCCTGTCACCTTCGGGGCTCGCGACAACTACCACACCGAGCTCATCGACTTCGACGTCGCCCACATTCGCCTGCCGTACAACGCCATCCTTGTGTACCCAGCGTTGGCCAAATTCATGGCCGTAACCCACCATGGCTACAACGTCCTCAAGATGCCAGGAAGCGGCGGGGTCATCACGGTGCCCTGTGAAGATAGAGACTCAGTGTGCTCCCTGGAGCGAGCCTTTCAGGCTGCATCGCTAGAAGACCCAGACCACAGCAGCAGGAGGCCTCCCGAGGCCGCACCTAAGAAGAAGAAGACATCGACCGGCCCGGCTCCTCAAGAGACAGTTTCTGTGGCCCGTGACCGGCCAGGGGAGCCTCCTTCCATCGATATGGAAGCGCCTGGCGCCCTCCTCAGCTGGGCTCGGGGCTCTCCCCTAGAGGGCCGCCGTCCTCGCCAAGGTCTCGAGGGAGGCGCTTGGGCACCACGTGGAGGCATGCTTCGAAGCACGTTTCCCGCAAGCAGGAGCAAGGCAAGGAGGGCCGAACCCTCGGGATTTCGTCAGCAAGTCCATTCAGAGCTACAGGAGTCAAGGGTCATGAGGGGCAGCCGCCGCCACTGCTGTGGCCCCCATCCAAGCGAGGATGGTGGGCTACGCGTCTGCATCGACGCATGCAGTGGCTCAACCGAGCCGCATCTCAAGAGCGCCTGCCCTCGCGAGTGGGACGCTGCGAGGCCGCCCCAGCCTACGTGTGCATGCCTTATGGCCTGCCAAACGCGGCAGCTGCGCACCAGCGTCTCATGAGGACCATCCTGGAGGCTCAAGAGGTCAGGCATGCCGCAGCCCTGGCGGAGATGGAGACGGTCTATGAGGAGCCGCCAGCGCCTCCCGAGCCTCCCGAGGCCCCCGGACCTGGGGGCTCGTGAGGATCGGCTCCCGCAGCCCACCGAGTCTGCTACACCAACACCCCTTCGTCCCCAACTTCACCAGGTGACAACTTTAAGTTTCGTTTCAGGCTGGGAGCGCCTTCAGGGCTGCATTATTCCCAGGCCGCGTGGGTCCGTCCCTGCGGCATGTATCCCTTTTTATTTCCTGTCATTAGCTTATCTTGTTAGGGGCACCCCTCTGGCTGCATCATCCCCAAGCCGCTCGGGCCTGTCCCAGCGGCATGTATCCTTCTTCCGTTTTCCTTAGGATTATGCTCTCGGTCCACCATGCCTGTTATTTGGAGCCTTTTCCTGGGTGGCGGAATCTTGCACGTTAAAGGGGGGGTGCATGAGCATCGCGACTCAGGGCTCCTACCGGCTCTCCGGCCCTCACCCTCTGGTCTTGTCCTTGGCATCGCGACTGGCTTGCCAACGACGGCCGAGACCAGCCCGAGAGCCGGACCCGAGGACGAGTTTCATCATCTAACCCAGCTTGCGCGTTAAAGGGGGTGCCGAGCATCGCGACTCAGGGCTCCTACCGGCTCTCCGCCCTCACCCTCTGGTCTTGTCCATGGCATCGCGACCTGGCTTGCCAACGACGATCGAGACCAGCCCGAGAGCCGGACCCGAGGACGAGAGTTTCATCATCTAACCCAGCTTATGCGCTAAAGGGGGTGCTCGAGCATCGCGACTCAGGGCTCCTACCGCTCTCCGCCCTCACCCTCTGGTCTTGTCCATGGCATCGCGACCTGGCTTGCCGGCGACGACCGAGACCAGCCCGAGAGCCGGACCAAGACGAGAGCACCGTGATCCGCCAAATTTGCAGGAACACACTCGAAGATAAGGCCCAGAGCCAGGCGCAACCCGCCTTGAGGTAGGGCCCCGTGAGTCCCGCGCTGGCTCACGGGTGCCCCAACTCACCTCGCGAGGCCTCTCGCGCCTCTCCAAAGCAACTAACGGCAGAACTAACGATCGCCACGGCGAGCTCTTGTTCCTCTTGTGGTGAACCTGCAGGGTCCCTCCAAGGAGCACGAAACGACCTCGCCACGCAATCTCTCGCCGGCCAAGGCACGGACCTAGCGCCACACCAGGAAGCATTGTCCTGACCCTCGAGATAAGTCACCCTCCGGACACACTAGTTGTTGCAACACCATCCCCACACTCAATGCAACCCCGTGTTAGGAACGTCGCTCTCCTTTCTCACCGAATGATGGCTGCTTGAGCGCCAAGGGGGACCCCCTGAGCATCGCGACTCAGAGGCTCTTATCGGACCTCGGGCCGCTCACCTCCTGGCCTTGACCATGGCATCGCGACCTGGCATACCATCGACGGCTGAAGCCGCCTTGGGACTGGGACCTGTCGGCGCAGAGCATCAAGCCCTCGTGAGGACTGAAAGGAGGAAACTGAGCTAGAACGGAATGAGCATCTCGCACTGCCTCACAATAAGGATCATCTTGACAAACGGTTACAAACATCTTACAAGCCCCTCTGGGTACATTCTTGGCTCCTCGCAGGAACAAAAGACGCGAATCCTAAGGAGACCTATCTCACAGGGACCACCGCGCAGACGCCATCATCAACAGTGGGCCACCCGTCCGGAGCCAACCCCACCCAGATCAGGGGCGGCGACGACTCGACGAGCCCGCCTCTGCTCCGGGAGCGGCGCAGGCTCGGGGCTCATAGCTGTCGCCGCCGCCTCCGGCGCCGCAAAGAGCTCGGCGGAGTCGTTGGATCCTCCGCGCCTTCTGTTCGGGAGCTATCAAGGGAGTGGGCGGTCGGCCTCTGTCTCACTACAGCAGGACCCCGACCACCTCTCCCGGGGCAGCACTCCAGCCGGCGACCCTCCACGTCAAGACCTTGAAGGACACCACCGAAGCACAATCGCACTCCTGTGGATCGTGAGGCGCCCTCGTCCTGCAGACCAGGCGACCTCGCCCCAGCCTCGAGTCATGAAGACCTCGCCTGGGCACCACTGCAACCTCTGCCCTGTCGCGAGGGTGCCGCAGCCTGGCGTGTTGCAGCAGAGTCCGGGGTTCCCCTGCCGGACGACGGAGGCGAAGAAACAAGGAAGACGAATCCAAGACTTAGGAGGCGCGGCGACGCGAAGCACGAACTCCCGGCAGGAGCCCTCGGCGTGGACTCCAGGGGGGAAGACCCACACCTTCGTGACCCGCCAGCGTCGTCAGCGGCGCCGCTCGTGGCGCCCGGCGTCGCCTCCTTCAAGGCCACCAATTTGCGCGTATAAGGGAAGAGGAAATCCTGGTGGCGGCCGCACGCACCAGGGCATGGGCGCCTCGGCGGCGCCCTGCCTCGACACAGAGAGCAAGCCGCTTTGGGGGAGCAGGTCAGGATCCTCTTGAGGATCCTTTCCCTTCTCTTCCCTGGAGAACCGGCGGATTGGAGCCATGGCAACCAGACGAAACGAGGAGGAGGAGAAGCAGAGGGATATACTGGAAGGGCGCGCGCTGTTCCGTACTTATAGCCAGCGAAGGCCAACCGTCGGCCTCCACGATCACCGGTCATCATGACCAACTATGTGTGCAGGGACTTGTCGAATCCGGGTGGTTACCGAGGCATCATGGGGTAGCAATGCGCACGCGTCCAATCAACCGCCATGCGGCGCCCAAGGCCGCAGGCTGTTAGGGCCCACGACGCTTTGCACTTACCCTCTCGCCTCTCTGCTCGTCCAAGTTCGGGCGCGTCGTGGGCCCGGGGGCTACTGTCGGCGTTCTGGGAACGGGGGTCCCCAGACTTGCTCGCTCATGCCTGCGGCGTGGCTCAAAGGAGGCCCAGACAGCCCATCTTCATCAACACAACCTCAAGACCCTCGTGAGGGGCCAAGCCTCATGAGGGCGGACGGCCAGAGCTTCTCGTGCACGGCCTCGTCAGCTGGCTCATGAGGAGGCGGAGAGTTCAAGGCAGGGTACCTCACGAGGTGCCCATGACGCAAGCCATGACGACCAAGGGCGCCAGTCGGGCGCCAGCCCGCGCAGCTTCCTCCTGTCTTCTTTGGTGCAAAGGGAGCAAGCGCAGGCGAGAGCATCAAGCAAAGGCATCCGTTTCGGTGCAACAAGACCAAGACCAGCCCCAACGGCTGGAAGGGAGTCATCGTGGAGCCCAAGCAAAGGCGTCATCACCAGAGTTTTGGCGGCGAGGACCAACTTTAGTCAGGATAAGTGTACCCGTTGTTCCCCTTCAAAATGGCCAATTGTTGGCGTCCTTCCCGCTTAATATTTGGGAAGAGGCCCAGGGCCTTCTTCTATAAATAGGAGTAGCCACCCACAGGGTAGAGGGATCCGGAATCCAGAGAAAGACAGAGACCCGATCCTCAAGCTAGAGCGATGGGACACCACCTAGCAGTTCATCACACCAACCAAGAACATACCCTCGCGAGGCTGTTCTTCCTTGTACTGTTCCTCATCAGCCCCAGAGGCAATCCACCACGCCACAAACTAGAGTAGGGTATTACACCACAACGGTGGCCCGAACTAGTATAAATCTTGTGTCTCTTGTGCTGTTTTGTTTAGTAGTTTAGGTCCCAGCGATTCGGCGAGGTGCGAGACGGTGGAAGGTTGGATCTCCACGCGCACCCCAGTGTTCGGACCTCAAGGGTCTGCCAGAACCCGAAATCCGACAGGGGCTACACCCAGTGGGTGCGCTGGCGCGCCCCCATGGAAGATTGCAAATAAGAGAAGAGTTATGTCCAGCTCCCAGCAGCCGGTAGAAGAGAAAAGGAAGAAAAGGGTGCTGCCAGACGCCTCGCCGCCTGGCCGGCTGTGCCAAGCCGGCTCGGCCGCGTTCCGTTCACCGTCTGGCCGATCAAGCCCAACCGGCTGGACCCTCCTCGAGCAGCCGGAGGCTCGGGGGCTACACCCAGCGGGTGCGCCGGCACGCTCAGCAAGCGCTGAGCCGCGTCGGCTGTCTTCGGCAAACTCCACCTCGACGAAAATCAATGTGAGCGTCTCACCCGCACATTTTTTCCACCACGAAAGCGCGGATAACCTCGAGCGATGCTCGGGGGGCTATCTTTGCATTTTATTATGGTTGCATCACTGTTCGCCCCGGCGCCAGCCAGAGTTGGCCCGGGGGCTGGCCGCTCGGCCTGAGACGTTAGTTCCCGTAGACGGCTTAGTAGCGTGTGCAGTACCAAAGGCCCACTCTAAGTCACAGACCGCAGAGCGGCTGTCCGGCTAGCAAGAGTGAACGCTGGAGGCCACCCACGTGAAAAACGTCCGGGAAGAAAAAACGGTTCGGGCGACCCGGTCGTTTCATTTACGAGTATCTGCCCGGTCAAATCTACTCCCAGAGTCTGAGTACTGTACACTCCACTCCGCGGCCCACTCTCAGCCACAGACCGCAGAGCGGATGTCCAGCAAGCGAGAGCACAAGCCAAAGAGTGGAGGGAACATGGAAATATTGAAGGGGGCTCGGACGCAACCGAGTCGGCACCCTCCGCATAAAACTTGCAATGCTAAAAGCAAACATTTGATATATCTGCACGGACAAACTTTGTTTTTTGCATGATCATTTCCGTGGGGAATCCGCCTCCTTACTCGGAGGCTCGGAGCTACACCCAGTGGGTAAGCTGGTGCGCCCCCACTGGAAGCAAACCGCGCCGGCTGCAGCCCGCAGCCGGCTGACAGCAACAACATCAGTCAGCAGACCTCTCGTCCGCGCCCGACACCATCAGTCGGTGGACCCCGCGTCCACGCCCGACAGCACCAGCCGGTGGATTTCGTGTCCGCGCCCGGCACCCTCGACGCCATCATCTGCACCAACAAACGCGAAAAGCCTCCGCCCAACTTTTCCAAGTTGCCCGGAGGCTCGGAGGCTACACCCAGCTGGTGGCCGCGCGCTCGCCCAAGCAAGCTACTCAACCGCGCCCGCAGCCGCCATCATCGACATTTTCTACATCAACACCCGCCAAAAAACCTCCGCGCAACTTTGCCAAGTTACCCGGAGGCTTGGAGGCTACTGACGGAGTAATTGACCACGGGAACCCCGAAGACGGCAAGACAATATTTCAAGACATCGGGCTAGTAAAGCCCCTCACCCGACCGCCTGCCGCTTCCCGCGGCCCCCGCTCGATCGATCCACCCGGCCGGCTGCCCGGCCGGCTGCCAGCTGACCGAGTGCGCCAACCAGCCGGCTGCCGATTGCAGCCCAACCCGACACCGACAATACCCCGACGAGACGGCCATACCGCGGACGAGACAGCTGTACCACGAAGCCATCATGTACATTGTCAGTTGTTCCTGGGCACTATTCACGAAGTGACCCAGGAGACAAGCATGACACCCACACCATGCCCCCCATGCGCACTTGTCCATGCCACTACATAGCTTAGGAAGTAAGCTAGCCCTGCCTATATAAAGGCACAGATCCATCCATCCAGGGGATGGACTCCCCCGGCCACACACTCCACCACGGCCGTGCCTGGCCACAAGAGCGTGCATGCTCACTCTACACATATACAGAGTCAGATGCCCATGGCACTGATCCCAGATACAGCTCCAGGAGCACTTTGTACTGCCCGATGTACACCCCAGATATATATACTCAGACATGCAGCAGTAGAAGTATTATCTCTCCGGAGAGCTCCGAAGCTGGGTAAACCACCGCATGCAACTCGCATACCCGCTCCCAGTCCTATCAGCAGCAGTCTTACCCTCACACTAAGCCCGTGTGGCATTTGTCGACTCGCAAGCCCCCCGTGAGAATACCACGACAATGAACGTGTCATGATAAACGGAACCGTGGAAAGTTGCATGGCAATATATCCCAGAATGGCTATGGAAATGCCATAATAGGTAGGTATGGTGGCTGTTTTGAGGAAGATATAAGGAGGTTTATGTGTGAAAGAGCGTATCATATCACGGTGTTTGGATGCACCTGCGAAGTTTGTACCAACTCTCAATGTGAGAAAGGGCAATGCACAAGATCAAGAGGCTAGCAATGATGGAAAGGTGAGAGTGCGATAATCCATGGACTCAACATTAGTCATAAAGAACTCACATACTTATTGCAAAAATATACAAGTCATCAAAAACCAAGCACTACGCGCATGCTCCTAGGGGGATAGATTGGTAGGAAAAGACCATCACTCGTCTCCGACCGCCACTCATAAGGAGGACAATCAAAGAACACCTCATGTTTCAAATTTGTTACATAACGTTTACCATACATGCATGCTACGGGACTTGCAAACTTCAACACAAGTATTTCTCAAATTCACAACTACTCAACTAGCACAACTTTGATATCACTACCTCCATATCTCAAAACAATCATCAAACATCAAACTTCTCTTAGTATTCAACACACTCATAAGAAAGTTTTTACTAGTCTTGAATACCTAGCATATTAGGATATTTTTAAGTAAATTAGCATGCTATTTAAGACTCTCAAAATAATATAAGTGATGCATGAGAGTAGTTTCTATAAAACAAAACCACCACCGTGCTCTAAAAAATATAAGTGAAGTACTAGAGCAAGAACTATATAACTCAAAAGATATAAGTGAAGCACATAGAGTATTCTAATAATTTCTAAATCATGTGTGTCTCTCTCAAAAGGTGTGTACAGCAAGGATGATTGTGGTAAACTAAAAAGCAAAGACTCAAATCATACAAGACGCTCCAAGCAAAACGCATATCATGTGGTGAATAAAAATATAGCTCCAAGTAAAGTTACCCCGATTAAAGGATTGATACGGGCGTGCTTCCTTGCAGAGGGTTGTTTTAGACACCTACCCACCAGAAACTTCGCTTTGCCACCCAGGACTAAAATTTCGTCAAATAACACCAGGGCGCATTTGCGCAGAAGGGGTTTGTTTGAGAGTGGCATTCATGGCTCCCAAGAAGGTGGCTGGTGCTACCGCGAGGCCGCATTAGGAAAGGGACACCCGCCTCCATTTTGGATTTGGTCTGT